>BSBM01000636.1:5432822-6057386 GCA_027924585.1 Larix kaempferi
TTAATGAACAAAACAAGTGCTCCCCACATGGACACACTTGGTCGTTTGTAATTTTTATCCTACAATTCTTGTAATTGCATCTTAAGTTCAATTAATTTAGTGATACTCATCTTGTAAGGGGTTTTTGATACTGGTGCACATCCCGACACTAAGTCAATAGTGAATTCTCTATCTCTTTCCAGCAGCAGTTTGGGAATTTCCTCAGGAAACACATCTCGAGATTCCTTGAGGACTGCATAATCATCTAAGGATGTTTTTTTTTACTTATGTAGAATTGTACCCTCTCTGCACCACATATAGTTTGTGTTCTGTGCACACTTCTTTAGTTGAAGTGTTGATATCTTCCTAACTGTTATTGTTATAGGAATGCCTTGAATTTTCCTAGGTTTTTTTTCATCATCCAAATATTCAAAGGTCTTGTTGTAGCAATTTAAAACAACTCGGTGAACCTCTAACCGATCCATGCATATCAAGATGTCATATGATCCTAAAGGAAAGATGCATATATTCACTTTGGTATCCATCCCATTCATTTCTATAGGACGACTTATTATCAATTCAATTACTTTTCTTTTGGCGCTTGTAGCTATTTGTACTAGCTAGGACTTATCATGCTCAATTATGTTCAACTAACATGTTTCAACAACAATAGGTGAAATATAACCTAGGTCAATTAAAATAGAGATTGTTTTATTACATATTTACCTTTTATTTCCATCATTAGTATTGGTGGTATGCTTATCGATTGTCTAGACCAACATTTATTCTGTGTATACTCTTGCTTATATCATTTACTGTTAATGCTTCATATAGGTTGTAGACTGTTTTTTCACTTATGTTTTGATTTGGGCAGTTTCAGAATAGATGTGGTTCACCACATCTCCAACACTTTAAGGGCTCCCTAATTGTTTCATTGGTTTTCTTATTCTCATAACCTCCTGTTTTTGTACCATTTTAGGCTAGCTAGTTGAAATTTTTTCCTGTAAAATTTTTGTTCATATTTTTGTATGGTGATGGCTTGAATCCCTTTCGTCTTTGATTGTAATTTTCTTGTCTCATGACTTTCCATACTCTTGGAGTTTCATTTTGATGTTTGAAGCGATCATAGCACAATCTTTCCTTCCTCATAGGCTCTTTGGGAGTCTTGGGGTCATCAAACTCTATTCTATCTTTATAGGTCTGTGGTAAACAAGTTAAAAACCTATGTATTTTTGTTTTTTCTTCTTTAATGTAAAGGGCGTATCTAATCAGTTCTAAAAACTTATTTATCATGTCATCCATAAGCATGGTTCTAAGTTTTACCTTGCAAAATGTTTTGGTCTTCCCTTCATAATACCATTCTGATGAGTATTTCTATCCAAAGTATTTCTTGAATGATTTCTAATCAATCTGCTTTTCTTTAAGTCTTTTTACCAATTTTGAATCTTGCCACCTAATGTTGGATTTAACATTCATATTATAAATGGACATTATCGCTTTCATATTGCTAGAATAGTCATACAACTGAAAGCATTTGCTCATGCCTAGAAGCCATGCTTTTGCTCCTGCTCCAATTTTAGACTCCCCATCAAATGTGGGTGGTTAGATTTTATTAAATTCACCTTATGTGTTCCTGATATCTTCTTTTCTTCTCTGGTTTTGACCTCACTGTTTCTTTCTTTTCATTGTTTTTTGTTTCTCTCTTCTTGGAAGAATTATCATATTCAGTAGTTTCATCATTTTTAGGTTGTAGACAGGTTTTATGTTTCATCTCCATTGCATTGGAAGTTTGATTTTTCTGTCTCTTTATTTAAGAAAGGTGATCTAACAACACTTCATTCATTTCCTGTTGTTCTTCATGAGATTTCAACAGTTTCTCATTATTAGTTTGATAGCTTCTTATTTCTACTATCAAGCTCCTCATTGTTTCTAGTACTTCTAAAGGTGTACTCTTTCCACTCTTTCCATTCAAATCTATGACTATATTTGTTTAAGGTTTATGTTGGTTTGTGTTTTCTAGGTGATTCTATTCTCCCTCCATGTTTAGAAATCATGTTTCCAAACTACTATTATGAATATGCTTGTGAAAAAAAAAAATTCAGTTTATTAGCTATATGTTGTGAGGAAGTTTTCGTAGTGCCCAATTAGCACTAAGTGTTGTACTACAAATTTGATATCATATGTAACATACCCAAATTTGCTCAATTATAGGATAAGCACGAAAGGAGTTACACATCTCCCCCCTGCTGGGCTGTAGAATGCGCCTCTTCGACGCAATAAAAATAGTAAAATATTATAAACATGTCGGTTCAAATTAGATTTAAAATATTTAAAAAGACATATATATATATATAAATAAAACTGCACAAATTAGATAAAAACCATAAACATTGCATTACCCACTTCCTCAACATTTTCAGTCTAAAAAGGGGTTTGCACCTCTGAGAGATTTAATCTTGAGAAGGGATTTGCAGCTTTGAGAGATTTGATCCCTCTCGGCGCTTGATAAATCCTTTTTAAGATAGATCTATACTAGTTTAGTTGATGTAAAGACATTTCACCTTTGTTATGTTAGATGACTTGTCTATAACCCAAGTTTGCAGTTTCCTTTGTATACATTTTGTTAAACAATTATCAAGACTTATCTCCTTTCTTTGTCTTTATTCTTTTGTGACTTTAAATGAAGATATGGGTTTCGCTTATATTTATGTCCATGACTATTAAATGAGTTGATATTGGATGTGAAACTGGGTTGTTCTTGGCAGAATTTTTCCTTATACTTTGGTATGAAATGTTCATATAAAAATATCTATGCATACTCGATTGTCTTGGTTATTGATATCGTTGTTTTATTTGGAAATATGATTTAGGGTTCTAGACATTAATAAAAAAATACTGGCATGGTTTGTCGTGACTATGGTTTTCATTTCCTATGTGTATACTTCATGCGGTGATTCCTATTTGAAATGTTTATATGTTTATATATATATATATATATACACGTCTGTGTTTATTAGTGGTTTATTTTTTTACAAGTAGAGGCCTTGGAAAATGATTTAATCTTGTCATAGAATTTCGACAAGTCTCCAATATCATGCGTTGATATATTACTTATATTTTGTTTTAGAGAGCTCAACGAGCTTGTGATTTGATTGAATGTTTGGTTTACTATCTTCATAACACTACTGTAATGTCCCACAAAGTCTTATATAGCCGATTAAGTCATAACCCAGTTCATATGGCTTGTCACAACTAGTACCTATAATGCACATTTAATCTTTTAATTGTTTCATTCAAATAGTTGCTTCTATATTTAGCTTGTTACGAATTATAAATAGCGGTTGAGGCCATGATAGGATTTCTATGTAAAGTATTCTTTGACTATGTTTACATGATTGTGATGTCCCCTTGAGTACCTAGGATTTGTTTGGATAATATAATATTATTTTGTATGGGTACTTACCCTATTAAGTTTGTGTGTGGGGTTATCCTATGATGTAAAGCATAAGACTCACAAGCCATATAACTAACTCCGGTACTTAATTCAAAACAACATCAAGACATATGAATGATAACGACATATATTCTTTTACTGTATTTAGAATAATAATAAACCAAGTATTTCGATTTCTCCAGCATTATAGATATTAGCATGTAATACTTTAAATGTTTAATGTATAAGATATGGGTAAGAAATATACATTTTTCCATAATATAATTAGGAAGTTTATAATCTATAGCTTACTGTCAAACAATAAATTTAAAAGAAAGGAATTGAACATACATGGGACTATAATAAATTGCTAGAAAATAATGAATTGATAGGAAATAGACATATTTTACTAATGTATATATGAACTAAACAAAATAATGAATAACTTAAACATGAAGAAGTTAAATAGCGAATAGATTCCCAATACATATTTGAACCGCAACTGCCATAGAGAAAAATATAGTTGGAACAACCATGTTCCACCCAACCATATATTACTGAAGGACCATTCTAGGCTTGCTCAACAATCACCCCCTAGCATATACCATGACACAATAGGGGCTAACACCATGCTCTCAACTGCAACAACTCTCTTTCAAACATAATTTATTTTTTACTCAATGAAACTAGCTCTTGTTTAACTCAACAAAGCTCACAACTTAGGACAAATTCCTAACACAACAAAGGTGCTCACATAGTAAGTTCCCATTCATACTAGGCAACATCCTACCTTCACACATATGCATATATATAATTGTTTTCCTAGGTCTTACTGAAGGTCCAACTTTCCCTCCTTGAGAATTGGTTGGCCTTGGATACCCTCCTATATTTTAGGGGTTGGTTCCTCAAAATGATCTCTTAACATTTGTCATATTCCTCTCTTGAGCATAGGTCTATGTTCATTACCTATGGGGTCATGGTTTATTAAGTTCTAACATTGCCATTCTGACTGTCCAACATCTTATTAATAGTGTTCAACATTGTATTTTATATATTCCTTCTCATGAGGCCAAGTGGCAAGTTGTTAACTTGCACAATTGCAAATTAAATAATAACATAATTATCACTTAGTCTTCAAATTCAAATTTCTGCTTTAGTCAAATTAAAATAAAACATGGGGGATGTTACATATTTGCACAAATGAGCCACATATTTTTCAAGAGTTTTTTTTTTCCCAAAAGTTATTCCTACACATATGAGGTCCAATCTTGGATTGGGTATAACTACCCATGTATCAGGTTCAGTGACCAAGATATAAAAGGTGGAGATTAATTTTCACCTAGTAATCCTTTGTGGAAATTTCTTTGAAATATCACCCACTATGTTAGTGTTAAAGGTTTGGGTGTATAATGAGATCTAAATGTGAGATCCATATAGTAAAAAATAAAGGGTTGGAATGTTAGAGATTATTTGTATGTTATACATGTATTATCTACTTCCTTAATGGAACTATATAATTTTATAAAATTATTAATAACAATTACTCCTAAAGTTGTTAGATATTATAGAGATTTTTTTATTAGGGAAATGCGAGAATATATAGATTATAATGAAGATAACTTTCATATTGCATAATTATCAATATGGCACCTAGATCTGGAAATTTAGATGCAAATATTACATGTACAATATAAGACTTTGAAACTTTGCACATTATTGTGTACCACATAGAGCTAAAGATGCTTTATCTTATAAAGCTAGTAGTGGTGTTCATAAAATATTAGGATAGGTTGTATGCAAAGTTATTTAAAAAATATTATGAGAAACATCTCAAGGATCATGTTCATTAACACATTTTTATAGTTACAATCCACCGTTTCTTAGAGCATTGTAGGGACACAATGTTGTTTATTTCCATGATTACCATGCCATCACTTTCAATTTTAATGTGATAAATGTAGAAAATTAAGCACGAACTATGTTCTTAGTGATTTCCATTCTCATGTCCCCCTCATATTTCCCATGATTTTGACCAAATATTACTTTGTGAGAGATATGATGGGAAGTTTCTTAATAGTTCAAAGGGTGTACCCATGAACGTAAACATCACTTTAACATAATTTATCTTTAATTATAAAAAATGCACATTAATGCATGCGTTAAACATGTTTACACTCCAAGGTGAAAATATAGGTAATTTAGAGAGTGTAGGATAGCATACATGATGATATCCACATAATTAAAGACACACATATTTATGTCACTACCCATACAAAATTGAATAATATTTTTTAAAACATTGTTTTAATTTGCATGCCTTCACTATTATTTTTTCAAGAATTTTGGTGTTACTTTTTATGAGCATGTAGTGTGGCCTCATGGATGGTCCATACAATACAAGTCACCATTTTGTTTAATTAGATGGATACATAACATTGTGAAACAAACATCTTAAACAATGGGGCATGTGGATGGATTAACTGTAAATTGGTGGTCTTGCTTAAAGTAGATCATCTTGTGCTATTAAAATTATGCATCATTTTTTGACACATTGAGAATGTGGATAAGATTTTATTTTATGATCGTATTGCACTCTTAGATCTCTAGTATATGAGGAATGTAAGTGATTCAATATACACACATTTAATAGTAAGGTTGGATACTAGGGTAAAGTTATGAGAAACTGTATCATACCTTGAAAACATCATGAACTAAAACCAAAATGTTCAACCTAGAGAACTTGAATAGATTTCAAGTATTAATCAAATCAGAAAATCACTGATTAAATCATTTAATATTCAAGTCTGCAAATATGTTTGATCAACATACTACATCTTCTTGCACAACAAAGAATTCACATTTAAAATTGGTTAAACATTATAAAATGACATTAAATAATTATCACAAAAAATGACATTAGATGATTTTAACTATAGTTAAACATTATATCGCATCTCTAATTTAGGTCACTAATACACAATACATTTATAAATCAAACAACATCAACATGATATGAGAATGTGTAATATATATGAACGATAATATCAAAATGTGTGTGTGTGTCAAATATACATCCCAATTCAAATATATATATGTAAAATATACATAGGAACAATAAAATGTATACATGTGAAAAACGACTATGAGCTAGTTGGTCCATGTTTGGAGCCAAAGGCATCGGTACCTCCAGCACCAGATCTAGAGACATCAATACATCTATTAGATAAAAATCTAGAAAGAAGTAGTTATATTTCTCCGCCATAGGCTATATCACCCTATACAACCATCACATGTATAGCTCTAGTGAGTGGAGTGGATTCCACAGTTGGTCGGTTGGCATGCAAAGGGGGAGAGTGTGGTCAATTGGCTTGTGGAATATGAGATGGTGGTTAGTCAACTTGTGGAAGAGGAGATTGTGTTCAATCAATCTATGGAAGAGGAGAGGGTGGTCGATTAAGTCATATGAAAAGAGGGTGGTTAGATGGCTTGGTGAGGAGAAGAGGGTGGTTACTTATCTCATGAAGGAGGGAAGGGTTGTTGGTAAATTTGGTGAGGAGGAGAGGGTGGTCACTCGACATGTGGAGGAGGAGGAGGAGGAGAAAAAGTAAGATAGGGATGATGTGGATGATCTCTCCTCCTCTAGATTAGCCTAGTCGCATTGACAAAATTATGTATCAATAACATCATCTCATGAGGAATGATCACCCATATAGTTGTGAGCTCAGATTCCTCCATTATTTGGGAAACTCACATAGGGAAGACTCTCTACTGAGCCAACAATATAGCTAAATATTTTTCTAAATCTTAACAGAATCTATGATCTATCCTACATCATAAGCTATATCTAAGGTATATCGTCAACCTCAAAATCTACTCATCATGTTGGGGAAGCATTTCCCCAACATACATGCCAATATTTACAAAAGAGTAGACAACAATAATTAGATCAAGAATCATACAATTTAAAGAAATTGTTACAATAAATTACATGTTCATTAAATAAGACAAACAAAAATAAACTAGATTAATCGAAACATAACATTGATATTACCTCTATCATCTAGTGGCTCATCCTGGGAAAATAGGATGTTCACATATCCTTTTTAGTTCAACCTTGCATATTGGGTACTTCACAATATCCATGGTATGATCATACTCATTAGAAAGAATCTCCAGTACATTTGGACTAATCTTACAAGGAACTATGGTTGGCCTCTCTTGGGGATCATCTGGCCCCACATATGCATACATGCATCAGTCCTCAACCTAGGACGGAGGTGGTTGAATGATGATATAATGACCAAAAATGTCAAAAAATAAACAAAATAATTGTGACCTAACTGGGAATCCCATTCTCCCTGAAAACACAAAATGAAAACAATCTAGAGTTAAACAAAATTGTCACAAAAAATGGCAAGCAACCTGTTATCCCTAGAGTATGCACTACCCTGCTACAGTACAAAGTTTAGGCTGTGTGTCAGTAGCTCAGGAATACTAGACTTAGCTTTAAGGATTGGGGATAACTCAGAATTAATGTAATATCACATGGATAAAAGGAAATCAAGCTTTTCACCAAACAAGTTTAATTTGTGTTTGTGGAAGGTGAAGAATTGAGAAGACCAAATATGAATTGCAGAGTGAAATAAGATAGATCAGCTTTTCAAGTTCATAAGACTGAATGCTCAATTTACATAAATACTCTCTAAAAATGAATTAATGACACTTGAATAAAGTACATGAACAAATGGGAAAATACAATAAAACTTTCACTGCATAGGGATCTACAACTCATGGACAATTATTGATACTAAAAAATTGACATATCATTCAAGCAAGAATAATCGGATAAATCAATAACAAAAGAGTTACAGACTGATAATCAAACTGTCATGAATCTCTGATAATTTAATATTGTAGTAAGGAAAAATCCATACAATATCGAAAGAGTCTCAGTAAATTTTCCCAAGCAAAAGACCCCTACTTTCTTCCCTAAAGGAAGATCTCCTCCTGAATTTTTCAATGTTGTCTTATATGCTCATTCAAATACTAGATAGTTGCTCAAAATGTGGAAATGATAGCTGGAAATGTGGATCTGCTTTGATTTAATGCTGATCCTGTTCCTTCAAATCTGAGATTGGTTTTAGAAATCTGGATACATGTGGAATGTGTGTATCATTATCCTACTTTAGAGAGATTAAAATAATAAATATCCTTAGAAAATACTCTATCATCAAATACTCTGCCATCTTGTAAAATTGCCACCTTAAATTTAGATTTGGAGTCCACCATAATCTTGATGAGAAACTTTCGTGCTAAACTTTTACTAAGAATTCTTCCTCCCGCTTGCAATTTTATCTTCATGCTTTCAATCCTTTTTGAAATTTCTAGGAATACAATATCCACTTATGAAAATATTTCCAAAATATAAACCATTTCTTCTTTATATTTGTAAAACCATTTCCTGTTTTGGGCCATGGTTTTGAAAAACAATCCCATGTTTCTATAAAACATTGGAAATCATATCTTGTATATATATGTAAAATCATGTCTAGTTTTTTACCATGGTTTTCATCTGTTCATATGATCTTCATTTATTTATGATTAATGTCCACAAAACCAAAATATTCAAGAATTTTAAATAAAAAACAATTTAGGGTAAAAAGGATAATTCGATGTCCATTGGATGTAGCTCAAGTGGTTGGGAGTATTGATTGATAACTTCCCCACCTGAGTTCAATTCCTTGTAAGTGATATATGATGCTCTTGTTGTTGATCCCCTAATATTTCAATTATGTTTAGCCTCCACACATGCATCATGGTATAATGGGGAAGTACCATGGATGTAGCGGCCTCTTGAAAGATAGAGGCGTGAACCACATGAAAACAAATATAAAAAATAAGGATAATTATCCACATTCTCTTATTTACCAATTCTATCTTCTGTGCATTTTATCACGAGAGTTTCTTTCTTTCAATTATCCATTAAAACCCTTTGCATAATTCTCCACAATTTTTGAAATTGAATATGCCTTGGATAATTAATTTAAATGCGATTTACTCTTTCGGTCCTTGTTTTAATATTATTTTAAAAAAAATTCTCCAATGCATAGTTTAAAATCTCCTCGACCCATCTACTTCCTTGTGAGTGATTTCCTTAGCACTTAACACTTGCATTGATGCTTTGGTAATGTTTGGTATTAACCCCATAAGTCATAATTCGTGTAGTGGATCCATTGCATATTGTAAGGATTACGCTATCGAAACTTTCAACTTCCTGTAGCGAGTTCCTCTAAAAATACACCCATTTCACTACCATAAGTCTAAACTTCCTGTAGCAAATGATTTTGCGAATATGTTGATTTTGCAACCAAAAGATGAAGATCTTCCATAAAATAAACCAGGTTGAGATTGATGTGACAAGAATTTAGGTGAATTTTGCACAAATTTGGCTGAAGTTTAAAAAATTTTGACAGGTAGATTTTAGTTCTAACACCACCTAATCAATTTGGGTCTATACACTAAAGAATATACATAGTGCAATAGAGGGAAACTAATACACAACCATATTGGGTGCAGTGGGCCATTGCCATGACCATAAGAGAGAAGAACCTAACCTCCTTTGCACCGAAATAAACAATACACAACTAGACACTAGCAACTTGGAATTCACTAGGGAAAATCATGTCCTCACTGACATATTGTTGAACATGTGTTTTGGCTCTCTCCTGCAATTCCAAGTGGTAGATTGGGGAAATGGGGAAAATTCTTCCCTCTCATTGATAAACAAGTAATAAAATAGATGTCCTCCTCTAAGGGTTGGAACCACATATCAGGACCAACCCTAAATTCCCGCCTGACATTTTCCCAACGACATATGAAATACCTTAGTAAGATCATGTGACCCCTAAGGGATGTCGCCTTGATAAATATTGAGGGAAACATTCCTCAAGAGGACACGAGTCTTTACTGTAATAGGGCGAGGTACAAATCCCTTTCCCTCTCTTGGGCCTCCCAGTCTGTACAAAGTTGTACAGGTTGAATAGCCATTGTTGCTACTCCTGTCATCGTCATCATCAATCTCTTTGATTCACATTCAACTTTCATTGGGAACAGACACACACACACAGATAACATAAAAATTATATTAAAAGACCATATATATTTGCTAATAGTTGAAATAATTTTGTTTGGTAAGTCGTATATGAAGTAGTCTCAATCTAGTTTTACAAAATCTAAAATAATCACTTGATATTTGAAAATATCATCCTCTGAAAGAAGAAATGTGAATATAACGCTAAACTTTTTGAATAGGCATCATTGCATTTTTCGCCAAGCTATGCATGAAATGGTCTCATAAGTGCCACTCTACACATATGTCTCATTTATTAATAATTGAAATAATTTTTTTGTCAAAAAAATGTTTCACACTATTGATACACCACAACAAATTAAAAGCACTACTTTTGGTGCTTACTAAAATCAAGCGCACCGTCTATAGTGTAACATAAAAATTATATTGCATTGTTAATCATTGTGTGGAATTTAATATTTATTATTGGTTCTCTCTGAATTAGATGGACATGTAACATTGGTGGTCCTCAATAAGTATAATGCATTGATAAGTGTGCTTCATTAAATTAAGAGCACCAAACATGGTGTGAAGGTTATTTTTTACATTAAGCATATAGTAAACAGTGCGATATAAAAACTATACCATAGCGTTAATGGTGTGTGTAATTTTAATATTGTTTTTGGTATTCTCATAATTAGGCATAGTGGTAACATTGGTGCTCCAAATAAATATAATGCATTGATAGTACTGCTCAATAAAACAAGAGCACCATGCCTTTAAAATTATATTGAGCATCACTGTTAAGATGCACTGGTCAATTCTAAACATTACCAGTGTACCTAAAACATGCTCACACACCATAGATAGTGTACACATTTAATACAATGCATTGCCCAACCACAACTTCTTATTTAATTTCTAGGTTTTTTTAATGCGGTTATAATATCCATAAGCATCATTAATGGTGATTTTGGACATAATTAAACAAAATGACTTGGTGTAAATTTTATAGTTTTATGGTGTGATTATCATATCAGGAAGTGTTGCAACATGTGCTCTCATATATTAAATTGTGCACCTCTAAAGGCAGGGGTATGGGGAACTTTTTATGATTACCCATTTTTTTATAATATTAATCAACACCATTAACAATGCTTAGAAATATTATCAAGCACACCGAATGAAGGTGGTTCTAATGTGTATTTTTTGTTTTATCCAATGTGTTTATAGTACAGGATGCACCAAGATCGGGGTGTCCTTATACTACAGAGCACTTTTGTTGAAGTTGTGTATTTTCTATGCACTGTTGTTAACAGTGCGCTTGTTTTTTGTTAACGCAATGTTATCGAGGGTTATGTTGTGCCAAAAAAAACAAAGCATTCACAGTGTTCCCTATTTATTAATAGTGAACACTAGTTTGTTCAGTGCAAGCCAAATGCCTTGAATGCACTGCACACGATTTAAAAAAAATAGATTGAAAATATCTCAAACTACAACCAAATTTAAAATTTTAATCTGTTAAATTTGTAAATGAGTAGGTAAGAAACACTTTACCTACTCTCTTGTTGGTCGACGAGGCATGGTTGCCACATACACCAAAAATAAATATTTCCAGCCGTTTTGCAAAAACAATCACAATCCATTGGTGAATTGAAGGATGGGAGGAATCTAATAGCTGGGTAGCACCAATGACAAGATTGACGTGCAATGACACTATGAACCGGTAAGGATGTGTTCACAACCATTGAAATGAGTTGTAACAATGAAATTATTGGTCTAAAGTTTTTTTTTATTCTACCCTAGCCTGGTGTGATCAATCTTATGTTATACCAGTGCATCATTAAGCTATTAGTAAAATCCATAGTGCAATGCACAATTTGTGAAGATGCACCGGGGATCCATGTTTTGTGATGCACTGGTTCTCTATAGGATTTATTAAGCACCGATGTGTTTAGACACACACACACACACCACCATTTAGATATATAATTTTTTTAATAAATAAAGGTATATTTTTTTCAAAAATATTTAACATTAGTCAGTGTATTTCATGTTGTAATGTTAGTGTAGATGCATTATAAAGTCCATGCAAATATAAAAATAAACATAATTTTTAATTCAAAGATAAAACATTTCCACACTGAAGCATGTAATATTGGTATGCACCAATGCTTATTATATAGTAGTGCACTGGTGTATTTGTTTCATTTAAGAGCATTGATAATAAAACCTCCTCTAAATCGTCCACCCATTAGTCTCCACTAGAAACCTCCACTATAAATGGGAAAATGAGAGTTTTTCGGGGAGATTTCGCAAAACCTTCTCCTAGAAGGTGTTTCCATGTAGTGTATTTATACACAACTTGAGATTAGGTTTCTTTCTCCAAGAGGGGTTACGAGCCTACTGTACAAGGTTGGCCTTAGCCCAACACATAAATACAATAATGATTACAATATAAGGTTGGTTATGGTTGAAAGTGAAGATTGCACCATTTTCAACAAATACCACTTGCCACTTATTAACTCGATCCTTTAGTGGCAACCCTATGGATTGTACTTGCATTCATTGACAACTATATTGTTGTCCCCATGCATCAAATAGGGAAACTAAAACCTTACTACTAACATCAACGCACTCCATAGAGAAAATTTGTTTCAAAAAAATTCTTCACTTAAGAAAATTTGCACTTGTATTTGGGCCAAGATTGACCCTATATTGAGTTGGGTATCCATAAACCACTCTCATTTGTATGTAATTTTTTTTCTTGTGTCCCTTGGTTCATCTTAAGGTGTGGGGGGGGGTTGTTGAGAATGGTGTAAGTTTCACTTTCATCAATGATTGGCATAAACCCTCTTGGTGAAAATACCATACTCCCTTATTTGTAATTTCATAAATCTTGTGATTATTCTTTGGCATTCTTTATAAAAGTGATTTAGCCTAAAAGCACAATAAAGTTTTTTGTTGTCTTGTGATTGGGTTATTTCTCTCTTGCATGCACTTCTCTTGGATTATTTTATCTCTCAGGGGTTGCCCTCCCTTGATGGCCTAGTGTTATTTTTCCTTCTCTATATTGCAAAATTAGGGATTTTTGGGTGATTCCATTCAATACTTTATTTCTCTTTTGAATCTTAACATATAAACAACAATCCAAATGTATATGTTATTGTAGGGTGGTTTTTATCATGTGCACCCACTTGGAGGTAGGCCCACTTCACCACTTAACCTTTAAGTTGGATTTTTTGGTTACACATAAAATTATTTAGAATGTCCCATTTACGTAAGGTAATAATAAAACTAGAGTTTACCTTGGTAAACTAGCTTGACCAATTGAGTGGTTTGAGTTTTGTGGAGAAGGTATTAGGGTTGATTCCACGTGCTTTAATCAATGCTCATTCTAAGTGAGGTGTCATAATTAATGTTTATCGGTTTACACTAGGTACCATTTTAAAAATGAGGGTAAGTGCCCAAAACTTTCCCTTGATTTTTTCCTAGGGAAAATAAATGATAATTAAACAACAAAATAATAAATAAAGGGACAAACCCAAATAGGAAAAACCTAGAAAATGAAGTAGAGTTTAGGCTTGTGTAAGATGTGAGGAAGAAAAAAACAATCTTGTAGCAGAGAGGACCACAAGAAAATGCCAAGAAAGAAATAGATCCTACTATGCATCGAAATTAGTGAACAAACCTACTACTCCATCAACCATTGTAAAAACAATTATATTGGGCCCAATGATGTCTTTTGGAGAATGGATTGGGCTAAGAGAGATAGGTTGGGCTATCCTGGGGAAGTCAGGGTATCCTCACCAAATATTTCTTAATCAATGTTATTGAAACATATTGAACCAAACTATAGTTTGCTATTTTGAACTAGTTTGGGACGTTTTCAATTAGAACTAGCCTCCCAAACCAAATTGAACGATTCTTGTCTTTTGGAGAATGACTTGGATTAAGAGTGGTAGGTTTGGGAGGTTTTTTATTGAAATTGGCCTCTCAAATTGGATTTCACTGATTCTGTAGCAGCATGCAAGGGCCCCATGAAAGAAAAAGAAAAACATAAAACCTATCCCTAACCTATTTTTCATCTATTTAATGATGCCCCTCCCTCTATTTGTCTCACACTCTGCATTGACTAACTGTTATATTTTTTGGTCTTTCAATTTTGTTATTGGTTATGGTTTTTAGCGGTTAATCAATTTGGTTTCAATAACATTGCTCCTAATATCAAGGGTAAAAAATCCCTAGTGCAAGAAATAAACTTGGCAATAGATATATTTGCAAGAGATAAGTGCACCTAATTCAGAGGAAGGAATACCTTCGATAGAAAGAAAGAATACCTTCCCTTCCTAAGTAAAATATAATTATTTTTTCTTTATTTATTAACCTTGTTAGGTGACTTTTCACTTCATTCCAAAATGCAGAGGGGATATAAAATCATTAAAAATATTAATAATATTGATGTAAAGTCACACTATTAAGTCCTTGCATTTTCCAAATTACAAGTTCTATGTTACAATTCATTAAATAAATATTTTTCATTCACTATTAGCTTCATTATATCCATTAGAGTAACAATGAAAACAAAGCTAAAAAAATGAAGAAACTCGATGTGACATAATAGTTGTGTAATAATACAAGCATAAGGTCAACATGTCTGGACGATGATAAGAAATCATAAACTAAAATACAAACCAACTTTCAACTCATATTCATGAAAGAGAAATTTTATCACACAATCTTCATTTTAGAAATTTTTTTGGAGGAGATATTTTGAGATACAAAACTTTATGACAAAATGTATTTCCATTAAAAAAATCAAGATTAATATAAAAACATGATGGTAATTCCCATTGTAAATAATTCTAACATGATAAGGTAGAAGATTTTATGGTGGTTTTACGAGAAGACGTTTTATTGTCATTGAAAAAATTTCAACATGCATATAAAAAACTTGAAGAGAATATTATGGTGGTTGTTGAAGTAATTCATGTCTACATTCTCAACTTATTTACAAAAATAATTTAAATTTCCATGGTATACATGGTCAATGCATTCACAACCATCACCATGTATTTCAATTGAAGAATGCATAATGTACCATGAAGGTGACTCTACATTTAGATTGCACAATATTTAGGATATATGAACATTAATATATATAATAATGGTGAAAAACAATTTTTTTATATTTTAAGTAACCCATAAGTTTGTGCAATAACCCCAGTTATGATATAGGACCAAGCAACAAGGATCCAATATCAAGGGGTATCCAAACCTATTAACTTTTGGAGTTGAGTTGTCACTAGTTGCTAGTCCCCATGTGGGATCGGCATTTGCAGAGGTTGTAGAGTAGGTTGCATATCTATCATCATAAGGACCAAGGAAATTTTTAAGGATCCATGCTTTTCTTAGAGTGTAGAAACCTTGACGAATCTTACTAATTATCAAATTTCCAACCATAAAATGTTTGGTGATATTTTTAAAAGTATATTCAAATTTATAATGGTTTTTATATAGTTTTTGGACAATTTTGGTGGTTTTTAAAGTAAAAAATTTAATCCAATGGAATTTGGGTGAATCATATTAGAAAAAAATGGAAAATGCCGAATATATTTTTGGAAAAAACCTCGAAAATTAGCCCACAGGCTAATTTCGCCCCTAAATTTTCCATGATAAGGACTTTCCATTTGCAAGGAAGTTTACTGTTGTTGGTCATATTCTTGAGGCATCCCATGTTTATTGTGTCTCATTGGTTTCTCAACATGGCTCAATTTCAATGGCTTGAGCAAATTTTCAAAGATTATCTATCGTCCAAGTATCGTGGAAAACAAGCTTTGCCCATGGTTCCATGGGATGTTTGTACCATCCCCAAGGACGAGTGGGGGCTTGGTTTGATTAATGGTCACTTAGGGGAGTATTTTGGCAGCCAAGTAGGTGTTGCAGTGTCTTGAGGATTTAACTCTCGGGAATATATCTTATTTCAACATTGGGTGCATTCAATGTAATATTCAAGTAGAGTTTGGGGGACTTTCGAACTATGTGATACCATCTCATCTCCTCATGTCTTTCAAGTGTTTGGTTCCCTCAAGTTTCAAAGCATCTAGACTACTTAAAAGATTATTGTTGGTTTGGTTTGTTGGCATTGGAAGGGTAACAAGGATGGTTGGAATTTATCTTTCCATCCCATCTGGAGTTGGAGGGTTGAGGACTCATGTGTGGAAGAGATGCCCCACTTTTTGTCTCGTAGATTAAGTATGAAGGGCATCTTTCACTGGGTTGATTTGTGGGATTTAATATCTTGTTCTTTGAAGGAGTGGTATGATCTTGTAGAAGAGTATGGCCTCCTTGCATCTGATTGTCCTTTGATTATGGAGCTTCAAGGGCTTATCACAAAGGTTGACTTGTTTATATAAATTGAACATTGGGATGCTTGGGCCTTTTTGGAGAGACTAGCATTGGTGTTTTGGTCAACCATTTTAATAGTATGAATCTTTTCAATTGTATTTTATACTTGATCAAAGGTAGTCATTATCCCCAATCGTAAATGCTTGCTGGATATCCAAGGATTTAGAGGACAAATGGATGCATCAATTCCGTAGCATTTGGTCATATAGGGTTTCTTATAAGTTGAGAGTTGTTGCATGGCTAGTGATTTATGTGTGATTTATTAGGGAATTCCATCAAAGGCCAAGCTGGCCAAGAGTGGGCTTTTTTATAGCCTTTGTCTTGTTTGTCAATGTTCTGGGACAATGAAGCACAATTTTTGGGAGCATCAATATGCCGAACAATGTTGGAGATTTCTTAAGGATCGGTGTTCAAGGGTGCTTCAAGGCCATGTTCATTGGAATTATGCTTTATTTGGTAATTTTGCACTTGAAGGGATTTGGCATTGCTTGAGGATCACACCATTATTTAGTCTATGGAAGATTAGGTGTAATGTAATTTTTTGTTCATGAGGTTATCTCATTGTCTTATTTTTGTTCTATGTGGTGAGATGAAGTTCACTATCAACTTTTGGCCATTGGTGCTCTATTGATAAAATATGCCCACACTTTGAACCCAACCGAGCATTCAAACTTTCTTTCTGTGCATGAGGAAGAAGTTATGATCTCATTTGTATATACCCTTTTGTCCTTTCTTGTAGAATTTTTGTGTAAATATAAGACTTACTTTACAAAAAAAACCATAAGTTAACTTGTATTACTACCATGCAAGATAGAGACCACATGATAATAGTAAGCATCAACCTTATTCACCATTGCTAATAAGAAAACTAGGATGAAGCTATGTTGGAGATAATGGTAAACGAAATCAAATTCATACATAAATAGAAGTAGAGATTGCATAAGGGGTTAGTTTAATTGGCTGTTATGAATTTTGTTGTGCATTTAGGTAGTTTAGGTGAGGCATATTGGTCTACATAGACGGATTTGCTACATTTTCCCTCTACTAATAAAGGGAAACATCTAGCTACATCTTCCTTTGAAAAAAATATATATACCCTTTTGTCCTTTCTTGTAGAGTTTTTGTAAATATTTTGTGTAAATATATGACTTACTTTACAAGAAAAACCCCATAAGTTAACTTGTATTACTACCATGCAAGATAGAGACCACATGATAATAGTAAGCATCAACCTTATTCACCATTGCTAATAACAAAACTATGATGAAGCTATGTTGAAGATAATAGTAAACTAAATCAAATTCATACATAAATAGAAATAGAGATTGCATAAGGGGTTAGTTTAATTGGCTGTTATGAATTTTGTTGGGCAATTAGGTAGTTTAGGTGAGGCATATTGGTCTACATAGATGGATTTGCTACATTTTCCCTCCACTAATATGGGGAAACATCTAGCTACATCTTCCTTTGAAAAAAATATAAAAACAACTTGATTAAATTATTAGGTTTTCCACACCTTAGTGATTAAACATGGCAACAAGGATTTGAATATAAAAAAAAGTTTATATGACAATAAAAAGTCACAATGCATACATTAATGTTTTTGAACAAAAACCATAAATCTTTGTCACTAACAGAATTCGAAACTTAGTCTTGCTTCTATTTTAATGTGCCTTTTTTAAATTTAGTAGATAACATGGCATTCCATTCAATGTTCATCCACTCTTAACCATGGTTCACCATTGATTTTCCTATCTCACTTTTTCATTTTTTCCCTTTCATTCTTATTGCTCTATAGAAAGGAAATGCAAATTTAAACATTTCCTAGAATAAAACATCTAAACTTTTATAAAATAAATAAGATATTATCCCAAATTAATTACTCATTTTTCCCATGCATATGTCAAGTTTTGAAAATTATATATAAATGCAAACATGACCAAATCTTTGAACGCCCTCGTTCCATATGCATATCATTCGAGAAGCAAGATCCTTCTCTCTAATCTGTAAAGCAAGGTCTTTTACTATATGATATATAGTAAAAGTATCGTACCAAACTCACCTACTAGACTCAGACGCTAACTAAATAGCAAATGGAAGCTTAAAATAATAACAGAATGAAATACCACGACCTTTTAAGCCATTGAAGACAATTCCCAGCAAAGATCTAGTTTGCCGTTTCATAATCTTAAAGATCGATGGAGTAACATTATCCATCTGCGGAAGACGATGTGAAGGCGTCGTGGCTTAAATTGATGAACTCTCTGTGCTGTTGTGCATTGGTGTTGTTGCTACGACAGGTGTACTGCCCGTGCCGGTAGCTCCTGCGATGGCATTGTTATATTGCAAATCTTTAATGTAACCAGGGCGGGAAGCAGCGGGAATGACCTCTACATCACCAGTCAGCATTGCTACAACACGAGACATCGATGGACGCATTGTAGGCACAGCTTGAGTGCAAAGAAGGGCTACTTCAATCACTCTGAGGACGACTTCTTTTGAGCATGTTGATTCTATGTCAGGATCCATCAACTCTAGCGGCCTTCCTTTCTCATACAGATGCCAGGTCTGCAATGCCATGCAATATAGAGTAAGCAGTTACTAATGGCTAAAAAGTTGAATTACATGGATTACGTATTTAAAAGTTGAGAGTATACACACCCATTCGAGAAGATAAACCACTTTTTGTGGCAAGCTTGTGTCTGTGTTGCTCCTACCACTCACAAGTTCCAAAGCAACTACCCCAAAGCTGAACACATCTGCCTTTACCGTAAGATGACCCCGCATGGCATACTCAGGAGACAGATAACCACTTCAAACATAAATATGGCATGAGTGGGATTAGATTATTTTAGTAGATGGTTTCATACACTATTCACATCGAGTTACATGCAGAGCACCATGTTTGTGAGAACACAAAAATTATATTTTTCTAACAATTAAGGGGTACATAATTTCTCATAGTGGTCAGGGAACCAAAATCTAAGCTTTAGTTCATCTTACATTGTACCGGCAACTCTGGTGCTGATGTGAGTTTTCTTCTCATCGTATAGCCTTGCTAAGCCAAAATCTGCTATCTTAGGGTTCAGAGAGTCAGACAACAGAATGTTACTGGCTTTGATATCTCGATGAATTATCGGAGGACTGGCCTCCTCGTGAAGGTAAGTGAGTCCACGTGCAGTGCCAATACAGATATTGTATCGAGTAGGCCAATCCAGTTGTCTATGAGAATTCTTCTCACCTGCAACATACATGACGCCAGGGAATTTGTTGCTATGTGGTGAATGAGTAAAAAATGAAATTTTCAATTCAGAATAACTAAGACACTTATATATACATAGTTACCAAATAAAGCTTTATCAAGACTCTTGTTCTTCAAGTACTCATAGACCAAGAGCCGATCATCTCCTTCTAGACAACATCCATGCAACTTTACAAGGTTCCTATGTTGCACGGCAGATATTACAGCAACTTCATTTATGAACTCGCGTTTTCCTTGTCTAGATTCACAAGAAAGTTTCTTACTGCCACCATTTCACCATCTGAAAGAGTGCCCTATTTTAGTGCCACAATTTAGAATGACAGTAGTCAGACTAATTTAAGAGAAAACACAAACGATACAAGAAGAAATAGTAACCACTGCTTACACAATTCAATTATAATAAATTCCACAGAAAACACAAACGTACAAGAAGAAATAGTAATCACTGCTTACACAATTCAATTATAATAGACACGGTTTCATAAATAAAAAAGAGTGCAAAAGATGGAAAGAGTATTAACACACCTTATAAACTGCACCATATCCTCCCTCTCCTAACTTATTCTCTCTATCAAAATCTCCTGTTGCAGTTTTCATATCGGCATAGCTGAAAATTTTCAGATTTGAACTGATTACGGCTGACAAAAAGAAGTCGTCATTAAGATGGAAACGCATGTCAATCCTCGCTTCTTACAATTAAATTAAACCAGAAAATGTTAGAAGAAAGCATTCTAGGAGAATTATTCTCCGCAAGAGTCCTCAATGTCAATACCTTCGTCTTCGTCGACATCTCTTGCTGCGAGCTTTTGAACTCTCCTCCTTCTCCAAAGGAGAGAAACCAAAATTGTGCATATCAAAATCAAAGCTGCAGCAATCCCAATTGTGATTCCAATCACTGTTCCTGTCTTACTTTTTTTCGACATAGTGCCACCAACAGTGGGATTGAATTCTACACACAATTAAAAACCATAAGTGACAAAGCAACCTTAAACCGACAACGCATTTCCAGTTGAATAACAGAAAACAATTTATAGCAGTTAATATAAGAATCATTTTAATGCAACATCTTGAGCCTAGTGCACTATGCCCATCCATGGTAGAAAACTGTTTCTGTCCAGAACTTTTTTATTTAATAAAACACAGTATCTTTTATCATTACCAGGCGTAACACTTATAGCTGACACTAATGGTCCATAGGTTCCTTGGTATGGAATACAGCAAGTTCCCTTTCCCGCCCAGAAAAAATGAATTTCAAGGAAGTTTGCTGTTACGTTGGTCTTCTTGAAAGATTTAACAAGAGCTATATTTGAGCCTCCCGCCTCCTTTCGGATGTTAAAATCTGTCAACACTTTCTGCCCCTACAACATCAACGTACATAAATCATTTAGCCAGGAACAGGAACAAATAAAACGTTCAAATATGCTTGCATACGTTTTTATTTTAGGAACAATTGGAGAGAGACCATTTATTATTCAAAAAATGTAAAAGGTGCGTCTTTCGTGAACCTAAATCAAATTATTTTGTCTTGGGATAGTAATAACACAAAAATATTTTGTTTTGGGATAGTAATAACACTTTAAAATCAGTCATACTTGAACATAAACATCAAAAATGCGTCTTCCAACACTCTTCCAACTATTTGCATTTTCGAACTGTATCTCCGCAAAATATAGTTTAACTGTATATGGTCCATTCTCAAGACCTAAACCATAGTATCGAAGGGAGCTGGGAGATAAGCGTGCTGTCTGGTACAGTTCTGAATCTAATGTCTTTGTAAATTGAGACTGATTAGTTGCTATATCAATTGGATTACTAGAGCTCATAAAAATTCCAGTATAGCTGACTCCCCACTTCTGTGTATTGCTGACATAAAATGAAGTAGCATTGAGTTTTTTGTTTTCCGGCTCAAACACATCTCCCATAGCAGAAATATTTTGTCCGCCTCCACAATTTATAGCAAAGCGAGCATCTGAAAAAAGGACGATTCAAAATGTGAGTTTTGTTGGTTGTTTTAGCAACACTGAGATGCACATTGATATGTCAAAATAGTTGATGTCCAAGCCAAGGTAAATACATATGCCGAATTATAGATGCGAGTACTATATAGAATGCAATTAGGTTATAATTAGTTATGCATTTACATTTAAAATTCAATGGATACATTTGTGGAGCACTCAAATTTGACGAGATATGAAAAACTGATGTACCTAGATAATATTTGATATTTGGTGATACATTAATGTGTGATAACCAACGAAAGCAAACAACTTGGAACAAGTTGCAAACTGGAGTACACAGAGAAGAAAGCCAACAACTTGGAACAAGTTGCAAATTTTGAGTACACAGAGAATGTGTTAGGAATAGGAAAAAAATATTAATAAAATATGAAACTTTAAACTCTAAAAAAATAGATCTATTCTAAATTATCTTATGATCATAAGCTACTAAAGAGATAACCAATATGTCGCAAGTTTCTTCGGACAGAAGGCAAATTGTAGGATTAAAACTTAATTTTTTATGCCACACAAATCACTGAAATACTTCAATCATATGTACTATTAGGGCATAGTTGTCTATGAATGAATTTGTAATCTTAGGGGAACATAAATATTTCCTTTCAGAAATCTTTCCATAAGTGTTTCCAAAAATATCTGTTCATTGCTCTCAATTTCTTTTCCCAACAGTTGAATCTTATATTATAAAAATACATCATGTATCAGTATAACTAGATGATAAAATGGACTTAACTCCTTAAATATTTATGACATTCAACTCAAATAAACTCGACTTCTAGTAATGAAAATAATTAAAATTGAACAAAAATGCTAGAAAATAAAAGGGATTTGAAATTTGAATGACACCTAGGACTTAATGGTTTTAGTTTAACTCACAAAAGCTTGATATCACCTATAAGAACAATAATTACTCAAATGTAATTTGTCAATAATACGATAAAATCATGAATATTTAATTTAGGATCCCAAATCGTCTCTTTAAAAGAGATTTCATCCCATGTTACAAAATACCATATGACTGGTAGGAAGCTAAGCATAAACATCAAAAGAAAAGTTAAATTTGTTTGAAGAAATACTTGACTGATGAAACTAGTCCAAATGATAGATTTGCAAAATTAGAAAAGTTGTTGGCAAATCCAAAGAAAGTGGCCTTGTTGAACAATCTGGAAATGATACATAGATGCTAGAAATTGAATGCAAGAGTGGCATTCAGGTGAGCACAAAAAGCCCAATTTATAACTAGAATCCTAAAAGAAATGAAAGCGTGACTATGAGACGTTCACCTAGCAAGGAAATTTGGGGTGAAGGCCAAAAGGGAGTGATCCCAAATGGAAAACCCACATTCCAAGAAGCCAATGAAATGAATTGTTGCTCCTTGATGTAAGTGAGATCTATGGTAATGGTATAAGCCAAGAGACACCTTGAACACAAAACCATATCTTAGTGTGCAGAAAGGAGGGTCACCAAGTGGAGATAAAAAAATCTCAAGATGAACCAGTGAGAGAATGAAACTTGATCTTGGGAGATTCTTAAGGCTCTTGATCATAAGTTCTAATACCAACTTGTCAATTGGGTTTAGTCCGAGTGGTTGTGGGATGGAGGGTTATCCTCCCCACCCAAATTCTACTCTTGTAAGTGACATGTTGAGCTCACAATGAGTATATTGTTGTAATGGCCTTGTGCCGTGAAGAATCAAGGTTTTACCCTGGGTACCATCCTCAAAAAGAGGGGAAGTACTTAGGGGTTTTCCCAAGGATAATTTACCTAGAAAAAAAGACCTAATACCAACTTAATTTAGTTTAACTTTAATTAAAGTCGACCAATGGCCACAAGCAGGCAATGGGACTAGAAAAAGTGAAGAAACGAGTAAGCAGTGTGAGTGCAAAGGCATCTTTGTAAGAACTAAAAATAGTCACATCAAACAATAGTGAGACCAGAAGAATAAATGGTTAAAGGTTGATGAGCACCAAGGAAAAAGCACAAAACCAATGAAATAGTTAGCCATCAACACTTCTTATATCTAAGGTTGAGAAAAAATATAATGTGAATCTCGGTGTTCACTAGTTGTGTGAACTAAAACCTACATTACTTAATAGACCTAGTATTAGAATATTACTCACAATGACTTTTGCGAGTTGAGTCATCAAGTGGATAGAAGGGGTGATGATCCTTGAGTTAGCAATGTAGGGAGATCTATCTTTAAGAGTTTTCCACCAAAAGTGAATCATATAAGGAAGGAGTGAGGTGATAGATCTGTTGTCCTCGTACAAATGTTATGAGAACTAGTGGAACCAAACCGAACTCGCTGATTTAAACCAATTTGGGAGGTTTTTGGTCTAAACAAGTGATTCAAACTGGCTTGGATCATTTTTCCTTGAACCAGACATGAATTGGTCAGAACCAAACACTTAAAGACAAAATCAATCAAATTTGACCGATTTGATTGACTTTGTTTGACACATCCCCATCTTGCCAAAAAATTTAAAAAAACAAAAAGCCAAACTACTACAACTACCCTCAAACCTAATTTTCATTTATTTGATGATGCCCCCCTATCGTGGATGGACTTATCCTAGATGACTTGCAATCACTTCCACCACCATTGGATACACACATTGATGTTGGACATTAAGGGGCATCGAGTCACGATGTTTAGAATACCCATGTAGAGAATGTAGAGGATTGTATTTCAATGATTGTGTACTTTGATTTGATTGCAAACAATAGTATGATTATTTTTGGAAATTAGAGGCCATTTAGAGCCCCTATGTTTATATATTTTGGTTAAGATATGTATTGCACTTGTTACCATTTTGCTATATGCACTCCTACAATGCTATATTTATGAGAATACTTTGCATATATCTGGGGTATAATGGTTTGGATTTATATTAATGTACAGGAATATTTGACTATTTTTTGGTTGATCGGTTTTGCTTTTGTTTTTGTTTTTGTCTTGGTTCAATCTTTGGGGTCGATCGGTTCGATTCTAGTTTCGATTTTTGGGGTCAATAGGTTTGGTTTCGATTCTAATAACATCATCTTGTGCTATACGAAAATCCTTAAGGAACCATGAGTTTGTGAACAAGCAATGAAAATAACCATGGATTTCATAATAAATAGGGCATCTAAAGATGAGCTTGTCTTTTGATTCAGAGTCCTACATACACAATATGTGAGTGCAATGTTCCCATATATACTAGACTACAAAGTAGTTGTAGTCTAGTATATATGGGAGTGAAAAGGAGATCCTCCTTGAAATGCATGTAGTTGTGGAAGTAATGATGAAGTTTTGGAGTTAGGGGCTCTCTTGGCTCAATCCATGTGGTTTTCAAGTAATCTTTGTAGATATCATCTCTAATACCTCTATAATATCCCATTAGTGAATTGGCCCACGTTGATGAACAACTCTAAGGGGGGAAGCTTTCCAATATCCATGTTTGAATGTTGGAGGAAAGAAGAGGCTCTATGATACCAACAATTTATGAACCATTTTCTGACAAGTTTAATCAAGGATGAGAAAGTCCACCATGCATCAAATATATGGTTTAATCAGGGTATCCTTTACCACATGAGTGAAAGTTCACCATGCATCAAATCTTGCGTATCATGGTTAGAACATGGAAAATCATGGATGTAAGGAGTGAATAGGAATTGAACTCAACCAAGATGATAGAATACAAAACCATTTTCTTTGCAAGTATATGTTTGGAAAACATAATAATGAGTACACTCTCTATGCGACTCTAGCCTAGGAATGGGTTCCAAATCTCACAGTCGTAAAAGAGGGAAGGTGTCACTAGAGTGTGAAAGAGGTGAATCTTAGCCCACATATCTTGAAATTGAAGTTAGAAACATTGTCTCTCAAAGGTTATTAACACTGCATATCCTCTACTCATTCTTGATTTTGCTTTCAATGTCATTAAGGATGGGCTAGAGAGTGCAACTCCAAGGTAAGTGTAGGATGTCACAACTTCTATCTCTTGTCCTTTAGTTGAGGATGGTATTGGAAGCCTTTTTCTTTAAGATGTTAAGGTCCATAATATTTGTCTCACAGAGGTTGACTTGAAGACCACGACTATCACAAAGTGAGCTTGAAGTATCCAACT
The DNA here is from genome assembly GCA_027924585.1 of Larix kaempferi. Taxonomy (NCBI): domain Eukaryota; kingdom Viridiplantae; phylum Streptophyta; class Pinopsida; order Pinales; family Pinaceae; genus Larix; species Larix kaempferi. The sequence continues at coordinate 5,459,098 of BSBM01000636.1, forward strand.
GTTGTTGGAGTCCCTCAATTGTGTGGGATACAAAATTTGATAAATGCACGTGAGCGAACAAGAACAAAGAACGAGAAAAAGAGAAAGCACACAATGAGACACAAGTGAAGTGTCAATTTGTACATAGCTTTACATGCTTCATTGCATGTTATTGAATTGGCATAGGATACATATAAAAAACTTTTATAATAGTGCGGTTGGCTCACAACTACGGGTGCCAACCCACTTTGACCAAGTTAAACATTGATAATATGATATTTACAATATAATCTGAGGGAATCTAACAGGTGGCCACTAGTTCTCATTAACGTCAAACAAAGCTCCATATACATTTTAACAAAGTTACTAATAAACATTTTAACAATATGACATTTAGTAGATATTCGATAGTACATCAAAGAGCCTTTGAAAAAATGAACTCTCATAAGTACACATGCTACTTTCAAAGGTAGATTCACATTGATTAAAAAAAAAAGAGAGACTTATCAATCTCAACATAGAATATAAGGGATAAAAGACAATATTTCCCAATGTTGAATCACCAACAAGAATTTCCCTTTAATTAAGGGGTAGAGAAGAAAAAGTTAAAATGCACGGAGATGTCTTTCCATAAGGACCTAGGAAAGCCACAATCCCAAACCATATGCTTTATATATTTTTTTCTTTCACATTGGACACAGGCCATTTGTGAGTTCTATCTTAGCTAACTTGTGTTTGTTGAGTCAAATTTGTTGAAGAATGAATGATTCGATTACTTCGAATTTAAAGGCATGAGGTGATCTACATATAACATAATTCTTTTAAGCCACTTGTATTCTCAATCATTCAGCTTCCATCTCTAATTTAGTCTCCTAACAATTAAGGGCCTTTGCCTAATCCACCCATAAAGCATATTGCCACACCCACTCCTTCCAACTCAGATTGTTATAATTTAGATCCACTTTGAATCTATCTCGTGGGTCATGTTATCACATACATAGTAGCCGGGCTACCATACATTATTTTTCTTATTCCAGTACACTATTCAGCCAGTTCCCTTACATTTGAGATGCTGAGATGAGCATCTATATTGGATCACTATCAGATTGTGGACAGCAGTGTATATTCCCCATGCCATGACTGAGTCTCAGGACACTCAGAGAGATGACCGATGTAGCCATTATACCATTGGTACAGAGCAGTCAGTAGTGCCCAGAGTTACAACAGCAGTTTCAGCGGACAGATGATGGTACAGGTTGATGAGCATACAGGTATATGACTCAGCAGGTATATCATGGTGTTATGGTTAAATTTGCTTTTATACTTATTCTTATAGCATGTCTTAGCACTTAGTGTCATGATCTGGCGATCATATAGATATGTGGACCTGGTTGATCTATTATATATATTATATTGTCCCTACTCAGACTTAGAAGTTCACTATTCATACTCATTGGTTTTACCCTCCATAGGGAGAATAGAGGTGATCATTCCACCATACCTTGGCTTGCTAGTGTCGGCTCCATTATTCATTGTCTTCATCCATCCATGGCCTACCTTTTAGTTTATCACCCTGACTTACTACTTGACTAGTGACATGGAGGATCTTCTCCCCACTATAGCCTCTGTATTGGATGAGCTTCCCTGTTTATTGTGTCTCGGCTCTGAGTTGGTGACAAAACTTACCTATGGTGAGTTGGAGTTCCTTGGAATTCCCCCTAGTCACTAAAGTTGTGTTGACTAAACCTGAAACTTTTGGTGCTGCCATGAATACAAAATCTGGAAAAAATGAAATGCTATATCTTGTATGAAAAGCCCATTCATGCAATGTGTTTCTAAACACACATGAATAAAGGGCATGCCAAATGAAAATGGCCATGAAAATAAAATGTTATATCTTTTGGAAAATAAATACCTAGGTAAACAAGCTGTCCATGACACACCTAGAAGTGCTCAGGTAAACAAGTGCCTTAAAAACACACCTGCAGCAGAAAGCCTAAAATAAATGTAAATCTATGCAATGTGTTTATAAACACACATAGATCAAGGCTATGGAAACTTCAGGCCCAAAAAGCAATGAAACTTAAATGCTATATCTAAACAATTGCTGGCCTTATTTGTATTATGGATTGTGCGCATCTGTGAAGGTGAATAAACCCTCTTTGAACAACTCATCCATTTGTGAGACACCGCCATCCCCTGTGTTGTTGCTCATTCAGTATATACTATGGTGTGTATTCCCTTTCCCTTGCCAAAGTGTCACAAAGTTAAGTCAGTCCAGTCATCCCTTAGCCTAGCCAGTTATTTTAGCCTTCACCCTTCACTAGCAAATTGATCACAACTATGAAGTGAGTATGATCCTGAAAGTCTAGTCTGAATAATAATAATAATTAACGACACTATATATTTGGATTTAGATCGCCAGTTATGATTACTCTGTGTTATAATTGTTATTTGAATAAGTTGTAGAGCATGTATTAACCTTGACACTTTGCAGCAGCTTTGGATGATGGTCTGAGTTATATTTGGTCTTGGTTAAACCTAGTTTGACCATGGAGGACCATGGGACATGAGATGTTAGACCTTATGGTGATATGGATAGATGATATATGGTCTATGTATACATACATGATGATTCTATGCAGCAGCTACATGGTTATGATGATGATTCTTGGGTTACAGCAGTGTTTGGTCATTTACAGATCATTATTATTGGCCTTGTTCCGGTATATTGGATATTTATTTTGATCATGCAGAGACTCATATGGTGTATGAGTACACATCTTGGATGGATTTGGACCTTCTGAGTCCAATGGGACAGTTTGTTTTCAGTTCCGGGCACTTACAGTGATGATTGAGCCTCAGTAGGCTGTCCCAGTACAGTTTTGGCCTGTCGGAGGCCCTGTCAGAGCAGATATGATTTTTATCCGGTTGACCTAGGGCGCTGATGATGGAGGGGGTGGTCCAGCCACTTGTTTTTACCATATTACCCCCCTCCCGGACACACTGGTGCCCTCACCTTGACAGCGCAGGCACTCCAGGAGGCTGTTTTGGGCAGTTTCACGCTTCCCGAGGCATTTCAGGATTGGTAGAAATGGCTATTGAGGAAATCGATTTGGGCTACTGAGGCAAGGTTATGGCATGGGATGATCAGTGATGATAGATCGGGGTCTTCCACACCTTCTCCAGCAGTTTTAGCTTCATCGGGGCCCGCATCCATCACTTATGGCACTTTCTATGGATTTCTGAGGTCTTTTTGAGGCCCACGATTTGACTATAGTGGCACGATTTGGTACATTCATGATTATTTTATGGTTATTGTGCTATGGGGATTGACCAAGGAGGGATAAAATTACCCCTTCGACCCACCATAAGCCTCTTATGATATTTTGTCATCATGATTTGGTGGGATTCCCCTCTTATAGGGCGATTTTGTCCACTTACATAATATTTTATTAGTGATCCATGTATTTTATTGTTGAGCTCATCTCAACCATTGATTAGACATTTGTATCTTTTAATCTTAGCCACTCATTTAAAAAGTGGTTAGGGTTTTGGTGCCTCTCCTTCCTATTTAAAGGAGAGAGCTTCTCATTGTAAAGGGACTTTTGGCTCTGGATTATTGGAATAGAAAATTATTATTGCATCTATCTCCAATGTTGTGGTGAATGTTTTTGGTGTTCGTTCGTTGGTTCTTCCTTTGCACTGAGTTATTGGAGATCTTGTTTGCCATATCTTTTGTACCACGATTTTGCATCTACAGGTGGAGGCCGATTTGTTTTGAGGAGGAGGTATTGGTAGGGGAAGACTCTCCCTACTTCTTCTTTGGAGCTCTTCGTTGGTAACAGGGAGTATTACTGTCCCAGTACCTTCTATTTCATGTTATCATTGCATTTCTCTTGTATTTCTTCCATACTTGATCTTACTGATTGAATCATTGTTCCTTGGTTTGACAGGTAGAGGAAGGCGCACTTGTGGACTAGGGCATCAAATCGGCAAGCAAATCAACAATTTCTCATTTGATCTCTGCGGGAATCTTCATCAACATCAAGGCATCTCATTCACATCATTCAGGTATGATCTCAAGGTAAGTTCTATCTCCATGATCTATCCAATTGTCAAAAATATCTAAAAACCCTAAATATTTCAAACCCCATTTTGCATTTTCTCAGATCTACTTAGATCTATTGGGTTGTTGGGCGTAATATTGAGAACCCACCTCTATAGCATCCACGGCATCCCGGATCTATAGTTTGGTGAGGATTGACCTCCGTTTGACCCCCTTCCCAGGCCAACTTAGCCTCTCCCAAGCAAGGCGCACTTCCTAGTTTGAGCAAGTTGACCTAGATCTAGTACATGGGTGTTTGAGATCCCGCTTGATCTATAATCTACACATCAAATAACATACACCCAGGTTGTTACTTTTCTGAAATTCACCTTGTGGGCCCTATTCCACATTTCAAGGGATTTAACCCCCATTTTGGACCATTAGGTGTATTCAAACTCAGATCTAGTAAGATCTAGCCGTCGGATTACCGTGAAATTATAGATCCATACTCCTACTTGGCAAACCTACCCGGATCTAAAGTTTGGATGCCATCCGACTTGTCTTGACCTACCTAACCCCCATTTTTAGCCTCCTTGGGCAAAGTCGCACCACCTTGGAGAAGTGAGTTGACTCACTTCTAGGGCATGGGTACTTGAGATTTTCGGAGATTTGGAACCGGGATAATTCAAAACCTAGGTCTACACTATCACTTTGTCAAATATTGCCTTGGGGATAGCATTCCTTGTTTTTAGGGATGGTGGTCCACTTGGGTCAAACCTAGATCTAGACACAGTCATTCATCAAGACCTTTATTGCCCACTTGTTCCAAGTACTAGGAGTCCTAAACCACAAGTCAACCCTACTTTGACTCCACTTCCCAATTCCCAAGGCACTGGTTTCTCTTCAAGTTAATTCAACTTTCCTAGATTGTTGGATTGACTTATGGTTTGACTTTTGCATGGTGAACTAAACCCTTGAAGCTATCATATATCATGGTCAAGCTTGTCACTTGTACTAGTTAGCCCCAATTCAACCCTTAAACTACCCTGCATTGGACACGGTTCCCAAGGCAGTGGATCTTCTGACATTGAACTAGTACACTAGCCCTAGATCTCACCTCAAATATTATAAGTCACTCTTACATCAACTATGAATCAAAGCTATACCTATTGAACCCCTCACTTGGCTTGTGACTTCATCCTTAGGTCTAGGATAAACCATACACCTAACTTCACTTAGAAATACCCTGATTTGGTGTCTTGGTTTTGATCTCTCCTGTCGGGAGTAGATCGGGTCTCCCCCTTTGTTGTCTGGGCTAGACAACATAAAGCGAAGGTTGCCTCGACTCGCGTGACAACCATATATTGGAGGTCGAGGTGATCGTGGTTGCACCTTTTGAGTTGCCCTTCCCTATTGCCATCCATGACTGGATACATCCATAGGGGTAACTACAGTATAGGTGATAACATTTTGGCGCCGTTGCCGGGGAAGGCATAGGCTTACCTTGGTTCGATATATTATTTTTTAAAGCCCTCCCATTCTCTTTGCCCAACATTTTGGTATTGAAAGCATAGGGCTTACATCGGACAAGCTAGTAGTTCTTACTTACTCTCTCCTGCATAAACAACGACACATATCTTGGTAGAAGAGTTTAAATCTACCTGGCGACTCCCAATCGTGACTCCGCTGAGGTGCGAGCTCATTTGCATCCTTATAATACTAGAATTAAGACAGATCTTATCATTATCTAGAACCCATGGGGTGCATCATTTTGTTTTCAGGTTCTTGAATTTAAAAATATAAAAAATTAGAAAAATAAAAAAATAAAAATTATTATCCATGGCTTCGTCTGAGCGACCTAGAACTTTCGGTCGTTTAAAAGTTTTTGACTTTTCAAAAATTGTTGGGTATCCTCATCATATTCCTCATCAAGCATGTGCAAGGTTGCCCATTTTCGATGGAAGTTATGAAATCTCTGCTAAAAGACACCTTGAACATTTTAGGGAAATTATTAAAGAGTTATCCATAACCCATGAGGATGTGTGTATAAGACTTTTGGCTTCATCTTTCAAAGAAAGAGCTGGTCTCTGGCTTTCGAATTTGAAACCCAATAGCATTTCTGGTTATGACATGTTCGAAAATAAATTCCTAGAAGAATGGGGAAGTGAATTCGATGATATGTATCTTTCAAATCAAATCCAACATCAAAACCTTCCCCTTTCCGATCTTATGGTGGAATCATTTAACAATCAAATATCAAGTGATTTGTCAACATCCGGAGATGACCTTTCCTTCCCAATTTCTTCTGATGATAAGTCTTCTACTTTTGAGTCAATCGAAAGTCAAATCTGTAATCATTGTACAAAGCATAAGTTTTCAAATTGCTTTTTAGGTAGCCCTAGTCCTGATCCTGAGGGAATTTCTGAGGATGAGCTTTTAGTTAACAGGTCTACTGAAGTTCCTCCCTCAGAGAAACTCATTAGTCATTCTGTCTTTAGTGATCATTCAATTCCTTATCAACTTACTGAAGAAAAAGAAAGTAGGGACATAGATCAAGATCCTCTAGTGGTGATTTCAAGTGATCATTGTGCAAATAATCAGGATATGTTAAATGAAATTATTAATTTCACCCCTGATCAATTAAATGAAAATGATCACTTATCCTCTTATAATTTTAATGATGAATTAATAAAAGATCAATATCAAGATGAGGAAGAGTTAATAAATCATACTAGGTGTTCTAATCTTAGTTCCACTTCTTACAATGAATCTTTAAATTTTTCTTTTTTCATCTTTAATCAAGATAAGTTAGAGTTAGATAGTTATGGTCAATCTTGTCCTCAGGTTGTAAATAGTAAATTTTATCAAAAACTTGAAATTATTCCTAGAATAAAGAATGTTTTCTATTATCAAAATCTAAGGTTGAACTTGTTTACCCATTTGGGAGAATTTTCATATCTGCAATCCACCCTCCCTTCCCAACTCTTTCAATCATCTTTGGGTTGGTGCTCTAGTCAATCTTTTGCCTTCGAAATTTTCAAAAAGAAGTATAAGCATGATTACATGTTTGGAGAAAAAACACTTCATTTCCTTTTTCAGTCACTTTGGAACCATAATGCTTGTTGTCAAGTTATCAATCATTCTTGGTGGCTAGAAAAGATATTTAAAGATCAATTTCACCTTTTCTCCATTTTTGAGCATCAAGTGGGTTTGATTTTGACTTTTCATCTTCGAAACCTTAATTTATCCCCACTTGGTTTTTATTTGATCATCAGTCCCAAGGAGAATCAAATTGAATATGTAAGAGAAGCAAATGAACAAGTTAATCTGTGTGAAAATGAATCGAATCACATGTCTTATGTCCTTCCTCTATCCATCTCTGAGTTTAACTTGCATAAATTTTATGATCCTATCAGTTCTTTGATGGAGGATGTTTGCATCAGTCAGTCTCCTCCTTGGCATAATTTCATATTGCATCATTCAAACCATTCTTCAATTTATGAACAAATCAAGAAGACTGTGCCCTTAAATTTGTTGATCTTTAGATCAATCTTGACTTGTTCTATTATCAAAAATCAAATAAGAATCATTAACCTATTTGATGAATGGTTGCACTGGATTTATGATTTTACTTAACATTTGTGATGACTGGTTAGATTAGAGTAGGTAGGAAATGAATAAGCCTACTTGGGCAGTAGATTAGTCTTTTTAGCCATTGAGTCTGGCACCTTGTTTATCTCTAAGCTCCTTTGTAAGCTCTCTAGTTTAATTGAGTACCTGTCACTTTTCTTTTTCCTGCACAATAAATTTCAAATTTTGCAAATTATGTTAGTAGTTTAACTTACTTTCTGCATTTATATTTCATGCATTTATATTTCTGACATAGAATAGTTGTTATTTCAGTTGATTTTATATTTTTCCCACACATGCGGCATGAGGTATTTTTGATGTTTGTGAATGCAGAAATAGGTTGCGATAAATAAAAGCCAGAAGCAAAATGGTAGAGTGCTGGATCGTGGATTCGAGTAGCAGAGTTCGAGGACCAGAGATTCTGAGGTTCTCAAGCGCTCATTTCAGCAGAGCACTTGTCCCAGCCGGAGCCAGATGTTATCACATACATAGTAGCCGGGCTACCATACATTATTTTTCTTATTCCAGTACACTATTCAGCCAGTTCCCTTACATTTGAGATGCTGAGATGAGCATCTATATTGGATCACTATCAGATTGTGGACAGCAGTGTATATTCCCCATGCCATGACTGAGTCTTAGGACACTCAGAGAGATGACCGATGTAGCCATTATACCATTGGTACAGAGCAGTCAGTAGTGCCCAGAGTTACAGCAGCAGTTTCAGCGGACAGATGATGGTACAGGTTGATGAGCATATAGGTATATGACTCAGCAGGTATATCATGGTGTTATGGTTAAATTCGCTTTTATACTTATTCTTATAGCATGTCTTAGCACTTAGTGTCATGATCTGGCGATCATATAGATATGTGGACCTGGTTGATCTATTATATATATTATATTGTCCCTACTCAGACTTAGAAGTTCACTATTCATACTCATTGGTTTTACCCTCCTTAGGGAGAATAGAGGTGATCATTCCACCATACCTTGGCTTGCTAGTGTCGGCTCCATTATTCATTGTCTTCATCCATCCATGGCCTACCTTTTAGTTTATCACCCTGACTTACTACTTGACTAATGACATGGAGGATCTTCTCCCCACTATAGCCTCTGTATTGGATGAGCTTCCCTGTTTATTGTGTCTCGGCTCTGAGTTGGTGACAAAACTTACCTATGGTGATTTGGAGTTCCTTGGAATTCCCCCTAGTCACTAAAGTTGTGTTGACTAAACCTGAAACTTTTGGTGCTGCCATGAATACAAAATCTGGAAAAAATGAAATGCTATATCTTGTATGAAAAGCCCATTCATGCAATGTGTTTCTAAACACACATGAATAAAGGGCATGCCAAATGAAAATGGCCATGAAAATAAAATGTTATATCTTTTGGAAAATAAATACCTAGGTAAACAAGCTGTCCATGACACACCTAGAAGTGCTCAGGTAAACAAGTGCCTTAAAAACACACTTGCAGCAGAAAGCCTAAGATAAATGTAAATCTATGCAATGTGTTTATAAACACACATAGATCAAGGCTATGGAAACTTCAGGCCCAAAAAGCAATGAAACTTAAATGCTATATCTAAACAATTGCTGGCCTTATTTGTATTATGGATTGTGCGCATCTGTGAAGGTGAATAAACCCTCTTTGAACAACTCATCCATTTGTGAGACACCGCCATCCCCTGTGTTGTTGCTCATTCAGTATATACTATGGTGTGTATTCCCTTTCCCTTGCCAAAGTGTCACAAAGTTAAGTCAGTCAAGTCATCCCTTAGCCTAGCCAGTTATTTTAGCCTTCACCCTTCACTAGCAAATTGATCACAACTATGAAGTGAGTATGATCCTGAAAGTCTAGTCTGAGTAATAATAATAATTAACGACACTATATATTTGGATTTAGATCGCCAGTTATGATTACTCTGTGTTATAATTGTTATTTGAATAAGTTGTAGAGCATGTATTAACCTTGACACTTTGCAGCAGCTTTGGATGATGGTCTGAGTTATATTTGGTCTTGGTTAAACCTAGTTTGACCATGGAGGACCATGGGACATGAGATGTTAGACCTTATGGTGATATGGATAGATGATATATGGTCTATGTATACATACATGATGATTCTATGCAGCAGCTACATGGTTATGATGATGATTCTTGGGTTATAGCAGTGTTTGGTCATTTACAGATCATTATTATTGGCCTTGTTCCGGTATATTGGATATTTATTTTGATCATGCAGAGACTCATATGGTGTATGAGTACACATCTTGGATGGATTTGGACCTTCTGAGTCCAATGGGACAGTTTGTTTTCAGTTCTGGGCACTTACAGTGATGATTGAGCCTCAGTAGGCTGTCCCAGTGCAGTTTTGGCCTGTCAGAGGCCCTGTCAGAGCAGATATGATTTTTATCCGGTTGACCTAGGGCGCTGATGATGGAGGGGGTGCACCAGCCACTTGTTTTTACCATATTACCCCCCTCCCGGACACACTGGTGCCCTCACCTTGACAGCGCAGGCACTCCAGGAGGCTGTTTTGGGCAGTTTCACGCTTCCCGAGGCATTTCAGGATTGGTAGAAATGGCTATTGAGGAAATCGATTTGGGCTACTGAGGCAAGGTTATGGCATGGGATGATCAGTGATGATAGATCGGGGTCTTCCACACCTTCTCCAGCAGTTTTAGCTTCATCGGGGGCCGCATCCATCACTTATGGCACTTTCTATGGATTTCTGAGGTCTTTTTGAGGCCCACGATTTGACTATAGTGGCACGATTTGGTACATTCATGATTATTTTATGGTTATTGTGCTATGGGGATTGACCAAGGAGGGATAAAATTACCCCTTGGACCCACCATAAGCCTCTTATGATATTTTGTCATCATGATTTGGTGGGATTCCCCTCTTATAGGGCGATTTTGTCCACTTACATAATATTTTATTAGTGATCCATGTATTTTATTGTTGAGCTCATCTCAACCATTGATTAGACATTTGTATCTTTTAATCTTAGCCACTCATTCAAAAAGTGGTTAGGGTTTTGGTGCCTCTCCTTCCTATTTAAAGGAGAGAGCTTCTCATTGTAAAGGGACTTTTGGCTCTGGATTATTGGAATAGAAAATTATTATTGCATCTATCTCCAATGTTGTGGTGAATGTTTTTGGTGTTCGTTCGTTGGTTCTTCCTTTGCACTGAGTTATTGGAGATCTTGTTTGCCATATCTTTTGTACCACGATTTTGCATCTACAGGTGGAGGCCGATTTGTTTTGAGGAGGAGGTATTGGTAGGGGAAGACTCTCCCTACTTCTTCTTTGGAGCTCTTCGTTGGTAACAGGGAGTATTACTGTCCCAGTACCTTCTATTTCATGTTATCATTGCATTTCTCTTGTATTTCTTCCATACTTGATCTTACTGATTGAATCATTGTTCCTTGGTTTGATAGGTAGAGGAAGGCGCACTTGTGGACTAGGGCATCAAATCGGCAAGCAAATCAACAATTTCTCATTTGATCTCTGCGGGAATCTTACTCAACATCAAGGCATCTCATTCACATCATTCAGGTATGATCTCAAGGTAAGTTCTATCTCCATGATCTATCCAATTGTCAAAAATATCTAAAAACCCTAAATATTTCAAAACCCCATTTTGCATTTTCTTAGATCTACTTAGATCTATTGGGTTGTTGGGCGTAATATTGAGAACCCACCTCTATAGCATCCACGGCATCCCGGATCTATAGTTTGGTGAGGATTGACCTCCGTTTGACCCCCTTCCCAGGCCAACTTAGCCTCTCCCAAGCAAGGCGCACTTCCTAGTTTGAGCAAGTTGACCTAGATCTAGTACATGGGTGTTTGAGATCCCGCTTGATCTATAATCTACACATCAAATAACATACACCCAGGTTGTTACTTTTCTGAAATTCACCTTGTGGGCCCTATTCCACATTTCAAGGGATTTAACCCCCATTTTGGACCATTAGGTGTATTCAAACTCAGATCTAGTAAGATCTAGCCGTCGGATTACCGTGAAATTATAGATCCATACTCCTACTTGGCAAACCTACCCGGATCTAAAGTTTGGATGCCATTCGACTTGTCTTGACCTACCTAACCCCCATTTTTAGCCTCCTTGGGCAAAGTCGCACCACCTTGGAGAAGTGATTTGACTCACTTCTAGGACATGGGTAATTGAGATTTTCGGAGATTTGGAACCGGGATAATTCAAAACCTAGGTCTACACTATCACTTTGTCAAATCTTGCCTTGGGGATAGCATTCCTTGTTTTTAGGGATGGTGGTCCACTTGGGTCAAACCTAGATCTAGACACAGTCATTCATCAAGACCTTTATTGCCCACTTGTTCCAAGTACTAGGAGTCCTAAACCACAAGTCAACCCTACTTTGACTCCACTTCCCAATTCCCAAGGCACTGGTTTCTCTTCAAGTTAATTCAACTTTCCTAGATTGTTGGATTGACTTATGGTTTGACTTTTGCATGGTGAACTAAACCCTTGAAGCTATCATATATCATGGTCAAGCTTGTCACTTGTACTAGTTAGCCCCAATTCAACCCTTAAACTACCCTGCATTGGACACGGTTCCCAAGGCAGTGGATCTTCTGACATTGAACTAGTACACTAGCCCTAGATCTCACCTCAAATATTATAAGTCACTCTTACATCAACTATGAATCAAAGCTATACCTATTGAACCCCTCACTTGGCTTGTGACTTCATCCTTAGGTCTAGGATAAACCATACACCTAACTTCACTTAGAAATACCCTGATTTGGTGTCTTGGTTTTGATCTCTCCTGTCGGGAGTAGATCGGGTCTCCCCCTTTGTTGTCTGGGCTAGACAACATAAAGGGAAGGTTGCCTCGACTGGCGTGACAACCATATATTGGAGGTCGAGGTGATCGTGGTTGCACCTTTTGAGTTGCCTTCCCTATTTCCATCCATGACTGGATACATCCATAGGGGTAACTACAGTATAGGTGATAACAGGTCAAAAACTAATATAATGTCCAAGATAAGAGTTTTACATTTCCCTCTGGGAAAACCAATTCCATCTCTCTAGGACTTAAAGATATAAGCATGCAAACACACCTTTCTTTGTTAGGAACTTACCTTTAACCCTTAAAAGAGAGCCAAGAGAACCTAATGACAACTTGAAGCACTAGATGCTACAAGAGTCCAAGTCCCTAGTGCTGTAAAATTATTAGATGTTCTTGTTATCACACCATAGTAGTAGGGCTACTATTCTTGCTTAGCAGATATCTGCACATTCCAGAGCTTCCATTATTTAGAGCTTGGCTGTGATGATTGTATATTTTGAGATCACTCATGATTAGAGCAGTGTAGTATTCAGACTTATGTTAGACCTTGTGTCAAGGCTGAGCCTTGAGAGTTCAGATTTGATGACCGATGTGACCCTTTATCCCATACAATTTCAGTTCAGTGCTTAGAGATGTATTGTAGCAGTGTTTCAGATGATATATGATGATTATTATTGTGATGATGTTATATGACCTATGGATGTATTATCATTGACTGTGGATTATTATCTTGTTGATTTAGTCATGTTCACAACATCTGCTTGGTATATTATTCCTGATGTGGCAAACTGTTTAAAATGAACTGTAAATTATAAAATGGACATTTACTTGCACATTTAGGTTATTTGACAAAACTCACTGGTTCACCACCTTACATAGATATGGTCTTTTTTGACACTAGTTGTCTGCTAGTTTAGGCTCCAAATTCACTTGACTCCATCCATACATGACTTTCCTTATTTGACCTTAAACCTTGACCTGTCTTATTTGACTTTCTGGTACTGAGGACTTCCCCATTTTCTACCTCTGTGTCTAGACCGCATCCCTATATGTTCAGTGTCTCGGCTCTAAGTTGGTGACAAAACTTACCTTTGGTGAGTTGGATTGTAGGCCTAAATCATTCTGGTCGGTTGTCCCGATGTTTGGCATTGGCTCGAACTCCCCCTAGTCACTTGAGATGTTGTTGGCTAAAACTGAAAGCTCATGTACTACTTATGGAAACTTATAAATTCGCCCATGGAAACTAAAAAGGGCAAGAGCGATGAACTGCTAAAAATACTCCTCGAAGAGTATAAGAAAGGTCCAAAGAAAGCAATGGTTCTTAAAAGCTATATCTAAACAATTGCTGACCTTATATGTATATGAAAACATGCCCTGGATGCAAGCTGCAACTAGTTGTGCTTATCAGCACACGTGAGATACGAAGGGTTATGTAGGCCAAAAAGGCCATGAGATGAAATTGAATGATCCTAATGAACCTGGATCAACTTGATGTAGACATGATGCCTAAGTTGAATAAGCACTCTCTGAACAACCTATCCATTTGTGAGGCACAGCCATTCCCCGTGTTATTTTGTCCAGCACAGAGTTTGTAGCTTTCCCCTTCTCCTAGTCCAAAGTATTTTTGAGTTGAGTTAGACAAGTCAACCCCTTGGCCCAACCTTGTTCCTAGCCTTCATCCTTCACTAGCAGTTTGACCATGTCCAATGGGTGAATTTTGTCATTTAAACTATTGTGCAAGTAATTTCATATAACAAAGGAATATGCTAACTTGATTAATGCCACTGAATGGATGTTATACTTTGAGCTAAGCTGTGAGAATGATTAGAGGAACATGTCTTAGTCTACTGATATCATTTTTCCTTGGTTATATATGGACCTAGTCAAACCTAGTTTGACTATGGTCATTTCTTGGGATCCGTGATGATGTGGGCCACATATGCTTACAGATGATGATCGATGGACCCACATACTCTTGATGATGTTGCCATATGACGGATATATGATGCAGATGATGATTGATGCAGTTCAACAGTTTTATTTGTTACTTCAGATCATCAGATTATACACTGTCCATATATGGTGGACCCTACAGCTGGTCCATTAGGGCAACCCATGGTGTATGAGCACACATTCCTAGTGGATTTGGGTCTTCTGAATCCAGTGAGACACTTATCTTTTAGTTCCAGGCACTTCTGACAGTGATTGATGCAGTTTTACACTTGTTGACCAGATTTGGGGCTGATTTCCCAGCCTGAGTAGCAGGTGCCATGAGAGGCCAGTTCACGTAGGGCGCTGTATGAGGAGGGGGTGTTCCAGCCACTTGTTATTACCATTTACCCCCCCTTCTAGAGAGCCTGGTGGGCTTAGTTGGATAGTGCAAATGCCCTAGGAAGCAGTTTTGGCACTTTCACAGTTACCGAGGCAGTTAAAAAATGGGATAAAGTGGTCATTGAGGAATTCGATTTGGGAAATTGAGGCAAGGTTTTGACACTTGGTTTTCACAGAGGTCTTCCAGGGTGATCCCACTATCTTCCAGCCAATTTTCACCATGTGGGTAGGCCCACAGAGATCACAGGAGGTCTTTTTCTGCTTGTCTGTCACAAATTTTGAGGACAGATTGGGTCATTTATATTATCTTGGACATATTTTATTATTTTATTGTGTGTTGGGGATGAGCTACTAAGGATTCATGCCTCCTAGCCCCACCATGTGCTCCATATGTTATGTCCTAGTCATTATGAGGTGGGATTTGGTACTTTTACCCCTTCTAGTGGATGACATCACCCTCCATGAGTATTTTTAGACTATGACGTCATCACTTTTTGAGTGATCTATGTGTTATGTTATTATGGTTCATCTTAGCCATTGATTGTATGTTGAGATATTTTAATCTCAACCACTCATTTGATATTGTATTGTAAAGTGGTATAGGGTTTTGGTCTTTATTATCCTATATAAGGAGGAGACCCCCTATTGTATAGCTCACCTTTGGAGCTCTGGAATATTGGAATAGAACACTTTTTTGTGGAGCATATCTCTCTTGTCTTGTGGATTCTCTTGCATCTTGAGTATACAATATCTCTTCTATGTATCATTATGGATTTTGGTGCTACAACTAGTTTTCTTGCAGGAAAGTCGAATTGGTGGAGAGGAGGGCGATTTCTTGAGGGTTATTGTTGGAGTGATCCACATAGTCTCTCTTGGGTTGATCTCGGTGAAAGGGAGTATCATTATTGTATCTTTGTGACATAGTTGATGCTTTCTATTACATCTTTCCATCATTTTCATAATCATCTTACTTGGCTTGTTTCACTTGATCTTGTCTTGTAGGAGGAGGACGATTTGGCTATCTTGGAGGAGGACGTTTTGGTTGGAGCTCTTGGATCTCACTCTTGAATATACACATAGGAGAATGCTATCAATTTGCAAGGTGGCCATAAGCAATTGAGGTAAGATCTACAAGGTATGTTCCTATTTCCATCCATTCTTCTTCATTGGATCAATTTGGTGGTGCACTTCAATTTCAGATCTATGGAGATCTAGCCATTGGATCCCCTTGATTTTCAAGATCCACATAGATCATTTCCTACACTACTTGGATCTACAATTTGGTGGCCATTGGAATTCTTTTGACTCCATTAACCCATCCAACAAGGCACTAGTCCTCCTTAGGCAAGTCGCACTCCTTGGGAATTGTGTCAAACCTTAGATCCCATATGTGGGTATTCCTAATTCTAACTTAGATCCATAGATCTACTTATTACATACCCCTTAGTACCAATTTCATCCCTTAAAGTCCACATTGTGGGTCCTATTTGAGCCATTCACATATCCCAAGGAAGTGGGTCCCACTTGTGTAACACATGGTACTAGATCTTGTCTTTTTAGCTCATCATGTGGCCTAAATCATATATTGGTTGAAACACTAATCATCTCTCAAACCATCCTTCAACCATACTTTAATTTCTAGGTCCACTTTACCTTGCATTGGTTTCCGTAACTTACCACTTACTAATCCCTAGGAACCTGTGTTTGGGTCCAATCATCTTTGATTGGTAGTAGGGTCTCCCCCTAGGTCTTGATTTATCTAGATCTAAAGTGAAGAGTGTCTCGGTTGACGTGACTCCTATCTTGCATTGGGAACCGTGGCATCTCTTGGGTCACCTCTTTAGTTGTCCATCTCCTCTACCATCCCGGATGGGATACCACTAGGGACAACTACAAGTTGTGTGATAACAGTTCCAAGAAAGATGTAGTGAGACCATTAACCATGCTATCCAAATATTCTTTTGCATTGGATACACTTGAATGGTAAATCTGAAGCATTATAAGCAATGCATACCATTATAAAGCTTCTTTTAAAGCCAAAATGTGGGAAGTTGAACTTATTTAGTACTCACGAAAAATTTGCAAATGGCATCACCTTGAAATGCTCTTACAACTCATTTAACCGCTAGAACTAGACCTTGATTGTGAACATCTATTAGTAGCAAGCCTCCTTTATCACTCTCGATTTTCTATAGTGTGGATATTCAATGAAACAAAAGGTGTTCTTTGTTTCCCTAAAGGTATTCCCCCAAAAGTAGTTGCATAAAATGTGATTCAATATAGCAAAACTAGAAGCATTAGGGAACTAATAAGAGTAATTAACATGACTTGCAAGAAGAATCTTATACAAAACTGTAATACTTCCTAGTAAACTTATGGCTCTATTGCACCACTTGCTAGTGTTGGTCTACACTATAGATAGCAATCAATCCCACATGTCCCTAAGTGAGGCATTTATACAAAAAGAAATCCCAAAATAATTGACAATTATCACTTTAAAGACTTTTCCAAGATGGCTTCACTGATCGAGAAATGTGTCAGCACCAATTAAACATTATTTTATCTCATGATCTCTAGTTCTGAATCTTGAGGCCAAGTAAAAGGTCTCTAAACAATTCACTATACTAGTTATCAATGTTTGAGTTAATTTTAAAGAGAGTAAAGACTCAATAGCAAAGTGTGTAGAAATTTCCTCATTCTTTGATTTTTAATGAAAAGCAGAAATTTCAATTCGTAGGGAGGTTTCATAAATCTAGTCCCTGTGAACTTCAGCCTTAGGGCTGATTTGAAATATTAATTTACAGCAGCAAACATATGCCTACAAGTTACAACCCAAGAGTAAAGATACCAAACATATGCCTACAAGTTCCAGACCTTAGGGCACACTTTTCCAAGCATAAACTAGATTTGAAATCACTTTAACTACGGCAGTAAATCTTCTCTATTATCTTCAAAATATATGTTTAAATGAAAATCATTTAACACTTCCAGCTCTATGTTATGTCAAATCAGCATGAACAACAAGTGCTAGAAATTACCCAATCAAGAAGACAATGCAAGATGAAAGACAAATCTACAATTACACAATCTTGGATAGCTGAAAACTCCATATATATATATAGCATGGGAACCGCTCCTAGCTTTTACGAAACTCGTTCCCGAAGTTCCGGCGTTCCAAGGAACTTGAGAACTAGTAAGGAACTTTCCAAATTCAGTGGGAACCGTTCTGAATGGTTGGGAACTTACGGGGAACTTTTACCCTCTAAAATCGGGAACTTGGGGATTTTTTCTTGCGCGTTTCCTTCACCGGGAGATTCCATGCATTCATGATCTTCACCAATCGAAACTGAAATTTCTAGGGAAGGGGAGGAGATGCGAGGATGCACTTGAGGCATTCTACAACCCGGGAGTGAATGTATGGAACAATAAAGACAAAACAAATCGAAGTTACAATGTCATAAAAAAGTTTATGAGTAATCCTTGAATTGAATATATACATGACCCAGCCATCATCATCTGTGAGATCATTTCATCTTTATCGCTTTCTTGTTTATTTGTGCATGTCTTTGAAAACGTGGGATCCTCTCCTTGGAGGGTTGTTAACGACATTCTCATTTCCTCACGACCATGCATATACATGGTTGACATAGAAATTTTCTCTAGAAAACTAAGTTGCAATAAAAGTCGATTTCGTGCTACCTTGTCGAGTTGGTGCATTGATCTCTATCAGGGAGATATATGTAACTTTTGAAGACCAGTGCCAAATGGAGTCAATGAGTGCTTGGAATGCTAAAGATACAAGTCTTGATATAATGTTTGTGTGAATGTTTTGAAATTGTTCTTGGTTGATTTTACATATTTTATGTAATCTTGTTTTAGGTGTTTGGAAATCTAATCGGAAATACTTGCAGTGGCTCCGTTCGAAGACATGACAGACCTGTCTGGCTCACAAGCTAGGTGTTTAGAGAATTTAACCAACGAGTGTCCAGATTGGGTTGCCCGGCACCCACACTTGGAATTTGCTCACTACCTGAGTATTTATCGAAACAACGCTGGTTCATTGGTTATGGGGTGAAAATTTTTATTATGTTTGAATCTTGCAAGATTAATCAGTCCAATGCCGTTTCTGAGTATTCCTGCTTTTTGGGCTGGTCAGAGCATACTCTGGCAAGGAAACAACGAATAAATTCAAATTTTATTATGGGAGTGTGAGTTGCGAATTTTAATTAAAGCACAAGAAAAATGCTCTCCGATAGAGAGTGCTCTTGATCTTGCCTTAAGGCTTGATTCAAGAGACTTATTTACACTATATGAAATGCAAATTATAAATAAGGAAACACAAGTGATAGCTCAAAGATACTGAAAATGAAACTCTCAATTTAACTAGCAAATAACTTTCACTTGCAAAAAGGAATCTAGACTAGCAATTAGTGTTCTAAAACAAAATGAAATTAATCTAGCAATATATCTCTCAATGCAAAAGATGGAAAAGTTAATCTAATCTACTTAACAAAAATGAAAAAGATCTAAGCTAACAAAGACAACACTCTTCCCCAAATGGGGAAGAAACACAAAAAATGGGAGGACTTATCCCACTTAGCCTTATTTTATGAATGCTTTACAAGATGAGAGGATTCAACCCTTGAAATAGAATGCAACTAAACAAGAAACTAGAAGTCTTATTGTGACTTATACAAAGGAGAGTGATTTGAGTTTGGATCTTCTTCTTGGTATGACTCTTTGTTTTGGATCTTGGTTTCAAATTTGTCCCTTTGTTTTGGATCTTCTTCTTCTTCTCTTGTTTTTCTTGCACTTCTTCTTCAAATGTAATCTTCTCCTTAGTTCTTTTCTTCTTTGCAAGCACCTACAACACAAACAACCACCTCAATGCACCCATTAGCATTAGTAAAAATTAAACAAAAATGAAACTACTTAGATCTAAAATTGCAAAAAATCAAATGTTTTTTGAATGCAAACTTTTAAACTTTTAAATGAGATCTAAAACTGAACATGCAAACTTTAAAAGGAACTAGATCTAAAAATAAAACATGAAATGTAAACTAAAAAAAAAAACTAATCTAACTAAGCTAAAGACTACAAGTTCTTTTTGAGTTTTTTAAAGAGTTATAAGTTATGCAAAGAGATGGACGAAAGGATGGAAGGAGTAGGAGTTTTGAAGGGCAAAACGAGAGGGATAGGAAGGCAAGAAAACTAGAAGAGAAGGTGGGACGAGAGCAAGGCTAGGGAGGGAGTTTTGAAAAGAAAAAAACGAAGGGAAAGCTAGCCTAAAGGAGGGAGACGAGAAGAGGTAAGGTAGAAGGAGAAGGGAGCTAAAAACGAAAGCAAGGAGAGCTTAGGAGAGGAAGAAACAAGGGCAAGAGGGAGCAGAAAGCTAAGGTTGGACGAAAGGAGAAGGATGGAGGCTAAGGGAATGAAACGAAAGGAAGGAAAATGAAGCTAAGAGAGGGAGACAAAGAAGGCAAAGGATCAAGGCAAGCCACAAACAAAGGCAAGGTTGATGGATGGATCTAGGATTGGAGAAGGGTAGATCTCAATTTTTTCACAGCTTAGAAGTAGAACCAGTGACTAGTAACCAAAAGTGGAGTTTTTTGTTGTTGATGGATGAAGGAGAAACTCTGAAGACTATTGTTCTTTCTTTGGATGAAGAAGCACACTTGAAGAACCTGCAAAAACGAATGTGTTAAATGGAAAAAGCTCTTGTATGATGAAGCCAAACTTGCTAATCCAAGCCCTTTTTCACTTTCAATGATCCTTGCAAAACCATATATTCAACAACAAATCCGATCAAATGCTTATGTACTAGATTGTTGGTCTTCTTAAAGCATAAACTGAATAATGATTTGAAATAAAAGCATAGGGTGAGAGAGATATCACCTCACAAGATGAAACCACAATACATAAGCTTCATGCATGGACCTCCAAAGTCACTTCTTTATTCCAAAACCTAAACAACTATTACAGAGTGTTCTTGCCCAAAATCCCCATGTTAAGAGAGCTCATGGAGCCTCTCTTTATAAAAAACCAAAGCTCAATACCCTAATCGAACTTGGCATGATAGAAGGAAGCCAAAGGCATAGACATCAATTTGAATTCCAATCACAAGTCCAAGCTTGGAGTGATAACACAACAGATAACTCAAGTCGAAGTAAATGAGGGTGGGGAGGTGGCCTCCACCTTGGCAAGGCACCCCCCACTGCTCCCTTGGAATTATCACTACTCCAATCGTGAGCCTCCACCAAGGCTTGACGTGAGCTAGCAAAGGGATGCGTGAGCCTTGAAGAGGTGAAGCTTGGAGCTTGGATTGAATGATAACTCGAGCTTGAAGGGAGCTGTTATCACATATATAGTAGCCGGGCTACCATACATTATTTTTTTGATTCCAATACACTATTCAGCGAGTTCCCTTACATTGAGATGCTGAGATGAGCATCTATATTGGATCACTATTGGATTTTGGACAACAGTTGTATTCCCCATGCCATGACTGAGTCTCAGGACACTCAGAGAGATGACCGATGTAGCCATTATACCATTTGTACAGAGCAGTCAGTAGTGCCCAAAGTTGCAGTAGCAGTTTCAGAGGACAGATGATGGTTCAGATGATGAGCATTCAGGTATATGACTCAGCAGGTATATCAGTATGTTATGGTTATATTGCTTTTATACTTATTCTTATAGCATGTCTTAGCACTTAGTGTCATGATCTAGCGATCATATAGATATGTGGACCTGGTTGATCTTATTATATATATTATATTGTCCCTACTCAGACTTAGAAGTTCACTATTCATACTCATTGGTTTTACCCTCCTTAGGGAGAATAGAGGTGATCATTCCACCGTACCTTGGCTTGCTAGTGTTGGCACCATTATTCATTGTCTTCATCCATCCATTACCTACCTTTTAGTTTATCACCCTGACTTACTACTTGACTAGTGGCATGGAGGACTTTTCCCCACTGTAGCCTCTGTATTGGATGAGCTTCCCTGTTTATTGTGTCTCGGCTCTAAGTTGGTGACAAAACTTACCTATGGTGAGTTGGAGTTCCTTGTGAATTTCCCCTAGTCACTAAAGTTGTGTTGGCTAAACCTGAAACTTTTAGTGCTGCCATGAATACAAAGTCAAGAAAAAATGAAATGCTATATCTTGTATGAAAATCCCATTCATGCAATGTGTTTCTAAACACACATGAATGAAAGGCATGCCAAATGAAAATGGCCATGAAAATAAAATGTTATATCTTTTGGAAATGTAAATACCTAGGTAAACAAGCTGTCTGTGACACACCTAGAAGTGCTCAGGTAAACAAGTGCCTTAAAAACACACCTGCAGCAGAAAGCCTAAATAAATGTAAATCTATGCAATGTGTTTTTAAACACACATAGATCAAGGCTATGGAAACTTCAGGCCCAAAAAGCAATGGAACTTAAATGCTATATCAAAACAATTGCTGGCTTTATTTGTATTATGGATTGTGCGCATCTATTGAAGGTCAATAAACCCTCTTTGAACAACTCATCCATTTGTGAGACACCGCCATTCCCTGTGTTGTTACTCATTCAGTATATACTATGGTGTGTATTCCCTTTCCCTTTGCCAAAGTGTCACAAAGTTAAGTTAGTCAAGTCATCCCTTAGCCTAGCCAGCTATTTTAGCCTTCACCCTTCACTAGCAAATTGATCACAACTATGAAGTGAGTATGATCTTGAAAGTCTAGTCTGAGTAATAATAATAATTAATGACATTATATATTTGGATTTAGATCGCCAGTAATGATTACTTTGTGTTATAATTGTTATTTGAATAAGGTGTAGAGAATGCATTAACCTTTAACACTTTGCAGCAGCCTCTGATGATGGTCTGAGTTATATTTGGTCATGTTGACTTGGTCAAACCTAGTTTGACCAAGGTCAACCATAGGACATGAGATGGTTGGACCTTGTGATGATATGGATAGATGATATATGGTCTATGTACATGTACATGATAATTCTATGCAGCAGATACAGGGTTGTGATGATGATTCATGGTTTACAGCATTATTTGATCATTTACAGATTATTATTATTTCACCTGTTCTGGTATATTGGATATATTTTATGATCATGCAGAGACTAATATGGTGTATGAGTACACATCTTTGATGTATTTGGACCTTCTGAGTCCAATGAGACAGTTTGTTTTCAGTTCCGGGCACTTACAGTGATGATTTAGCCTCAGCAGGCTATCCCAGTACAGTTTTGGTCTGTCGGAGACCCTGTCAGAGCAGATAGGATTTTTATTCGGTTGACCTAGGGAGCTGTGCTTGGAGGGGGTGGTCCAGCCACTTGTTTTTACCATATTACCCCCCTCCCGGACACACTGATGCCCTCACCTTGACAGCGCAGGCGCTCCAGGAGGTAGTTTGGGGCAGTTTCACGCTTCCCGAGGCATTTCAGGATTGGTAGAAATGGCTATTGAGGAATTCGATTTGGGCTACTAAGGCAATGTCTTGGCATGGGATGATCAGTGATGATGGATTGATGTCTTCCACACCTCCTCCAGCAGTTTCAGCTTCATCGGGGCCTGCATCCATCACTTATGGCACTTTCTGATGATTTGTGAGGTCTTTTGAGGCCTACGATTTGACCATAGAGGCACGATTTGGTATATTGATGACTATTTTATTATTATTGTGCTATGGGGATTGACCAAGGGTGGCTAAAATTACCCCTTGGACCCACCATATGCTTCCTATTATATTTTGTCATCATGATTTGGTGGGATTCCCCTCTTCTAGGGCGATTTTGTCCACTTATATTATATTTTATGAGTGATCCATGTATTTTATTGTTGAGCTCATCTCAACCATTGATTAGACATTTGTATCTTTTAATCTTAGCGACTCATTCAAAAAGTGGTTAAGATTTTGATGCCTCTCCTTCCTATTTAAAGGAGAGAGCTTCTCATTGTAAGGGGACTTGTGGCTCTGGATTATTGGAATAGAAAATTATTATTGCATCTATCTCCAGTGTTGTGGTGAATGTTTTTTGGTGTTCGTTCGTTGGTTCTTCCTTTGCACTGAGTTATTGGAGATCTTGTTTGCCATATCTTTTGTACCACGTTTTTTGCATCTACAGGTGGAGGCCGATTTGCTTTGAGGAGGAAGTATTGGTAGGGGAAGACTCTCCCTACTTCTTCTTTGGATCTCTTCGTTGGTAACAGGGAGTATTACTGTCCCAGGACCTTCTATTCTATGTTATCATTGCATTTTACTTGTATTTCCTCCATACTTGACCTCTCTGATTGAAATCGATTTTCCTTGGATTGACAGGTAGAGGAGAGCGCACTTGTGGGCTAGGGCATCAATTTGGCAAGCAAAATCAACAATTTCTCATTTGATCTCTGCGGGAATCTTCTTCAACATCAAGACATCTCTCTTCATCACTCAGGTATGATCTCAAGGTAATTTCTATCTCCATGATCTATTAATTTGTCTAAAACATTTCAAACCCTAATTAATCAAAACCCCCATTTTTACATTTTTTCAGATCTACTGAGATCTAGTGGGTTGTTGGGTATAATATTGAAAACCCACCTCTATAGTATTCACAGCATCTCGGATCTATAGTTTGGTGAGGATTGGCCTCCATTTGACCCTCTTCCCAAGGCACTTAACCTCTCCAAGCAAGGGCGCACTTCTTGGTTTGGGTGAGTTAACCTAGATCTAGTATGTGGGTAGTTGAGATTCCACTTGATTCGTAATCTACACATCCAATAACCTACCCCCAGATTGTCACTTTTCTGATTTCTACCTTGTGGGCCCTATTCCACATTTTAAGGGATTTACTCCCCATTTTGGACCACTTGGTATCTTTAAACTCAGATCTAGTAAGATCTAGACATCAGATTGCCGTGAAATTGTAGATCCATACCCTCACTTGCTTAAACTACTTGGATCTAAAGTTTGGATGCCATTGGACTTGTCTTGATTCATTAATCCCACTTTTTAGTCTCCTTGGGTAAAGTCGCACCACCTTGGAGATTGGAGTTTGTCCACTTCTAGGACGTGGGTACATGAGATTTAAGTGGATTTGGAACGGGCATAATTCAAAACTTAGGTCTAGTTGGTCACTTCATCAAATCTTGCCTTGGGGATAGCATTCCTTGTTTTAAGGGATTGTGGTCCACTTAGGTTAAACCTTGAATCTCTAGATCTAGACCTATTCATCCATCAATGGCCCACTTGTCTCATACAATAGGAGTTATCAATCACAAGTTAACTTCACTTTGACTCCATTATCCCAATTCCCAAGGCACTGATCTCTCTCCAAGTCAATTCGACTTTCCTAGATTGTTGGATTAACTTGTGGTTTGATCCTTGTTTGGTGGACTAAACCCTTTGATGTCGTCATATATCATGATCAAGCTTGTCACTTGTACTGGTTAGCCCCAATTCAACCCCTTAACTACCCTACATTCGAAACGGTTTCCAAGGCAGTGGATTTTCTCACATTGAACTAGTACTTCAATCCTGGATCCCATTTCAAATACTATAAGTCACTCTCACATCAATAATGAACCAAAGCTATACTCATTGAACCCCTTACTTATATTGTGACTTCATCCTTAGGTTTAGGATAAACCATACACCTTACTTCACTTAGTATCAACTTGATTTGGTGTCTTGGTTTTGATCTCTCCTGTCGGGAGTAGATCGGGTCTCCCCCTTTGTTGTCTGGGCTAGATAACATAAAGTGAAGGTTGCCTCGACTAGCGTGACAACCATATATTGGAGGTCGAGGTGATCGTGGTTGCACCTTTTGAGTTTCCCTTCCCAATTGCCATCTATGAGTGGATACATCCATAGAGGTAACTACAGTTTAGGTGATAACAGGAGCCAATCCTACCATTCATTTAATGCACTCTCAACATTCCACTTATCACTTGCCAAATCACCAAAACGTGATTCCTCATGAAGGAGTAGTATGGTGGTGATGGCCACGTGAGAGAGACATCCCGTGAAACAAAATCGAAAATCAAAGATCTATTGAACAGGTTCCTTTATTCAAACGGTGGTCAAATGGTAGCCCACCACATGAGATTGCAACCATTACTCAGACTTTACGAATTGATGCCCATCACCTATGCACATGGTAGAAAGCGTGAATGGAAGCTCACGTCATCTCTTTTAATTCAAAAATTAAATCAAACTTTAGTTATGACATATGCCTTGTCACTCCTAAGTGGGTCGCTTTCCTTCATGGAATGATATGCCCCACCTTTCCAATGAATATTTTAATCAAATTTTGGCTCATTTGATTTTTGGACTTAGTGCACTTTGTCATTTTTTAACAATTAAATGCCAGAATGATGCATTTTTAGCCAAAACTCCCCCAGTGGTGACGTAATTGCCCGGAATTTGAATAATGATGGTGCTAGGGTAAAGAGGATGCTCTGAGCATTAAAACGAGCCTCCCCACGCCAAAATCCACCTTCGGATGAGGTTTTTATCATATTTTGAAAATTTCTAATTAAACCATTAAAAAATGGTCTAATTTATGGAAAAAATATTTTTCCCGTAGTCAAACGAAACTCCTAGGGGGCCTAGTGCATGTTCATACGACTCAATCCAGATGGCTAACACGTAAAAAATCCTAGACACAAGACGCTAATAACCACCTTAGGTTTTGACCAATATGGAAAATACTCCATCTTTGGAGGTTTGACTAAAAAACTCAAGGATTATATGCCACTGATGAGTAGCGCATAATTCCCAAGGAAAAAACACTCTAGAGTATCCCCCAAATGGCTAAACCTAAGGATAGCTGAGTCTTTTATAAAAGGACCCCGTTTAGACCAACGTTTTACAAATTCCCCATGGGGGTATGAACATGCAGTTATTACAAATGTGGCAAAGTTGCCCTGAAAATGACTTCTGAACTTCTGAATGCTGATGATGAACATGAATCATGTTCAATAAACTGGCGGCTCACAAGAAATTCTGCTATTGTACAAAATAGCTGGTAGCAGGCCTAGCCTCCATGTAGGTCTTCATCATCTCTGCGAGCAAGCCATCAAGTAGGTACATCTTAGGACTGATTACAAAGCTTTTGCAAGACCTGTGTACATCTCAGGACTGATTACAATGTCTCTGCAAAACCTGTGTACATCTCAGGACTAATTACAATGCCTCTGCAAAACCTGTGTACCCTATTGTCTCCTCATCATGTCCAGATCATCTCATCGTTAACGGAGCACATCCCAGATCCACATCACACGTCTACCAACATGCGAGGACTTTCCTACCAGCATGTGAGACACAACACTTACATCAACAGACATGGGACGACTTTCCTACCACCATTCAGGAAAGGTTCAGCACTTACATCAACGGCCATGGGAGGACTATCCTGCCACCATGCCGGAATGGCCCAACCCTTACATCTACACCATGGAAGGACTTTCCTACCACCATGTGAGAATGGCTCAGCCCTTACATCTACACCATAGGAGGACTTTCCTACCACTATGTGAGAATGGCTCAGCCCTTACATCTACCAACATAGGAGGACTTTCCTACCACTATGCGAGAATGACCCATGTGCATCCGCGTCTTCTAGATTCATCACTTCCCCTTGGAAGGAACCTTAATCTGGAGTACACCAAGCTTCCCTCTGAAGTACTCGAACTTCACTCTGGCTAGTGGCTTGGTCAACACATCGGTTATCCATCTGTCGCAACATACTGGAGCTTCACTTCTCCTCTCTGCACCATATCCCTGATATAGTGATATTTGATCTCGATGTGCTTCGACTTGTCATCGAACACCGGGTTCTCAGACAACTTCACACAACTCTAGTTGTCGCAATATATACAAGTCGCATGCAACTGGAGATCAAACAAATCAGACAGTATCTTCCTCAGCCATACTGCCTCACAACTAGCCGAACAAGCTGTGACATACTCTGCTTCGGTTGTACCCAATGCCACGCAGGACTGCTCCCTGCTAAACCAAGAGATCACACCTGATCCCAAACTAAAGCAGCACCCCGAAGTGCTCTTCCTATCAATGGCACTGCCTGCCCAATCCGAATCAACATAACCCTCCAGGTTAATCTTCTGATTCGCATCATACTTGAGCCCATAATCCACCGTACCCTTCAGGTACCTCAGAATATGCTTTGCAGCAATCAAGTGAACATGTCTCGGATCCGTCAAGAACTGGCTCAATGTGTTCACGACAAAGCAAATATCTGGTCTTGTATTCGTCAGGTACATCAAAGATCCAATCATCTGACGATACATCGTGGCATCAACCGACTCTGATGATGCATCACTCAATAGCTTCAGGTTCGATGCCATAGGTGTGGCCGTGGCCTTGTAGTCCATCATCCCGAACCTCTTCAGGATATCTACTGCATACTTCCCTTGTCCAAGGAAGATTCCATCCGCACTCTGTCACACCTCCATACCTAGAAAGTAGTGCATCATACCCAAGTCCTTCATCTCGAACTCGACAGCAAGCTTCCTCTTCGTGTCAGCAATCAATGTAAATATATATAGATCCAAAGATCACTACTCCCTCTGGATCGCCCTGAGACCTCAAGTGGTATGAGTCTCTAAATCAATATATGCTCATAAAGAAATAAACTCAAACAACTAGATTTGCATTTACCAACTGAACATAAATGCAATCAACCACATAGACAATAGATATACCTTGGAACCCTTTCGAGAAAAACCAGCTAACTATGGGGTTATCTTCTCTCTCGAGCCCAGAGCATATAGAAGTATAAAGACAGTACAATACAAAATTACCTCAGCCGGTAACTCAATCCCTCTGACTAGGACAAACTCTAATTTGCATGCATCCAGCTCATGCATGCACTGACGAAGTATGCCCTAACTCCCAATCTGGATTTGAGTGCTCTGATGGTGCCTCTGATAGATCTGCCCTCTCTAGATCTCTCTGCTCTGATTTGCTCACTTTGAAGACTGCCCATTGATGAAATCAGCCCTATCTCAATGCACAAGTGCACCCTCCCCTCTGGATGTCAAATGCTCGTACTGCTCCGGATCTCAACAGATTTGAGCTCCGATCGTCCATAACCTTCCTCAAATCTCGAGGCAAGGCTATCTTGGAAGTCATAGACTCCTAATTAGTCAATCCAGCTCACAATGAGATTCTCTTCCCTCGGGAAAAACGTCGTCCTCCAAGAGAACTCGGCCTCCTCCAAACTCCACTGTAATCTCACTGTTGAGCTCTCTCAGCTCACAAGAACAGG
The DNA here is from genome assembly GCA_027924585.1 of Larix kaempferi. NCBI lineage: Eukaryota > Viridiplantae > Streptophyta > Pinopsida > Pinales > Pinaceae > Larix > Larix kaempferi. The sequence continues at coordinate 5,488,213 of BSBM01000636.1, forward strand.
TATCTAGCCTCTTTGGAACTGAAGGTCACTGATCTAGCTCAGATCTGACCTTCCTAGCTCTTGCAGCAACTCCTCTCTATCTTAGAAAGTTGCCCCACGTGGATAGATTTGTCCTCCTCACTCTAGCAGTATCTCTCTTTGATGATACAACTGAGTAACCCCATCTGAGGACCCCCTGCCTCTATAAATAATCTCACCGATGAATTAAGTTTGCCAAAACCCTAATTTCCAGTGCATGCAAAAAGTTACTTTTGCATGCATGCATGCAAAAGGTCACTTTTGCATGTAGTCATTGAATGCTGGCAGGTCATGCATAGGTCAATCTCCCCTGAAGCTCTGCATGCAGCCCCCACTAGGCTCATGCCACTGAGTAGAGTGTATCTCACTCTCTACTCCATCCTGATGCCTATGGTACTGATGTACCTCCATGCAAGGCATCCGAGTCATGGAGGACATCTCGAAGTTACCATAATCTAACACTCCCTCTTAACGAGGGAAGTCCTGAAACTGATGCCTGGATCCATCAAGTCCGCTGCTGCTGCCACTGATCTAACTAATCTGCCTGACACTGCTCTCTGACCTGAAGAACTTTGATCAATCTCCATATGTGTGGCTTCAGAAGAAGACCCCCTATCAACCACTGCTGACTTTGTCACTGCACTCTGAATCAAACTCCCTCTGAGTCTCTGCTGCTGTAACCAACCCTGAAGACCTCTGTCAAGTGGATCTACTGCTCTGTAGATCATCTGCCTATGACCCTGAGTTGACTCAGCTCTGTAAGTAAACTCCCTCTCTCTGCACTGATTGAGCTCTCTCCTAAGCCAAGTCCATCTCAACCATGTCATACCAGCTCACTCTCTGACTGGTGCCTGCATGAGCAGCATGCTCATCCATCTGATATGAGCCCAAGGGCTCAATCTCCTGAGACTCATCACTGTCATGAGCATCTCACTCATCCATCGAAACTCCACAATCACCGCCCTGATCCTCATCATGATGAGCATTTCGCCCACCCATCTACTGAACAGGCTCACTCCTCTTGGCCTCATCTCTGCTGTGAGCATCTCGCCCATCATACCCCTCTGCATCTAAGGAGGATGCACTCAGCCATCCTAATGTGCCTGAAGTAGGCTATCCATGAACCAAGTAATCACAATTGATCCTATGACCAAGTAAGACTAAGTCTACTCCTCTAGGATAGGTGAAGAACTGATCCCTGTGAAACACTATAGGGTATCCTGCAGCTGCCAATGTTGCCACTGAGAAAACACTCCCTCTCAGTCCTAGAACAAAGAACACTCCTGAAACCTCCAGAATCTCCCCACGGTCAAGCAGAAATCTCACTTTGCCCACACCAACAACTAAATGGTCAACCCCCTAACCATCCCGAGTCAACTGTATTGTCGTATGCTCTAGGATCAGGAATGCATCTCGCACTCCTATCATATGATTGCTGAGAGTAATGTCCACTCTCCCATCTCTAATCAACCTAAATCTCTGGTGGGCTACTATCATGTCCTGACTGAACTGTGGCTAGTGAGAACTCCTTCTCAAACTGAGAAGAGAACTCATCAACCTCCTCTGCTGCTACCACCTGCTCATCCTGGATCAACCATCTCTCAGTCTTCATGTGCATGCATATCTCATGCACATGCAGCATGCATCATGCAAGACCTCATGCATGTCTCATGCACATCTCTGTACTGACACTCCCTCTCAGCGAGGAAGGTACTGCTGGAGAAGCATCCACCAGGATCAAACACATCATATGCTGCTGCAGCTACTCCCTCTGAACTGGAATACTTTCTTGCTGCATCTGCTGCACTCTGATATGCAGATTTGCGCTCCTCCTCTATCAATGTCATCTTGAGAGAAGCATCATGCTCTCCCTCTGTCACTAATACTGAAACTGCATCCAAGGTCTCCCTAGACCCACATACAGGCTTGCCTATCAACCTGTACTCTACTCTCAAGCTAGTGGCCATAACTCTGCAAAACTGAAGTACTGTAACCCACAGTGAAACAAGAATCTCTCCTGATCACAGATCTGGTAGATCTATCTCAGATCTAAACTCTGAACTCACCAGATCTGATAGATCTGGTATCTATCCTAACAGATCTGATGTATGCACTCATAGATCTAAACTCTGCTCTCACAGATTTGAACTCTATGCTTCAAATCTGGACTCTGCTCATGCCAGATCTCTCCTCCAAACTAACAGATCCGATAGATCTGACCTCTACAACCTCAGATCTGAGTTGTGCCCTTCAGATCTGGTAGATCTGGTCTCTATCTTCACTCATCTACTAGATCAATCTTAGATCTAGTCTCCAATACCACAGATCTGATAGATCTGACCTCTACAACCTCAGATTTGGTAGATCTGGTCTCTATCGTCGCTGATCCACTAGATCTATCTCAAATCTAACCACAAAACCAACTAATTTGATAGATCTAACCTCTACACCATTAGATCTGAACGAGAATGTTCAGATCTGGTCTCTATCTCCTCAGATCTACTAGATCTATCTCAGATCTAGTCACCACCACTGCAGATCTATGTGTGACTGCTCACCCTGATCCTCAACAGGGCTCTGATACCATGTAAATATATATAGATCCAAAGATCACTACTCCCTCTGGATCGCCCTGAGACCTCAAGTGGTATGAGTCTCTAAATCAATATATGCTCATAAAGAAATAAACTCAAACAACTAGATCTGCATTCACCAACCGAACATAAATGCAATCAACCACATAGACAACAGATATACCCTGGAACCCTTTCGGGAAAAACCAGCTAACTATGGGGCTATCTTCTCTCTCAAGCCCAGAGCATATAGAAGTATAAAAGATAGTACAATACAGAATTACCTCAGCCAGTAACTCAATCCCTCTGACCAGGACAAACTCTAATTTGCATGCATCCAGCTCATGCATGCACTGATGAAATATGCCCTAACTCCCAATCTGGATCTGAGTGCTCTGACGGTGCCTCTGATAGATCTGCCCTCTCTAGATCTCTCTGCTCTGATCTGCTCGCTCTGAAGACTGCCCACTGATGAAATCGGCCCTCTCTGCATGCACAAGTGCGCCCTCCCCTCTGGGTGTCAAATGCTCGTACTGCTTCGGATCTCAACAGATCTGAGCTCCGATCGTCCCTAACCTTCCTCGAATCTCAAGGCAAGGCTATCCTGGAAGTCACAGACTCCTAATCAGTCAATCCAACTCACAATCAGCTTCTCTTCCCTCAGGAAAAACATCCTCCTTCAAGAGAACTTGGCCTCCTCCAAACTCCACAGTAATGTCACTGTTGAGCTCTCTCAGCTCACAAGAACGGGTATCTAGCCTCTCTGGAACTGAAGGTCACTAATTTAGCTCAGATGTGACCTTCCTAGCTCCTGCAGCAACTCCTCTCTATCTCAGAAAGTCGCCCCACATGGACAGATTCGTCCTCCTCACTCTGGCAGTATCTCTCTCTGATGATATAACTGAGTAACCCCATCTGGGGACCCCCTGCCTCTATAAATAATCTCACCGATGAATTAGGTTTTCCAAAACCCTAATTCTCGGTGCATGCAAAAAGTCACTTTTGCATGCAGTCACTGAATGATGGCAGGTCATGCAATACTCATGCATGCATAGGTCAATCTCCCCTGAAGCTCCGCATGCAACCCCCACTGGGCTCATGCCATTGAATAGAGTGTATCTCACTCTACTGATATGATGGAAGTGTATTTGGCTACAGGTGCAAATGTCTCCTCATAGTTTATCCCTTCCTTCTGGGAGAAGCCATGTGCTACAAATCTTTCCTTGTGTTTCTCTATGCTGCCATCTGCAGCGTTCTTGATCTTGTAGATCCACGTGGAAGTCACAACAGACTTTCTTACTAGTCTTGGGACCACATCCCAGAAATCATTCTTCATGATCAACTGGTACTCCTCGATCATGGCATCCTTCCATTCCTTCATTTCTGTCACTTCTTCATAGTTGGCAGGTTCCTTGTCAATGATGTCGCACAGCAAGGCTACATAATTGGAGTATGGCGTCAGTCTCTTACTTTCTCTATGCATTCCTTCTGGAGCACCATATCTCTCTGCATCTTGAATTGCTTCTCGTACCCATGCTGGTTTCCTTTTGTAAGAATTCTTCTCACGAAGTGGATCTACAGGTTCTTGTGGATCTTCTATCTCACGGTCTTCATGATCTTATGGATTTGCTTCATTCATTGTTGTATCTCGGATCCTAGGTGCTTTTGGTTCTTCAATGTCTTCAACAGGTAGCTTTCTGGATTTGTGATATGTTGAGTCTTTGTCGAATGTTACATCCCTGTTGATGTCGATTTTCTTGAACCCTGGAAAATATATTTTGTAAGCCTTCGAGCTTTAACTATATCCCATGAATATGCCCTTCGTTCCTGAAGGATCTAACTTCGTTCTTTTCTCCTTCGGGATATGTATGTATACAGGGAAACCAAATATCCTGAGATGGTTGACCTCTGGTTTCTCACCGGAGAAAGCTTCTTCTGGTGTCTTGTTGTCAAGTACTCTATGTGGAGTACAATTATGTACATACACGGCTGTTCTCGCAGCTTCTGCCCATAGATACATCGGAAGATCCTGGTCGTGGTGCATTGCTCTTGCTGCTTCAATGCTTTTTCTATTCTTCCTTTCTGCAACTCCATTTTGCTGCAGATTATATGGAGTGGTCAACTCCCTCTTAATCCCTGAATCTCTGCATAAATTCTTGAAGACTTTTGATGTGAACTCTTTGCCATTGTCTGGCCGAAAAGTTTTGATTTTCTTCTCTATGTGGTTCTCGATCAAGGCTTTGAATTCCTTGAACTTGTTGAATACCTCATCCTTGTTTCTCAAGAAATATATCCATGTCTTCCTAGAAAAATCATCAATGAAAGAAACATAATATACATACCCATTCAATGAACTGGATGACATTGGTCCGCATACATTTGAATGGATAATTTCCAAGATTCCTTTTGCCTTGCTTTCGCTGCTTGGAAACGACTTCTTTATGTTCTTTCCTTTCGCACATCCTTTGCAAATTCCTTCATCCTTTGCCTGGATTTCTGGAAGACCTTCAACTGCTTTGCTTGCAAGTGAAAGTGCTCTATAGTGCACATGTGCAAGCCTTCTATGCCATAGTTCACTTGGCTCTACTGAGTTATGGACTAGGGCTTGTTCAGGTTGGCCCCTTAGTTTGTATAAACCTCCCTCTTGCTCTCCAATCACCACAGCATCTTCTATGGTCTTTCCCTTTGGCCACATGAGAACTTGGCCATCTACAAATGCAACCCTCATACCTTTAGCATCTAAAGCTGATATGGAGAGAAGATCCTTCTTTAGTCCTGGTACATACAGGACATCTTTCATCTTCATAGACTTTCCAAAGTATAGCTTATAAGAGGCTTCACCACTTCCTTTTATGGGATACTGGTAGTCATCCCCAAGTTTCACCTTGTGGGGTGACTCACGTTCAGATAGGTTCACAAAGGATTCCTTGAATCCTGTCATATGCTTGGAAGCCCCATTGTCTATAAGCCAATTATTGCTTCTGTGTGCGACAGTGCCTGTGAGGGCTGAAATCAAAACATATTCTTCATCACTTAAAGAATCTTCACTGTCTTCTCTGGTTCTCTTCCTTGGAGGTTCATCATCCTCTACGGTGTGAGCATGATATATTTTCTTGTTGTTCTTCTTCTTGTGGGAGCTACCTTTGTTCCTAGGACAATCTCTGGAGTAGTGTCCCTTCTCATCATAAGTATAACATCGAATGTGAGAAAGATCTCTCCTGGTTCTTCCAAGGTTCTTCCTCTGATTCTGGTGATGGTGTTTACCCTTCTTTTGATGAGGATGCTCCCTCTTGTTGTTGTTCTTTTTGGTGTGTGCTGTGAGAGCTTGGTCTTCATTACCCATCTTTTCTTCTCGAGCTACAATTTGAGCTTCTTCCTGTGAGTACTCCTCCCATAGCCTACTGAAGGTGATCAACTTCCTTCTTGCACAGATTCCTTGAATGAAGGAATCCCATGACCTAGGAAGACCATTCAAGGTGGTCATCACTATTTCTCCATTCTCTATATCTTCTCGCACGGCTTCAAGTTGTTCCTTTATCTGAGAGACCCTTGTAAAGTAGGACTGCATGGTCTCTGCATTCTGTATTTTGACATTCTTCAATTGGTTCCTCAATGTCATCTTCATATTTATATTCCTTCCTTCAAATAAGGTGGTCAAGGCATCAAACATTTCTTTAGGTGTCTTCAGAGATGACGCATGTGGTATGAGATGGTCCTTGATAGAATCTGCAATGATTCTCTTAGCCTTAACCAGGTTCTTCTTGTGTAAGGATTTAGCCTCATCTCCCTCTGGAACTGGAACCTCTTCATTCACATAGGTGTCCAATTCATTCTCTTCTAGGACAAGCCCAATCCTATACTTCCATGATCGGAAGTTATTAGCCCCTTCAAGCTTATCCTCAAGCTTGGTGTGGTGAGACATCTTTAATGAGAAACTCAAATGGAAATAGAAAAGCTTTAGGCCTTACCACTTGATTTGCTGAAGTTGGATCTAGAGCTGGCTAGGGTTTGACAGAGAAACCCTAAAAATTCAAACTTGGAATTTGAAACTTCTGTCTGGATAGAAAGATGCACTTGACTGACGCGAGCAAGCTGGTACACTTGGATTTTGAAAATTTCAAAAATTGACTTTCGAATTTCGGATCTGCAGTTTCTGGTCCTGTCTGGTTTCTTTGGTCTAGAGTCAAACTAGAGTTTGACTTTTCCTGGGGTTCCACCCACTCAAAAACTTCAATCTTAGTCTCTAAATTTCGATTTTGATGAGGAGCATCTCCCTATGCTGAAAGCACTCCAAAATTCCACTTCTGTAAAAAGCCCTAATTTCCCGCAATAGTGACAGGCCAAAAAGTGAAAATGCTCAGAATCAACTTCTGCTTGGACATAAAGATGTGCCTTCCTTAGGCGAGTTAGCCTAGCCTCCTTTACCTGATGATCTGTGGAGAGAAACCCAAAAATTAAGAAGCCCTAGCTTCTGCAGTTGCATAGTGTCTTCTTCTTAGGTTAGCTCTGATACCATGTTAGATTTTCACAATTTACTTCAAGATTATCTAGGATCTTATCTGAGAGAATAACAAGTACAACATTCAAACACAAGAGACAAGAGACACAAGATTTTCCTCGGGGAAACCATAAAGGAGAAAACCCCGCAACTTCCTCAGAGATAGAATGAGCAACAATACAATGGCAAAAATATAAACCCCAATAGTAGAAATGGTCTTCAGCAGCTTGTCTCTTCTCCACTTGTGCGAACTTGTCCTTCTCCTCACTAATGCAAACTTGATGAGTGAGTGAATGAGCAAATAGAGGAAGCACCCTCTTTATTTATACTTTTACTTTCACTTGACCTTAATCCCAAGCAGGTCGGCCCCTAGGTGTAACTAACTGGGCCGACTTCTCTAGGAGAGTCTAATAACCCAATGATGACTCAACTCTGGGGTCTAAAGCCCTGACATACAATGGAGGGTAAATCTCAATGACTTTACATGACTCAAGTACTCTCCCAACCGGAGGAATAAACATCTCCATCAGAGGTACAATAATAAAATACAAATACAACCTAAAATATACAAGTGAATATCTTCCGAAGTTACAATTACATTAACAGATTCAACAAAGGATATGAATCTCTAGCCATCTTTGAGGGATAGTGTTTTCAGCACCAGTTTTAAGAAATTCAGTCTAAACTATCCCTAGATACCATAGTCTGACCCATTGTGATATCCCAAGCCAAGCTGGGATAAGATTTTCACACTAATTGATTACCAAGGTTAAGGAACTTGTTGAACATTTATGGGCCTTTGTGATGATTGTTGCTAATTGCGAATGTGGTCCTTGTTATCACACAACTCGTAGTTGCCCCAATGGGTGATCCTATACATGACAACAGAGGGGACGGGCAACTAAAGAGGTGACACAAGAGGGCCTTGATCCCCAAGATGGATTGGTTGTCACGCCAATCAAGGCACACTTCACTTTATACTATCCAAGACATAGATAGTAAAGGGGGAGACCCTGATCTACTCCCGATAAGAGAGATCTAACCCAATCACCAGATCAAGCTAAGGAAATAGGGTACGTAAGGTGAGGGGTGAATAACCCTAGATTTAAGGAAACCATGTCATTGTGGAGGCTTATGAAGAGTAAGATTGGAATTTGATTGTTTAGACACAGTGACTTGAAGATTAAAAGTGAATCCAGGATTTTGTGTTAGGGAAAAAGATCAAATCTGACTGCCTTGGGAAACGTGAACCTTAAAACAAGGTAAATGGTCCCAAGGAGTAAACCTGAAGAGTTAGGGATTTCTAGCACTACGTGCAAGTAGATCTGACAGTATCGAAGCACACAAGCTCAATTAACAGGAGTTTAACAACCCATAAGACAAACAAACCAAGGAGGGCGCAAGGGTTGAAGATCAATGCCTACGGATAAGGGGCAGATGGAGTCCTTAGAGCATGACACCCTTGAGAACCCACTTGGGGTTTGGACTTAAGATAAAAACCTTGTTTGCCAGTAAACCAAGTAATCAAGCCCAGAGAATTTTCCGAATAAATAGCAGTTAGGGTTTGAATGTAAATGAAAGATGGGTAAGTTATAAGAATAGATTACATACCTTGCAAGCCTACCTAGATCATGGAAATTGACGATGGTATTATTATCACATATATAGTAGCCGGGCTACCATACATTATTTTTCTGATTCCAGTACACTATTCAGCCAGTTCCCTTGCATTGAGATGCTGAGATGAGCATTTACTATGGATCACTATCAGATTATGGACAACAGTTTTATCCCCCATGCCATGACTGAGTCTCAGGACACTCAGAGAGATGACCGATGTAGCTATTTAGCCATTTGTACAAAGCAGTCAGTAGTGCCCAGAGTTACAGCAGTAGTTTCAGAGGACAGATGATGGCTCAGATGATGAGCATTCAGGTATATGACTCAGTAGGTATATTATGGTGTTGTGGTTATATTGCTTTTATACTCATTCTTGTAGCATGTCTTAGCATTTAGTATCATGATCTGGCGATCATATAGATATGCGGACCTGGTTGTACTTATGTATATATATATCATATTGTCCCTACTCAGACTTAGAAGTTCTTGACCTATACTCATCGGTTTTACCCTCCTTAGGGAGATTAGAGGTGATCATTCCTGCCATACTTTGGCTTGTTGGTGTTGGTTTCATTATTCACTGTCTTCCTTCATCCATGACTTACCCAGTTTGTTCATTACCTTGACTTACTACTTGTCTAGTGGCATGGAGGACCTTTCCCTGTTGTAGCCTCTGTATTGGATGAGCTTCCTTGTTTATTGTGTCTCGGCTCTGAGTTGGTGACAAAACTTACCTTTGGTGAGTTGGATTTCCTCATGAAGTCCCCCTAGTCACTAAAGATGTTGGCTAAACCTGAAACTTTTAGTGTTGCCATGAATACAAAGTATGGAAATAAAATGTGTATCTTGTGTGAAAGCCCATTCACGCAATGTGTTTCTCAACACACATAAATGAAAAGCAAGCCAAATGAAAATGGCTATGAAATATCAAATGTTATATCTATTGTGAAATGCAAATACCTAGGTAAACAAGCTGTCTAAAGACACACCTAGAAGTGCTCAGGTAAACAAGTGCCTTAAAAATACACTTGCAGCAAGAAGCCTAATGAAATGTAAGTCTATGCAATGTGTTTATAAACACACATAGATCAAAGGCTATGGAAACTATAGGCCCCAAAAAAACAATGGAACTTAAACTCTATATCAAAAAGATTGATGGCCTCATTTGTATTATGGATTGTGCGCATCTGTCAAGGTGAATAAACACTCTTTGAACAACTTACCCATTTGTGAGACACCGCCATTCCCTGTGTTATTGCTTGTCCACTATATGCTATGGTGTGTATTCCCTTTTCCATATCCAAAGTGTCACAGTGTTAAGTCAGTAAGTCATCCTTTGACCTAGACATTTTAGTTTTAGCCTTCACCCTTCACTAGCAAATTGATCACAGCTATGAAGTGAGTATGATCTTGAAAGTTTGGTCTGAGTAATAATAATAATTAATGACCTATTATATTTGGATTTCGATCGCCAGTAATGATTGCTATTTGTTATAATTGTTATTTCAATGGATTGTAAAGCATGTTTTAACCTTTGACACCTTGCAGCAGCTTGATGACAGTTTGAGTTATATTTTGGTCATATTGACTTGGTCAAACCCAGTTTGACCAAAGGTCAACAACAGGACATGAGGTGGTAGACCACAGGTGATACATATAGATGATATATGGTCTGGTACAGGTCACCATGGTGGGTTTATGCAGTGGTTTCAGGCCTATGATGATGATTTGTGCTTTTTAGCACTTTTACAAATTATTATTATTTGGTCTGCCGGATATGATGAGCATTTATGTTTTACCATGCAGAGGTCTATATGGTGTATGAGTACACACCTTAAATGGATTTGGACCTTCTGAGTCCAATGAGACAGTCTATTTTTAGTTCCGGGCAGTTACAATGATGTTTTAGCCTCAGTTGGCTATCCTAGTGCAGTTTTGGCCTGTCAGAGGCCCTGTCAGAGCAGTGATGAGATATGATTGGTTCACCTAGGGAACTGTACATGGAGGGGGTGGTCCAACCACTTGTTATTACCATATTACCCCCCTCCCAGACACATTGGTGAGCTTATCTTGACAGCGCAGGCACTCTAGGAGGCAGTTTGGGCAATTTCACACTTCCCGAGGCAGTCCATCACTTATGGCATTTTATATGATTTTCTAGAGCCTCTTAAGGCTCACGACTTTCCCAGAGAGGCACGCTTTGGTGTCTAGATCATTTATTCTTGGATATTGTGCCATGGGGATTGACCAAGGGTGTTAGAAATTACCCCTTAGACCCACCATGAACTAGATCTATTGTTTTATCATTTGATTTTGGTGGGACCCCCTCTCCTAGGGCAATTTGGTCCATGTGATATATTATTTTATTAGTGATCTATGTATTGTATTGTTGAGCTCATCTCAACCATTGATTAGATCTTTTGATCTTTTAATCTTAGCCACTCATTCAAAAAGTGGTTAGGGTTTTGGTGCCTCTCCTTCCTATTTAAAGGAGAGAGCTTCTCATTGTAAAGTGGACTTTTGGCTCTGGATTATTGGAATAGAAAATTATTATTGCATCTATCTGTTGTGTTGTGGTGAATGCTTTTGGAGTTCGTTCGTTGATTCTTCCTTTGCACTGGGTTTTTGGAGATCTTGTCTTGCTATCTTTTGTACCACGATTTTGTCATCTACAGGTGGAGGCCAAATTGATTTGAGGACGTATTGGTAGGGGAGGACCCTCCCTACTTCTTTCTTGGATTTCTTCATCGGTAACAGAGAGTATTACTGTCTTTGAGCTTCTATTTCATGTTGCTATTGCATTTCGCTTGTATTTCCTCCATACTTGATCTTTCTGATTGAATCGAATTCCTTGGTTTGACAGGTAGAGGAGTTCGCACTTGTGGGCTAGGGCATCATTTTGGCAAGCAAAATCAACAATTTCTCATTTGATCTCTGCGGCAGTCTTCCTCAACAACAAGGCATCTTCATCCATCACTTAGGTATGATCTCAAGGTAATTTCTCATTCCATGATCTATCCATTTGTCTAAGTTACTGAAAACCCTCATAAGTTAAAATCCTCATTTTACAATTTTTCAGATCTAGCAAGATCTACTTGGCTTTTGGGTATAGTATTTAAAACCCACCTCTATAGCATCCACGGCCATTCGGATCTATAGTTTGATGTGGATTGGCCTTTATCCAACCCATTTCCCAAGGCAAATTAGCCTCTTCAAGGAAGGTCGCACTTCCTAGTTGGGTGAGTTTGCTAAGATCTAGCACCTGGGTAGGTGAGATCCCATTTGATCCTTAACCTCCATAGTTGATAACCTACCCCTAGTGTGTCACTTCAGTGATTTTCACCTTGTGGGCCCCATTCCTCATGTTGAGGGTTGAGCCCCACTTTGGTCACTTGGTGATACATTTCAATCTCAAATCTACTAGGATCTAGCCATTGGATGATCCTAATTTTCAAAACCCACCTAGCTTCACATATCAACATTCCTGTTCTATAGTTTGGTGGACATCCGACTCCATTTGGCCCATTTCCGAAGGCACTGATCTTCTCCAAGCCAATTCAACTTTCTTGGATTGTTGAGTTAGCTTGTGGTTTGATCTTTGTCTTGCATGCTTGAACACCTAAACATTGTCATATCCACTCATCAAGCTTATCTTTGGTACTGGTTATCCCCAATTTGGTCCCTAACTACCCTGCATTGGACACGGTTCCCAAGGCAGTGGATTTTCTCATCTTTGACTAGTACCCTGATTCTAGATCTTGTTTCAAATCTCATAAGTCACTCACATAACCATGTTGGACCAAATTTACACTGTTTAAACCTCTTGATCCAACCTATCACTCATCTTGTGACTTCATCCATAGATCTAGGGTTTACCATACACCTTACGTACTTCATCCATACTTGATTTGATCTGGTATCTTGGTCTGATCTCTCCTATCGGGAGTAGATCTGGGTCTCCCCCTTTGTTGTCTTGGGCTAGATAACATAAAGTGAAGATTGCCTCGATTGGCGTGACAACCATCCATTGGGAGTCGAGGCTATCTTGGTTGAACCTCTTTGGTTTCCCATCCCCTCTGCCATCCATCTTGGATTCATCTCTAGGGGCAACTACATGTTAGGTGATAACAGGTATGTCAAGGACTACTCCCGCAAAGATCAAGTGAAGATTTGATGCTTTATCTTGCCTCTACGAATTTGCCCAGTTCCACTAATGCGCCCCTCTCTTCCTGCAACACCAAGGAGATAAACTCAATTAGTAAGCAACAATGAAGGTAAATGCAAATGATGAAAATGATCATAGAAAACAAGTAGTACAAAGACAGAATCACTCCCTGAACCAAACCAAATGAAGAAAGGTAAGTCTCCTCAGCGAGTGTGTCCGTCCTCCAAGTCATATTCTTCACCTGCAGATAAAATGTGGATCGAAATATGTGCAAAATATTCACCAATATCTTCAATGCAATGGAAAAGCAGTTTCAATTGACATAGCCAACATCCAAACCCAGATCACAAGATTTTTTGCAAAATATATTTTCTATTCCAGTAGCCAAGAGCCAAAAGGCGCTCTACAATGAGGGGGCTCTCTCCTTTAAATAGGAATGATAGAGACCAAAACACTAACCACCTTTTTAACGAGTGGTTGAGATCAAAAGATACATGAGTGATAATCAATGGCTACGATGAGCCCAAATAAAACATACATGGATCAACTCAAAAATAGAGGGGGCGCATTAGTTATGTCGCCCTAGGGGGGACGTACTACATAAAAGTGACTAGACAACATGACATAAGCTAATGGTGGGGCTAGGAGGTGTACTCATCCTTCTCTAGCATGTCCCTATGGCACAATAACATATGATGACTCATCCATAGTAACATACTGCGACACATGGCCAAATCGTGCACCCTCAAATACATAATAAAAACACAAAATAATAGCCCGGAGTGTGTGTGGGCCCCACTGGATGCTGTAACCTGCTCTAGAAGGTGTGGGATGCATCACACAAAACCTCTGCACCAACCTCATGCCAATCCTTTGCCTCAATAGCCCAAATCGAATTCCTCAGTAACCATTTTAACCATTTTTTATTCTTAGAAAAATCACCTGTGAAAGAATAAAATGCTTGTAGCTCATTGCCTGGTACCCCGGGGTCAAAACTGACTACACCAAAATGTCTGAAGCATGGTAACATGGTAATAAGAAGTGGTTGGACCCCATGCTCCCTCTGTAGCGCCCTAGGTGAACCAAATAAAAATCAAACTGTACTATCAGGCCATTTTAAAACCACAAATCTGCAATAAAGTGACAATCTGAGTGAAATCTCATCCGGAAGTGCTTGTAAATGAGAATTGAGTATCCCAATGGACTCAAAAGGTCCAAATGTACTAGAGATGAGTACCCATACTCCCTGTGGCTATCTGTATAATCACCTGTAGTCATAGCCATGCCTGGATAAATAAAAATAATGGTCTGTAAATACTAATAACTATAAAAATCATCAAACCATCATGTGAAAAGTATGTCTGCTGCATGGAACCATCTAATGGGCATATAAGGACCATAAATCATTAACATCAAACATCACTAGTCCAACTGAACTCAAATCCTTTGGTTGACTTGGTCAAACTGGGTTTGACTAGGTCAAGACTGATCAAAATATGACCCTGGCTTAAATTGCCTGATGCTGCAAGTGCAAATGGTTAAAGCATGCTCTTTTAATCATTCAAATAGAAAGACTTCAAGAACAAACTAGCATATCACTGGCGGTTTAAGCAATAATAACATCAAATATAAGTTAAAATAATCAATTACTCAAAACATAACCTCAAGAATATACTCATTTCATGGCCGTGATCATTTTGCTAGAATCGGCTGAAAGCGAAAAATACAAAGCTAGGACAGGGGGATGACTAAACTGACTCAACACTGTGATACTTTGGATAATGGAAAAGGGAATACACACTTAAGCTTATGTTGGATAATAAACACACAGGGAATGACAGTGTCTCACAAATGGAATAAGTTGTTTTGAGAGGTGCTTATTCAACCTTGGCAAATGTCTACTGCTCACATCCAAGCTGAAACAACTACATGAGGATCTTTACTAGAACCATCATAACTAGGTGCACAGCTAACCATAACTTGAGGTTCGAGGGGACACTTAGAATTAGTTGTCCCTTACTCCATCTCACATCCCAACCCGTAGGCTCCGTGAGGAATTTAATCATTACATAATATCATGGCCAACCGTCTTTGGATTTAGCATACATTTAACCACTGTTTTTAGGCCTTATGACCCTTTGGTTTTCTTGTGTGCTTATAAGCACAACTAATTGCAGCTTTTTATCCAGGGTATTTACATTTCATTCAATTTCATAGCCCTCTTTCATTGTGGTGAGAAGCACAGTTTTAGTTTATTTCCATGGGCTTGCATAAGAGATATAACAATAGTTCATTCATGCATGTAATGATGGTAGTACTATTTGCGTCAGGTCTAGCCAACACAACTCAGGCAACTAGGGGGATTATCCACAATCAAGACCAAACATCGACGTAATCGACTAGAGAGATTAAGGCATCAAATCCAACTCACCTAAGCTCAGGAACCAACACCAACGGGTTCTCCTGGCCCAGAAAGATCAAGGCTTCGGTAAGTTCTGTTGCCAACTCAAAGTCGAGACACAAACTAACAGGGATGTTATCCAACAAAGAAGCAAAAGTGGGGAGGTCCTCCATATCACAGGCTAAAGTGCAAGTCAAGGTAAAACCAAGGATGGAAGAGAACGGATGGATGGGAAAAGTGAAAAGTGGTGCCAAATCTAGCAAGCCATGAATGCTGGGAATGATCACGTCCATTCTCAAGAGGGTGAAACCAATGAGTATAAACAAGAACTTCATATTCTGAGTAAATTAGACCATTTAGATATTCATTGAAACAACCATGTCCATATAACAAATATGTATATATACACCGCCAGATCATAACCACTAGATACCAAGTCAAGTTACCAAAATGAGCAAAAGAGCAATGCAATCATAACTAAAGCACATCCATATACC
Organism: Larix kaempferi; assembly: GCA_027924585.1. Taxonomy (NCBI): domain Eukaryota; kingdom Viridiplantae; phylum Streptophyta; class Pinopsida; order Pinales; family Pinaceae; genus Larix; species Larix kaempferi. The sequence continues at coordinate 5,503,985 of BSBM01000636.1, forward strand.
TGTTGGGTCATATACCTACACATACCATCTGAACCATCCACTGTCATTGGAACACTGCTGCTGTACATATCTAGGCACTATCATACTGCTCTGTATGGCAAAAATGGCTACATCGGTCATCAAATATGAGGTCATGAGGCTCAGTCATGGCATAAGGTTGTACCATAGTGGAAAAAATAGGCATCAGCAAAAAATCGGCAAGGGTCCCGAATACAACTTCTCGGCAACATCGGTGAAAAAAACTGCAAAAATCGGCAAACCACGGAAAACATTAAAAAATACAAAATATATTCATTTTTTTTCAGAATTTTAAACATATCAAGCAACAACAACATTAGATAAACACATTGGCAGATAAATATGGAGAAATCACTGATATATATGATGTACTGGATGCCAAATAAAAAATGATACATCAAAGTTTCAAAGATTGGAAATTTGGAAGTTTCAACACTGGTTGGAACATTGATCATTCCCCCCTCCTCTAGGCTCTAGGCTCTAGTCCTTGCCTCTACCTCGAATCTTGAAGTTAATCCTTCAAGGACATTAGTCAACACCCTACAATTTTAATGAAACTTCCTAATCCAAGCGTTACGATAAGGCAGAAAAAGCTTTCCATGCTTACTAAGTGATTTTTCTTGATTGAAGGGTACATTTTTATTAAGGTCATGACAGAGGAGTTCAATCAACTTCAACAACCAGGCATCAACACCACCAACATCAAGGTACATACCTAGTTTGATGTGCTTGATTAAATTCCAATCCCTTACCCTCATACATGATAGAATCTAGTGGAAAGATTGCAATCCTGAAATCCTGAAAACTATTAAGTCTGTTAAACCTGAATGGGATCTAAAATTCTACTTTTTGCATATGAAGCCCGATGAGGTTGGAACTATTAAGATTCAATATGCTAAGACAGAAAATATCAGTATTACATTCCATTTCACAACAATAGCATATACAGGATCACTGAAAGAACAACAAGCACAGCATAAACACAAGAGAAACAGATTTATCCTGGGAAACCTTCATGGGGTAGAAAACCCAGCAAAGCTTCCTCAATATAGATGACCAGCAAATACAAAGATGTAATCCAGAACCATAGACATGATCTCCTTCTCCATAGCAGATCTCTCCCTCACCTATGCGCCAATCACAAGTGAGTGTAATGTGTGTTAAATGAGGAATACACCTCCTCTATTTATACACAACTCCGACTTGTCTTTTACCCAAGCTAGGTCGGCCCCAACTTAATCACTTTACATAATGCTGACTGGGCCGACACCTCTAGGGTGGTCTAATAACCCTTTCACCCACATACCACATACAGGGCCGACCCCCACTAGGGAAGTCTAATAACCCAAGTTACCACATTATCCATGGAGGAATAAAACATCTACGGATATACAATATGGTCTTCACGGAGGAATGAAACATCTCCAGAATAATAAAGTACAAATATAATATTCTTAGAAGTTACAATATTTCAACACTCCCCCTTAACGAGAAGGATATTATAACAACATCTGCAGGAGCAAGGAGTCATCAACATCATACATGATACATCTGTAAATCATTGAAAGCTTTCTCAACATCATCACTAACTCAACCAGTTACTGGAATATCTTCAGGTCTTCAATACTAGAGTATCAGCATTGTCAGTATTGAGTCTTCACCTTTTGCAACACTAGAACAGCTACAGTAACATCATCATCTGTATCACCTGATCAACAGCCTCATCGTCTGGATCTACTGATCATCATCATAACAGCATCAACTGGATCCTCTCGATCAACAGCATCACATCATCAACTGGATCCTCTCGATCAACAACATCTGGATCATCTCGATCAACAGCATCTTGATCATCTCGATCAACAGCATCTGGATCATCTCAATTGACAGCATCTGGATCATCTCGATCGACAACATCTGGATCATCTCGATCGACAGCATCTGGATCATCTCGGTCTACAGCATAATCTGCAATACACATGATCCAATTCCAGGATGATCAATCCTTATCAATTTTAGACAAGTCTCATGTCTATGGACGATGCAATCCAGATATACTTCCAGGATGATCAATCCTTATCACTTTAGGACATGAGTCCAAGGACGATGCAATCCTATCACGTACATTTTGAACCAAATGTTCAGGGACGATGCAGTCCTATCATCAATTCTCGGAGACAGATGTCTACGGATCAATTCTGGGACCGAAGTCCGGGGATGATACAATCCCCACATTCTCGAAGACATCTGTCTATGGATCAATTCTGGGACCGAAGTCCAGGGATGATACAATCCCCACATTCTCGGAGACATCTATCTACGGATCAATTCTGGGACCATCGTCCGGGGAAGATACAATACCCACATTCTCGGAGACATATGTCTACGGATCAATTCTGGGACCGAAGTCTGAGGAAGATATAATCCACACATTCTCGGAGACATCTGTCTACGGATCAATTCTGGGACCGAAGTCCGGGGATGATACAATCCCCACATTCTCGGAGACATCTATCTATGGATCAATTTTGGGACCGAAGTCCGGGGATGATACAATCCCCTCTCGTCCACTAGGGACAACATTCTTGAAGACATCTGTCTACGGATCAATTCTGGGACCGAAGTCTAGGGATGATACAATCCCCTCATCATCTTAGACCAAGTCTAAGTACCACTCATCGACCTCGTCGTCGACACAGGTAACCTCATCATCGACCTTACCGTCGGAACAGGTAACCTCATCATCAATACATGTATCCTCATCATCGATACAAGAATCCACATCATCAATACAAGTATCCTCGTCATCGATACAGTATCCTCATCATCGATACAAGTATCAATACAAGTATTCTCGTCATCGACCTTACCATCGATATAGACAATCTCATCATTGATACAGGTATCCACAATGATGCCAATATCCAAATATCATCATCGACCATATCACTCCCCCTTTCGAGTAGGGTCCTTCTGAACAACACCAAGCTTGTCTCGAAAATACTCAAACTTTACTCGAGACAGAGGTTTGGTCAATACATCAGCAACTTGCTTGTCAGTGCTCACATACTCGAGCTTGATAGCTCCTTTCTGCACCATATCCCGTATATAGAAATATCGGATCTCTATGTGCTTTGACTTATCATGGAACACTGGATTCTCTGTCATCTAGATACAACTCTGGTTGTCACACAGGATCATAGTGGGGTCCTGTTATCACACCATAGTAGCAGGGCTACTATTCTTGTACAGCAGATATCTGCACATTCCAGAGCTTCTATTATTCCAGAGCATGGCTATACATTTTGGGATCACTCATGATCAGAGCAGTATATTATTCAGATTTATGTTTGACCTTGTGTCAAGACTGAGCTTTGAGAGTTCAGATTTGATGACCGATGTGACCCTTTATCCCATACAGTTTCAGTTCAGTGCTTAGAGATGTATTGCAGCAGTGTTTCAGATGATTCATGATGATGATTATTATATTGATGTTGTATGATCTATGGATATGTTATCACTGACTGTGGATTATTATCTTGTTGATTTAGTCATGTTCATAGCATTTGCTTGGTATATTATTCCTGATGTGGCAAACTATTTAAAATGAACTGTAAATCTTAAAATGGACAATTACTTGCACATTTAGGTCATTTAACAAAACTCACTGGTTTTTCACCTTACATAGATATGGTCTTTCCTGACACCAGTTGTCTGCTAGTGTAGGCTCCATATCCACTTGACTCCATCCATACATGACCTTCCTGTTTGACTTTGTACCTTGACCTATCTCATTTGACTTACTGATACCGAGGACTTCCCCATTTTTCTACCTCTGTGTTTGGACCGCATCCTTGTATATTCAGTGTCTCGGCTCTAAGTTGGTGACAAAACTTGCCTTTGGTAAGTTGGATTGTAGGCCTAAATCATTCTGGTCGGTTGTCCCGATGTTTGGCATTGGCTCGAACTCCCCCTAGTCACTTGAGATGTTGTTGGCTAAAACTGAAAGCTCATGTTCTACCTATGGAAACTTAAAAATTCGCCCATGGAAACTAAAAAAAAAAAGGGGCAAGAGCGATGAACCGTTAAAAATACTCCGCGAAGAGTATAAATAAAAAGCTCCAACAAGCAATGGCTCTTAAAAGTTATATCTAAACAATTGCTGACCTTATGTATATTTGAAAAACATGCCCTGGATGCAAGCTGCAACTAGTTGTGCTTCTCAGCACATCTGAAATCCGAAGGGTTATGTAGGCCAAAAAGGCCATGGAATAAAATTGAATGATCCTAATGAACCTGGATCAACTTGATGTAGACATGATGCCTAAGTTGAATAAACACTCTCTAAACAACTTATCCATTTGTGAGGCACAGCCATCCCCCGTGTTCTTTTCTCCAGCACAGAGTTTGTAGCTTCCCCCTCTTCCCAATCCAAAGTGTTTGTGAGTTAAGTTAGATAAGTCAACCCCTTGGCCCAACCTGGTTCCTAGCCTTCATCCTTCACTAGCAGTTTGACCATGTCCAATGGGTGAGTTTGTCATTTGAACTACTGTGCAAGTAATTTTATATAAACAACGGAATATGCTAAATTAATTAATGCCACTGAATGGATGTTATACTTTGAGCTTAGCTGTGAGAATGATTAGAGAAGCATTGTCTTAGTCTACTGATGTGATTTATCCTTGGTTATATATTCTTGGGATCCGTGATGATGTGGACCATGTATGGATGATTATTGATGATGATTGATGGGCCCATATGTTTGATGATGATATCATATGATGGACATATGATGCAGATGATGTTTGATCCAGCTCAGCAGGTTTATTACTACTTCACATCAGCAGATTATGCATTGTCCATATATGGTGGACCCTACAGCAGGCCCATTTAGGCAACCCATGGTGTATGAGTACACATTCCTAGTGGTTTGGGTCTTCTGGATCCAATGAGACACTTATCTTTCAGTTCTGGGCACTTCTGACAGTGATTGATACAGTTTTACACTTGTTGACCAGATTTGGGGCTGATTTGCCAGCCTGAGCAGCAGGGGCCCCGAGAGGCCAGTTCACCTAGGGCGCTGATGATGGAGGGGGTGGTCCAGCCACTTGTTTTTACCATTTACCCCCCCTTCTGGAGAGCCTGGTGGGCTCAGATGGACAGCGCTAGCACCCTAGGAGGCAGTTTTGGCACTTTCACAGTTCCCGAAGCAGTTAAAAAATGGGATAAAGTGGTCACTGAGGAAATCGATTTGGACAATTGAGGCAAGGTTTTGGCATTTGGTTTTCACAGAGGTCTTCCAGGGTGGCATCACTACCTTCCAGTCAGTTTTCACCATGTGGGTATGCCCAGATTGATCACAGGAGGTCATTTACTGCTCGACTGTCATGGATTCTGAGGACAGTTTTGGTCATTTATATTATCTTGGACATATTTTATTATTTTATTGTGCCTTGGGGATGAGCTAGTAAGGATTGATGCCTCCTAGCCCCACCATGTGCTTATATTGTCATGTCCTAGTCACCATGAGGTGGATTTTGGTACTTATGTTTCTCTAGTGGATGACGTCACCCCCTTATTGTACCATTTAGTGGGGGCGCTATCATTATATTGGGTGATCCATGTGATGTATTGTTATGATTTATTGTTAGCCATTGATTAGATCTTGAGATCTTTTAATCTTAGCCACTCATGTAAAAAGTGGTTAGGATTGTACTCTCTCCCCATCCTATTTAAGGAGGGAGCCTCTCATTGTAAAATTCATCTAGAGATTTTTGGCTCTTGGCTCTTGGAATAAAAATTTCTATTTTTTGGAGTACATGCTTGGATTGGAGTGGATGTTGGTTGTTTCGATTGTAAATGTTTTTGTCCATTGCACTGGAGGATCTATTGTAGCTATCTTGCATATTTGCCATATCTATTTACAGGTTAAGAGGGCGATTTTGGACAAGGGCGAATTGGTGGGGAGGCTTGCCCTTCAAGCTTGGAAGAAGTCGTTTTGGGTTTGACAGGGATTAGTTTTGCCTTTGTGTCAACTATTCTATGTTTCTCTCTCTCTCTTGCTTGTATCTACCTTCAATTTGTTAAACTAATTGATGCTTTGCTCCTTGGTTTTGACAGGTTAGAGGGAATGTATGTGGCTTGGAAAAATCGATTTGGCAAGAGGGCTTCAAGAATTCTCCATTTGATCTTTGGCAAAGTAATCCTCGTCTCAACTAGCATTCATCTCTTCATCCAGGTATGCTCCAAGAGGTATGATCTTCTTCTTCCTTGAATCTTCCATAATTTCTAGATCATAAAAAACCTAATTGATTAAAACCCTTGTTTTTGGTATTTCTTAGATCTACTTAGATCTAGCCTTGCTCTTGAAGAGATATTGAAAACCCACCTCTATAGCATCCACCCCTAGTTGGATCTATAGTTTGGTGGTGATTGGCTAAAATTTGACACACTTTTCAAGGCAAAAATCCCTCTTGAACCGAAATCGCACTTCCTAGTGAGAGGCTTGTTTGGTTAGATCTAGCACATGGGTAGGCGAGATCCCACTTGATTTCCAATCTAGACAGTTGATAACCTACCCCCAGATCCTTACTTTGGTGAACTCTACCTTGTGGACATCTTCCCATGTTTTAAGGGGTTAAAACCCCCTTTTGAATTTCTTGGCACCTCAAAACTCAGATCTACTAAGATCTAGCCCTTGGATTCACTTGATTTTTTGACCATACATAGATCGGGGTACTAGTTACTTAGATCTATAGTTTGGTGGCCATTGGACTTGATTTGGTCCACCAAACCCTCATTTTAACCCTCCTTGAGCAAAGTCGCACTCCCTTGGTTGAGTGAGTTTGCCCACTTTGAGGAGGTGGGTGTTGGAGATTTTCGTGGATTTGGAATGCCCATACCTTGAAACCTAGGTCTAGACTGTCATTTTGTCACGATCCGCCTTGGGGGTAGCAATCCTTGTTTCAAGGGATTGTGGTCCACTTATGGTTATTACTTGAAAAACTTAGATCTAGCAAAATCCAACCATTGGATCTCCTTTAGCCCACTTGATTTAGCTTCTAGGTGTCCCGATCTACACTTTGACATAATTCTTGACCCCATTAGCCCATCCAACAAGGCACTAGTCCTCCTCTAAGCAAGTCGCACTCCTTGGGAATAGTGTCAAACCCTAGATCTAGTATGTGGGTACTCCTAGAATCAACTTAGATTCATAGATCTAGTCTTCATCCAACCTATAGTACCAACTTCACACCTAACTCCACCTTGTGGGCCCACCTAAGCCATTTCACACATCCCAAGACAACAAGCCCACATGTGTAAACACATGGTACTATACCTAGTCATCATACCCCATCATGTGGCCTAAACCATACATAGGTTGAAACAATAACAATCTCTCACACCACCTTCAACCATACCTCAACTTCTAGGTCCACTTAGCCTTGCATTGGTTTCCGTAACTCTTCATTTACCTACCTTTAGAAACCTTTGTTTGGGTCCAATCAACTGTGATTGGTTATAGGGTCTCCCCCTAGGTCTTGTTACACCCTGACCTAAAGCGAAGAGTACCTCGGTTGACGTGACTCCCACCTTGCATTGGAAACCGTGGTATCTCTTGGGTCACCTCTTTAGTTGCCTGTCTCCTCTACCGTCCCGGATGGGATACCTCTTGGGGCAACTACAAGTTGTGTGATAACAGGTCCATCTCTAAGTCAAACAATCCTAATAACATCTTCAGAAGCCATATTGCTTCACAACTAGCAGGGCAAGCAGCTATATATACCGCTTCAGGTGTGCTAGACTACTTGCTGCTAAACAACGAGATCATGGCAGATCCCAGACAATAACATCCGCCTGATGTGCTCTTCCTGTCTAATACACTTCCTGCCTGGTCAGCATCTACGTAGCCATACAATCTGAAATCATGATCTCCAAGATAACATAGACCAAAGTCTTTCGTACCCTTTAAGTACCTCATCACATGCTTTGCAGCTATCAGGTGAACATGCCTAGGTTCCACTAGATACTGTCTCAAGGTGTTTCACAGCAAAGCTTATATCCGGCCTTGTATTCATCAGATACATCAATGACCCAATAATTTGTTTGTACAGAGTCAGATCCACTAACTCTGATGAGTCATCCGCTAACAGCTTCAAGTTGGAATCCATGGGAGTGGCCATGGTTGTACATTCCAACATATCAAATCTTTTCAGGATTTCCACAGCATACTTTCCCTGGTTGAGAAAGATTCCTTCTGAGCCTTGCCATACTTCCAGACTTAGGAAGTAAGGCATCAATCTGAGATCTTTCATCTCAAATTCTATAGCTTTTTCTTTCTTTCCATGATCTGTTTCTCATTCCCTATCAGAAAGAGATCATCCACATACAGTAATAGTATGACAGGTTCATCATCCATAAGGATCAGCCTTACTCTTGGTAAAGCCCAAGCTTGTCAAGAAGCTATCAATTCTGTGACTGAACATCATTCACACTCATCATTGAGTGATCTTCTGCATATCTATCTGTGCCATCTCTCGTCAGATAGGTCTACTGATATGAGCCTCAAGATCATTCGAACTCTGTGGTGAGTTCCTGTTTGAATGTCATCTGTATATAGATACCATATTCAACCTTGTAGCAAAGGTTGAAATCCGCATCACCCATGGTGATCATTAAGCTCATCAAATGACTATCGATCCTGGGTATCCATACAAAGCTTTCTCTAATTATACCATTAAGAGAATGGTCTTATCTAGCCACTTGGAGCAAACATCTCGTCATGATCCTCTTCCTCTTTCTAAGAGAATCTTCTAGTCACGAGCCTTCTATAGTATGTTCGATTTGTAAGTCTTCTTTGTTGAACATCCATCACTTCTTCAGTGTTCATGATCTTACCTACAAATCAAAATTAATTACATGATTAGAAATACTTCATAATCATCAAATCATGTTGACATGATAACCTTATTATGCATACAAATATGATTCACATGGTTATGCAACTATCTTGACCAATACTTTGGCACAACACTTTTCCATATCCTGTATGCATACAGTGGTTATCTAGATGCCTTCCATCTCTACCAGAACATACTATCGAGAGCGTGCACAGCTCTCAGCATGTCAGCAAAGAGGTTTCATTCTAGACAAACAACAATGGAATGTTTGTCCAACTTACCCATCATATGCATATTAGTAGTATACTGTTCAATGCTATATGAATGCTCACACTATGCATGATACATTCTAAATATGCATACAACTATTCCATGCAATATCATTTACTATTTCATGTCAATTCAAATACTTATCTTTTATGGTTGCCTCCCGCTTGATCTCTATATGTCTTTGAACTTCTTATCCATCCTGGACCACTATGCATGCTCAACTGTGCACTAGTGTCATCCTCATGATCTCATACACAATCATACATTCATTAGTATACTATCAAAACATGATAATCTTAAGTATGTATGGTCATGATCATTTCATACATAGGTATACTTACCTAATATCCTAACAAAGTAGGATTCTAACTTGATATACGAAAACATACCTGGATTATCAAGCTTGGTTATGTCTTAACATACCCAAACAATATCTTCTTTGTTCTCTTCAATGATTTAGAGACCTTGTGCTAGAACCTGCATATCTCATAGGTTAAGCATAGTAGAACAAAGTCATACATACCTCGTAAGTAGAGCTTTTATGTGATTATGGATGTGTCTTTTGTCTTCATGTCATCATGGTCATAGAACTTGATTTGTCTTTCTTGACGTACCTGTATCTTGTTAGCAGACAACATCATCCTCATACAATACCACAAGTGCATTAGTACAATCATAAGTGTCATAACCTTAATCAATGAATGTCTTGTATCATTCATATGCATTCATTATCAAACAATCATAATTGTACTAACCTCAATAATATGAAGACAAACATATCATGAACAGATTTCAACACATACCTGTATCTCCTCAAGTTATACTTGTCAGGATTGCTTTTAACCCAATCCACACTGGATCTGGAGTTGGATTAGGGTTTGTCAGAGTAACCCTAAAAAATCAAACTTTGAATTTCAATCTTCTGAAAGGATGGAAAGATGCGCCTTGCTGAGCTGATCAAGCTAGCATACTTCAATTTTGAAATCTCCAAAATTTGACCCCTCAAAATTGACATTGAAGCTTCTGGATCTTCTAGACAAGATCCCGAACAAGGGTTTGATGAAGCCCACCCTTCTGCCCAATCAAAAGGTTCGATCCAAAGCTCTAAACTTTGATTTTTCTAAGAAGCTTCCAACCGTGGTCACAGACTTCAAAAATTCCAACTTTTGTAGAAGCCCTAATTTTCCACCTTTCCGATCAAAATCCCGAACTAGGGTTTGATCAAGCGCGGCCTTCTGCCTAACCAAAAAATTCGATCTTGGTCTCTAAATTTCGATTTTGATGAGGAGCATTCAGTCGTGGACTCCGACTCTAAAAATTCCAACTTTCTCCGAAGCCCTAAATTCCCGCAGCAGTGATAAGCCAAGAATGAAGGTGCTCAAAAAACAATTCTATTTTGACAGAAATATGCACCTGATTGTTTATGGTGCATCTCTGAAATCACAAAGCCACATGATCTGAAAGTTCGGCCTGTGGTAGCCTGACCTGTCTTCTTTCCAACCCCATAGGTCTGACCTCAATTGGATTTTCTGAGAGAGAGTTATGCCAAGTGTCACAATGTGACCTGTTTATGGGATAAAACAGGAGAGCGAACTTGTACAGCGTGCCACGTGTCACTGGTTCACCTTTGGCCTCTGAAAACGTTACCTGAGAAACTACAGTCCGTGCTCTACCTGTCACTGTTTACGAAATTTCATTTGGAGCTTCCTAGCCCAAGTTGTGACCTTTTTTCCTAGGTCACCTGTTTATGACTGAGATCTGGAAGAGGCAGAAACCCTAACTTGTACTAATCATAAATCACAAAGTACAACGAATTAGAGGCTGTCCTTTGGACACAAGGTAGAGGGGGATGTTATCTACGACCTGTAAAGGTTTCAGATCCTGAACCTACGCCAAAATGTTTTTATAGCGAAATTTCCACGATGACTGGTTTTTGCTATATAAAATCCTAACCTTCAAATTGTTGCAAGTGAAGCAAGTGTCGTAAGTGCCATACATTGCCTTCCTTCAGGTTAGCTCTGATACCATGTTAAGATTCAATATGCTAAGACAGAAAATATCAGTATTACATTCCATTTCACAACAATAGCATATACAGGATCATTGAAAGAACAACAAGCACAGCATAAACACAAGAGACACAGATTTATCCTGGAAAACCCTCATGGGGTAGAAAACCCAGCAAAGCTTCCTCAATATAGATGACCAGCAAATACAAAGATGTAATCCAGAACCATAGACATGAGCTCCTTCTCCATAGCAGATCTCTCCCTCACCTATGCGCCAATCACAAGTGAGTGTAATGTGTGTTAAATGAGGAACACACCTCCTCTATTTATACACAACTCCGACTTGTCTTTTACACAAGCTAGGTCGGCCCCAACTTAATCACTTTACATAATGCTGACTGGGCCGACACCTCTAGGGTGGTCTAATAACCCTTTGACCCACATACCACATACAGGGCCGACCCCCACTAGGGAAGTCTAATAACCCAAGTTACCACATTATCCATGGAGAAATAAAACATCTCCGGATATACAATAAGGTCTTCACGGAGGAATGAAACATCTCCGGAATAATAAAGTACAAATATAATATTCTTAGAAGTTACAATATTTCAACAGGAACCACTCTCAAACATCCTGAAACAATTAATGGTAATGTTAAAAATTTAAGTAAAAGGATGAAAAATAAAAGATAAAGAGAATGTCAAATTACCATTTACTGTTACTGGCTTCAATGTCTGATGTACTGGTCAAATTTTTAAAACTCCATGGCGATTTTTTGGGTCTTCGCATGATTTTTTAGGAAAAATCGCCGATTTTTTCAAAAAAATCGCAAGGTCCAATTTTTGCAAAAGGTCGCGATCTTTTCGGCAGAAAAAAATCGGTAGCCTGAAAAAATCGCGATTTCTCAGGAAATCGGCGATTTTTCGGCGATGTTTTCCACTTTGCATAAACTGTACTATCTGCTCTGGGGCTGTATGAAAGTATGAGTGATCCTGAAATAAATGCTCATCGGCTGCTGCCGATCTCAAGCATCTCAATGTAAATGACTGGCTATGAAAAGTACTGGAATCTGATCTGAAGATATGGTAGCCCTGGCTACTATAAATGTGATAACAGTCCTCTTACTGCTATATTTACTTTGGTGAAGATCTTGATTTGGACCTTTATCAAGCCCCCCACACTGCAAATGAAGTAGCTTATAGCTAGACAAGTCTGATTTGAAGTTTCGCCAAACTCTTGGGAGACTTAGTGCTGTAGGAGTTTTGTGATTGTTTGAACTGAGTAGGTCTGATATTTTATGGTTTTACAATGTGTATCTTGTGCGGCAAAATATATAACAGACATACTGTAACTTCATGAAGTAAGATACTAACAATGACATCACATATATCAGCTTAAGAGAACAATAATCAGATCTGAATATATTCATTGAAGTTTGAGTACATGCCTGGGAAAATCTAAGAGAATAGATCTGAAAGCGCAATCCTTTATCACCACCAGTGAGGACACTAATGCTGTAGAAAATGACTGGTGACTCCAGCACTGAGAAATCTAAAGGCTGCTGTAGATATCCACTGGAAAATACCCCCAATAATTCATGTAGATGACTAATACAGCCATATAAATACGCTCAGCACATAGGCAGCCTAAAGCTTTAACAATCTTAAGTTAGGGAAGCCCCCCTTTGAGCTCGAGGAGAGCTAGCCTAATGTGAGCAAGAGACCTATTGTGGTGAGATTGGGCAGACCCTAATAGTTCCACCAAAGCCTTGCTTGTGCTTTAGGGCCTTATCACAAGAAGTGAGAGTTTGGGTGGTAACAAAGACAGACTAGGAAGATCAAAGGTTGAACAAACCATGGAAATGGTACGACCATATTGACTCCTTTGAGTTATAATCTGTCTTATAGTATAAGAAACAATTTTATGATTAAAGGTAAGATGCATATGAAAACATACTGAAAATGAAAATACGTAAAATAAAACCTTAAATTTGTTAGTCTCATTAATAAAAGCCCAATCTCCATGAATAGTTATCCCCAACTTGGCAAGTGCAGGATCCTATATACACACACTACTACAAAGGAATAAAACAGTTAACCTTTTGGATAAGGCAGCTTATTGTACTCAAAAGGGAAACAATTAGAATGACTCACAACGTGGAGCTCCTTTATTGCAAGGAAAGGTCTGTTGGAGGCAACCTAATCCTCTCCCAGAAAATCTGTAATAACAAAGTTATTGATAATCACCAATTATAATAATTATTGACGATGATTAGAGCCTGAAAGAAACACCACTTAATTATTCTGAAACATACAAAACAGAAAAAAATTCAAACTATTAGTACACAGGTTTTGGACTCATGCCTAGTTGCTTGGATCCCGAATAAATATTAGACTGATGATTTTGTTTAGACTATTAAATTCTAGCAATTTTCCCTTTAGTAAATTAAATAATAATATTTTCAATATTAACTCAATATTTTATTTTTCCTTGTTATTACGCAATAAAATTTGAGATAGAAAGGGGGTGTGCCTACCTATTATCTGCTTCATTTCTTGCGAACAAATTTCCTACCAGATTCCTGCATGTCATGTTATTACATATTATAACTTCTTGATTATCACACCCAACAATACACACTGACTAGTAAAGGAGCAACCCTCTAATTATAACATAGATGGAAATAAAGACAGGTGATGGTATACAAAGAGAGAAAAGAAGGCCAAGCGGAAGAGCTATATCAAATTCTATTCATAAGTTTGTAAAGTCATACGATGACTTTGAATAAAAAATTACTCTCTGCATACACGTTCAAATTGTTGTTGCTAAACCATGTTGGAAGAGCTCCTGAAAACTGATTGTAAGATAGATCTCTGCAGACACAAGGCATTAACAGTACAGTAAGACATAATTGTTAATAAAATTGAGATTCCATAAAAAATAGTATATTATCTAAAATATATACATATCAGAGTGTTATGATGCCTAAAGATAATAAACTTTATGTCAGTCATTGCAGTTAATGTAATCATGTAGTCATCAGTACTTTTTGTTAGTCATTAGAGCTTTATATTAGTTTTATGTACTTTATGCTAGTTGTTTCTACATTATTGGTCATTAGGGTTTTAACTAAATGCTAGTTGTTTCTACATTATGTATCATTAGGGTTTTAACTAAGTCATGGTTGGTGGTGTTACCACCAGAACATGCATGGAGCTTAAGCACTGGAGTTAGAGGGATATTTCTACACATTTTGATACATAGCTTTCCATCGAGTATACTTTTGAGGCATTTTCACTCATCTAGAGACAAATTTGCATATTTGGAGATGATTTCATCCTCAAAGGTGCACCTCACATCATACAAGTCATGTTCTACATATTTGGAGTCATGGCTTGGTACATTGGCATTCTTTAGAAGGCATAAGTGTGGACATTAGAAGGCATACAATAATGTCATCATTAGAAGGCATTATTGTATGCTTGTGAGCATGTCATATTTTTTGTATGATGATTTGCATCCAAATTCATCATTATTTCATTTCAGGTTTTTCCTTCTTGGATGGGCATCATATTATACTATCATAGTGAGTTAATGCTAGCTGTTGAAGAACTGAAAGAGAGGTCTGTTGACCTTCTTGCTCGCTGTTTATGATATCAGATTGCAGAAGTATGTATTCAGGACTGGTTGTTCAATACAAAGTTGTCCTCTTTTGCTGCTTATGTCTTATATGATATCTTAGGCTCACTTGGATAATTGATGGTTTTGTTGGTGTGTCAATTTGAGAATTTATACTTGGCTGTAAATGCAATTTTCAGATATGTTATACCAGCAGGCATTGTTGTTTAATGCATGTTGTTTGGTTTAATATCCTTCATAATCAAGTTGCTCTCCATAGCCTAGGGATAAGGCACTAATATACTTCAAATCACCATCATACATCTATCGCATATCATAAACCTGTGTATTGCTAAATCTGGAATTGTTTTAAGGGTTTTAAGGATAGACTTAGCAATTTTCTTTGGGAATCCCCCTTTGCCAGAGTAAATCCAGCCTAAAGTGAGAGAATTTCCCACTGAGGTAACAAAGGGTGGAACTTTTAAGTTTCCCTAGGTTTTCATTGTTATTATTTGACTTGAGCATTTTGCAAGTGCAAGTCTAGAAGGTAACAAATTGGCACCATTGTCGGGGGAGCCAAGTCCCTTGCTCAGTATTTGATGACTATACTCTCGGCATGTTGATGAGATATATCATCTAGCAACTCCATTGGAAGAAAGTTCAAAGAGGAAATACCATACATGGAGTTACTCAATAAGATTGGTTTCATCATACTGCCAAACAGGTGACAATGGGTCGAACTTTAAGTTTCCCTAGATTTGCATCTTTATTATTGGACTAGAGTATTTTGCAAGTGCAGGTCTAGAACGTAACAAATTGGCATTGCTGTCGAGGAATCAAAATCCCTTGCTCAGAATCTGATGACTATACTCTAGGCATGTTGATGAGACATCTCATCTGACAACTCCATTGGAACAAAATTCGAAGTGGAAATACCATACAAGGAGTTCCTCAATAAGATTGGTTTCATCATAGGCCGAACTGGAAAGAGTTTACAGAAGAAGGTGAGGGAACAAATCAGCCCAGGTTGTCACAAGATTCAGGTACAGAAAGCTTTGAAATTGTTGAAGACAGAAAGTACTTGTTTCTTGATAATAAAGGCAGCAAGATGCAACAAGGATCATGGGTTCATGGAAAGAGAATTTTTACAAAGCCTTGAACATCACATCTTTTCAAGGATCCCTTCATGCTTTACTAGATAAGTGTCACAAGTGGCTTCCTAATTTTCAAGGTAATAATGTTATTTCAGCTCAGACCCATCATCCATGTAAGAGCCTTTGAAGATATACTTACCAAGAAAGAAGTTGAGCATCCGCCCGATGGAGTTGCCACAGTAATGCTTGTTTAGAGCAACTAGGCAGTACCTCTTAATTCAAGGATACTTACCCTTCCAACTATTATCACAAATTATGTAGGGGGGGGATTACCTCTCATTTTTGTCAGAGCAGACCAGATTTTGAGCTTGGCCAGTACATTGAGTCCCAGAGGCAGAGCATACTGGGCAGATGGATGAGATTCCATTGTTGAGATTTTGGTTGACTAGTTGAGTGGGAAGACTTTCAGAATAGGTCCCCCAGGTTATTTACATACTAATTGTGTGATCCCTTGCCATATATTTTGGAACCTTGCATACAGTGGATTTCTCCACTACTAGATAGAGGAGTGGATCTTGACTTACAGAGCTTCACAGTTGGTGCCTATGATGTATCCTACATATTGTAGTTTGTACCTTACAGTGTGTCCTAAGGTTATTGTATGGATGGTTATACGTGATATTGATGGACTAACTTGCATTTAGAAAAATCCTATAACTTGTGATTATTTGATAAGTATGGTGAGCAGAACACTAGCTTAGCATCACATTTTGTTTTAGTTTGTGGGTTATATACATCCTGTTATCTGGAAGGTCCCCACAGTGTTGCTTGGACCATTACCTGACCCTTTGGTTTCCCTATGTTCACCTTGTCCCTATTCCATTCTTTCCACCCTACATGATACAAACCCTGTTGATTTGGATACGGCTACATGACTCAAGGACTCTCCCCCTCTGTGACCTCTTTGTTAGGATGGCACCCATGTTTTACCTGGTGTCTAGACTCTGATGTATGTGACAAAACTACACAAAGCCTTAATGCTTCCTGTCGGATAGTGACCGATGTTGAGTTCTGATCCTAGTTGGTCTAGTCACCGAAAGGTCACCCCCTAGATTTTAAACAAGTACTCCCCATCCTTGAAATTGCTTAGTGACTGAGAGGGTAAGTACTCCTTGAATTCAGAGGTTAATCCTACTTGTTCTAAAAATTCATTACTGTGGCAACTCCGTCGCACCTATGGGCTGTGGCTGGCAACAGAGCTAAGGCCGTGTCATAACTGGGGCCCAGAAGGCGACCTAGGGCTAGTACCTTTCAGTCCTTAGCCAACTAAAGGACTGCAAATGAATAAAGTGCTTCAAAGAAATATCCAAAGAAAGAAATTCAAATGAAATAGTCAAATGTGAAATGAAATGCAAAAAGTTGTAATGTGAATAAAGGGGGGCTTACTAACGTCAAAGGGGTACCTTCTAAGCACATCATCCATTTGTGAGACACCATATTCCCTAGTGTCCACCAAACTAGCAAATGTCACAGAGGTTTCCTATCTCCCTTATCTCCAAGAGAAACTCATGCCTTCCACTAATCAACATATCACCTGTCCTATCCTATTTGACTACTTGACCACCCATTCCACCCACTGAGGAAGGTTGATCTTTGCAACACTATGTGATGATTTTGATTAGAGGGTAACATGTATATAACTCATTTACTTACACTTAACGTGTTGCTAAGTTTTTGTGATATGTTGACATGTCATATAATACATCACTTGGTAATCCCCTGTTATAGGATATGATCTTGTGTCTAGTTGTTTATCAATATTGCATATAATTAAGTATTGATTCTCCTCTACACACTATGGACATGATTATCCCATCATTTTTCACATTGGTTAAATTTTGACCAAGTTTGACTTTTTTACTTGGTCAAACCCAAGTTTGACCTAGTCAAACAATAGTGTGGGACATTTGCAGATTCATCATACATCATATCTCATCCTTTGGAGGTCAACTGGACACCTCCAAATAGCAATTGTGGCAGAATTGAGTTAATTGGCTAAATTGGGAATATTTTCCTAAGGTTTGGAAATTTTATCCCGAGTAAAAATTAAATATTTGGAGTTGATCTTTCACAAGGCATTTCAAATTCGATTTGGGCACCAATAGAGTGCATTCTATGGTTTTTTAGGCCAAAAAATTTATTCGTGGCATTGGTTTTCCATTCCGAGTAAGGGAAGTGTTGCCACTTAAGTTGCACTTAGCTGGACTTTCAAGCAAGCGTGCCAAAGTTCAACATGTTACATGTTCTTTTTCAATGATATTGAAGTCTATCAGGCCTTTTTCAGGGCCCCTTTTTTTTAATAAATTGCATGTCCGTACCCCCATGGGGAATTGTAATAAGTTGGTCTAAGCATGGTCTTTTTGTAACAGGCTTGGCTTGCCTTCGGTTTATCCGTCAAGGGGATACTCTAGAGTGTTTTTTCCTTAGGAATTATGCGTTGCGCTTCAGTGACGTATAATTCCTAAGTTTTTCACTCACACCTCCAAAGCTGGAGTACTTACTTTGGTGGTCAAACCTTGGGAGGTTATTAAAGCCTATGTGTCTATATATTTTTACATGCTAGCCATCAATAATAAGTCGTATGGACATGCACTAGGTCCCCTAAGAGTTTGAGTCAATTCTGAGAAAAATATTTTTTTCCGCAAAATTAGGCCATTTTTAATGGTTTAATTGGGAAATTTCAAAATGCAATAAAAGTGTGATCCAGAGGCGGAATTTGGCACAGGGATGCTCGTTTTCACACTCAAAGCGTCCTCTTTACCCTGGGACCTACTCTCCCTATGTTTCGGATGATTAAATTATCATTTGGAGCATTTTTCCTTATCGGGCCGACAGAATGGCATTTTAATGCTAATCATTCGACAAAATGACCCAAAAAATCAAAAAATACATATAAAAAAAAGGAATTAGCATGTGCCAAAATGAGTTGGCAAGTCATCCTACTTGGAGGGCAAATCATTCAAAGTAATTAAACGACTTCTTTTGATTCCTTTTTGAGGGGGGTGCATTCCTATGTTAGATGGAGCGCATCTTTTGGATCTTGGGTGACTTTGTTATGAAGGCAGCCAATGGTTTGATGTGGCAGCATTGACATATATGGAAGATTTGATTGAGCATGTATGTCGTATAATTGAAGGGAGAAGTATCCAAGAGAGGGGCGCACCTCTCTATGAGAGGTGGCGCATCCCTCCTCCTTCCAATCCCTTAAGGATCTCTAAAACTCGCCCTCTCACTTGAACTTGGCTGCCATGTGTTTGATGCGCCCTTCTCTTTGCCAACTCGCCCTCATGGGTTGCTCTTCCTATTTAAGCAAGTCTCTCTTCCATTGTGCTCTGGTTGGAGTTGGCATTTGAGAGCTTGCTTCATTGTAACTCTTGCATTATTTTTCTTAAGAAATAAAGGAGACTTTGGAGGTCACTGTTGTGCATTGCTTTTGATGAGTGGATGTACTCTCTTGGTTTAATGGAGGTAATTTGTACTTAGGCTTTGTTTTACATTGGCATCAATGTGTAGCTTGTTTGAAGGATTGGTAGCAATTTTATGAGAAAGGTTAATTCTGTTTGATAATTGTTTTAGCTCTTCATATATGTTTGTGTAGAGATCTTACTTACATTTTTCATTTGTTTATGAGCATGCAATATTGATTTCTTACATATATATGTCTACACTTGATCTCGTGTTTGCAAAGTTTGTGATGTGCAGGTTCTCTCAGTTGGATAAGTGAAGATCATACTCGTTTCTTCTCTTTTTCTAACACTTGTTTTGCAGATATAGTCCCTCGGCATTCCACAAGCAAAGCTTCGAAGCTCCTTGTTTCACTTCAAGCCTCCTCCCTTCTTCCTCTCTCTTCAATCCCTTTTCTTGGTTACTGGTTATTTGTAAACTAAAAATTAATAGCATATCTGCATACTATTTTACATGCATAAGTAGATCTACTTCTTGCTCTTAAGATCTAGTGAATTTCCTTTAAAGTTTTTATCATTCTTTCCTAGATCTATTCACTAGTTTGCCTACAAAAAGTCAATTTTATTGCAAGATCTCAAGGCTTAAGTAGAAGGCTAGTGCTAATCAATTTAAAAGTTTTATCTAGCAATTTTAAAATTGCATCTCATTGGATTCCTCAAAAGCAAGCAAAGATCCCAAGGAAAGCTTGCTTTCCTTGGTTAAATTTTGTTGATTTATCAATAGCTTTCCTTGGTTAAATTTTGTTGATTTATCAATAGGTTAGTTTGGTAGATTTTTCCTATAATTTTTGTGGTGACCCAAAATCACTTTCTAAGTGTTTTTTGGGCACTTTTACTAACATTTGCTTGCTATTTTGCAGCATTTCATGAGTAGATAGGAGGAAACTATGGCCAATTTCCATTAAATTGGACCATCCGGAGCACCCTAGATCCATTCCCCTTCAACTATGTACCTTTTCTGTGAAATTTGTAAGCCTTTGAGTCCATTTTTCAAGGACAAAGGCACTTCTCTTTGCATTGTAAAATAAGATTAAATGAGAACAAGTGGGCTACCCAACGCCCACACCCCCCCCACCAGGGGGGAACTGTGTTGACTCCAGTTTTGTGGTTTGAAATTTTTAGTTTAGATCTCCTTTTTCGCAACTAATAAAATCAACCTAGGAATAAAATTAACCTTGTTGGCTCTGTTTCAACGGCGGGACACAAGTGCACTCAGGACTTAGCATTTTCACATTTTTTAACAATTTCCTACTTTCTGAGTAATTTTGTCCTTGTTTTCCCAAAGTACGGTGCCACAAAAGAGCTTGCTTGAGTAGTGGAATTCACCAACTGAGACACTTGCAATACTTACACAACACAGAAAAGCACTCCAAAGAACTTTTTCATTTTCTTGCATCTTTTTATATTGGGCACTGGTCTTACTGCTTATTATCTTGTTCAATATGTATGCAAAATGATGATGATGGATGCCATATGTTGTTGAATTTCATTCTTTATTATTGTCGTAGTTGGAAGAAAAAAGATTTCATTTAATTAACTCCTAGATTAGTTGTTTTTCTCTTTTCATAGAATAAACACCTTCAATTTTTCTTTATTAGGGTCCACCCCCATTGGCTTCGCTAGGAGTAAGCCTAGACGGAGGAGTTAAGTTTCGAGTGACAGCTCTTAACTCTGACTTGCCCCCAAGGCCACACCAAGTGGCTTGAAGATTTATGTCGCGTTTTCCCAAGGTGTGCATCCAGGCGGCAACAGGAATTCAATGATCCAATTAATGGTGCTTTAATTATTTGTATCCTGAGGTTAAATTTAAAAAATTCCTAAGGTTTAGAATGTTTGGCAACGGGATTCCGGAAGAGGAGAGTGATGACTTGGGTTGGCTTATTATGAGGTCCTAAACACATCTATCATCATATTTACATTCCAGCATCACCCACCTGAAAATTAGCAAGGCTCTCCTAGGTGGGGCACACCTTTCTCCCAACAGGTTGAATTGAGCAAAAATGAATTTATATTTTAGCCTTTTACAATGTAAAAGTTGTAATGTACCACAAAGGGGACCACCTAATGCCCCCTAGTGATAAAAAATACTTGCAAGTTGTAACTTATTTCATTGTACTTGGGCATAAGGAGGTAATTCGCCCCCCTCAATGGAAATTTCATTTTCAGTCTGTTGTCGGCCAATATGCACACCAGCAGCGGAAATCTTTCGAAAGCTGTCTCTTCACTCAAAGTGAGAGAGGTGTGGCCTTGGGGGCAAGCAATGAGCCAGGTACTGTCACCTGAATCCTAGCTCCTCCGTTTAGGCAAACTCCTAACGAAGCCAAGGGGGTAAGTCCCTATAAAAGAGTTTCACTAAGGCTCTAGTATTTATAGTGTTTTTTAGGTGTTGTGATGCGGATGGGTGTTGTTTAGGAGTTTTGGAATGAGAGACAATATAATATTTAAATGTAAAACAAGATAGCGCAATCCACGTTGCAAATATAGAAAGATAGATACACTTGGGCAAGAAATAAATCACTTTTCACGTAAATAGAAGCAAATACTCCAATATTGATATTTTAAGCAAACAAGACATATGATGAAGGACCAGTGCCTTATGGAGTCAAATATAGAAGTGATTGTAAAAGCTTGATACAAGTGCTTGAAAATAGAAGTTTGTGAGAACGTTGTGCAGCTTATCTTGGTAAATTTAAGATTTTAATTGTCTTGATTATTATGGCTAAGAACAAGGTATCAAAGGGGTAGTGGAACCTTGTCCCAGAAAACTACTGGCAACCCTAGGTGATAGGTCGAAAGCACCCAGATTGCAAAGAGGGCAAGTGTGCTTGCGGCTTGAACGCCCTCGAGTCTGACAGTGGATTCCCGGCACCACCTCTTGTGGGAAGTGTTGTCCGCCAAACTGCACACCAGCAGCAGAAATCTTTCGAAAGTTGTCTCCCTCACTGGAAAGTGGGGAGAGGTGTGGCCTTGGGGGCAAGCAATGAGCCAGGTACTGTCACCTGAATCCCAGCTCCTCTGTTTAGGCAAAACTCCTAACGAAGCCAAGGGGGGTAGTCCCTATAAAAGAGTTGTCTAAGGCTCTTTGTATGTTTAAATGTTTTTGGTGTTGAGATGCGGATGGGTGTTGTTTAGGAGTTTTTTGAATGATGACTAGAACAGAATTAAACACGCAATCCACGTTGCAAAATTCACAAGATACAAATTCAGAAGATAACAATATACTTTGACTTAGAAATTAAAGCAAAGCATCCACAAGATAGTGATTAAACAAATGACAAGGACATATGGTCCAGATTCAAAAGATACATAAATATTAAAGACCAGTGCCAAATGGAGTCAAATAAAACTTGTGATGCTGAAAGAATAAGTCGAAAGTAGCTGTTTGTGAGAACGTTTTGCAATTGTTCTTGGTAAATTTTAAGTGTTTTAGATGTTCTTGATTATTAGGGCTAAAACCAAGGATATTCAAAGAGTGTCCGGAAAGTAATTTTAAGCAGCTCCTTCAAAGAGACATGTCGGACCTGTCTGGAATCACAGCGAGGCGCGCAATGCTAACCAGCCACCGTGTCGCAGATTGGGCACTCCGGCACCTCCCCTGAGAACTAATTAAAATACTTTATGACAACGCCGGTCCGTTGGTTATGGGGGTGAAAGTTTTAATTAGATTTTTACTTATAAATTATCAAGTCTTCCACCTTTCTGAGTACTGGCCCAACCGTTTCCGATTGGCAGAGCATACGAGTGTAGGACAGAAACCAAGGTAAATTAATTAAAGCGGTATATGAGTGGAAAATTTTATTATTAGAAAACCTTGTGCAACTCTCCGACAGAGAGCGCTCTTGACTTGGTCTTATGACCACAGTTCAAGAGACTTGCTATTTTAACAATGCCTAATGCAGGGAAATGCAAAACTAAAATGCCCTCCGATAGAGGGTGCTCTTGAATTGGATTTGGCCAAGTTCAAGAGACTTTGGTTCGTTTTAAGAAGCAGATGAATTGTAGTAGCAGTATATCTCAACTTGAAAAAAGATTTAAACAATAATATTGATCAGCAAGATACGAATACTACTAACAATACTATTTGCGAAATAAAATGAAACTGAGTAAATCTAGTGTTCTACCACACAAACTTTAATCTACTAGGTGGGATTGATCTCCGAACAAGATCAACCACTAGAAGCCACCAATCCTAGAAACCTTCCAGCTAGCTGGATGTCCACAAGAAGTTGATGGGGGAGCGAGAAGCTACCACAAAACTATGTGGCCTTTGGGATACGATCCCAAAGTTAGCTATTCTCTGGTCAAGGATTGGAAGAGAAACAAGATAATAATAAACAAAAGTAAATCTAAACTACCCAAGAGTCTCTTTCAGGTCAAAGACCCTACTCGGGAGAGCATGGGGGTAAGTGAATATGGAAGATAAGCAAAAAGACTTATTGAAGTGGAATTAAACTAAGAGCATATGAAAAAGATCTAACTAAGCCAAACCACAAAACCCAACACTCTTCCCCAAATGGGGAAGAAGACCAAAAATGGAGGACCTCTCCACTATAAGTTTTATTAATCTTTTACAAGTGCCTCAAGGGAAAATCCTTGAAAGGTCTTTAATGGCTACCTAGAAACAACTTATAAAAATTGAAAAAATTGAAGCCCTTAATGGCTTTTACAAAGGATAAGAAGGTGTATCTTGAAATATGTCTTATGATGCTTGATTTCTTCTTCTCTCTTCGATTTGATCTTTTGATTTAAGAGATCTTTCTCTTCCCACAATCCTACCACAAGGATAAGCCAATAACTCATGCACCCATTAGCATTAGAAATCTAATCAAACTTTGAACAATCAAGTCTAAGTTTGCAAAAATAAGACTAAAACATGAAAGAGCATGAGATTTTGTCTTGAAATAATTAATATGGTAAAACGGACCAGCAAGCTAAAATGCCCCAAAAAACGGTGGGAATGAGAACACAACCAAAAAATTTTACACTATCCTATATGCCAACTTGTTTATCTTTGAAATGAGATTACAAAACTTTTAAAGGAAAGACTAGATGCAAGCCCTCAATGACCTTTTGATATGCCTAACTTAAACTTTAAATGCATAAATTTTGATCTTATAAAGAAATCTAACCATAAACCCTCCAAAGAAAAACTACTAGCTAACAATTTGAGATCTTAAACAAATAACCAACAACTAATTAAGCATGAAAGTTACACTAACTACTTACTAATACTAACACTTGTTTGTTTTTGTTGTTTGTTATGTGTTATAGGGCAAGATGGGAATGGATGAAAGCTAGAGGAGGCACAAGACAAAAGAGGGAAAACGAAGAGGTGAAGGGTAAAGGGAAGAAACAGGACGAGAGGCTAGAAGGATAGGTAGGATGGAAGGTAGAGGAGAAGCTTGGAAAATAAGAGGAGCAAAAGGGAGAAGGTAAGGAAGGGCGAATGCTAGGAGATGGAGACAAAAATGAAGTGGGACAAATCTAGGAGAAGATGAAGACAAACTTGAAGTGGGACGAATCTAGGATGAAGACAAAACCAAGGAGAAGTAGATCTAGGGCAAGGGCTTCAAGTGGAACACTTGAGCTGGTAAAAACACCGCCTTGGAAATCCTCCGGTTAACCGGTGATACGCCGACAACGAGTGTTGAAGAGAGCACAAGGGAACAAATCCCAAGTTATTCCCCAAGGTTGAAGGAACTTCAACCTTATGGCAAACTAATCTATGGCTTTAAAACAAGAACAATCTCGGATCAAGGCTAGAGGGGCTAGAAATGGCTTAGCAAGTCAAAGCAAAAACTCAAGGAGCAAACTAGAAGGCTAGAAGAGATGGAAGCCTATAGTAACAAGTAACCAAAATTGTGTTTTGAATGTTTGATGGAGAAGATCTAACTCCCTTTGTTTCTCAAATCCAAAAGTTAAAACTCCTTTGGTCTTGTTTGTAGAGTGAAGATATACCTGCAAGAACCTTAAGCATGGATAATATATTTGAAACAAAACATTTAAGTGAAAAGAACTAGATACATGCTACTTGTGCTAGATTGTTAGCCATCATGAACATGATCTACAACTTAAGAGCCTCAAATGAAATGTAAAACAATATCACCTCAATATCAAGTGAAGCAATGCACATCAAGAGCCTCCACGTTTTTTGACCTCCAAAGTCTCAACTTTATTCTCAATAAAAAGTGCTTACAATTTCATCAGAGTTTCGATGCATAAAGAATCCATGAGATAATAGCCCAAATGGGCCTCTCTTTATAGTAAAAGACTCAATCTAAACCCTAGGTCGAATTTGGCAATGGCAAGTAGGTCGAATTCCAATCAACAAGGGCTTGGAGATATAGACAAGGCCAAAGTCGAGTTCTTGGTTGGTGAGATTTGGCAATGTGGCAAGGCTCGACTTTGAGGTAGGTGTGATGAAAGCATCATCCAATAACATAACTACAACAAGGAATGGCGTGAATCTTGGTAGGTATGACGTGAGATTGAGGGTGAATGCGAGTTGGATGATGGATGGCATGTGGAGACTAGTAGGTATGGACTCGAATGGTAGAGGAGCCAATCAAATGGTGTTTGCATGGGAGTTTAACCAATAGATAAACCCCAACTAGGATCCACGTGAGCTAAAGAGGAGTGGCGTGAGGATTTGTAGGATATGCGAATTGGTTATGAGGGAGACACATGGTAATAGGTAGGTGTAGACTCGAATCATCACAAGGAGCCAAGCTTTGGTAGGTGTGGTGACTCATGAGGGCGCCAATCTAACATCAATGCATAACCAACAAACCATTTACCACATGACAACTCATCAAACTCGACTTTGCATGAAGGAGGGCGAATTGGTTCAAGAAGATCTTTTGCTGGTGACTGGATGGTTGGCTGGGAGGACTTGGAGTTGATTGGAATCTTCCTAAATGCTCATTGCCATGTCATTTAGCCTTTTATTTTAATCAAATTGATTAATTTTGGAGAGATTTGGATTATCTCCAAAATATTCAATTTTATTATTTTAATTAATAATTTCTCTGTAAATGACTTTTCAGAGAAAATATTAATTACGAGGCTGAATTGACATCCGAAAGTTGGGTTTAGCTGCTCCATGGGTCATGTGTGATTTTTGGCTTATCAAACGAGCCATCAATCACTGAATTCGGACCCTGGATGACTGACATATTACAAATAATTATTTCTCTATTTAAACTATAGAGAAATTTATTAAATTTAAAAAATAATTAAAACCCAAAATTCGACGGACCCGGTAAAATTTTTTCTGAGGGTTTTATGGACCTAGGACATGACCGACACCTATTCTAACAGTGTCTAGTAGGCTTATATACATTAGTTGGCCACTAATAACCCCCCATGGCCAAATTTTCAAAATCGGGCATTCCAACTTTGGAGGAGCGGGAGAAAACCTCATCGATTATACATCGCCTTAAGCAAAGTATAATTGACAAGGGAAAAAACTCCTTGGAATACCTTAGTTGCTTAATCCAGTCATGAGGAACCAAGGCACTCAGATCCTACTAGCACACTTTTATTACAAACCCCCATGGGGCCATGGTCATGTCGACTCAAAAAACAAAACAAGCTAACCACAACTGGCTAGCCACAATATGTTGGATCATCTGATACACTGGAATCAAACATTTATCATGTTTGTCAAATGGCGGCTCTCCAGAAAATCCAACTATGGTACAAAAAGTTGGTAACATCTGGCTCCAACTGTGGGACGGGTGCTCGTTTGATCTATGGTTCAAAAAGAGTACTCGAGAACCCCAGAATATCAGTTTCCTGCACATAAACGGAAGTGTCTTAGTAAAACATCTCCATGATAAATAATGCCAAAATGAAATACCAACCTAACATTTTTTCTTTTCTTTTTTTTTTTTTTAGAAGCATATAAAAATAAAAAAATTTCTTTTTCTAGCATATAAATGAAATATGATACAAAAACTAACATATGAAACTATGATACATCAATATGGTACAAAAGATTGCATAATTTGAAAAAGATAAGGTTTAGGAATCTCCTGAGATGGCCCCCTGGTCATCTTGAATGTTGTTCCAATAAAATGGTTTCAGGTGTTGCCCGTTTCTGGGCAATGGTATCATCTCCCCATCCATGGTATTCAGAAAGAAGGAATGTGTTCCGGCCTGACAACGTATGATAAAAGGACCTTTCCAAAGGCTGTCAAATTTTCCATGCTTCCCTGGCTTTTCTCCTCTCTTGTCCCACAAAAGAACAGTGTCACCCACTTGGAAATCTCTAGGCTTGGCTGATTTATCAAAAGTAGTCTTCATGCTTTCCTGATGTCTTAACATTTTGTCCAATGATGTCCTTCTGCTTTCATCAAGTTCAATGATTTGGTTTGCTCTGTCATCTAACTCTAGTCTTTCGGTACCATAATCAGTCAACATTTTGTAAATGGGTATTTGCATGTTGAAAGGCAAAGCTGTTGTGATGCCATAAACAAGTTCAAAAGGAGTCTTTCCAGTGGAATTCTTCTTGGTGATCCTATCTGCTCACAATGCATACTTGATTTTGCTATCCCAAGACCTCTTGTTATCACCCACAGTTTTCTTAAGGATGGTCATCAAATTTTTGTTTGAGGACTCTGCAAGTCCATTGCCCTGGGGATAATAATCAGAGGAGTGTGATAAAACAATGCCATACTTGAAACAAAAGTCATTCATCTCTGCCGAACTGAAAGCCTTAGCATTGTCTGTTGTTATCTTTAGGGGAGTGCCAAACCGGGTGATGATCTTATCCTCGATGAAATCCATGATTACCTTTTCAGTGGCTGTTTTGGTGGGAATAGCTTCCACCCATTTAGTGAAGTAATCAGTTGCAGTGAGGATCCAGCAAAATCCATTGCTAGAGTTATCCTAGAATTTGCCAATAAAGTCGAGACCCCATTGTTGAAAAGGGGCAATGACAACTACTGGTGCGAGAGGTAAAGCAGCCAATTTAGGCTTTCCCGTGAAAAGTTGACACTTCTGGCAATACTTGACATACTTGTAAGTATTAGCGAAAATAGTTGGCCAATAGTACCCTGCTCTCAGAATTTTATGAGCAGTTGTGTTTGCTGCATAGTGGCCCCCACAAAATCCGGAATGGAACTCAGTCAAGATCTTTTTGGAATCCTGCTCGTGCACACATCTAAGTATCACACCATCAGGGTTCCTCCAACCCAAACCCTCTTGAGTGAGGCAATACCTGGCAGTTTTTAACCTAAGAGCTCTTCTTTTATGTCCCTTGAGATGATCTAGGACATCCAGGTGTAGCAAAAAGTATATAATGTCGGAGTACCAATGATTATCTAGGTCCTGTAAAGCTGGTGTCATACGAGGATGAGATGAAAGGTTTAAACAACACATGTCAATGGCCTCTTCGTTTTTCTGAGTTAACATCTTAGGTAGGCCTTGCCCCTTTATCAGTTTAGTGGGACGGATTTCAAGATCATACTCCTGGATTTTGGACACCCATGTGCCTCTCGTTCCTAAGCAATCCTGTTGGGATAGGATGTCTTTTACAGCGGCATGGGGGACATATCCTATGACTCTTGAATAACCAATGTATGTCCTAAAGTGTTTTAGAGACTTCACCAAGGCATAGGCCTACTTTTCCATGGTAGTATATTTTAACTCAGAGTTTTGGAGGGCTCTACTCATGAAGGCAATAGGTTGCTCAAACCCTTCGGAATTCTTCTGGAGCAATACCCCAACAATTGTGTCCTCTGAGGCAAAAGAGAATATCATGAATTCTTTGGTGTAATCAGGGCTGACTAACACAGGTGATTTAGAAATAGCATCTTTGATAGTTGCAAAGGCTTCCTTCCCTTCATCATCCCAGACAAATTTAGCATCCTTTTTTAACAACCGTTGCATGGGTTTTATTATCTCGGCTAAATTCGGTATGAATCTCCTTATGAAGTTGATATGGCCATTAAAAGATTGGAGACCTTTGACATTTCTAGGAAGGGGAATTTTCTGGATAGCTTCTACTCTTTCGGGGTCAACCTTGACCCCGTCCTTGTTAACAATGTGACCCAAAAGTTTACCTTCTTCGATGCCAAAGACTGATTTCACCGGATTTAAAGAAATCCCATACTCTCTACATCTTTCAAATACCTTCCTAAGGTGGCCAACATGACTAGATCTTTCTTTTGAAAATACGGTCAGGTCATCTTGGTAGATTTCAATGATTTTCCCCACCAATTCTTTGAAAGCATAGTCCATGGCCCTTTGAAAAGTGGCCCCAGCATTTGTAAGGCCAAAAGGCATTCTTAGATATTCGAAAGTTCCCCAAGGGGTTGTGAAAGCAGTTTTGTGTCTATCTTCTTCCTTGATGACTACCTGATTGTAACCTGAAAAACCATCCAACATTGACATTATGCCAGATCCAGTGACCCGTTGGAGGAGGGTCTCCATATTTGGAAGGGGGTAGTTGTCTTTTTGGCACGCCATGTTCAGATTTCTAAAGTCTATACATATTCTTAAGCTGCCATTCTTTTTTCTGACCACCACCAAATTTGAACACCATGAAGTATGTCGAGTGGGTGCTATGATGCCTGCTGCTAACATTTTTTCTAACTCATGTTTTACAATAGGAGCTAGTTTAGGATTAATCTGTCTCAGCTTTTGCCGGAAAGGTTTGCCCTTCTGACATTCCGGTTTTAAGGGAATGGTGTGTTGGAAAACATCCTCCCTATATGCTTTGAGCTCATCATATGTGAAAGCAAATATGTCCCTAAATTCTCTTAATAGGTCAATAAGGGCATTTCTTTCTTCATCAGGGATACCTTTTCCAATCTTTAGTATTTTTGGTTCCTTTTCCGTTCCAATGTTAATCTCAATGTACTCACCTGGTTTCATCTGGTCCACATTATTCTTTTTCCTATCCTGTCTGTCGAAAATATGTTCCAAAGCCACAAAACCTCGTGGAACAGGGTTTGAGCGGTTACCCTCATCCTGATAAACTTTGCCTTCCTCCTGATCATTTGGTTTATAATTTAAGAACTCATCAATGTTGTTTATTAACTTAAGTATCTGTTCATCATCTCTGAAAACTTGCCAATGTTCTATATTATCAAGAATGGAAGGTCTAAAGTTTATTTCCAAGGGGCAATGTCCTTCTAACATTTCGTCCAAAGGTTGAAGTGTTGAGGCTGAAACTGCAAGTTTATCCGCGGCACTATTCTGGTCTCGAGGGACTGCTTCTATATTAAGGGCATCAAAGAATTCCATTGTGTCCCATATTGCATTTCGGTATTTCTTAAGTCTCTGGCATTTACATGCGAATTGACCCTTAATCTGATGGACAATTAGATCTGAGTCCCCTTTTATAGTTAGCAGTTTGATTCCCATGTCCTTGGCAATCTCTATGCCTAGTAGAAGTGCCTCGTACTCTGCCACATTATTTGTTGCTTCAAACTCTAGTCTAAAAGCGAAGTTGAAAATCTTACCCTCTGGAGAGGTGATGACAACCCCAGCACCCTTTCCTGATCTAGAACATGCTCCATCAAAATTCATTTTCCATAACTTGTTTCTACATTTTTAACCTCTTCCTGGATTGGATCCAAAAAGGTGGAGTTGATTTGAATATCTCCTATCTCACCGACATGGCAGACAAACTCATTTGATGGTCTATCCGGATTTTCCACATGGTATCTCCTTTCCTTTTCGGTGTGTAATTTTACAAGTGAGTCATCAGAAGCAGGAACTGTTGCATAAGACCAATCCAACTGTATAGAACCACCTAAGGTTGCACCCCACTTTCTAGAGAGTAGCATGCCCCACCTATCTGGTACATCTATGACAAGGATATCCATGGTAAGATGGATGTCCGGGTACTTGGCCAATCTGACAGGAACTTTCTCTATCATCCCTTCAACCTTAACTGGTCTAGAATCCATGGCACACACATTTTGGTAGGGCCTGGTGGTTCTTAAGTTAAGCTATTGCATAACCCTTTTAGTCATTAAGCTTGCACCAGATCCTAAATCCAGCATACAATTGTGTAGAAGAAGGTCACCTATCATCAATGATATGTAGAAAGGAGGGTGAGCTTCTTTTCTTGTATCCCTAGTATGCAGGATTATAGGAGGGTCCTCATAAGTTGATTCACAGCTGGTTGGAGGTTCTTCCACATTATCTGAAAAAGTGACCTTCTTAGGAATCTGAGGAGTGAGAGGAGTGGGTGGACTAGGATTTGTAGTACATGCAGGAATAGGTGCTTCTAATGTTTTCAACAACTTTTCCTTTTGACCAGGAATCTTGTATAGTTCATTTATGGGTATAGGTACCTTAGTAGTGTTGAACCAATTATTCCAATCAAAATTTAATTTACTAGAGTCAGTTGAATCATTTGGAATAATTACCTTGGGAGGTTGCATAGCAGGTGCAGGATTTGATCTTCTTTGGTATTCGACCCCTTTGAATCTCTGCATATTTTGGAGCTGTTCATTGGATGGTCTTCCTCCATAGTTTTTTGTCATATTGTCTGGTTCATTGTCAGCATGTTTCCAGTTTTCTCTGGGAATATTGCGGATATCTCCTACAACATTTATGTATTCAGGCTCGCTTGATGTTGGATCACTGGTACCCTCCCCTTCAGGATAACCATGCTCTTGTACATAGTTTGCAAAATAGCAAGCGAATTCCTCATGGAAATCCTTGCAAGCTCTGCAAAATGGGATGTACACCTCATTTGTGTTAGCAGCCTCTATCTGAGTGGGAGGCCTCTTTTCATTTTCGAGAGCTTTCTTTTGCCAGTTATTTTTGGGAGGGTAATTTCTCTGAATTGGTTGAGTTTGTTGAATCTGCTGAACTCGTTGGACATGTGCCCTTTCCATGTTGATTATCTTGTTTTGTACTTCCTTCATTTGGACTACATGTTTTTGCTCAGCTCTTTCCATCCTCTCACACATATCCATCATCTTTTTCTCGTATGATTCTTTCAAAGCAGCTAGAGGATCTTTATCTTTAGGCTCAGTTGTTTTTAAAGGAGTTTGAGCTCTTGAATAACCAGGCAAGTTTGACTTTCCAGAGGACTGCATGTTTTTATCGATCTTAGTTGCCATTGTCTGTGCTTCTAACAAGGTAGCAGGTTCTTTATCCCTAAGTTGATATTGCATCTCTCCACTTAAAGCTTCAATGTAGTAAACCAGTATAGTATGTGGAGTTGGCTTGTAATCTGTAGGGATTGCATTGTATAGATCGGTGAACTTCTTGTTGAAATCTTCCATGGTTTCTATCTCACTTCTTTTGATGTTTGTTAGAGCAGCAAGTTGATGACGGGGCTCTTTTTTCTCACCATACTTGTTGGTGAAAGCAGTTGAGAACTCAGTCAAAGTGGCAAAGGAGTTGGCTGGCAAGCCAATGAACCAGTCACCAGCATCTCCATCTAAGGACAAGGCAAACAACTTCATGTACACATCTTCATGCCTATGAGCAGGATCTCTGACATATCCGCTTTTTATTTTTGAGAAAGCAGTGAGGTGATGTGCAGCAGTAACAGCATCAGTGCCGGTAAAGGTGAGAAGTTTGTCGATGGCCTTATCTGGAAGATCATGTGGTTGACCTGCTATCTGAGCAATGTTGAGGGGAGCGAAAAAATCACCCATTGTATCGGAAAAACAATTATTACTGTTTTCAAAATTTTTAGAATTTTCTAAGTTATTTTCTTGAAAAAGACTATGGATGTCAGAAATAGATTGAGACCTAAGTTCTTCAAGGATTTTACGAGAAGCAAGCTTGTTCAATCTTCTCCTATAAACCTTTTCAGGTTCTGGGATAAAACTAAGCAAGCCTTCAGAGTTTCTTCTAGTCGAATACCTTGAGGTGTTAATTGACAGTGGAGTCGCCAGGTGGTTTCAAGTCTAATTTCTGAGTAATTAAACTAAAAAACTACAAAAAAAGGAAAAAAGGGCAGTGGAGTCTCCAGATAGATTGAGAATCTATCAAAAAGGTAAAAACTAGAAAAAACTAAGGTCGTCCAGGAACAAAAAGATTTGTCCCCGGCAACGGCGCCAAAGATGTTGTCCGCCAAACTGCACACCAGCAGCAGAAATCTTTCGAAAGTTGTCTCCCTCACTGGAAAGTGGGGAGAGGTGTGGCCTTGGGGGCAAGCAATGAACCAGGTACTGTCACCTGAATCCTAGCTCCTCCGTTTAGGCAAAACTCCTAACGAAGCCAAGGGAGGTAGTCCCTATAAAAGAGTTGTCTAAGGCTCTTTGTATGTTTAAATGTTTTTGGTGTTGAGATGCGGATGGGTGTTGTTTAGGATTTTTTTGAATGATGACTAGAATAGAATTAAACACGCAATCCATGTTGCAAAATTCACAAGATACAAATTCAGAAGATAACAATATACTTTGACTTAGAAATTAAAGCAAAGCATCCACAAGATAGTGATTAAACAAATGACAAGGACATATGGTCCAGATTCAAAAGATACATAAATATTAAAGACCAGTGCCAAATGGAGTCAAATAAAACTTGTGATGCTGAAAGAATAAGTCGAAAGTAGTTGTTTGTGAGAACGTTTTGCAATTGTTCTTGGTAAATTTTAAGTGTTTTAGATGTTCTTGATTATTAGGGCTAAAACCAAGGATATTCAAAGAGTGTCCGGAAAGTAATTTTAAGCAACTCCTTTAAAAGACATGTCGGACCTGTCTGGAATCACAGCGAGGCGCGCAATGCTAACCAGCCACCGTGTCGCAGATTGGGCACTCCGGCGCCTCCCCTGAGAACTAATTAAAATACTTTATGACAACGTCGGTCCGTTGGTTATGGGGGTGAAAGTTTTAATTAGATTTTTACTTGTAAATTATCAAGTCTTCCACCTTTCTGAGTACTAGCCCAACCGTTTCCGGTTGGCAGAGCATACGGATGTAGGACAGAAACCAAGGTAAATTAATTAAAGGGGTATATGAGTGGAAAATTTTATTATTAGAAAACCTTGTTCAACTCTCCGACAGAGAGCGCTCTTGACTTGGTCTTATGACCACAGTTCAAGAGACTTGCTATTTTAACAATGCCTAATGCAGGGAAATGCAAAACTAAAATGCCCTCCGATAGAGGGTGCTCTTGACTTGGATTTGGCCAAGTTCAAGAGACAGTGGATTTTCCAACATTGAACTAGTACACTAATCCTAGATCTCATTTCAAACATCTTAAGTCACTCTCACATCAACTATGAACCAAAGCTATACCCATTGAACCCTCACTTGGCTTGTGACTTCATCCTTAGGTCTAGGATAAACCATACACCTAACTTCACTTAGAAATACCCTGATTTGGTGTCTTGGTTTTGATCTCTCCTGTCGGGAGTAGATCGGGTCTCCCCCTTTGTTGTCTGGGCTAGATAACATAAAGCGAAGGTTGCCTCGACTGGCGTTACAACCATACATATTGGAGGTCGAGGTGATCGTGGTTGCACCTTTGAGTTGCCCTTCCCTATTGCCATCCACCACTGGATCCATCCATAGGGGTAACTACATCTTAGGTGATAACATTTTGGCGCCGTTGCCGGGGAAGGCAGTAGCTTACCCTGGTTCGATATACTTTTCTTAAAGCCCTCCCGTTCTCTTTGCCAACATTTTGGCGCCGTTGCCGGGGAGGGCATAGGCTTACCCTGGTCCGACATATACATCGACACATATCTTGGTAGAAGAGTTTAAATCTACCTGGCGACTCCCAATCGTGACTCCGCTAAGGAGCGAGCTCATTTACATCCCTATAACACTAGAATTTAGACAGATCTTATCGTTATCTAGAACCCATGGGGTGCATCATTTTGTTTTCAAGTTCTTGAATTTAAAAATAAATATAAAAATATAAAAAAAATAAAAAATAAAAAAATTATTATCCATGGCTGCTGCTGAGCGACCTAGGACTTTTGGTCGATTGAAAGTTTTTGACTTTTCCAAAATTGTTGGGTATCCTCATCATATTCCTCATCAAGCCTATGAAAGTTTGCCTACTTTCGATGGAAGTTATGAAATCTCTGCTAGAAGGCACCTTGAACTTTTTACGGAAATTATTAAAGAATTATCCATAACCCATGAGGATGTGTGTATGAGACTATTGGCTTCATCTTTCAAAGAAAGAGCTGGACTCTGGCTTTCGAATTTGAAGCCCAATAGCATTTCTGGTTATGACATGTTTGAAAATAAATTCTTAGAAGATTGGGGAAGTGAATTCGATGATATGTATCTTTCAAATCAAATCCAAAATCAAAACATTCCCCTTTCTGATCCTATTATTGAATCATTTAACAATCAAATATCAAGTGATTTGTCAACATCCAGAGATGACCCATCCTATCCAATTTCTTTTGATGATAAGTCTTCTACTTTTGAGTCAATCGAGAGTCAAATCTTTAATCATTGTACAAACCATAAGTTTTCAAATTGCTTTTTAGGTAGCCCTAGTCCTGATCCTGAGGGAATTTCTGAGGATGAGCTTTTAGTTAACAGGTCTATTGAAGTTCCTCCCTCGGAAAGATTCATTAGTCATTCTGTCTTTAGTGATCATTCAATTCTTTATCAACCTACCGAAGAAGAAGAAAGTAGGGACATAGATCAAGATCCTCTAGTGGTGATTTCAGGTGATCATTGTGCAAATAATCAGGATATGTTAAATGAAATTATTAATTTCACCCCTGATCAATTAAATGAAAATGATCACTTATCCTCTTATAATTTTAATGATGAATTAATAAAAGATCAATATCAAGATGAGGAAGAGTTAATGAATCATACTAGGTGTTCTAATCTTTGTTCCACTTCTTACAATGAATCTTTAAATTTTCCCTTTTTCATCTTTAATCAAGATAACTTAGAGTTAAATAGTTAAGGTCAATCTTGTCCTCAGATTGTAAATATTAAATTTGATCAAAAGTTTGAAATTATTCCTAGAATAAAGAATATTTTCTATTATCAAAATCCAAGGTCAAACTTCTCTATCCAGTTGGGAGAAATTTCATATTTGCAATCCACCCTCCTTTCCCAATTCTTTCAATCATCTTTGGGTTGGGGCTCTAGTCAATCTTTTGCCTTGGAAATTTTTAATAGGAAGTATAAGCATGATTACATGTTTGGAGAAAAAGCACTTCATGTCCCTTTTCAGTCACTTTGGAACCATAATGTATCTTGTCAAGTTATCAATCATTCTTGGTGGCTAGAAAAGGTGTTTAAAGATCAATTCCATATTTTCTCTATTTTTGAGCATCAAGTGGGTCTGACTTTGATTTTCCGTCTTTTAAGCTTTAATTTATCCCCACTTGAAATTTTGATCATCAATCCCAAGGAGAATCAAATTGAGTATGTGAGAGAAGTAAAGGAAAAAGTTAATTTGGGTGAAAATAAATCGAATCATATGTCTTATGTCCTTCCTCTATCCATCTCTGAGTTTAACTTGCATAAATTTTATGATCCTATCAGTTCTTTGATGGAGGATGTTTGTATCAGTCAGTCTTCTCCTTGGCATAGTTTCATATTGCATCACTCAAACCATTCTTCAATTTATGAACAAATCAAGAAGACTGTGCCCTTAAATTTGTTGATCTTTAGCCCAATCTTGACTTGTTCTAGTATCAAAAATCAAATAAGAATCATTAACCTATTTGATGAATGGTTGCACTGGATTTATGATTTTACCTAACATTTGTGATGACTGGTTAGTTTAGGGTAGGTAGGAAACCAAATAAGCCTACTTGGGCAGTAGTTAGTCCTTTTACTTTTGAGTCTAGCACTTTGTTTATCCCTAAGCTCCTTTGTAAGCTCCTAGTTTAACTGAGTACCTGTCATTTTCTTTTCCCTGCACAATAAATTTCAAATTTTGCAAATTATGTTAGTAGTTTAATTTACTTTCTGCATTTATATTTCATGCATTTATATTTCTGACATAGTGTAGATCTTATTTCAGTTGGTTTTATATTTTTCCCACACATGCGGCATGAGGTATTTTTGATGTTTGTGAATGCAGAAAAATAGGTTGCATGAATAAAAGCTGGAAATAAAATGGTAGAGTGCTGGATCGTGGATTCGAGTAGCAGAGTTCGAGGACCAGAGATTCTGAGGTTCTCAAGCGCTCATTTCAGCAGAGCACTTGTCCCAGCCGGAGCCAGATGTTATCACATTTATAGTAGCCGGGCTACCATACATTATTTTTCTGATGCCAGTACACTATTCAGCCAGTTCCCCTACATTTGAGATGCCGAGATGAGCATCTATATTGGATCACTATCAGATTGTGGACAATAGTTGTATTCCCCATGCCATGACTGAGTTTCAGGACACTCAGAGAGGTGACCGATGTAGCCATTATACCATTGATACAGAGCAGTCAGTAGTGCCCAGAGTTGCAGCAGCAGTTTCAGCAGACAGAGGATGGTACAGGTTGATGAGCATTCAGGTATATGACTCAGCAGGTATATTATGGTGTTATGGTTAGATTGCTTTTATACTTATTCTTATAGCATGTCTTAGCACTTAGTGTCATGATCTGGCGATCATATAGATATTTGGACCTGGTTGACCTATTATATATATATATTACTGTCCCTACCCAGACTCAGAAGTTCACTATTCATACTCATTGGTATGTACCCTCCTTAGGGAGAATAGAGGTGATCATTCAACCATACCTTGGCTTGCTAGTGTTGGCTTCATCTTTTCATTGTCTTCATCCATCCATCGCCTACCTTTTAGATTATCACCCTGACTTACTACTTGACTAGTGGCATGGAGGACTTTTCCCCACTGTAGCCTCTGTATTGGATGAGCTTCCCTGTTTATTGTGTCTCGGCTCTGAGTTGGTGACAAAACTTACCTATGGTGAGTTGGAGTTCCTTGGAATTCCCCCTAGTCACTAAAGTTGTGTTGGCTAAACCTGAAACTTTTAGTGCTGCCATGAATACAAAATCTGGAAAAAGTGAAATGTTATATCTTGTATGAAAAGCCCATTCATGCAATGTGTTTCTAAACACACATGAATGAAAGAAATGCCAAATGAAAATGGCCATGAAAAATAAAATGTTATATCTTTTGGAAAAATAAATACCTAGGTAAACAAGCTGTCCATGACACACCTAGAAGTGCTCAGGTAAACAAGTGCCTTAAAAACACACCTACAGCAGAAAGCCTAAAATAAATGTAAATCTATGCAATATGTTTGTAAACACACA
The DNA here is from genome assembly GCA_027924585.1 of Larix kaempferi. Lineage (NCBI taxonomy): Eukaryota > Viridiplantae > Streptophyta > Pinopsida > Pinales > Pinaceae > Larix > Larix kaempferi. The sequence continues at coordinate 5,542,619 of BSBM01000636.1, forward strand.
TAGATCAAGGCTATGGAAACTTCAGGCCCAAAAAGCAATGGAACTTAAATGCTATATCTAAACAATTGCTGGCCTTATTTGTATTATGGATTGTGCGCATCTGTGAAGGTGAATAAACCCTCTTTAAACAACTCATCCATTTGTGAGACACCTCCATTCCCTGTGTTATTGCTCATTCAGTATATACTATGGTGTGTATTCCCTTTCCCTTGCCAAAGTGTCACAAAGTCAAGTCAATCAAGTCATCCCTTAGCCTAGCCAGTTATTTCAGCCTTCACCCTTCACTAGCAAATTGATCACAACTATGAAGTGAGTATGATTCTGAAAGTCTAGTCTGAGTAATAATAATAATTAACGACACTATATATTTGGATTTAGATCGCCAGTCATGATTACTCTGTGTTATAATTGTTATTTGAATAAGTTGTAGAGCATGTATTAACCTTGACACCTTGCAGCAGCTATGGATGATGGTCTGAGTTATATTTGGTCTTGGTTAGACCTAGTTTGACCATGGAGGACCATGGGACATGAGATGTTGGACCTTATGATGATATGGATAGATGATATATGGTCTATGTACACATACAGGATGATTCTATGCAGCAGCTACAGGGTTATGATGATGATTCTTGGGTTACAGCAGTGGTTGGTCATTTACAGATCATTATTATTGGCCTTGTTCTGGTATATTGGGTATTTATTTTGATCATGCAGAGACTCATATGGTGTATGAGTACACATCTTGGATGGATTTGGACCTTCTGAGTCCAATGGGACAGTTTGTTTTCAGTTCCGGGCACTTACAGTGATGATTGAGCCTCAGTAGGCTATCCCAGTGCAGTTTTGGTATGTTGGAGGCCTTGTCGGAGCAGAGATGACTTTTATCCGGTTGACCTAGGGCGCTGATGATGGAGGGGGTGGTCCAGCCACTTGTTTTTACCATATTACCCCCCTCCCGGACACATTGGTGCCCTCACCTTGACAGCGCCAGCACTCCAGGAGGCTGTTTGGGGCAGTTTCACGCTTCCCGAGGCATTTCAGGATTGGTAGAAATGGCTATTGAGGAAATCGATTTGGGCTACTGAGGCAAAGTTATGGCATGGGATGATCAGTGATGATAGATCGGGGTCTTCCACACCTTCTCCAGCAGTTTCAGCTTCATCGGGGCCCGCATCCATCACTTATGGCACTTTCTGTGGATTCTTTGAGGTCTTTTGAGGACCACGACTTCACTATGGAGGCACGATTTGGTACTTTCATGATTATTTATTGGTTATTGTGCCATGGGGATTGACCAAGGAGGGATAAAATTACCCCTTGGACCCACCATGAGCCTCCTATGATATTTTGTCATCATGATTTGGTGGGATTCCCCTCTCCTAGGGCGATTTTGTCCACTTATGTTATATTTTATTAGTGATCCATGTATTATATTGTTGAGCTCATCTCAACCATTGATTAGACATTTGTATCTTTTAATCTTAGCCACTCATTCAAAAAGTGGTTAGGGTTTTGGTGCCTCTCCTTCCTATTTAAAGGAGAGAGCCTCTCATTGTAAGGGGTCTTTGGCTCTTGGATTATTGGTATAGAAAAATATTCTTGTGGAAATTCTTGTGGTCTCCTTTGCATCTGGTGTTCTTAGATGGTGATTGGAAAGTCTATTGCAACCTAGCATTTGGAAATTGTGGTAAGATCTATCTATTTTTTTGGAAATCATTGTTTGTCTACAGGAGGGCGACTTCAACAAGGGCGATTTTGCAAGGCTTCTTCAAATCAATTTTCTTGGCATTCGCTTGTATCAGGGGGTTATCATTAGCTTCATTGTGATCTATGCTATCTTCCTATTACTTCTTTTGTGGCATTAGTCTTATCTCTTGATGCATCAAATCTGATATTGTTGACGTTTGTTGTGCAGGAGAGAGGGCGCTTTGGCTTCTTGGACAAAATCGATTTGCATAGAAACTACCTCAAAGCTTCCAAATTGATCGGGTTTGCATAGATCATCATCATCAAGGCATCTACAAGGTTACCCAGGTAAGATCCACAGGTTTGTTTCTCTTTCCTTTATCCAATCCATTGACATAGCTCATAAATTGTTAAAACCCTAAATATTTCAAAACCCCCATTTTACATTTTCTCAGATCTACTTAGATCTAGTGGGTTGTTGGGCATAACATTGAAAACCCACCTCTATAGCATCCACGGCATCTACTTAGATCTAGAGGGCGCTTTGGCTTCTTGGACAAAATCGATTTGCATAGAAACTACCTCAAAGCTTCCAAATTGATCGGGTTTGCATAGATCATCATCATCAAGGCATCTACAAGGTTACCCAGGTAAGATCCACAGGTTTGTTTCTCTTTCCTTTATCCAATCCATTGACATAGCTCATAAATTGTTAAAACCCTAAATATTTCAAAACCCCCATTTTACATTTTCTCAGATCTACTTAGATCTAGTGGGTTGTTGGGCATAACATTGAAAACCCACCTCTATAGCATCCACGGCATCCCGGATCTATAGTTTGGTGAGGATTGGCTTCCGTTTGACCCCTCTCCCAAGCCAACTTAGCTTCTCCCAAGGAAGGCGCACTTCACCATTTGAGCAAGTTGACCTAGATCTAGGTGATGGGTGTTTGAGATTCCACTTGATTTGACATCTACACATCAAATAACATACACCCAGGTTGTTACTTTTCTGAAATTCACCTTGTGGGCCCCATTCCACATTTCAAGGGATTTAAACCCCATTTTGGACCACTTGGAACACTTAAACTCAGATCTAGTAAGATCTAACCATCGGATTACTGTGAAACTTTAGATCCATACCCCTAATTGACTGATCTACCCGGATCTAAAATTTGGGTGCCATCCGACTTGTCTTGACCCACCTAAACCCACTTTTTAGCCTCCTTGGGCAAAGTCGCACCACCTTGGAGAAGTGAGTTGACTCACTTCCAGGAACTGGGTACTTGAGATTTTTGGAGATCTGAAACCGGAATAATTCAAAACCTAGGTCTAGACTGTCACTTTGTCAAATCTTGCCTTGGGGACTGCATTCCTTGTTTTAAGGGATTGTGGTCCACTTGGGTCAAACCTAGATCTAGACCCATACATCCATCAAGATCTTTATTGCCCACTTGTTCCAAGTACTAGGAGTTCTAAACCACAAGTTAACCCTACTTTGACTCCACTTCCCAATTCCCAAGGCACTGGTTTCTCTCCAAGTTAATTCAACTCTCCTAGATTGTTGGATTGACTTGTGGTTTGACCTATGCATGGTGAACTAAACCCTTGAAGCTATCATGAACCATGGTCAAGCTTGTCTCATGTACTAGTTAGCCCCAATCTAACCCCTAAACAACCCTGCATTGGACACGGTTCCCAAGGCAGTGGATTTTCCAACATTGAACTAGTACACTAATCCTAGATCTCATTTCAAACATCTTAAGTCACTCTCACATCAACTATGAACCAAAGCTATACCCATTGAACCCTCACTTGGCTTGTGACTTCATCCTTAGGTCTAGGATAAACCATACACCTAACTTCACTTAGAAATACCCTGATTTGGTGTCTTGGTTTTGATCTCTCCTGTCGGGAGTAGATCGGGTCTCCCCCTTTGTTGTCTGGGCTAGATAACATAAAGCGAAGGTTGCCTCGACTGGCGTGACAACCATACATATTGGAGGTCGAGGTGATCGTGGTTGCACCTTTGAGTTGCCCTTCCCTATTGCCATCCACCACTGGATCCATCCATAGGGGTAACTACATCTTAGGTGATAACAAGTCTCTTTCAGGTCAAAGACCCTACTCGGGAGAGCATGGGGGTAAGTGAATATGGAAGATAAGCAAAATGACTTATTGAAGTGGAATTAAACTAAGAGCATATGAAAAAGATCTAACTAAGCCAAACCACAAAACCCAACACTCTTGCCCAAATGGGGAAGAAGACCAAAAATGGAGGACCTCTCCACTATAAGTTTTATTAATCTTTTACAAGTGCCTCAAGGGAAAATCCTTGAAAGGTCTTTAATGGCTACCTAGAAACAACTTATAAAAATTGAAAAAATTGAAGCCCTTAATGGCTTTTACAAAGGATAAGAAGGTGTATCTTGAAATATGTCTTATGATGCTTGATTTCTTCTTCTCTCTTCGATTTGATCTTTTGATTTAAGAGATCTTTCTCTTCCCACAATCCTACCACAAGGATAAGCCAATAACTCATGCACCCATTAGCGTTAGAAATCTAATCAAACTTTGAAGATTCAAGTCTAAGTTTGTAAAAATAAGACTAAAACATGAAAGAGCATGAGATTTTGTCTTGAAATAATTAATATGGTAAAACGGACCAGCAAGCTAAAATGCCCCAAAAAACGGTGGGAATGAGAACACAACCACAAAATTTTACACTATCCTATATGCCAACTTGTTTATCTTTGAAATGAGATTACAAAACTTTTAAAGGAAAGACTAGATGCAAGCCCTCAATGACCTTTTGATATGCCTAACTTAAACTTTAAATGCATAAATTTTGATCTTATAAAGAAATCTAACCATAAACCCTCCAAAGAAAAACTACTAGCTAACAATTTGAGATCTTAAACAAATAACCAACAACTAATTAAGCATGAAAGTTACACTAACTACTTACTAATACTAACACTTGTTTGTTTTTGTTGTTTGTTATGTGTTATAGGGCAAGATGGGAATGGATGAAAGCTAGAGGAGGCACAAGACAAAAGAGGGAAAACGAAGAGGTGAAGGGTAAAGGGAAGAAATAGGACGAGAGGCTAGAAGGATAGGTAGGATGGAAGGTAGACGAGAAGCTTGGAAAATAAGAGGAGCGAAAGGGAGAAGGTAAGGAAGGGCGAATGCTAGGAGATGGAGACAAAAATGAAGTGGGACAAATCTAGGAGAAGATGAAGACAAACTTGAAGTGGGACGAATCTAGGATGAAGACAAAACCAAGGAGAAGTAGATCTAGGGCAAGGGCTTCAAGTGGAACACTTGAGATGGTAAAAACACCGCCTTGGAAATCCTCCGGTTAACCGGTGATACGCTGACAACAAGTGTTGAAGAGAGCACAAGGGAACAAATCCCAAGTTATTCCTCAAGGTTGAAGGAACTTCAACCTTATGGAAAACTAATCTATGGCTTGAAAACAAGAACAATCTCGGATCAAGGCTAGAGGGGCTAGAAATGGCTTAGCAAGTCAAAGCAAAAACTCAAGGAGCAAACTAGAAGGCTAGAAGAGATGGAAGCCTATAGTAACAAGTAACCAAAATTGTGTTTTGAATGTTTGATGGAGAAGATCTAACTCCTTTTGTTTCTCAAATCCAAAAGTTAAAACTCCTTTGGTCTTGTTTGTAGAGTGAAGATATACCTGCAAGAACCTTAAGCATGGATAATATATTTGAAACAAAACATTTAAGTGAAAAGAACTAGATACATGCTACTTGTGCTAGATTGTTAGCCATCATGAAGATGATCTACAACTTAAGAGCCTCAAAGGAAATGTAAAACAATATCACCTCAATATCAAGTGAAGCAATGCACATCAAGAGCCTCCACGTTTTTTGACCTCCAAAGTCTCAACTTTATTCTCAATAAAAAGTGCTTACAATTTCATCAGAGTTTCGATGCATAAAGAATCCATGAGATAATAGCCCAAATGGGCCTCTCTTTATAGTAAAAGACTCAATCTAAACCCTAGGTCGAATTTGGCAATGGCAAGTAGGTCGAATTCCAATCAACAAGGGCTTGGAGAGATAGACAAGGCCAAAGTCGAGTTCTTGGTTGGTGAGATTTGGCAATGTGGCAAGGCTCGACTTTGAGGTAGGTGTGATGAAAGCATCATCCAATAACATAACTACAACAAGGAATGGCGTGAATCTTGGTAGGTATGACGTGAGATTGAGGGTGAATGCGAGTTGGATGATGGATGGCGTGTGGAGACTAGTAGGTATGGACTCGAATGGTAGAGGAGCCAATCAAATGGTGTTTGCATGGGAGTTTAACCAATAGATAAACCCCAACTAGGATCCACGTGAGCTAAAGAGGAGTGGCGTGAGGATTTGTAGGATATGCGAATTGGTTATGAGGGAGACACATGGTAATAGGTAGGTGTAGACTCGAATCATCACAAGAAGCCAAGCTTTGGTAGGTGTGGTGACCCATGAGGGCGCCAATCTAACATCAATGCATAACCAACAAACCATTTACCACATGACAACTCATCAAACTCGACTTTGCATGAAGGAGGGCGAATTGGTTCAAGAAGATCTTTTGCTGGTGAATGGATGGTTGGCTGGGAGGACTTGGAGTTGATTGGAATCTTCCTAAATGCTCATTGCCATGTCATTTAGCCTTTTATTTTAATCAAATTGATTAATTTTGGAGAGATTTGGATTATCTCCAAAATATTCAATTTTATTATTTTAATTAATAATTTCTCTGTAAATGACTTTTTAGAGAAAATATTAATTACGAGGCTGAATTGACATCCGAAAGTTGGGTTTAGCTGCTCCATGGGTCATGTGTGATTTTTGGCTTATCAAACGAGCCATCAATCACTGAATTCGGACCCCGGATGACTGACATATTACAAATAATTATTTCTCTATTTAAACTATAGAGAAATTTATTAAATTTAAAAAATAATTAAAACCCAAAATTCGACGGATCCGGTAAAAAATTTTCGAAATTTTTTCTGAGGGTTTTATGGACCTAGGACATGACCGACACCTATTCTAACAGTGTCTAGTAGGCTTGTATACATTAGTTGGCCTCTAATAACCCCCCATGGCCAAATTTTCAAAATCGGGCATTCCAGCTTTGGAGGAGCGGGAGAAAACCTCATCGATTATACATCGCCTTAAGCAAAGTATAATTGACAAGGGAAAAAACTCCTTGGAATACCTTAGTTGCTTAATCCAGTCATGAGGAACCGAGGCACTCAGATCCTACTAGCACACTTTTATTACAAACCCCCATGGGGCCATGGTCATGTCGACTCAAAAAACAAAACAAGCTAACCACAACTGGCTAGCCACAATATGTTGGATCATCTGATACACTGGAATCAAACATTTATCATGTTTGTCAAATGGCGGCTCTCCAGAAAATCCAACTATGGTACAAAAAGTTGGTAACAGGAAGAACAGTAATTTGTCTTGGTTGAGGTTTTGGGGTAAAGTTTCAATTAGATTTTCACTTGTGAATTAGCAAGTCTTCCACATTTCTGAGTACTAGCCCAACTGTTTCCGGTTGGTAGAGCATACGGGTGTAGGACAGAAACCAAGGTAAATTAATTAAAGGGGTGTGTGGGTTGAAAAGTTTTAATTAAAGAGCACTTTAGTTCAACTCTCCGACAGAGAGCGCTCTTGACTTGATCTTATGATCACAGTTCAAGAGACTTGCTACTTTAACAAATGCCTAATGCAGGGACAAATGCAAAACTAAAATGCCCTCCGATAGAGGGTGCTCTTTGACTTGGATTTGGCCAAGTTCAAGAGACTTTGGTTCGTTTTAAACAAGCAAAAAGTAGATTGTAATAGCAAATAGATTCCAACTTAAAAAATGATTAAACAATACGACAAGATAAGCAAGATATGGAATATTACTTGACAATGCTTCTTGCGAGATAAAATGAAACTAGAATCAAACTAGTGTTCTACCACACAAGATCTAATCTAATAAGTGGGATCGATCTCCGAACAAGATCAACCACTAGAAGCGCCTGCACTTGAGAACCTCCAGCTAGCTGAAAGCTCTACCAAGGAAACCGACGAGGAAGGAAGAGTAACCACAAAATTATGTGGTCCTGCCCTTGAGATGGAATCCCAAGGATACAACTTCCGGTCAAAGGCTTTGGAAGAGAAATACAAGATAATTAAACGGAAACAAATCTGAACTACCCAAGAGTCTCTTTCAGGTCAAAGACCCTACTCAGGAGAGCATGGGGGTAAGTAAATATGGAAGAAAAGAGCAAAATGACTTATTGAAATATAACTAGCATATAATGGATCTAAAGCTAAAAGTCAAACCACTCAATGAGACCACAAGGCTTCCCCAAATGGGGAAGTGAATGTGGAGGCTTAAAAACCCCACTTGCAAATTTTATTATGGAGATACAGTTGCCCTTGGGAAAAACCCTTGTAGGGACTTCTTTGAAATAAATAACTTGAAAAACTCAAAATAAACTAAGATCTATTACAAAAGGATAATACTAATCTTTGTTTTGTTTTTTGTCCTCTTGTATTGATAGCTTTTTGGATTAGAAGTCTTGACTTCTTCTTTGGAAAGCTCTATCACAACTCCAATACCCGTTAGACGTTAGATAAATCAAAACAAATTGAAACTAACTAAGTCCTAGATCCAAAAAACTACATGCAAGCAATGATAAAACAAAAATTACCCTTAAGATGCAAGTGCAAGTACTTTGGAATTTTAACTATTTGCAAATGTTGGATGACAAAAAGTTGAAGGGGCAGCCAATGCAAAGTTTAAGACAGTCAATAGAATGTAAAGATGGCAGCCACTTAAACTTATGACAGTCAATAGATGGCAGCCAACAAGGTTTTGGGAAACCAATGAATGTTTTAACAGTCCACTTCAAGGTAAATGGCAGCCAATACTAGTTTATGACAGTCAATTAAATGTGTAGATGGCAGCCACTAATGTTTTGGACAGTCAACAATGTAGATGGCAGCCAATACAAATCAACAAAAATGGAGTTCAATGGATTATTGTGTTTGACAAAATGAAACTAGATACAAGTAGGAAAAAGATCTATGGCAATAACTTTGAAAAAACAATGCAACTAACTTTTAAAAATTTGAAACAAATCAACAACTAACACTAGCATAACATGAGATATAAAATACTAACTTTGAAATGCAAATTAACTATTTAAAATTTAACAAACTAACTACCAACTACTAAATCCTAACACTAACTACTTACTAACTAAGTATGAAATTAAACACTAACTCCTAACTAACATCTAACACTTTGTTGTTTCTTTGTTATTGTTTTGATGTGTTTTAGGGCAAAAAGAAGCTTGGATGAGATGGATGAAGGGAGAAGATGAATGGGAGGAAGGCCAAAGGGTGAAGGATCTAAGGCCTAACTCAAGTAACCAAGTTTGAAAATGAAGTTTTTGTTGACGGATATAAACAAGAGAACCCTTGGTTTTCCTCTTATGACAAAGACAACAAGCTTTGTAGATCTAGATCCTGCAATCACAAAATGTTAAATCCAAACAAAAGTTGATTGAAGCTTGGGATAGATGTAACCGAACTCATTCCCTTCTTCAAATTTGTGAAACCTGATCAAGCACGACAAACTCAATACCAAAGTGAGATCAAAACAACTAGTATACGAAGAGAATCAAAGCTCTATCAATATTGGTATAACCAACTACGTCCTATTCATATCACTTTGATAATCGTTGCATAATGAATCAAATTGACAATACAAATGACAAATCTTATGTTCTAGAAATAGACCTCTAAAGCTAGCATTTGATCACCACATATAAGTATTGAAAAAGAAGTACTTAGAAAGAGATCACCTCAACCATGACGAATTCATCATAATGAACAAGAATCCATGGACCTCCAAAGTCGAAATATTTTATTCATAAGTTCAAAACAAAAGCTTGATACAATTTTCTCAGAGTAACTTTGCACAAATTCTCCATGAAGAATGAGGAGCCAAGCACCTCATTATATACAAAATACAAGCTCACTAAGCCCAAATTCGAAATGGCTTGAAGAGAGACATATGGCACCATGAGTAAAAACGAATTTCAATCAAAACCTCCAAAAATCAGGCTTGGAGGGAGATCTATCCATAAACATGAGTTTGCATTGATTGAAAGTGGGGAGGTGGCCTCCACTCTCCCTTGGAACTATCACCAACTCAATACGTATGAGCCACCTCACAAATTCGTGAGCCAACGAAGGAGAGCGTGAGCTACTTGAAGAGGGCGCGAATGCCACATGAGAAAGCTTGGAGTCTTGATATTAATGCTAACTCTAGCTTGTAGGTGCTAATTCATGTGATGTGGCCTTGAAATTAGGAGTGCGCCCACCATATTATAAATGCAATCTCAACCAACCATTAATTAAATGACAAATCCTCAACTCGTGAGAGCTAGCCGTACGGCCAAACCATGCTCACGTCATTCATTCCATGTCATTCGTATATCCTAACTTTGATATGATATAACATGTGATTTGTCTTTAATATGGTCGTACACCATATTAGAATTCACTTCAACCTTTTACAAAATCATTTTTTAATGCTTTTGGACTTATTTGATTTTTTGGCACTCAGTGAATTTTGTCATTTTTTAGCCAAAATGATGCATTTTTAGCCAAAACTGCTCCTGGGGTGATGTAACTGCCCGGAAACTGAAGAATGAAGGTGCCAAGGTGAAGAGGATGCTCTGAGCGTCAAAACGAGCCTCCCCACGCCCAATTCCGCCTCCGGATGAGGTTTTTATCACTTCTTGAAAAAATTTAATTAAACCATTAAAAAATGCTCTAATTTTATGAAAATTTTATTTTTGCCAGAATCAAACGAAACTCCTAGAGGACCTAGTGCATGTTCATACGACTCAATCGATGTGGCTAACATGTAAAAAATCCTAGACACAAGACTCTAATAACCACCTTAGGTTTTGACCACCATGGGAAATACTCCAGCTTTGGACGTTTGAGTGAAAAACTCGGGGATTATACGCCACTGATGAGTAGCGCATAATTCCCAAGGAAAAAACACTCTAGAGTATCCCCCAAATGGCTAAACCTACGGATAGCCGAGTCTTTTATAAAAGGACCCCGTTTAGACCAACATTTTACAAATTCCCCATGGGGGTATGAACATGCAGTTATTACAAAAGGGGCAAAGTTGCCCTGAAATTGACTTCTGAACTTCTGAATGTTGATGATGAACATGAATCATGTTCAATAAACTGGCGGCTCATCGAAAGTTCAACTATTTGTACAAAATAGGTGATAACACAACCATTTTAAAAATTTGCAAAGTTAGAAAATATCTTAGCATTTGATTGCTCACTCTCAACTTGTAATCTCATCCATCCATCACTTTGGATTGGGGAAGCTTACTCTCAATCTATAAAAGAAAGTGAGCTCTCTATTGTATGGACTCTTGGCCATTTTCAAAAATAGAAACAACATAAATTTTTGTGACTCTTTCTCTCTTGTTTCTAGATTGATAATATGGATTTGATCTCTTACCGATCTATGTTATATGTTACTTGTTGAATTTCTCTAGCTTTGGGGACAATTGTTTTGTTTGTTTTGCAGGAAGAAAAGAACCACAAGAGCTTGGTGTGCCCGTGTTCACTAGCAAGGAGGGCCCTCAGCCTTAGAAAAAATCAATTTGCTTCTTGCACCCTTTTTCTCACTAGTTTCCTCTTTGTACTTGCATGCAATCTTCTTCCCCTCATTCAGATTTGATTTGATCTTTGTCTTGCCTAACCAGACTGATTTGTGTGGCAAGTGGAAGGAGCTAAGGAATTGTCAAGTGCGCCCCAAGCAAGAGGAACTTGGCATCTACTCACAAGCTGCTGGAAAGGAGAGATCATTCCATTCATAATAAAGGATAGAGCTAAGTATCACTCACCATGTTGGTATTTAAATCTGAAAAAAACAATTTTCAAGCACAATTTCACTATTTTCTCTATGTTTTGTTGGGCATGTGGGGATTTCGAACACTGTTTTATTGGCTATAGCTTTCAGGCTTATTGTAATGTCCTCTTCTACTTAAGCACTGAGGACCATCCCGCTAACCTATCTAATTCCCATAGGTTCGAGCGGGCACTAACATTCAGGGAATTGACTGAAGATTGATGCCATTTACACCCTAAGAAGATCTCAATCATGGTTATCAGATCATCAATAGGTAAAAGAGGGCCACAGGAACTAGGGTCCAACATATGCTTAAGTGTGTAATACTCTTTCCTTTATCCAAAGTATCACAGTGTTAAGTCAGTCAAGTCACGCCCCTTTCCCTAGCCTTGCATCTTTCGTCTTCACCCTTTGCTAGTAAATTGATCATGTCTACAGAATGAGTATATCCTTGAGGTTCTTTTGTAAAGTAAATAATTATTTCAACTTATGCTATTATTAAATTAAGTGCCAGTGAAATGACGCTTAATACTTTAAGTCTTGCTATGAACATGATTAAAAGAGCTTGTCTTAACCATTTGCACTTGCAACAGCAGGCTTCTCTGGCCTGGGTCATATTTTGATTAGTTTGATCGGTCAAACCTAGTTCGACCAAGGTCAACCTTGGGATCCGTGATGAGTTGAGCCAGTGATGTTGTATGATGTTTATATTTGGTCCTTGATATACCTTTTGATGACTCCATATATTGGATACAGGTTTCAGATGATGGTTGATGCAGTTTTTATTTGGTTCTTATTGTTTCAGACCAATATATTTTTATTATCCAGATATGGTGGATGCCACAGATGATCTTACAGGTTTCCATATGGTGTATGGGTACTCATCCTTAGTAGATTTGGGTCTTCTGGATCCATTGAGACACTCAGTTTACAGTTTTTGGCACTTCCAATGATGATATCAGCAGTTTTTCACCTGTTGACCAGTTTGGCCATGCTGAGCTGGCATGTCCAACAGATGCATTGATGATTGGTCGTTGCCTAGGGCGCTACAGAGAAGAGGGGTGGTCCATCCACTTGTTATTACCATATTACCCCCTCTCTGGACAGGATGGTACAGTCAGATTTTGTGCACAGGCACCAAGCAGTGTGTTTTTGGCAGTTTCATGGTTTTCAGGTGGGATAAAAATGGAATAAAAAGGTCATTAAGGAAATCGATTTGGGCTATTGAGTCAAGGTTTTGGCATCAGGTCTTTTTAGAGGTCATCTATGGTGTGTCCCACTCCTTCCAGATCAGCTTGCAGCATTCAGTGGGCTCCACACAGCTTCCGGGTTGTCATTTTATGCATTCTTCTCTCAGTTAAGGGGGTCGGGATTTGATAATTTGTTCACTTGGACATGTTATTGTGTCTTATGTTATATCATTGTGCCATGGGGTGATGCTAGTGAAGGAAAATAAAACCTCCTAGCCCCACCATGTGCTCGTAGTCACTTGTCCTTGTTACATTTTGTGGCACACTTGAGTTTGAATCTCTTCTATGTGGTGCACACCCCCCTAGGGCCCTCTTTTAGTGAGTGCACACCCCCCTCATGTGAGTGGATCCATGTTATGTTGTACCGGCTCATCTTAGTCGTTGATTGTATTATGTTTATCTTTTGATCTCCACCACTCATTTAAAAGTGGTTAAGGGTTTTGGTCTCTCTCCTCCTATTTAAGGAAGAGGCCCCCCTCTTGTAAAGGCATCTAGAGATTTTTGGCTCTTGGCTATTGGAATAAAATTTATCTTTTGAGCACACTTGGATCCTGAAATGGTTGTTTGGCTATGATGATTATAAATGCTTCTCCATTGCACTGAAGGAATTTTGTAGCCATCTTGTATCTTTTTCCACTAATTTGATTTACAGGTGAAGAGGCCGATTTGGAGGACTGCGCATTGGTGGGGAGGCTTACCCTGCAAGCTTCTGTCAAATTGTGGTTCAAATAGGGAGTGATTTTGTCTTTGTACCAATCATTTTCTATCTTTTGCTTCTTACTTGTATCTACCCTCATTTTTGTTGTGCTAATTGAGCTTGTCTCCTTGGTTTTGCAGGAAGAGAGGGGCGCACTTGTGGACTAGGGAAAAACGCACAAGCAAGAAAACTACATCTTCTTTCATTTGATCTGTGTGGGAAGTAATCCTCGTCATAATCGGCATCCATCTTCATTATCTAGGTACGCTTAAGAGGTACGTATTTTCTTCCTCTAATCTATCCATTTATTCTCTAGATCTAAAAACCCCAAAATCAAAACCCTCATTTTTTTTATTTTTCAGATCTAGTGAGATTAGCGATCACTTGGCCTTAATAATTAAAACCCACCTTAATAATCATCTAAACATCTCAGAACTAAAATTTGGTGGACATCCGACTCCATGTACCCCCCGATCTAAGGCACTGGGCCTCTCTAAGGGAGGTCGCACTTGTTGGATAGGTGGGCTTTTGCTAGATCCATATTGTGGGTATTGCTTGTTCCTTCTCAAATCCATAGATCCATTGAATAGCAAACCCCCTAGTTCCATTGCAACTTAATTTTCACCTTGTGGGCCTCATTTGGACCATTTTCCATATTTTAAGGGTGGGCCCCACTTGGGTACTTTTATTTGGCATTAGATCTATCTAGATCTACCATTCTCAACTCATAAGTGGCCTTATCTTTCATTGGTTGAACATTTATCCATCTCATAAGCCTCTTCAACCAAGCCCTAACTCTTTGGGTCCACTTATCCATCCTAGATCTAGATATATCACTCTTGATCTCTTCATAATTCATCTTTCACATTTCTTAGGGGGTCTTGAGTAGGTTCGCTAGCCTTCATTGGTTAACTAGGGTCTCCCCCTTGTTCTTGCTTAGGCTAGATCTAAAGTGCAGAGTGCCTCGGTTAGCGTGACAACCAATTGCAGTGAGAACCGTGGCATCTCTTGGGTCACCTCTTTAGTTGTCCAATGCCTCTACCATCTTGGATAGGATCATCTTTAGAGACGACTACAAGTTGTGTGATAACAGGTACGTACATGCATCTTTTCTATCCCTATTTTATAGCATTTCTGATTATTTGGGTTATTTAGGGGTTGGAAAACCCATGCATTTGCATGCATGCTCATGCAAGCATAGCTCAATACATGCATTCATGTTTACTTCAAGTATTGAGCCATAAAGACTACTAGCAAGCAACAAAAACTCCACAAACAGACAAAAATAACAGTTGGTTTATTACACTTATTTAGGGGGTTTTATTTGCATTTGCATGCATGCTCATGCAAGCATAGCTCAGTACATGCATTCATGTTTACTTCAAGTATTAATCCATAAAGACTACTAGCAAGCAACAAAAACTCCATAAACATACAGAAATAGCAGTTGGTTTATTACACTTATTTAGGGGGTTTTATTTTGCTTGCATAATCTATTTATTGACTCCATTTACCCTCTAATATAGACACCAGTTTAAACAGTAATTTTCAGCCACTAAATCTTTGTTTTGGGCCATCAACTAGCTAGTTTACCTCACTGATCTGTGTTTACAGATCTGATTTTTGAATAAAGTGAGGTCATTCCTATGCTAAGACAAACTTAAAAATATGCCCACCTCACTTATATATGCTCCCAAGTGATCCTGATATGTTTCTATGTCCAAAATCTCATTGGAATAGCTAGGAAAAGAGTTGGAAATTCATACTTAGCATATTTACTCTCTAAGCATTTTTTAATATCTTGTTTGGTTGATTTATATTCGTTGGTCTATTATCCATATAAGCACATTCATTGGACAGCCTTCGTAAATGCAAATTTCAGCCACTATTTGTATGCCTAGAGACCCAATTTTCACCTCAAGCAGTTTACAGTCTATCTTTGATTTGTATGTTGCTTGGTTATCTCATTCTAGGAGTTGTTTCCGGCTGCTATTGTTTACTTTCATCCTTAGACTGAGATCCCCCTAGGTACCTATTATCACACAACTTGTAGTTGTCCCAAAAGGTTATCCTATCCAGGATGGTAGAGACGTTGGACAACTAAAGAGGTGACCCAAGAGATGCCACAGTTCCCAAGGTAAATGGTTGTCACGCTAACCGAGGCACTATTCACTTCAGATCTAGCCTAAGCAAGACCAAGGGGGAGACCCTAGCTAACCTATGAAGGCTAGCGAACCCACTCAAGACCTCCTAGGGAAATGTGAAGATGAAATAGGAAGAGACCAAGAGTGAATGGATCTAGATCTAGGAAAGATAAGTGGACCCAAATAGTTAGGGCTTGGTTGTGTTAGCACACAATCTCTAGCTGGTAGATAAAAGTGTCCCAACAAGGATGGCAGAGGGTGAACAGCTAGGAAGGTGTAACTGGCAATAGCCAGGTCTTCCGTTCAAGGAACGAAAATCACACCGGACAGGGCTACTATCGCTTTAGACAAGGCACGTAGCCAAGTCAAGGGGGAGACCCCACTCAACCGATGAAGGTTGAGAGACAAAAATACACCCAAATCCCAAACAAAGATAAGAAGTGGAAGCAGAGATTAAGTGTAAATGAACTCCTAAGTCTAGTTTCAGCCATCGGGTGGACACACGGGTGAAATAAGCATGTGAATAAAATGTGACCAGCGATCGAATGTGATGAATAAAATAGATTAGATTAAAGATCAAATGGCTGAAAATAGTCTAAGGATGCAAAGTGAATTGGAAGTGAGATGGTGAAGTAAACTGCCCAAGAAAGGGGTTAAGTAGTAGATTGTTGGACCTAGGGCAGAGAATAATTAGTGTTTTAACTCACTTCCAATCAGCGGTAGCTTGATTCCTTAAGATTACATGATGAAATAAACCCAAAACCAAACTACCCAAAACCCCAAAGTGACCCAAACCAGCTGAAGCAAAAAAACGCCCTAGAGGGGTGTTTTTGGCAAAAGGACCAATGCTAGATCTATGGGTTAATGGAGTCAAAAAGCTATGAAACTTTGTATTTAGGATTTTAAGAACAAATCATAAGCGGGTTTGGAGAGAAATTTAAGTTCCTAAGTCAAATTTTTAGTTTTTAATTTTATCTTGGTTTTACATGCAGTTTCAGCTTAGCAAACACATCAGAAATCTAACTAGAGAATTGAGCATGAGAGGAATACCTGAAACAAAGATGAATGGCTGAATATTTGTGAGAAGACCACTTGTCGAATCCAAGTGATGAGCAGCCAATGCTTTCCCTAAGCGTTTGAGCCAGCTGGAGAGCAAGTGCGCCCTAGCTACCTGCCACAAGAAATGGAAAGTCAGAAATCTGCAACAAATAGATAGTTAACACAGCAAAATGAAAGGCAAATAATTTAGAAATTGAATGATAAACAGCAAATTCAACTCCCTATTTGAAATTCCTTGAAGAAAAACCCAAGTGTGGAGCTCCCACTCCAAAAAATGCGCCCCTCTTCAAGTGACCTTCCAACCTGCAATTCGTTTCAGCTGTAGAAGATGGATAAATGCACTAGAAAACTCATCAATACATCAGCAAATGGCTATCAATCATCACAACATTCATCCAAGCAACCATGTCTCAAGAACTCTCAAGAATCTCTTCTCTATTTCAGTCTAAGTGTTTACAAAAAATGCCCAAGAGAGGTACAAAATGGGTGAGAGTCTTCTCTTATAGAGAATGAATACTCTCAACCCTAACTCTCCCTCCAAAATCAAGGGCTGAGATTGATTATCTCAATGCCCAAATCGATGGAGGAGATCAACTATAGAGGGGGGGCGAATTACCCTCAAAAACGCCCAAATGGATGGTGGACCAACTCGTGGGGCCCATAAAATACATAAGAAATGTGGTTGGGGGGTGCCTATGGGCTGTTTTAGCCCCCCATACCACTACACTATGATCTCAATACAATAAAACATCAAAAACATTGATTTTTGCTGAGTGGAAAAATGCCCCTATGGGCCAATTCGCCCCTCATGGTGAGCTGGGCAATAGAGGGACCCACAACACATGATAGATGTCCAAATATTACCAACATTACCTTAGAAATCACCCTTGTTTTAGCCAACCTTTGATTTTTGCCATTTGCCATAGTTGCCTTTGCCAATTTTTTATTTTCCATATATTTTATTACTGGTTTATATTGTTGAAGGAGTAAATTGCGATTTTGACCCACTTATAGTGCGCAAATTGCCGAACTGTCTACTACAATGTGATCGTGGACCCCAAAAATAGTAGGAATGGTCACTCGAACGACCACGATCGATCACTTAGGCATTATTTACCCAAAATCCATGATTTTTAATTAAAACAGGTCATTAATGACCTAATAATTAAAAATCTCACAAACGCCTCGATCTTTTTACATTCTGTCACTTGGAGGCTCATATGGGTCCCCTGTAGATAATAATTGACCAAAATCGAAATTCCGGTCGCAACATTTTTTTGGCCCCATTTTTGGCCTGGTCAACCTAGTTTGACCAAGTCAAATCTGGTCAACAATGGTGCTAGCTGAATACCTGTATGCAATCATGAAGTGAAAGGCTTCCTTATACAAGTTAGTACATTACTAAACAATATGACAATAATATGGTGATAAAAAATGCATTAGATCTCGGAAAAATACAAGGCCCCAAGTGAGGTGGGCCCACCACATCCAAAAGACTCAACTGCTATGCACAACCTATAGACTTGACCACTTAGCTGACTTTGGGTGATGTGGAATACAAGGTGAAAGATGAGGGATGACAAGGATAAAGATCATGTGACCCTTTGGATAACTCGAGATAGCGGGGTCCACTGAGATAAGCATACCATGATAAAAACACGGGGAAGGGCGGTGTCTCACAAATGGGTATAGTGCAGGGAAACCGCCACTGGTCATCTAACAAGTATCTCACAACTCACATCCGTGCCCGAAGACTCCATGAGGTTCTTTTCTAGAGCCGCCAAACTGGGTGTCTGGCAAACCGTAACTTGAGACTCTAGGGGACAATCTTGAGCTTGTCCCTTGCTCCCTCTCACCTCCTTGCCCCGCAGGACTAGGTGAGGAAATAACCACTACAAATGCTGGCATGTACGGCTGACCTGTCTCCATGTGTGTTTACAAACACATTGCATGGATTTTACAATGAATTTCATACTTAGCCCTTTCTTTGGCTAGATTTTACATTTACAAAAAGCCTTTTTGGCTTACTTTACATTTCTTCATTTCTTCATTTTACATCAAGGCCCTTTTGGGCTACATACATATCTCAAAAGATATAATCATGGTGCTCATACTGCAAAGTAATGGGAGTGAGCAATACATGCTTCGATGACCAATGGGGAGCACCCGGTGAGGCTACACAATCCTAACTGCATTGCAACATCAAGGACAACCGACAAGAGCAAATCCTAGGTTTGAGAGTGCATCTCACACACTAAAGAGTCGAGGCACAATAGACAGGGAATCATGGCATACTTAGAGATCAGTGGGGAAAGGGATCCTCAAGGTCACAAATCGGAATCCAAGTCGGGAAAGACTATCATGGATGAGTCAGATGGATGGAGAAGGTGGAAGGTGGATCCAAAGTCAACTGCCTAGGGGGACTAAGTGACCCGGTGTGCATATATAGGGGCCTACTAGGAAGGGGTGGACTGACATCACCAAGGGGCCCAATCATATATCATAACAATAGCTAGATCACCAAATCAATCATCATATGCAAAGTTAGTGTACTATCATGTATAAACAAGTCTAAGCAACAATCATGAACAATAAACATCAAATGCAATACCTGCCGCACCATATACCTGCTACTGAAGCTGTCTCTGAACTGGATCTCTACTGAATCCAGGCACAAATAGTAAACCAGCAATACTCTGTGATAGTCTCAATCAAAGCAAGACTAGGCAACTGTCTCAATGGGCTCATATCAAAGTCTAGCAATGAAGGGTGATCCTGCGGTAAATGCTAAGTAACATGTCTGGACAATACAATAAAACCATCTATCCCCACTGATATATCTGCTCGGGGCAATCTGAACAAAACTGTGTGCCTCCTCTGAAGGCATCCGATCTCTGATCTGAAAAAATAAAGTATAGTACGGTCCTTGACCATACAATCTGCAGCATGGTAGCTCCAGCTAACATGAATGTGATAACAGGTTGAAGAGGCTTATAGGATGGGTAAATGTTCAACCAAGGAAATATTAAGCCACTTATGAGTTAAAAATAGTACATCTCGATAAATCTAATGCCAATTAGAAAGATCCAAGTGGGGCTCACCCTTAAAATATGGAAAATGGTCAAAATGGGGTCCACAAGGTGAAAATCAAGTTGAAATGGCACTAGGTGATTGGCTAAGTAGTAGATCGAATGATTTGAGGAAAAAGTAGCACAACCCATAAGATAGATCCGGAAAGATGCATAAAACCCACAAGTGCGTCCCCCTCAAGAGAGGACTAGTGCCTTAGATCAGGGGCAAAATGGAGTCGGAATGAAACCAAATTTTAGCTATGATGTTCTTTAATTTTATTAGAAGTGGGTTTTATGTTTTAAGCCCAAATAATCGCCAGATCTATCAGATCTAAAAATATAGGGTTTGAAGTGACCTGTTGCCAACTATATTGTACAATAGTTGAACCTCCATTGAGCCGCCAGTGTTTGAACACAATCAGTGTTCACTTCCAGAGGATCAGAGGTTCAGTTTGCAATAATTAGCCAATTTTGGCTAGCCAGTTTTATTTTTTTGCTGAAAAGACCATGGCCCCACGGGGTTTGTAATAAGTGTGCTACTAGGGCTTTGAGTGGCTCGGTTCCCCATGACTTGGCTATCAACTAAGGCATTCCAGGGAGTTTTTTGCCCTTGTCAATTATGCTTTGCCTATAGCCGAGTAATAATCGACGAAGTTTTCTCCCGCTTCCTCCAAAGCTGGAATGCCCTATTTTGAAATTTGCGCCTTGGGGGGTTATTAGAGTCCAACTGATATATATGAACCTACTGACACCATGTATGTCTTAGATGGTCATTTCCTAAGTCCCTCGTCCATTAAAAAACAATGTCCAAAAATTTTTTTACCAGACGCATTGGATGAGTTTTATTTTTTATTATTTTTCCAAATATTTAATTGCAAAAATACAATTTGTAATATGTCAGTCGTTTGGGGGTGGATTTCAAAGATTGGAGGCTTAATTCCTAAGCCAAAAATCATATTTGAACCCCAAACCCACTTAGCCTAAGTTTCGGAAGTCATTCAGCCTGTTAATTAATATTTTCTCAAAAAAGTCAATAACAGAGAAATTATTAATTAAAATAATAAAATTGAATATTTTGGAGATAATCCAAATCTCTCCAAAATAATCAAAATTGAATAAACTAAAAGGCTAAATTGTAGAACAAGGTCCTAGACACTGAGAGGAGGGGGTGAATTAGTGTCTCTTAAAACTTAAAAATCTCTTGCCAAAGCACTAATTTAATCAATCATATATGAAGCAATCATGACATTTACCAATTATATATATATATATATATGAAATATACAAATACATATGAAGAACAACACATATATGAATATGTCAAATATCTTTTTATTAAATAGGATTTTACATTACACAGCATTAATCATCTAGACCCAGCTAGATTAAGAAACCCAGTTCTCTTACAAGACCCAGCTTGTATACATGACCCAGCATGTAGAGAGGAATCCAATCCTCATTCAAGCTCCAACTTGATTACAAACACCAATCTATTTGAATGAACACAAGGTCCATATCAATGATAGAATATCCACCAAGATATTATTTATTATTTATTATCCACCAAGATGCACTTTATGAATGAATATGTTTCCTCTATATATACCTCTCCAATAGTCATGTTTGTTTTGAAATAACACAACCTTTCAAAACCAATGTGACTTTACAAGGGAACATGTCTCTTCATTAACTTCTTGACTTGTTAATTTACTTTTGTATTTTAACCAAACATTCCTCTCTTTTTTAATTATATCATTTCATAAATGTGTCTTTATTAAAGTTTTTAATCTTTAATATTCATGTCTCTTAACATCAATATCATTTAACTTGTGACCAATTATTAATATTTTGAGATAAACCCTTTCAGTTCGTGTGATCTCTTCCAACGATAACACAACAGTGGAAGCGCCAGATGAGAGCAGTCTCCAAAAACAGGTGGTGATCCATGCATTTCTTCAAAGAAATGGAACTCCAGGCCAACAACACCACGGTAGTATTCAAGCAATAATTATGGCAGTCTACAACCATTCAATGCAACAAAGAAGAAAAGTCACATCTCCATTCTAAAACCCATATGAAATTACGGTTTCAGTTTCACTCGTCACTTTGGGAAGCCAAGGAATAGCACACTTCTTCAACGCAGCTCTTCCACAAAAATATGCAAACAATATCTACACAGTAATAGAGAGATCCCAACGCAGCTCCAAACAAATATTGCACGCAGCTCGAGTCTAGGCAAGATCTCAGGTCTATTCACTTCGATAATGATATCCACAAGTTTGACACCTCCTTTGTTGCTTGGTCACCGGTCTCAACGATGTCGCAGCTTTATTCTTATTTCCACAAGAAGGAAACTTGCATCTACAGGATGTATGCACAACTCAACGCAGCAAAAGGGAGATCGTAGCTACAATGATGAGAGTATCCACACACGTAGCTCTAAGGGAGCAATCTTCATGTAGCTCCAGTTAAGGCGATAGAGAGGCATAGCATGCCCTACCTCAAAACAAATTGGGTCACTCAGAGATGTAAAATGCAGAGATCAATTGTTATCACTCATCATGGAGGCGCAACTCCTCCAAACTCCAGGTCATGGTCTCTTCACGAGAGGTAGCTCCACGTTGCACACAAATATGCACATCTCTCTTGAGAGCTCACCACAAGAGTAGTCTTCACTTGTAGATAACGTAGAGATCCTGTTGTCCACCGAGATGCACACCAGCAGCAAAAATCTTTCGAAAGTTGTTCCCTCACTACAAGTGGGGAAAGTGTGGCCTTGGGGGCAAGCAATGAGCCAAGTACTATCACCTGAATCCCAACTCCTCCGTTTAGGCTAACTCCTAACGAAGCCAAGGGGGGTAGTCCCTACAAAGAGTTTTCTATGGCTCTTATGTTTTAAGTGTTTTTTGGTGTATGGTGATGCGGATGAGTGTTGTTTAGGAGTTTTTTAAATGAAGAGATCACAGCTTTTATAGAAATGAACACAAGATGAAGCAATCCACGTTGCAATTTACAAAATAAGATTGCAAGATGAACAATACGATGACTTGGAAAATTAAGTAAGCATCCACAAGATAAACTTTAAGCAAATGACAAGGACATATGGTCCAGCTTTAAAATATGAAAAAAGTGCCTTACAGACCAGTGCCAAAATGGAGTCAAATAAATACTTGTGATGTTGAAAGTGTAAGTCTCAAAGTAACTGTTCGTGAGATCGTTGTGCAAATTATCTTGGTTGATTGAAAGTTTTAATGATCTTTGATTATTAAGGCTAAGGATACTTCCAACCGATACGCGAGGTACTAGAAGTCTATCCAGAAAAGATAGTATCAAGTGCCTCCGTTCAAGGACATGTTGGGCCACCCAGTACTCTAGCCAAGTCGCGCAATGCTAACCAGCAAACTAGAGGCTGAACATGGAACCCCAGCACCCCCAACTAGGAGATTACCCACCAAACTTATCTTATTGATCAACTCCGGATTGGTTGGTTGTGGGGTGAAAATTTTATTATGTTATCAAAAGTTAACAAATCCAACACCTTTCTGAGTACTAGCCTAACCTTTTGGGGTTGGCAGAGCATACGGAATGATGGATAGCAGCGAAGATAAATTATTAAAGGGGGTGTGAGTTGGAAAGTTTTTTAAATTATTAAAAAGCACACAATTCAACCCTCCGATAGAGAGCGCTCTTGACTTTGTCTTAAGACGGAAGCTCAAAGACTGTGCTAATCTATGTGCTTGATGCAAGGAATATGCAGTGGGAATGCTCTCCGACAGAGAGAGCTCTTAACTTGAGTTATTTCAAGTTCAAGAGACTTTGGTTCTTTGTTAAACTAGAAGCAGCTTAAAGCAAAAGAACACACTTATGAAGCTCAAATAATGATAAAATGAAATAATGAGATGATTAATCTAGCAATAAGATCTACTTTGTAGAAATGAAACTACTCTAAGTGCTTGAAATAAATCTAATCTAAGATCAAAGACACTCTTCCCCAAATGGAAAAGAAAAACCAAAGTGTGGGAGGCCTTATTCCACTTTTGCCTTATTTTATTAATGAGAGTACAAATGACTTGGGAATTTAACCTTTGTGAGGACTTTTGAAAGAATAACAAAACTTAGAAAAACAAAATGAAGTAAGCTCTTAAGAGCTTTTACAAAGGATCATAAGAAGTGTTTTCATGTTTTGGATCATCCTTATGGTTTCTTCAAGTTTGGCTTTGTTTGGATCTCCTCACTTCAAAGCTTTCTCAAGCTCTTTTCTTCAATCACCTACACAAGCGATTTAACTCGAAGCACCCATTATTGTTAGGCAAAAACTACTTAATAATTGAAAACTAACTAAATGCCCAAACTTTTAAAAGCAACTTTTTTTTTTAATTTTTGATGAGATCTAAACTAAAACGAAAGTTGGATGCAAACTAACTACTTTGGGATGCAAGTATGGCTAACAAATAAAATAGATGCAAATACTAACAATGACTTAAATGCAAGCTCTAACCATGAAATGCAAGCCAACCAACTAGAAATAAACTAGATCTTAACAAAACAAATGCAAAGTATATGAGATCTAACTTTGATGCAAAAATGACTAAGATCTAACTAACAAAGCAAACTATGAGACTAACAAGGCCTAACTATTAACTTCTCAAATGCATGAAACTACTAACACTAATCAATCTTTGACGTTAACTCGTTTTTTGTTGTTTTTATTGTGTGTTAGGGCACTTCAAAGATGGACGAAAAGGAGGGGAGGAAGAAGGATAAACGTGGCTGCAAAAAAGGAAGAAGGCAGCCAACTAAGTGGCTGCAAAAAAGGGAAGAAGGCAGCCAACTAAGTGGCTGCAAAAAAGATACAGGGCAGCCAACTAAGTGGCTGCAAAAAAGATGAATGGGCAGCAAAAGGAAAGTCAAGAAGGGAGAAAAACGAAGCTAGAAGAGGGCAAAAAACGAAAGGGTAAGAGGGCCTATAGAAAGAGAACGAAACTAGGCAAGAGAAGACAAAACTAGGGCAACAATGAAGAGCAAGAGAGAGGCAAAAACGAAATGATGAGGATAGGGCCAAAGCAAATCGAGAAAACCAACGCAAGGACAAGGTGGGATCAACCTCCGAACAAGGTGATCACTAGAAGCACTAGTCCCGAAAACATTCCAGCTAGCTGGATGTCCGCAAGGATGCTAATGGGGATAGAGAAGCACCTTCCCTATTGCCCTCCATGACTGGATCCATCCATAGGGGTAACTACATCTTAGGTGATAACATTTTGGCGCCGTTGCCGGGGAAGGTAGAGGCCTACCCTGGTTCGACATATATTTTCCAAACCTCTACTCCCATTCTCTTTGCCAACATTAACATTTTGGCGCCGTTGCCGGGGAGGCAATAGCTTACCTCGGTTTGACATATCTTTCTTAAAGCCCTCCCATTCTATTTGCCTAGCATTTTGGTATTGAAGGCATAGGGCTTACCTCGGACAAGCTAGTAGTCCTTACTTACTCTCTCCTGCATAAACAATGACACATATCTTTGGTAGAAGAGTTTAAATCTACCTCGCGACTCCCAATCGTGACTCCGCTGAGGAGCGAGCTCATTTACATCCCTATAACACTATAATTTAGACAGATCTTATCATTATCTAGAGCCCATGGGGTGCATCATTTTGTTTTCAGGTTCTTAAATTTAAAAGTAAATATAAGTATATATATAAAAAATTAAAAAATTATCAATGGCTGCTACTGAGCGACCTAGGACTTTCAGTCGATTAAAAGTTTTTGACTTTTCCAAAATTATTGGGTATCCTCATCATATTCCTCATCAAGCCTATGAAAGGTTGCCTACTTTCGATGGAAGTTATGAAATCTCTGCTAGAAGGCACCTTGAAAGATTTAGGGAAATTATTAAAGAATTATCCATAACCCATGAGGATGTGTGTATGAGACTATTGGCTTCATCTTTCAAAGAAAGAGCTGGACTCTGGTTTTCGAATTTGAAACCCAATAGCATTTCTGGTTATGACATGTTTGAAAATAAATTCCTAGAAGAATGGGGAAGTGAATTCGATGATATGTATCTTTCAAATCAAATCCAAGATCAAAACCTTCCCCTTTCCGATGCTATTGTTGAATCATTTAACAATCAAATATCAAGTGATTTGTCAACATCCGGAGATGACCTTTCCTGCCCAATTTCTTCTAATGATAAGTCTTCTACTTTTGAATCAATCGAAAGTCAAATCTTTAATCATTGTACAAACTATAAGTTTTCAAATTGCTTTTTAAGTAGCCCTAGTCCTGATCCTGAGGAAATTTCTGAGGATGAGCTTTTAGTTCCTCCCTCAGAGAGACTCATTAGTCATTATGTATTTAGTGATCATTCAATTCCTTATCACCTTATTGAAGAAGAAGAAAGTAGGGACATCGACCAAGGTCCTTTAGTGGTGACTTCACATGATCATTGTGCAAATAATCAGGGTGTTTTAAATAAACTTGTTAATTTTCTCCCTGACAAATTAAATAAAAATGATCATTTATCTTCATATGAATTTAAGGATGAATCAATAGAAGTTCAATCTCAAGATGAAGATGAAATAATGAATCACACTAGATGCTCTAGTCTTTGTTCCACCTCTTATAATGAGTCTTTAAATTTTTCCATCCTTAGTCAAGATAGGTTCATCGATTTCTTAGAATTAGAATCTTGTCCTCAGGTTGTAAATATTAAATTTGATCAAAAGCTTGAAATTATTCCTAGAATAAAGAATATTTTCTATTATCAAAATCCAAGGTCGAACTTCTTTATCCATTTGGGAGATTTTTCATATTTGCAATCCACCCTCCTTTCCCAACCCTTTCAATCATCTTCGGGTTGGTGCTCTAGTCAATCTTTTGCCTTGGAAATTTTTAATAAGAAGTATAAGCATGATTACATGTTTGGAGAAAAAACACTTCATTTCTCTTTTCAGTCACTTTGGAACCATAATGCTTGTTGTCAAAATATCAATCATTCTTGGTGGCTAGAAAAGGTTTTTAAAGATCAATTCCATCTTTTCTCCATTTTTGAGCATCAAGTGGGTCTGACTTTGATTTTTTGTCTTTTAGGCTTTAATCTATCACCACTTGGGTTTTTGATCATCGGTCCCAAGGAGAATCAAATTGAATATGTAAGAGAAGTAAATGAACAAGTTAATCTGTATGAAAATGAATCGAATCACATGTCTTATGTCCTTCCTCTATCCATCCCTGAGTTTAATTTGCATAAATTTTATGATCCTATCAGTTCTTTGATGGAGGATGTTTGCATCAGTCAGTCTTCTCCTTGGCATAATTTCATATTGCATTATTCAAACCATTCTTCAATTTATGAACAAATCAAAAACACTATGCCCTTAAATTTGTTGATCTTTAGCCCAATCTTGACTTGTTCTATTATCAAAAATCAAATAAGAATCATTAACCTATTTGATGAATGGTTGCACTGGATTTATGATTTTACCTAGCATTTGTGCTAACTTGTTAGATTAGGGTAGGTAGGAAACCAAATAAGCCTACTTGGGCAGTAGTTAGTCCTTTTTGTTATTGAGTCTAGCACCTTGTTTATCCCTAAGCTCCGTCGTAAGCTCCTAGTTTAACTGAGTACCTGTCACTTTTCTTTTCTCTGCACAATAAATTTCAAATCTTGCAAAATATGTTAGTACTTTAATTTACTTTCTGCATTTATATTTCATGCATTTATATGTCTGACATAGAGTAGATTTTATTTCAGTTGATTTTATATTTTTCCCACACATGCGGCATGAGGTATTTTTGATGTTTGTGAATGCAGAAAAATAGGTTGCAAGAATAAAAGCTGGAAATAAAATGGTAGAGTGCTGGATCGTGGATTCGAGTAGCAGAGTTCGAGGACCAGAGATTCTGAGGTTCTCAAGCGCTCATTTCAGCAGAGCACTTGTCCCAGCCGGAGCCAGATGTTATCACATTTATAGTAGCCGGGCTACCATACATTATTTTTCTGATGCCAGTACACTATTCAGCTAGTTCCCCTACATTTGAGATGCCGAGATGAGCATCTATATTGGATCACTATCGGATTGTGGACAGCAGTTGTATTCCCCATGCCATGACTGAGTCTTGGGACACTCAGAGAGATGACCGATGTAGCCATTATACCATTGGTACAGAGCAGTCAGTAGTGCCCAGAGTTGCAGCAGCAGTTTCAGCGGACAGATGATAGTACAGGTTGATGATCTTTCAGGTATATGACTCAGCAGGTATATCATGGTGTTATGGTTAGATTGCTTTTATACTTATTCTTATAGCATGTCTTAGCACTTAGTGTCATGATCTGGCGATCATATAGATATGTGGACCTGGTTGATCTATTATATATATTATATTGTCCCTACTCAGACTTAGAAGTTCACTATTCATACTCATTGGTTTTACCCTCCTTAGGGAGAATAGAGGTGATCATTCCACCATACCTTGGCTTGCTAGTGTTGGCTCCATTATTCATTGTCTTCATCCATCCATGGCCTACCTTTTAGGTTATCACCCTGACTTACTACTTGACTAGTGGCATGGAGGACTTCTCCCCACTATAGCCTCTGTATTGGATGAGCTTCCTTGTTTATTGTGTCTCGGCTCTGAGTTGGTGACAAAACTTACCTATGGTGAGTTGGAGTTCCTTGGAATTCCCCCTAGTCACTAAAGTTGTGTTGGCTAAACCTGAAACTTTTAGTGCTGCCATGAATACAAAATCTGGAAAAAGTGAAATGTTCTATCTTGTATGAAAAGCCCATTCATGCAATGTGTTTCTAAACACACATGAATGAAAGGCATGCCAAATGAAAATGGCCATGAAAATAAAATGTTATATCTTTTGGAAAAATAAATACCTAGGTAAACAAGCTGTCCATGACACACCTAGAAGTGCTCAGGTAAACAAGTGCCTTAAAAACACACCTGCAGCAGAAAGCCTAAAAATAAATGTAAATCTATGCAGTGTGTTTATAAACACACATAGATTAAGGCTATGGAAACTACAGGCCCTAGAAGCAATGGAACTTAAATGCTATATCTAAACAATTGCTGGCCTTATTTGTGCGCATCTATGAAGGTGAATAAACCCTCTTTAAACAACTCATCCATTTGTGAGACACCTCCATTCCCTGTGTTATTGCTCATTCAGTATATACTATGGTGTGTATTCCCTTTCCCTTGCCAAAGTGTCACAAAGTCAAGGCAGTCAAGTCATCCCTTAGCCTAGCCAATTATTTCAGCCTTCATCCTTCACTAGCAAATTGATCACAACTATGAAGTGAGTATGATCCTGAAAGTCTAGTCTAAGTAATAATAATAATTAACGACACTATATATTTGGATTTAGATCGCCAGTCATGATTACTCTGTGTTATAATTGTTATTTGAATAAGTTGTAGAGCATGTATTAACCTTGACACTTTGCAGCAGCTATTGATGATGGTCTGAGTTATATTTGGTCTTGATTAGACCTAGTTTGACCATGGAGGACCATGGGACATGAGATGTTGGACCTTATGATGATATGGATAGATGATATATGGTCTATGTATACACACATGATGATTCTACGCAGCAGCCACAGGGTTATGATGATGATTCTTGGATTACAGCAGTTTTGTATATGTACAGCGCATTATTATTGGCCTTGTTCCGGTATATTGGATATTCATTTTGATCATGCAGAGATTCATATGGTGTATGAGTACACATCTTGGATGGATTTGGACCTTCTGAGTCCAATGGGACAGTTTGTCTTCAGTTCCGGGCACTTACAGTGATGATTGAGCCTCAGTAGGCTGTCCCAGTGCAGTTTTGGTCTGTTTGAGGCCCTGTCAGAGCAGATGTGATTTTTATCCGGTTGACCTAGGGCGCTGATGATGGAGGGGGTGGTCCAGCCACTTGTTTTTACCATATTACCCCCCTTCCGGACACATTGGTGCCCACACCTTGACAGCGCCAGCACTCCAGGAGGCTGTTTGGGGCAGTTTCACGCTTCCCGAGGCATTTCAGGATTGGTAGAAATGGCTATTGAGGAAATCGATTTGGGCTACTGAGGCAAAGTTATGGCATGGGATGATCAGTGATGATAGATCGGGGTCTTCCACACCTTCTCCAGCAGTTTCAGCTTCATCGGGGCCCGCATCCATCACTTATGGCACTTTCTGTGGATTTTTGAGGTCTTTTGAGGACCACGACTTCACTATGGAGGCACGATTTGGTACATTCATGATTATTTATTGGATATTGTGCTATGGGGATTGACCAAGGAGGGATAAAATTACCCCTTGGACCCACCATAGGCCTCTTATGATATTTTGTCATCATTATTTGGTGGGATTCCCCTCTTATAGGGCGATTTTGTCCACTTACATAATATTTTATTAGCGATCCATGTATTTTATTGTTGGGCTCATCTCAACCATTGATTAGACATTTGTATCTTTTAATCTTAGCCACTCATCCAAAAAGTGGTTAGGATTTTGGTGCCTCTCCTTCCTATTTAAAGGAGAGAGCTTCTCATTGTAAAAGGACTTTTGGCTCTGGATTATTGGAATAGAAAATTATTATTGCATCTATCTCCAATGTTGTGGTGAATGTTTTTGGTGTTCGTTCGTTGGTTCTTCCTTTGCACTGAGTTATTGGAGATCTTGTTTGCCATATCTTTTGTACCACGATTTTGCATCTACAGGTGGAGGCCGATTTGCTTGGAGGAGGAGGTATTGGTAGGGGAAGACTCTCCCTACTTCTTCTTTGGAGCTCTTCGTTGGTAACAGGGAGTATTACTGTCCCAGGACCTTCTATTTCATGTTACTGTTGCATTTCTCTTGTATTTCTTCCATACTTGATCTTACTGATTGAATTTTCATTCCTTGGTTTGACAGGTAGAGGAAGGCGCACTTGTGGGCTAGGGCATCAAATCGGCAAGCAAAATCAACAATTTCTCATTTGATCTCTGCGGGAATCTTCCTCAACATCAAGGCATCTCATTCACATCATTCAGGTATGATCTCAAGGTAAGTTCTATCTCCATGATCTATCCAATTGTCAAAAATATCTAAAAACCCTAAATATTTCAAAACCCCAATTTTGCATTTTCTCAGATCTACTTAGATCTATTGGGTTGTTGGACGTAATATTGAAGACCCACCTCTATAGCATCCACGGCATCCCGGATCTATAGTTTGGTGAGGATTGGCTTCCGTTTGACCCCTCTCCCATACCAACTTAGCTTCTCCCCGGCAACGGCGCCAAAAAATGTTATCACACAACTTGTAGTTGCCCCTAGAGGTATCCCATCCGGGACGGTAGAGGAGACAGGCAACTAAAGAGGTGACCCAAGAGATGCCACGGTTCCCAATGCAGGTGGGAGTCACGTCAACCGAGGCACTCTTCGCTTTAGGTCAAGGTGTAACTAGACCAAGGGGGAGACCCTATACCCCAATCACAATTGATTGGACCCAAACAAAGGTTTCTAAGGGTAAGTAAAAAAGTGAGTTACGGAAACCAATGCAAGGCAATGTGGACCTATGGGTTAAGGTATGGTTGAGGGAGGTGTAAGAGTTTGTTAATGTTTCAACCTATGTATGGTTTAGGCCACATGATGGGGTATGATTACTAGGTGTAGTACCATGTGTTTGCACAAGTGGGTCTTGTTTTCTTGGGAAGTGTGAAATGGTTCTAGGTGGACCCACAAGGTGAAGTTAGGTGTGAGGTTGGTACTATAGGTTAGGTATAGGGTAGATCTATGAGTTTGAGTTGGTTCTAGGAGTACCCATGTACTAGATCTAGGGTTTGACACAAATCCCAAGGAGTGCGCCTTGCTTGGAGAAGGACTAGTGCCTTGTTAGATGGGCTTATGGGGTCAAAAAGTATGTCAAAGTGTAGATCGGGACACCTAGAAGCCAAGTCAAGTGAGTTGAATGAGATCCAATGGTTGGATCTTACTAGATCTAGGTTTTTAAGTGAGGACCCTAAGTGGACCACAATCCCTTGAAACAAGGAATGCAATCCCCAAGGCGGATCTTGACAAAAGGACAGTATAGACCTAGGTTTCAAGGCATGGGCATTCCAAAACCACGAAAATCTCAAACACCCACTTCCTAGAAGTGGACCAACTCAAATCTTCAAGGGGGTGCGACTTGCTCAAGGAAGGGCAAAAGATGGGTTTGGTGGACCAAATCAAGTCCAATGGCCACCAAACTGTAGATCCAAGTGGTTAGTGCCCCGATCTATGTATCTTCAAAATTTCAAGTGAATCCAAGGGCTAGATCTTAGTAGATCTAAGTTTTAAGGTGCCAAGAAGATCAAAAGGGGGTTTCAACCCCTTAAAACATGGAGAGATGTCCACAAGGTAGTTTTCACCAAAGTAAAGATATGGGTATATGTTATCAAATGTCTAGATGTCAAATCAAGTGGGATCTCACATACCCATGTGCTAGATCTAACCCAACAAGCTTCTCTTAGGAAAATCGATTTAGGTTCAAGAAGGCTTTATGCATTGAAAAGTGTGTCAATTTTTAGCCAATCACCACCAAACTATAGATCCAACTAGGGGTGGATCCTATAGAGGTGGGTTTTTAATATCTTTTCAATTGCAAGGCTAGATCTAAGTAGATCTAAGAAATACCAAAATTGGGGTTTTGATTTGATTAGGGTTTTTATGATCTAGAAATTATGGAAGACTCAAGGAAGAGAAGATCATACCTCTTGGAACATACCTGGATGAAGAGATGAATGCTAGTTGAGACGAGGATTACTTTGCCAAAGATCAAATGGAGAATTGTTGAAGCCCTCTTGCCAAATCGATTTTTCCAAGCCACATGTGATTCCTTCTAACCTGTCAAGCCAAGGAGCAAAGCATCAATCAGTTTAACAAATTGAAGGTAGATGCAAGCAAGAGAGAGAGAAACATAGAATAGTTGACACAAAGGCAAAACTACTCCCTGTCAAACCCAAAACGACTTCTTCCAAGCTTGAAGGGCAAGCCTCCCCACCAATTCGCACTTGTCAAAATCGCCCTCTTAACCTGCAAATGAAATATGGCAAATATGCAAGATAGCTACAATAGATCCTCCAGTGCAATGGACAATAGCATTTACAATCGAAACAACCAACATCCACTCCAATCCAAGCATGTACTCCAAAAGATAGAAATTTTATTCCAAGAGCCAAGAGCCAAAAATATCTAGATACCCTAAATATTTCTAAACCCCAATTTTGCATTTTCTCAGATCTACTTAGATCTATTGGGTTGTTGGGCGTAATATTGAAAACCCACCTCTATAGCATCCACGGCATCCCGGATCTATAGTTTGGTGAGGATTGGCTTCCGTTTGACCCCTCTCCCATACCAACTTAGCTTCTCCCAAGCAAGGCGCACTTCACTGATTGAGCAAGTTGACCTAGATCTAAGTGGTGGGAGTTTGAGATTCCACTTGATTTGACATCTACACATCCAATAACATACACCCAGATTGTTACTTTTCTGAAATTCACCTTGTGGGCCCTATTCCACATTTTAAGGGATTTAAACCCCATTTTGGACCACTTGGAACACTTAAACTCAGATCTACTAAGATCTAACCGATGGATTGCCACGAAACTATAGATCCATACCCCTACTTGACCGATCTACCCGGATCTAAAATTTGGATGCCATCCGACTTGATTTGACCCACCTAACCCCACTTTTTAGCCTCCTTGGGCAAAATCGCACCACCTTGGAGAAGTGAGTTGACTCACTTCCAGGAACTGGGTACTTGAGATTTTTGGAGATTCAGAACCGGAATAATTCAAAACCTAGGTCTAGACTATCACTTTGTCAAATCTTGCCTTGGGGATTGCATTCCTTGTTTTAAGGGATTGTGGTCCACTTGGGTCAAACCTAGATCTAGATACATTCATCCATCAAGACCTCTATTGCCCACTTGTCCCAAGTACTAGGAGTCCTAAACCACAAGTCAAACCTACTTTGACTCCACTTCCCAATTCCCAAGGCACTGGTTTCTCTCCAAGTTAATTCAACTCTCCTAGATTGTTGGATTGACTTGTGGTTTGACCTATGCATGGTGAACTAAACCCTTGAAGCTATCATGTATCATGGTCAAGCTTGTCGTCTGTACTAGTTAGCCCCAATACAACCCTTAAACTACCCTGCATTGGACACAGTTCCCAAGGCAGTGGATCTTTTAACATTGAACTAGTACACTAGCCCTAGATCTCACTTCAAACATTATAAGTCACTCTTACATCAACCATGAACCAAAGCTATACCTATTGAACCCCTCACTCGGCTTGTGACTTCATCTTTAGGTCTAGGATAAACCATACACCTAACTTCACTTAGAAATACCCTGATTTGGTGTCTTGGTTTTGATCTCTCCTGTCGGGAGTAGATCGGGTCTCCCCCTTTGTTGTCTGGGCTAGATAACATAAAGCGAAGGTTTCCTCGACTGGCGTGACAACCATACATATTGGAGGTCGAGGTGATCGTGGTTGCACCTTTTGAGTTGCCCTTCCCTATTGCCATCCATGACTGGATCCATCCATAGGGGTAACTACATCTTAGGTGATAACATTTTGGCGCCGTTGCCGGGGAAGGTAGAGGCCTACCCTGGTTCGACATATATTTTCCAAACCTCTACTCCCATTCTCTTTGCCAACATTAACATTTTGGCGCCGTTGCCGGGGAGGCAATAGCTTACCTTGGTTTGACATATCTTTCTTAAAGCCCTCCCATTCTATTTGCCTAGCATTTCGGTATTGAAGGCATAGGGCTTACCTCGAACAAGCTAGTAGTCCTTACTTACTCTCTCCTGCATAAACAATGACACATATCTTTGGTAGAAGAGTTTAAATCTACCTGGCGACTCCCAATCGTGACTCCGCTGAGGAGCGAGCTCATTTACATCCCTATAACACTATAATTTAGACAGATCTTATCATTATCTAGAGCCCATGGGGTGCATCATTTTGTTTTCAGGTTCTTAAATTTAAAAGTAAATATAAGTATATATATAAAAAATTAAAAAATTATCAATGGCTGCTACTGAGCAACCTAGGACTTTCGGTCGATTAAAAGTTTTTGACTTTTCCAAAATTATTGGGTATCCTCATCATATTCCTCATCAAGCCTATGAAAGGTTGCCTACTTTCGATGGAAGTTATGAAATCTCTGCTAGAAGGCACCTTGAAAGATTTAGGGAAATTATTAAAGAATTATCCATAACCCATGAGGATGTGTGTATGAGACTATTGGCTTCATCTTTCAAAGAAAGAGCTGGACTCTGGTTTTCGAATTTGAAACCCAATAGCATTTCTGGTTATGACATGTTTGAAAATAAATTCCTAGAAGAATGGGGAAGTGAATTCGATGATATGTATCTTTCAAATCAAATCCAAGATCAAAACCTTCCCCTTTCCGATGCTATTGTTGAATCATTTAACAATCAAATATCAAGTGATTTGTCAACATCCGGAGATGACCTTTCCTGCCCAATTTCTTCTAATGATAAGTCTTCTACTTTTGAATCAATCGAAAGTCAAATCTTTAATCATTGTACAAACTATAAGTTTTCAAATTGCTTTTTAAGTAGCCCTAGTCCTGATCCTGAGGAAATTTCTGAGGATGAGCTTTTAGTTCCTCCCTCAGAGAGACTCATTAGTCATTATGTATTTAGTGATCATTCAATTCCTTATCACCTTATTGAAGAAGAAGAAAGTAGGGACATCGACCAAGGTCCTTTAGTGGTGACTTCACATGATCATTGTGCAAATAATCAGGGTGTTTTAAATAAACTTGTTAATTTTCTCCCTGACAAATTAAATAAAAATGATCATTTATCTTCATATGAATTTAAGGATGAATCAATAGAAGTTCAATCTCAAGATGAAGATGAAATAATGAATCACACTAGATGCTCTAGTCTTTGTTCCACCTCTTATAATGAGTCTTTAAATTTTTCCATCCTTAGTCAAGATAGGTTCATCGATTTCTTAGAATTAGAATCTTGTCCTCAGGTTGTAAATATTAAATTTGATCAAAAGCTTGAAATTATTCCTAGAATAAAGAATATTTTCTATTATCAAAATCCAAGGTCAAACTTCTTTATCCATTTGGGAGATTTTTCATATTTGCAATCCACCCTCCTTTCCCAACCCTTTCAATCATCTTCGGGTTGGTGCTCTAGTCAATCTTTTGCCTTGGAAATTTTTAATAAGAAGTATAAGCATGATTACATGTTTGGAGAAAAAACACTTCATTTCTCTTTTCAGTCACTTTGGAACCATAATGCTTGTTGTCAAGATATCAATCATTCTTGGTGGCTAGAAAAGGTTTTTAAAGATCAATTCCATCTTTTCTCCATTTTTGAGCATCAAGTGGGTCTGACTTTGATTTTTTGTCTTTTAGGCTTTAATCTATCACCACTTGGGTTTTTGATCATCGGTCCCAAGGAGAATCAAATTGAATATGTAAGAGAAGTAAATGAACAAGTTAATCTGTATGAAAATGAATCGAATCACATGTCTTATGTCCTTCCTCTATCCATCCCTGAGTTTAATTTGCATAAATTTTATGATCCTATCAGTTCTTTGATGGAGGATGTTTGCATCAGTCAGTCTTCTCCTTGGCATAATTTCATATTGCATTATTCAAACCATTCTTCAATTTATGAACAAATCAAAAACACTATGCCCTTAAATTTGTTGATCTTTAGCCCAATCTTGACTTGTTCTATTATCAAAAATCAAATAAGAATCATTAACCTATTTGATGAATGGTTGCACTGGATTTATGATTTTACCTAGCATTTGTGCTAACTTGTTAGATTAGGGTAGGTAGGAAACCAAATAAGCCTACTTGGGCAGTAGTTAGTCCTTTTTGTTATTGAGTCTAGCACCTTGTTTATCCCTAAGCTCCGTCGTAAGCTCCTAGTTTAACTGAGTACCTGTCACTTTTCTTTTCTCTGCACAATAAATTTCAAATCTTGCAAAATATGTTAGTACTTTAATTTACTTTCTGCATTTATATTTCATGCATTTATATGTCTGACATAGAGTAGATTTTATTTCAGTTGATTTTATATTTTTCCCACACATGCGGCATGAGGTATTTTTGATGTTTGTGAATGCAGAAAAATAGGTTGCAAGAATAAAAGCTGGAAATAAAATGGTAGAGTGCTGGATCGTGGATTCGAGTAGCAGAGTTCGAGGACCAGAGATTCTGAGGTTCTCAAGCGCTCATTTCAGCAGAGCACTTGTCCCAGCCGGAGCCAGATGTTATCACATTTATAGTAGCCGGGCTACCATACATTATTTTTCTGATGCCAGTACACTATTCAGCTAGTTCCCCTACATTTGAGATGCCGAGATGAGCATCTATATTGGATCACTATCGGATTGTGGACAGCAGTTGTATTCCCCATGCCATGACTGAGTCTTGGGACACTCAGAGAGATGACCGATGTAGCCATTATACCATTGGTACAGAGCAGTCAGTAGTGCCCAGAGTTGCAGCAGCAGTTTCAGCGGACAGATGATAGTACAGGTTGATGATCTTTCAGGTATATGACTCAGCAGGTATATCATGGTGTTATGGTTAGATTGCTTTTATACTTATTCTTATAGCATGTCTTAGCACTTAGTGTCATGATCTGGCGATCATATAGATATGTCGACCTGGTTGATCTATTATATATATTATATTGTCCCTACTCAGACTTAGAAGTTCACTATTCATACTCATTGGTTTTACCCTCCTTAGGGAGAATAGAGGTGATCATTCCACCATACCTTGGCTTGCTAGTGTTGGCTCCATTATTCATTGTCTTCATCCATCCATGGCCTACCTTTTAGGTTATCACCCTGACTTACTACTTGACTAGTGGCATGGAGGACTTCTCCCCACTGTAGCCTCTGTATTGGATGAGCTTCCTTGTTTATTGTGTCTCGGCTCTGAGTTGGTGACAAAACTTACCTATGGTGAGTTGGAGTTCCTTGGAATTCCCCCTAGTCACTAAAGTTGTGTTGGCTAAACCTGAAACTTTTAGTGCTGCCATGAATACAAAATCTGGAAAAAGTGAAATGTTCTATCTTGTATGAAAAGCCCATTCATGCAATGTGTTTCTAAACACACATGAATGAAAGGCATGCCAAATGAAAATGGCCATGAAAATAAAATGTTATATCTTTTGGAAAAATAAATACCTAGGTAAACAAGCTGTCCATGACACACCTAGAAGTGCTCAGGTAAACAAGTGCCTTAAAAACACACCTGCAGCAGAAAGCCTAAAAATAAATGTAAATCTATGCAATGTGTTTATAAACACACATAGATTAAGGCTATGGAAACTACAGGCCCTAGAAGCAATGGAACTTAAATGCTATATCTAAACAATTGCTGGCCTTATTTGTGCGCATCTATGAAGGTGAATAAACCCTCTTTAAACAACTCATCCATTTGTGAGACACCTCCATTCCCTGTGTTATTGCTCATTCAGTATATACTATGGTGTGTATTCCCTTTCCCTTGCCAAAGTTCACAAAGTCAAGGCAGTCAAGTCATCCCTAGCCTAGCCAATTATTTCAGCCTTCATCCTTCACTAGCAAATTGATCACAACTATGAAGTGAGTATGATCCTGAAAGTCTAGTCTGAGTAATAATAATAATTAACGACACTATATATTTGGATTTAGATCGCCAGTCATGATTACTCTGTGTTATAATTGTTATTTGAATAAGTTGTAGAGCATGTATTAACCTTGACACTTTGCAGCAGCTATTGATGATGGTCTGAGTTATATTTGGTCTTGATTAGACCTAGTTTGACCATGGAGGACCATGGGACATGAGATGTTGGACCTTATGATGATATGGATAGATGATATATGGTCTATGTATACACACATGATGATTCTACGCAGCAGCCACAGGGTTATGATGATGATTCTTGGATTACAGCAGTTTTGTATATGTACAGCGCATTATTATTGGCCTTGTTCCGGTATATTGGATATTCATTTTGATCATGCAGAGATTCATATGGTGTATGAGTACACATCTTGGATGGATTTGGACCTTCTGAGTCCAATGGGACAGTTTGTCTTCAGTTCCGGGCACTTACAGTGATGATTGAGCCTCAGTAGGCTGTCCCAGTGCAGTTTTGGTCTGTTTGAGGCCCTGTCAGAGCAGATGTGATTTTTATCCGGTTGACCTAGGGCGCTGATGATGGAGGGGGTGGTCCAGCCACTTGTTTTTACCATATTACCCCCCTTCCGGACACATTGGTGCCCACACCTTGACAGCGCCAGCACTCCAGGAGGCTGTTTGGGGCAGTTTCACGCTTCCCGAGGCATTTCAGGATTGGTAGAAATGGCTATTGAGGAAATCGATTTGGGCTACTGAGGCAAAGTTATGGCATGGGATGATCAGTGATGATAGATCGGGGTCTTCCACACCTTCTCCAGCAGTTTCAGCTTCATCGGGGCCCGCATCCATCACTTATGGCACTTTCTGTGGATTTTTGAGGTCTTTTGAGGACCACGACTTCACTATGGAGGCACGATTTGGTACATTCATGATTATTTATTGGATATTGTGCTATGGGGATTGACCAAGGAGGGATAAAATTACCCCTTGGACCCACCATAGGCCTCTTATGATATTTTGTCATCATTATTTGGTGGGATTCCCCTCTTATAGGGCGATTTTGTCCACTTACATAATATTTTATTAGCGATCCATGTATTTTATTGTTGGGCTCATCTCAACCATTGATTAGACATTTGTATCTTTTAATCTTAGCCACTCATCCAAAAAGTGGTTAGGATTTTGGTGCCTCTCCTTCCTATTTAAAGGAGAGAGCTTCTCATTGTAAAAGGACTTTTGGCTCTGGATTATTGGAATAGAAAATTATTATTGCATCTATCTCCAATGTTGTGGTGAATGTTTTTGGTGTTCGTTCGTTGGTTCTTCCTTTGCACTGAGTTATTGGAGATCTTGTTTGCCATATCTTTTGTACCACGATTTTGCATCTACAGGTGGAGGCCGATTTGCTTGGAGGAGGAGGTATTGGTAGGGGAAGACTCTCCCTACTTCTTCTTTGGAGCTCTTCGTTGGTAACAGGGAGTATTACTGTCCCAGGACCTTCTATTTCATGTTACTGTTGCATTTCTCTTGTATTTCTTCCATACTTGATCTTACTGATTGAATTTTCATTCCTTGGTTTGACAGGTAGAGGAAGGCGCACTTGTGGGCTAGGGCATCAAATCGGCAAGCAAAATCAACAATTTCTCATTTGATCTCTGCGGGAATCTTCCTCAACATCAAGGCATCTCATTCACATCATTCAGGTATGATCTCAAGGTAAGTTCTATCTCCATGATCTATCCAATTGTCAAAAATATCTAAAAACCCTAAATATTTCAAAACCCCAATTTTGCATTTTCTCAGATCTACTTAGATCTATTGGGTTGTTGGACGTAATATTGAAGACCCACCTCTATAGCATCCACGGCATCCCGGATCTATAGTTTGGTGAGGATTGGCTTCCGTTTGACCCCTCTCCCATACCAACTTAGCTTCTCCCCGGCAACGGCGCCAAAAAATGTTATCACACAACTTGTAGTTGCCCCTAGAGGTATCCCATCCGGGACGGTAGAGGAGACAGGCAACTAAAGAGGTGACCCAAGAGATGCCACGGTTCCCAATGCAGGTGGGAGTCACGTCAACCGAGGCACTCTTCGCTTTAGGTCAAGGTGTAACTAGACCAAGGGGGAGACCCTATACCCCAATCACAATTGATTGGACCCAAACAAAGGTTTCTAAGGGTAAGTAAAAAAGTGAGTTACGGAAACCAATGCAAGGCAATGTGGACCTATGGGTTAAGGTATGGTTGAGGGAGGTGTAAGAGTTTGTTAATGTTTCAACCTATGTATGGTTTAGGCCACATGATGGGGTATGATTACTAGGTGTAGTACCATGTGTTTGCACAAGTGGGTCTTGTTTTCTTGGGAAGTGTGAAATGGTTCTAGGTGGACCCACAAGGTGAAGTTAGGTGTGAGGTTGGTACTATAGGTTAGGTATAGGGTAGATCTATGAGTTTGAGTTGGTTCTAGGAGTACCCATGTACTAGATCTAGGGTTTGACACAAATCCCAAGGAGTGCGCCTTGCTTGGAGAAGGACTAGTGCCTTGTTAGATGGGCTTATGGGGTCAAAAAGTATGTCAAAGTGTAGATCGGGACACCTAGAAGCCAAGTCAAGTGAGTTGAATGAGATCCAATGGTTGGATCTTACTAGATCTAGGTTTTTAAGTGAGGACCCTAAGTGGACCACAATCCCTTGAAACAAGGAATGCAATCCCCAAGGCGGATCTTGACAAAAGGACAGTATAGACCTAGGTTTCAAGGCATGGGCATTCCAAAACCACGAAAATCTCAAACACCCACTTCCTAGAAGTGGACCAACTCAAATCTTCAAGGGGGTGCGACTTGCTCAAGGAAGGGCAAAAGATGGGTTTGGTGGACCAAATCAAGTCCAATGGCCACCAAACTGTAGATCCAAGTGGTTAGTGCCCCGATCTATGTATCTTCAAAATTTCAAGTGAATCCAAGGGCTAGATCTTAGTAGATCTAAGTTTTAAGGTGCCAAGAAGATCAAAAGGGGGTTTCAACCCCTTAAAACATGGAGAGATGTCCACAAGGTAGTTTTCACCAAAGTAAAGATATGGGTATATGTTATCAAATGTCTAGATGTCAAATCAAGTGGGATCTCACATACCCATGTGCTAGATCTAACCCAACAAGCTTCTCTTAGGAAAATCGATTTAGGTTCAAGAAGGCTTTATGCATTGAAAAGTGTGTCAATTTTTAGCCAATCACCACCAAACTATAGATCCAACTAGGGGTGGATCCTATAGAGGTGGGTTTTTAATATCTTTTCAATTGCAAGGCTAGATCTAAGTAGATCTAAGAAATACCAAAATTGGGGTTTTGATTTGATTAGGGTTTTTATGATCTAGAAATTATGGAAGACTCAAGGAAGAGAAGATCATACCTCTTGGAACATACCTGGATGAAGAGATGAATGCTAGTTGAGACGAGGATTACTTTGCCAAAGATCAAATGGAGAATTGTTGAAGCCCTCTTGCCAAATCGATTTTTCCAAGCCACATGTGATTCCTTCTAACCTGTCAAGCCAAGGAGCAAAGCATCAATCAGTTTAACAAATTGAAGGTAGATGCAAGCAAGAGAGAGAGAAACATAGAATAGTTGACACAAAGGCAAAACTACTCCCTGTCAAACCCAAAACGACTTCTTCCAAGCTTGAAGGGCAAGCCTCCCCACCAATTCGCACTTGTCAAAATCGCCCTCTTAACCTGCAAATGAAATATGGCAAATATGCAAGATAGCTACAATAGATCCTCCAGTGCAATGGACAATAGCATTTACAATCGAAACAACCAACATCCACTCCAATCCAAGCATGTACTCCAAAAGATAGAAATTTTATTCCAAGAGCCAAGAGCCAAAAATATCTAGATACCCTAAATATTTCTAAACCCCAATTTTGCATTTTCTCAGATCTACTTAGATCTATTGGGTTGTTGGGCGTAATATTGAAAACCCACCTCTATAGCATCCACGGCATCCCGGATCTATAGTTTGGTGAGGATTGGCTTCCGTTTGACCCCTCTCCCATACCAACTTAGCTTCTCCCAAGCAAGGCGCACTTCACTGATTGAGCAAGTTGACCTAGATCTAAGTGGTGGGAGTTTGAGATTCCACTTGATTTGACATCTACACATCCAATAACATACACCCAGATTGTTACTTTTCTGAAATTCACCTTGTGGGCCCTATTCCACATTTTAAGGGATTT
This sequence comes from Larix kaempferi, assembly GCA_027924585.1. Classification (NCBI taxonomy): domain Eukaryota; kingdom Viridiplantae; phylum Streptophyta; class Pinopsida; order Pinales; family Pinaceae; genus Larix; species Larix kaempferi. The sequence continues at coordinate 5,585,418 of BSBM01000636.1, forward strand.
AAACCCCATTTTGGACCACTTGGAACACTTAAACTCAGATCTACTAAGATCTAACCGATGGATTGCCACGAAACTATAGATCCATACCCCTACTTGACCGATCTACCCGGATCTAAAATTTGGATGCCATCCGACTTGATTTGATCCACCTAATCCCACTTTTTAGCCTCCTTGGGCAAAATCGCACCACCTTGGAGAAGTGAGTTGACTCACTTCCAGGAACTGGGTACTTGAGATTTTTGGAGATTCAGAACCGGAATAATTCAAAACCTAGGTCTAGACTATCACTTTGTCAAATCTTGCCTTGGGGATTGCATTCCTTGTTTTAAGGGATTGTGGTCCACTTGGGTCAAACCTAGATCTAGATACATTCATCCATCAAGACCTCTATTGCCCACTTGTCCCAAGTACTAGGAGTCCTAAACCACAAGTCAAACCTACTTTGACTCCACTTCCCAATTCCCAAGGCACTGGTTTCTCTCCAAGTTAATTCAACTCTCCTAGATTGTTGGATTGACTTGTGGTTTGACCTATGCATGGTGAACTAAACCCTTGAAGCTATCATGTATCATGGTCAAGCTTGTCGTCTGTACTAGTTAGCCCCAATACAACCCTTAAACTACCCTGCATTGGACACAGTTCCCAAGGCAGTGGATCTTTTAACATTGAACTAGTACACTAGCCCTAGATCTCACTTCAAACATTATAAGTCACTCTTACATCAACCATGAACCAAAGCTATACCTATTGAACCCCTCACTCGGCTTGTGACTTCATCTTTAGGTCTAGGATAAACCATACACCTAACTTCACTTAGAAATACCCTGATTTGGTGTCTTGGTTTTGATCTCTCCTGTCGGGAGTAGATCGGGTCTCCCCCTTTGTTGTCTGGGCTAGATAACATAAAGCGAAGGTTTCCTCGACTGGCGTGACAACCATACATATTGGAGGTCGAGGTGATCGTGGTTGCACCTTTTGAGTTGCCCTTCCCTATTGCCATCCATGACTGGATCCATCCATAGGGGTAACTACATCTTAGGTGATAACAAGACCCACGCTCACCAAAAAATGCTCACGTCATCTCATTGAAATGAATTGTTTATCCAAACATTTAATTAGCACATGCTTCTATCACTTAAGTGGGTCGTACTCCTCATGAGATCCATGTTCAACCTTTTCCAAATCAATTTTTTATGATTTTTGACTAATTTGAATTTTTTGTACTTGGTGCAAATTGTCTTTTTTCTGGCAATTAAATGCCATAATGTAGCATTTTTAGCGAAAACTCCCCCAAAGGTGACGTAATCGCCCAGAAACTGAAGAATGAGGGTGCTAGGGTAAAGAGGACGCTCTGAGCGTCAAAACGAGCCTTCCCTCGCCCAATTCCACCTCCGGATGAGGTTTTATCACTTTTTGAAATTTTTTAATTAAACCATTAAAAAATGGTCTAATTTATGAAAAAATGTATTCTTCTCGGAATTCAACGAAACTCCTAGGGGGCCTAGTGCATGTTCATATGACTCAATCGAGATGGCTAACACGTAAAAAAATCCTAGACACAAGACTCTAATAACCACCTTAGGTTTTGACCATCATGGGAAATACTCTAGCTTTGGAGGGTTGAGCGAAAAACTCAGGGATTATACGCCACTGATGAGTAGCGCATAATCCCTAAGGAAAAAACACTCTAGAGTATCCCCCAAATGGCTAAACCTACGGATAGCAAAGTCTTTTATAAAAGGACCCCGTTTAGACCAACTTTTTACATTTTCCCCATGGGGGTATGAACATGCAGTTATTACAAATGGGACAAAATTGCCTTGAAAATGACTTTTGAACTTCTGAACATTGATGATGAACATGAATCATGTTCATGGAACTAGCGGCTCATGAGAGATTCAACTATTTGTACAAAATAGGTGATAACAGATCCCACACACAAAAATTAGGGTTTACACCCTCCACGGTTCACAACACTCCACGCTTCAAATCACAGCAACAAAGAGAGCCCATGCCACCATGCAACTGTAGTTCAATATTTTATCGCGTTCTTATTGAGCATTCAACAATAGTCTCTTCACAACGTTCCAAAAAATTAGAGTTTCAAGACGAGATAAATTCAACGCTTTTCACCAATAGTTCATGCCAATGGTTCACGCCATCATTCACACCAATGTATTTAGCATACAAGAAGTTCACAATTCCACATAGGTCTCAATAGAACTCCACGCAACAATGTAGCAGTGTGAGTCTTTAATGAATAATATATTCATGATGACACTCCATGCATCTCCCAAGATAGTCTCTAAGAAAAGAGGCAACTCCATGTCTTCAAACAATAGTATTATATTTTATTCCAACATCGTTCCCAAAGCCAACTTGAATACTTCATCTAATACTTCGAGGTTTTTCTTGAAGCCATTGTAAGAAGCAAAGATGGTATACATTATGTATGAGATAAATGATTCATGTTGACACTTTCAACAGAATCAATCATGTCTCTCATCTTCATCTTTAAGTGGCACTGAATTGCAACAAGACCTTAAACTTGAATCATTTTGGATTCTTCAAGTCAACATGGTTCACTCCAAGAGAGCCACGATTTTACCACAGGCTTGGCTGTGTTTACCAACGAGTGTATTGGAGGAGTAGACTAGCTTCAAACACTTCACACCAGAACAATCACGCAGCATACGAAGGTCTCACCATTATTGTTGCTCTCACTGGCTCCACAATGTCACAAGCTTTCCAACACTCTCGTCACGCTAGTCTCTACTACCTTCCAATATATTGAGCTCTAGTTTCATTAGTTTTGTTGACTTTGCATTTGCACATTAATATTTCAGTTTTCCATTACATCTTAGATAAAACATGTAATGCCACTAATGTTTTAACTTTATGGTCATTTTAACTTTATCTTATTTAATGTTTCCACTAATAATTTTAGCCTTGCCATTGGAGTCCACTAATATCTTAACTCTTTTCTTTTTGGCTTTTTTTAATATTTCACTTGGAGACATTTTATATGTGCACTTTAATGTTCACTTTAAATCCATTTGCACTTTAATCCATTTAATGCCACTTTAATAATTTTATAGTTTCACTTGAGTATGTCATTTTAATGCCTTTTATAATGACACTTTAATGCTCTTTTGATCCATTGAATAGTGGCACTTGAATATGTCATCATTGTTATCACAGATACTCTTGCTTGCTGCTCTGGCATCTCTATCATGCTACATATGATTGCCATCAATGACAATCTACATAATCTACACCTGCCATATTGCCAACAATCTCCCCCTTTGGCATTGATAGCAATACTACTTCCATTTCTCCCCCTTTGACATCAAGGACAAAGGGTTGAATAAATCCCCCTGACTTTGATTCCTAGTACCAATTTTGTCATCTATCATTTTTTTTCACATGAGTGAAGAGCAATATGATCAGCTCCCCCTAACTTAGTGCTCTTTCTTAAACATGTAATACCAATTAACCAAGAAATGCTCCTTTATTCATAACATCCTTTTTTATTTGGAAAATCTTATCAGTTTCAAGGATAGAGAGCTATCTTTACTTTTCTGCCTTTTTAGGGACACTAGTTTCTAACCTATCCAAACTTAGATACTGATTTCTGATCTAAGTCATCTTTAGATCTTTTAAGTCCATTTTTAATCTTGACGTGAGGCAACTAAATTTTGACAGTTTTGTTTGGACTGATATCCAAATAAGAACTCTTTAACAAAGTAAAAGAGTCATTTCCAAGTCCTCTTCAACACTTGGATTTTCTTCAACCATGGAGTGATCATCATTTATAGAATGGGTGTCTTCTTCTAGAGATTCCTTTCCATAAGAGTCACCTATTTTGGCGTGAGGATTAAGACCTCCTGCCTTTGGTCTCCAAACTTTCTTTATCTTCCTCTCTAGACTTGTCTCTCTTGATTCTTTATGGATTTGCTCATATTCCTTCTTTAAAGACATGTCATGAGGCATCTTTCTTTCTGGAGTTTCAATGTCATCTCTTTTTAAATCCCTTCTTTGACTCCTTGGAGCATCCTCCTTTTGATTGTATTGTTTCTTTGGATTCATGCAATTTTGTGCTTTGTGACCAAAGCCTTCACACTTGAAACACCTTATGGAGTGACAAAACTTTGTTGTATGCCCAATACGCTTGCATCTCCAACACTTTATCATTTTAGAGGAACTCTTTTGAGTTTTCTTTTCAAAAGCATCGCATTCCACTGCTCTATGTCCATGTTTGTGACAAGAGTAGTAATGACTCTTGAAGGGGTTCTCATATTTCCATTTCACAGAAGAATACTGATCTTTTGAAGATGAAGCACCTCCTTCAAATTCGGTTCCGGGGGTCGAATGGTTGGCTTCTTTGCCCTTTTTATATCCAAGACCAGTTCTGTCATGAGCTGATCTTTGTTTACTCCAAATTTCATCCACGATGGCTGAGCCAATATCTAACCCATTCTCTTTATTTCTCTTGTGTGGAGAAATGTGTTCAGGCTCAAAGTAGTTTTCTTCTCTTTTTGCTTTTCCTGGTGTGAATGTATTTCTGAAGGCTCCCATATAACTCCTTTTCATCTCATCATCGGTGAGACATGCAGACTCTTCCTCTTCCTTGTTAATAATAGATTTTTCTTTAGTAGCATCCTCTTTTCTAGACACCAAGGCAACCATCCTTTGATACCTAGCCTCTTTCTCCTTTAAGGTTGCATGATCTTTTTCAATTTTCCTCTTGTCATCCTGCAATTCCTTCTCAAATTGTTTCAAGGCCATATTCAAATATTCTTCTCTTTGATTTAATGACCTCTGTCCTCCTATAAGCCTTTCTTGTCTTTGTTGTAGTTTCTTCTCCCATTCCAACAAATTCTGCCTCTCTATAGGCTTCCTTCCTCTCATTTTCTTCTCTTGGTCAGGAAGCCCTTTTTCATTAGCTTCAATTTGTCTTCTAAAGGTAAGGACTTCAGATTTTACCTCTTTTATTTCTTCAATTTTGCTTTCCAATTGAAAATTAAAACTAGAGAAAGCATTCTTTAATTCTCTTTCCTTGTCATCTAGCTGGATCCTTTGCTCATTCAATACCATCTCAGCAACCTCATGTTTCTTGGTTAGTACAAAGAACTTATCCTTTAGAATTTTCAAGTCATTTTTAGTATCTTCTGGACTCTTGTATTTTCTTCTAGAACCCTTGGATTCAATCCACAATCCTTGAAGTAACTCATTGATCTTGAAAATAGTTTCAAGCTCACTTAGACTGACCATAAACTTGTTTTCAATCTTATCAAAAACATTTGTAGGATGAAAACCTAATTTCTTCTTGGTATCTCCAATTGCAATAAGGAAGTCTTCCTTCAATTTCTTCAAGTCCTCATTCTTAGTAATCAGGCTTTTATTTTTGAGAATTAATAGGTCTTCTTCTTTTTCTTTAGAGAAAACTTCATCATCAAAGCAACTATGATTCGAAAGTTTATCTAGCCCAATGTTTTCTGAGTTTTGTGATGAGACAAATGAGGGATTGTTCTCTTCACTGCTCAACAGATCTTCACTCATTTCTTCATCAGATTTTTGACTTGTATCTTCTCTTGGACTTTGATACTTGGCTTGATATGTATCTTCAATCTTTAGCCATAGCTTCCTGGCAAAGGTGTAGGGCCCTAGTCCCATCTTGACATCGTTTGATAAAGCTCTCTTAATGGTTTGCAAAGCAATAGAATTGAATTTCTGGTCATCTTTTGAAATTCTGGTTTTGTTCTTCAAGTACCATTTCTTGCTTGCTACTATATCCCACACATGTGCTCCTTTGGACTTCAATTGACTCTTCATGGCATCCTCCAATTGGCATAGTCATCTCCATCAAACAAGGGTATTTTATCATCTACATTTCCAGCCATTTTTAAAATGTTGATTCTGGCACCTATCTTTAGATTAAGTGCTTGACTCTAAAAACGGACCTGTTTTCCTTTTGGATCAGCCTTCCAGCAGTGAGCTGTTCAAAGACAACTTGGCTCTGATACCAATTGTAGAACAAGGTCCTAGACACTGAGAGGGGGGGGGGGTGAATCAGTGTCTCTTAAAACTTAAAAATCTCTTGCCAAAGCACTAATTTAATCAATCATATATGAAGCAATCATGACATTTACCAATTATATATATATATATATATGAAATATACAAATACATATGAAGAACAACACATATATGAATATGTCAAATATCTTTTTATTAAATAGGATTTTACATTACACAGCATTAATCATCTAGACCCAGCTAGATTGAGAAACCCAATTCTCTTACAAGACCCAGATTGTATACATGACCCAGCATGTAGAGAGGAATCCAATCCTCATTCAGGCTCCAACCTGATTACAAACACCAATCTGTTTGAATGAAAACAAGGTCCATATCAATGATAGAATATCCACCAAGATATTATTTATTATTTATTATCCACCAAGACGCACTTTATGAATGAATATGTTTCCTCTATATATACCTCTCCAATAGTCATGTGCGTTTTGAAATAACACAACCTTTCAAAACCAATGTGACTTTACAAGGGAACATGTCTCTTCATTAACTTCTTGACTTGTTAATTTACTTTTGTATTTTAACCAAACATTCCTCTCTTTTTAATTATATCATTTCATAAATGTGTCTTTATTAAAGTTTTTAATCTTTAATATTCATGTCTCTTAACATCAATATCATTTAACTTGTGACCAATTATTAATATTTTGAGATAAACCCTTTCAGTTCGTGTGATCTCTTCCAACGGTAACACGAAAGTGGAAGCGCCAGATAAGAGCAGTCTCCAAAAACAGGAGGTGATTCATGCATTTCTTCAAAGAAATGGAACTCCAGGCCAACAACACCACAGTAGTATTCAAGCAATAATTATGGAAGTCTACAACCATTCAACGCAGCAAAGAAGAAAAGTCACATCTCCATTCTAAAACCCATATGAAATTACGGTTTCAGTTTCACTCGTCACTTTGGGAAGCCAAGGAATAGCACACTTCTTCAACGCAGCTCTTCCACAAAAATATGCAAACAATATCTACACAGTAATAGAGAGATCCCAACGCAGCTCCAAACAAATATTGCACATAGCTCGAGTCTAGGCAAGATCTCAGGTCTATTCACTTCGATAATGATATCCACAAGTTTGACACCTCCTTCGTTGCTTGGTCACCGGTCTCAACAATGTCGCAGCTTTATTCTTATTTCCACGAGACGGAAACTTGCATCTACAGGATGTATGCACAACTCAACGCAGCAAAAGGGAGATCGTAGCTGCAATGATGAGAGTATCCACACATGTAACTCTAAGGGAGCAATCTTCATGCAGCTCCAGTTAAGGCAATAGAGAGGCATAGCATGCCCTACCTCAAAACAAATTGGGTCACTCAGAGATGTAAAATGCAGAGATCAATTGTTATCACTCATCATGGAGGTGCAGCTCCTCCAAACTCCAGGCCATGGTCTCTTCATGAGAGGTAGCTCCACGTTGCACACAAATATGCACATCTCTCTTGAGAGCTCACCACAAGAGTAGTCTTCACTTGTAGATAACGTAGAGATCCCACACACAAAAATTAGGGTTTACACCCTCCACGATTCACAACACTCCACGCTTCAAATCACAGCAACAAAGAGAGCCCATGCCACCACGCAACTGTAGTTCAGTATTTTATCGCGTTCTTATTAAGCATTCAACAGTAGTCTCTTCACAACGTTCCAAAAAATTAGAGTTTCGGAAGGAGATAAATTCAATGCTTTTCACCAATAGTTCATGCCAATGGTTCACACCATTATTCACACCAACGTATTTAGCATACAAGGAGTTCACAACTCCACATAAGTCTCGATAGAACTCCACGCAACAATGTAGCAATGTGAGTCTTTAATGAATAATATACAGTGTTACACGGGTACGCGTTTCCGGACCCCGGAAACGAGTTTCCTCGCTCCCACGCGTTTCGGAAACTAGGAAACGAGTTTGGGTACGTTTCCACTGCGTACCCAAATCCGGAAACGGCGGGAAACGCACATAGGGTACGTTTCCTCAGAAGGCGGAAACGTCGGCGAGTTTGTGGCCCAAAAATAGCTCGGATTTCCACGTTTTCACCCGTCGCGTTCATTTTCGGGTCGGGTTTGCACTGCAGAGGCCGCGTTTTGGGTTTGCAGATTGTAGAGGTCGTCGCAGAGTCCGCGCGAAGGTATTTTCCAGGTCGTCGCAGAGTCCAGGTTAGTTTAAGTTCCAATTTCGTCTGAATTTTATCGTTCTGGTGGTCGGCCGTTTGGCAGCGGCCGGGACAGACCCCGAGCCACCCGCGAAAGGGCCAAAGGCTCGCGGTCTGTCCCGCGCTGCTGTAATGTTACAGCAGCGCGGGACAGACCGTCGGCCTTTGGCCCTTTCGCGGGTGGCTCGGGGTCTGTCCCGGCCGCTGTTATAATACCCCGAGCCACCCGCGAAAGGGCCAAAGGCCCGCGGTCTGTCCCGCGCTGCTGTGTTGTTACAGCAGCGCGGGACAGACCGCGGGCCTTTGGCCCTTTCGCGGGTGGCTCGGGGTCTGTCCCGGCCACCATCATTTTTAATTTTTTTTAAAATTACATTACATTTTGATTTTTTAAGTTTCAATTTAATTTAAATTTTACAACAGTTTAAAAAATTAAAAACTAAAAAAATTGAAACTGTTACAAAATTAAAAAATTTGAAATTTCATTGCTTAACAGCCAACAGGTCAAACAGCAATAGCAAGTTGCAACAATGAGTCACAACAGCAATAATAGTGACAGCGACAGTGATACTGATAACCCAGAAATTCAAAACAGTGATAGAATGGCAGCAAGCATGAATAGGCCTGTGCATGGGGCAGATTCTAATGGGCCACCTAGAAGTTTATCAGAATATGCGAAGGGGACATTTGATCCTTTAAAACCCCTTCTATTATATGCATCCAAACAACCAAAAAGAGCTTCAAACGCTGGTGGTGGTTCACGTGATTGGAAATGCAATATTTGTGACCATGCTTGGGTTGGCAGCTATAGCAGAGTTAGGCAACATCTTTTGGGGATTCCAGGTAAAGGAGTGCATGTTTGTGCCAAGCTGACAGCAGAACAAAAATCTGAACTTTTGAGGCTGCAATTGGCTGTAGATGGAAAAGGAATGTTTTCTAGCAGAAATGTCACCTCCCACGATGACCCTTCCAAAGCTATGTCTCCACCATCAGGGGTTGGGAGTGCTACATCAAAGAGAAAAAGGTCGGAGGGTTCTAGTTCTACATCTCGTTCTTGTGCAATAGGTACCACATTAACTGGCATGTATAGTTTGCAAAAACGAGATGATACAGATGATGCAATTGGCAAATTTCTGTTTGCTAATGGAATTCCTTTCCATGTTGTTCGTTCTCCTTACTATAGGGAAATGGTTAAAGCAATTGCAGAAATGGGACCTTCATATCTACCACCCGGTGAACATAAGATAAGAACAACAATTCTAGAAAGGCAGGTATCAAAAATTAATGTGCAAAAGGAGGAAATGAGACAAACATGGGTGAGGTTTGGGTGCTCTATTGTTATGGATGGGTGGACAGACATAAGCAAGCACCCACTAATCAACATCATAGTGACATCTACAACAGGTCCATTCTTTCTTAGAGCCATTGATTGTTCTGGAAAGCGCAAGGATGCATCTTTCCAATATGAGCTTCTTCGGGATGCTATAGAGGAAATTGGAGTTGATAATGTGGTGCAGGTTGTGACAGATTCAGCAGCAGTTTGTAAATCAGCCGGGTTATTGATTCAGAGTAGATATCAGCATATTTATTGGACTCCTTGTTGTGTGCATGCACTCAACAATGCATTGAAGGACATTGGCAAAATCCAATGGATATCGGACTTGGTAACAGCTGCTAGAGATGTGCAGATGTTTATCTGCAACCATCACACCTCTTTAGCCATGTATAGGGCTCACACGAGGAAGGAATTCCTCAAGCCAGTTGATACTAGATATGCTAGTTATTTTCTCTTATTGGAGAGGATGCTAGAGGTACAAGCACCATTGCAAGCCTTAGTTGTGAGTCCAGATTGGGGAAGGTGGTCGGAATCCAAGACAGACTTGGGGAAGAAGGTTAGAACTCAGGTGTTGGACAATGTTTGGTGGGAAGATTGTTCTTATTTGGTATCATTCTTGCGCCCTATTGTGGAGGTGATTCGCTATGCCGATTCTGATTCTCCTAGTCTTGGAGAAATCTATGAGACCTTTGATAGTATGTTGGGTCGTGTGAAGGTCGCCATTCAAATAAGGGAGCCCTCATTAGATTTCTATACAACCCAGGTTCGACCCGTCATCCAGCGTAGATGGGACCGCATGAACACACCTTTGCACATGGCAGCATATGCACTAAACCCAAAATGGTATGTGGAAAGGCCTGGGAGAGTGCCTCCCATTGATGATCCCGAGGTAAAGAATGGTTTTCTAGATGCAATTGAAAAGATGTACAGTGAGGAGGGGGCAAAACTTCGAAGACAATTTGTTCAGTTTGCAAGTCTTACTGGCCCCTTCAACAAGCGTGGTGCTCGGATAGATCGTATAGATTTAGCCCAGGATGACCCGATTGGTTGGTGGAGGATATATGGGGATGATGCACCAGAGCTCAAACATCTTGCTATGCGTTTGTTGTCTCAGATTGCTAGTTCCTCTGCAGCGAAGAGGAATTGGTCTACATATAGCTTCATCCACTCTATCAAGAGGAACAGACTTACCTCTAGAAGAGCGGAGAAGTTAGTTGCTGTGCATAGTTCTCTACGACTTGATCATAGAAAGACACCTGAGTATTTGAAGGGACCAGCGACACGATGGGATGTTGATCCAGAGGAGGATGCACAAGTTGATGTGGAGGAGGGACCTAATGAGACACAACTTGGTTTGGTTGGTGTGCCACTTAGCATGTTTGAGAATGCAAATGATTCTGATTCAGATGGTGACATTCCCATGGTTGATCCTGATTCATTCGTGCAGCAACTTGATGCAGAGACTAGTGGGGCATTGCCTTGAGCAATGATGCTCATTTGATGTTCTACTTTCTATTTTAGACTTTAGTTTGTGTTTTCATTTGGTGTTACTGTTAAGTGGTTAACATTACACTTGACTCTTTAACTTTAAACTTTAAAGTTTAAACTTTTTAATTCCCAATATGAATGTTGAATCTTGATGTATGAGTTTGAGTTTTAAAGTTTTTAACTTTTTAAGTCCTAATATGATGTGATTTAGTTTTACTGATGTTTCTTGGAATGCATCATTGAAGTGTGATTTACTGATGTATTCACTATTTAGTAATTTACTGATTTATGAATATGATGTTTCATGTTTCATGTTTCATGTTAGTGGATTCTGATTTACTGATTTATGAATAGTAATACATGATGTTCATGTTAATGTTTCATGTTAGTGGATTTACTGATTTATGAATACATGATGTTAACGTTATAATCATAATGTTATTGTTTTGTTTCTATTTAGTATTTAGACTTTTAGTTACTAGTTACTACTAAATTACTAATCAGTAATCTTTAAAATTTAAACTCTTAAATTATAATTTTAAATTTTTTTAATTTTGTAGTATTCTGGGTGGGGTCCCCTATAATTTAAAAATTTTCCTATGTTGAAGACCTCGACGTACCCTTCCACGTTTCCTAAAATTTGGGGGGTACTTCTACATATGTCGTTTCCGCGTTTCCCCGCTCCCACGTCCCCACGTCCCGGAAACTTGGTGGAACATTGATAATATATTCATGATGACACTCCATGCATCTCCCAAGATAGTTTCTAAGAAAAGAGGCAACTCCATGTCTTCAAACAATAGTATTATATTTTATTCCAACATCGTTCCCAAAGCCAACTTGAATACTTCATCTAATACTTCGAGGTTTTTCTTGAAGCCATTGTAAGAAGCAAAGATGGTATACATTATGTATGAGATAAATGATTCGTGTTGACACTTTCAACAGAATCAATAATGTCTCTCATCTTCATCTTTAAGTGGCACTGAATTGCAACAAGACCTTAAACTTGAATCATTTTGGATTCTTCAAGTCAACATGGTTCACTCGAAGAGAGCCACGATTTTACCACAGGCTTGGCTGCGTTTACCAACGAGTGTATTGGAGGAGTAGACTAGCTTCAAACACTTCACACCAAAACAATCACGCAGCATACGAAGGTCTCACCATTATTGTTGCTCTCACTGGCTCCAAGATGTCACAGGCTTGCCAACACTCTCGTCGCGCTAGTCTCTACTACCTTCCAATATATTGAGCTCTGGCTTCATTAGTTTTGTTGACTTTGCATTTGCACATTAATATTTTAGTTTTCCATTACATGTTAGATAAAACATGTAATGCCACTAATGTTTTAACTTTATGGTCATTTTAACTTTATCTTATTTAATGTTTCCACTAATAATTTTAGCCTTGCCATTAGAGTCCACTAATATCTTAACTCTTTTTTCTTTTTGGCTTTTTTTAATATTTCACTTGGAGACATTTTATATGTGCATTTAATGTTTTCACTTTAAATCCATTTGCACTTTAATCCATTTAATGCCACTTTAATAATTTTATAGTTTCACTTGAGTATGTCATTTTAATGCCTTTTATAATGACACTTTAATGCTCTTTTGATCCATTTAATAGTGGCACTTGAATATGTCATCATTGTTATCACAGATACTCTTGCTTGCTGCTCTGGCATCTCTATCATGCTACATATGATTGCCATCAATGACAATCTACATAATCTACACCTGCCATATTGCCAACATAAATGACATAGCACTGAGCATTTAATAAGATTCCAATCAACTCCAATCAGAGTCAGTTCACTGTACAGTCACCACAAATTAATCTCCTTCTTTTCGCCCTCCTTCACATGATTCATGATTTTGTGATGTGGTAGTGGTTTAATGGGAGGTTGGATATGCATTTAAGTTTTGGTAGGCGCATCCCTTGAAGGGAGGCCACATCACATAGTTTGTCTCCCACTTAACTCATACTATCCCTACATTAGCTCGAGCTTGCTCCTCTTCAAAGCTCACGCCTTCATGACTCGGCATTCACGCATTAGGAGGATGGAGTGGGGGGCGCCTTGCCAAGGTGGAGGCCACCTCCCCACTCACCATTACTCTAACTCAAGTCTATTTAGGGGGATCTACACTCCAAGCTTTATGGTGATTGATTTGTCATTGGATCTTGATTGGAATTCGATTAGGCCTTGTGGCTTGTCTTTTTATATAAGTAGAGGTGCCTTTGGCTCTCTATGGATGGAACTTTTGATGTAAACTTACTCTGCCATTTTCTGTAAGAGCTTGTAGCCATTGCTACCATTGGAATAAAGAAGTGACTTTGGAGGGCTATGATGTGCACTACCTGTCTATGAGGAATGCTTCTCAATTTATGAGGTGATATTGTGCTTTTGTATTTGCTTACAATATTTTATGTTTGATCTTGCTTAGCTTAGAATTCTTTATTAAGAGCATAGGATGAATATTTGATGGTCCAAGTTATTCATTTATGCTAGGGTTAATGTGATTTAAAAGCACAACTGTAGTCGGATATACTTATGTGTCTTTTTATCCCATTTTTGTTTAACATACTAAGCATGATCTAGTGTATTTTTGTAAGTTGTGCATGTGTGCAGATCTTCAAGGATAGAGTGGAGGTTGAACTCAGTTGTCTCTCCCTCCTCTCCATCAACAAATTTTTCTAACACCTTGTGTATTTCAAAAAGCCTCCAAAGATCCAATCGAAGTTACATTCAAAGCTTGAGGAACTTGCATCTTTTCCATCCCTAAAAGATTATTTCAAACTTGTTACTGGTTACGTGTGAGAGGCCCCAGATCTCCATTTCACTCATCTATTGGCCTTCTCCCTTTCGCGTCCTCCTTTTCTCCATCTCCAAGCCTTGCTTTCGCTGCCCTTGCATTCAGTCTTCAAAGTATCCATTCGCTGCCCAAAACTCAGTTCTCCATCCTTGCATTCGCTGCCCAAAACTCAGTCTCAAAACTTCCATTCGCTGCCCAAAACTCAGTCTCAAAACTTCCATTCGCTGCCCCAAAGTTTGTCATCTCAGTCCTCTTTTGGTTGCTGCTGTACCTTCCTTTCGCTTGCATCCCTTGCATACTTCAAAACCATTCCTAAAACACTCTGAAAAACACTTTAAAATGTTGTGATTATTGTTTACTATAGATCTCATTTCGAAGTTAGTCAATTTTAAGTTTTGTTTCTAGCTTTAGCATTCTTGTAGTTTGCACTTAGTTTCTTTTGGAATAGCTTGCATTAGATCTCGTTTATTTTATTTTAGAGTAGATCTTTTTGCTGGTTTAGAGTTAGTCATCTTTAGATTTCGGTTTCTTAGTTCATACTAGTTCTTGCATCTTAGATTCAAATTTCAAGTTTAGATCTTAGAAACAGTCTCATTTTGTTTATTTTGACTAATGCTAATGGGTTCTTGAAGTTTGATGTTTGTTGTGTTGTACGTGAAGAAAAGCAAACTCAAGAGAAGAGTTGAAGAAGAAGAAGAGAAGTTCATCAAAGTTGAGAAGAAGACAATTGCAAAACCAAGAAGAGACTGAAACCAAGCATCAAAACCGTGACATAAACACTCTCCTTTTTATTGTAAAGCTCTTAAGAGCTCTTAAAATTTACTTCTACTCTCTTCATCTCTTTTCCGAGGTTGAAAATCCTCAAAAGTTGTAATCATTGGATAAAGTTCATAAGTGGGGTTTTTTATCCCCCACACCCAACTTCCCCATTTGGAGAAGTTTGTAGTGTTCTTGTGTGATTGGTTTCGTTCTTTAGATTAGTTTACCTTTGCTAGTAGTTTAGTTTCATTTTTGCTTTAGAACAGTAATTGCTTAAGATAGTTTCATTTTGCAAGTAGAAACTAATTGTTTAGCTTAGTTTGCTTTGTCATTTAGCATACTAATTGCTAGATTAGCTTTTTCATTTCATTGATATCATTTTGTGTTTCTTGATATATTTTGTCTATCTTTAAAAGGAATAGTTTCATTTTGCAAGTAGAAACTAATTGTTTAGCTTAGTTTGCTTTGTCATTTAGCATACTAATTGCTAGATTAGCTTTTTCATTTCATTGATATCATTTTGTGTTTCTTGATATATTTTGTCTATCTTTAAAAGGAACCAAAGTCTCTTGAACCTGTCATAAGACAAGTCAATAGCCCTCTCTGTAGGAGAGCATCTTGTTGCATTCTGCATTTGCACGTAGTTTAGCTAAGCCCCTTGAACCTCTGTCATAAGACAAGTCAAGAGCACTCTCTGTCGGAGAGGTTTCTTTGTGCTCTAATTAAAACATTCTCAACACACATTTCCCATAATAAAATTTGAATTTACTCCTTTCTCCACGCCATGTATGCTCTGACCAACCCTAAAAAGTTGGATTACTCAGAAACGGTGTTGGCTGCCTAATCTTGCAAGATTCAAACCAAAATAAAATTTTCACCCATAACCAACGAACCGACGTTGTTCGATAAGTACTCAAAAGTGGGGAACTCCTAGTGAGGGCGCCGGGCAACCCAACCTCGGACACAATTGCTGGTTAAGTTCCTTGAACACCTAGCTGTGATCCAGGCCGGCCCGTCATGTCCTTGAACGGGGCCACCTAGAGTACTTCTTCTGGTTAGATTTCCAAGACACCTAAAACAAGATCACTTAAAATTTACAATAAAATAAACCAAGAACAATTGCAAAACATTTCACAAACACTGAGCTCTTCTATCAAGCAACCCAAGCACTCAAGACTTTCTGACTCCATAAGGCACTGGTCCTTGACATCATTTTATTTGCTTAATATCTATCTGGAGCATTTGTCATTTAATTTCTATATCATATTGTGAGTGTCTTGTACTTAAGTTCATCAAGTGGTTGTGCATCTTTATATCTTGCAATTTTCTTGTGGTTATCTTATTTTATCATTATAAATTTGTGATCATTCAAAAACTCCTAAAAAACACCCATCCGCATCCATACACCATAAAAAACACTTAAAACACAAGAGCCATAGACAACTCTTTGTAGGGACAACCCCCCTTGGCTTCGTTAGGAGTTTGCCTAAACGGAGGAGTTGGGATTCAGGTGACAGTACCTGGCTCATTGTTTGCCCCCAAGGCCACACCTCTCCCACTTTTAGTGAGGAGACAGCTTTCGGAAGATTTCTGCTGCTGGTGTGCATTCTCGGCGGACAACATGACCAATGGGTGAAACACATGAAAATGGATACGTACCTTATAGATCTTACCTCAAAGACTTGCAATTGCCTTGTACATCGATGATCCTTGCATTTAGTTACAATTACAAGCTAGATCCAAGTGATTCCAAGATAATCGTCCTAGTCCAAGGAGAAAAACGTCCTACTTCGCTTGCAAAACAAACTACATCATGTGAGATTTGATCCACAGATAAATAAGATCTATGCATGGCATGTCAAAAGAAGCAAATCAATGGACAAAGCACAATTGAAAAACTCCCTTCAAGATGAAAACGTCATGCCCCGGGGGGATGTGAGAAACCCCTACAATCTTCCCTCCAAGCAATTCACACCCCTGCAGCAATTAAATTCGGCCTCCCTCTATAGCTGTTGAAATCACCTGTAAATAACCCAGATGTCTAAAGCAAAAGATGTATAATTATGTACAAGAACATTCATCAAAGCATGAGAAGCATATCTGCAAAAATAGCATATCTGTTTCCATAGCCCAAAGGTGTCTTTACAATAGGGGGGCCTCTTCCTTAAATAGGAGAGAGACCAAAACCCTAACCACTTTACAAACGAGTGCTGGAGATCAAAAGATAAATACAATATAATCAACGGCTAAGATGAGCCGGAACAATATAACATGCATCAACTCAATAGAGGGGGTGTGCACTCACTAAAAGAAGCCCTAGGGGGGTGCGCACCACATAAAGATGACTAAAACAAGTGTATGCCACATAAGATGACTAGGACAAGTGACTAGGAGGGTGCATATGCCACATAAGCTTGCTTTTATAGCAAATAGAGGAAGAGAGGGCACATTAAGTAGCCAATCTGGGTCAAGAGGGCGCATATCCCAATCCAAGGAGTGAATAAAGGATGGAACTAACACCTAACTAGTGGTTGGAAGGTGTGATGGAGATGAGGTGGATGCCACCTCACAAGAGGGGCGCACCTCCAAGCCTTGGTAGCTTCACCATCCAATCCTCATGTGCCAAACAAGAAAGTAGCCCAAGCTAATGAAGGAGGGCGCAAATCCCAAGGAGAGATAGCTTGTAGTGCTCCAAGCTCTGACTGAAAGCTCTTAACTTTGATTGGAATCTCCTCCGATGATGATTGCCAACTGGACTGGGCCTTTATTTGACTCAAATCCCTCAATTTTAGAGAATTTGATTTTTCTCCAAACTTTATTATTTTAATTAAATAATTCTCCATAATTATTTTCGAGAGAATTTTTATAAAAGTGAATAATATTCACTCAAAACTTAGGAAAAGTGGGTTTAGGGGTTTTGTGGGTGCTCTGGGTTAGAAAGCGAGCACCCCCATGGCAAATTTGACCTCCTAACCACACTTTTATCACTTTTTTTATTTTTTTAATTAAATCATTAAAAAACCTTGTTAAACGGGAAAAAATATTTTTGTCGGAAATGTCTGAAAATCCTAAGGGACCTAGTGCATGTCCATATGACTCAATATTGATGGTTAGCATGTTAAAAATACATAGACACAGACTTTAATAACCTTCCTAGGTTTGACCACCATGGTAAATACTCCAGCTTTGGAGGTGTGAGTGAAAAACTCAGGAATTATACGCCACTGAAGCGCAACGCATAATTCCTAAGGAAAAAACACTCTAGAGTATCCCCTTGATAGCCAAACCTAAGGTAGGCCAAGTCTTTTACAAAATGACCATGCTTAGACCAACTTATTACAATTCCCCCATGAGGGTCTAGACATGCAATATTACTGTAATATTCATTTTTTTTCTATAGTGGAATATACTGAGGATTGATGCCATATACACCTTCAGAGGATCTTTAGCAGTGATATTACACATAAGCCTACTAGCCATCTACAGTACACAAAAGAAAGAAAAAATATCAGTTTGGGATATTACAGTGGTATCAGAGCATGTTCCTCGCCAGCTGTGGGATCATGCAGTTGTTAACAGATAGATGAATACAAAGTTTCAGATTGAGAAGAGTAAAAGAAAAGAAACAATGGAAGGAAATGATAGAATAGCTTTCAGTAGCCTCATATCCGCTCTAAAGGAACTAACTACTGGACAAAAAGAAATGATGAGTGCCTTTAGGCAAATGACAGAGGAAACTGGGCCCACCCCACACAGTCCTATGTCTCCCAACAGTGATAGGGTATCCACAAGCAACAATGGGGAACAAGTACATACCAATCTGCAGAGACACCCACATATCCACAATAGGTCCCCCCGACCTACCCTACCACAGTTCTTAGATAGCCCAACCACAGTGTCCATAGTACATGTAGAGCCAGATGAGCCAATGGGGGCGTATTTGAGAGAATACAGAGCATTGGGAGATGACTTCCAATCAGCCATGACCTTCACTGACTTTTGCCACTTTAAAAGTAAGAGCAGACCTAGAGCATACAATAGGCCTTTCAGACAGACATATGAGCATGATACACAGGTTGATAGTAAATTTAATATGGAGTTGGCAATACATGAGGAGGAAAGTACATATGATGCAGTTATCAGATCATCCATCGTCGAGGATTCATCATTCCCCATTAGTAGCAGTACTTATGAGGATCAGGGGGTGTTAGCACATAGCTGTGACATGGATACGATATGGAGTGATTTGACCGTACAGGACAGGGTAGAGGAGCTCACCTATGAGCCTATGGTTACTAGAGATTCCTTGAACAGCACTCAGATAGCTTTTCAGGAATCGGATATGCATGTAGATGAGTTAGAGTGGACACACTCTTCATCATCTACTGCAAGAGTAGAGACATCCATGATAGATGAGATCCATGAGGAGAGACATGACTGGGGAATGGTTGATTCTATACATACAGGGCAGTATGGAGGTTACAAGTCATTTACTCTGGAGGAGCCATTAATGGTACCGATTGTAGTTATAGATGTGTTGACTGGAGACACACTCCAGTATAGCACAGGTGTGTGGGATCCAGGGTCAGGTGATACTAGTAGAGTGAGTGCACAGGAGGATACTGCATCACACACAGGATACAGGGCAGCTGTAAAACATGAGGAGCACTCAGAGTTGCAGATGACTGAGGAGAGATCTGACACAGATAGTTTGGATCAGGCAGGGGATCATGAGCCATCTCTGTTAGAGATTTAGCCATGACACTCACACCAGGAGAGAAGCTTGTGATGATTCAGCATGAGGAGCACTTAGAGCTGCAGTTGACTGAGGAGATATCTGACACGGAGAGTTGGGATCAGGTAGGAGATCATGAGCCATCTCTGTTAGAGAAAGGTTTAGCCATGACAGAGATAGTTGAGCACATTCCCTGTGGATCAGCCAGCAGGGAAGATTATACATACAGAGGTTGTATGGGCAGATGTCTAGCAGATATAGAGATACATTGGATCACAGACTTCATTGATAGCAGTGGAGTACTATCTACAGTAGCACATACAGGGTACTCGATGGCTCAGGAGAGTACAAGAGTATACATCAGTCTAGAGGAGTACATAGGGGCACACGATGAGATCCCATGGAGATTTGGGGTGTTACCTCCTGGGAAACCACCTGACAGAGAGCACAAGCATGCCCTTACACCGAGAGTCTTCCAGAATGCAGTCCTAAATAGGTGACCTAGGAAAAAAGGTCATATCTCGGGCTAGGAAGCTCCAAATGGAATTCCGTAAAAAGTGACTGTTAGGGCACGGACTGTAGTTTCACAAGTCCGGGTTTCAGAGGCCTAAGTTGAAACAGTGACACGTGGCATGCCGTACAAGTTCGCTATACTGTTTCATCCCATAAACAAGTCACGTTGCGACACTTGGCATATCTCTCTCTCGGAGAATCCATTTGAGCTCAGATCTGTGGGGTTGGAAAGATGACAGGTCAGTCTACCACAGGCCGAAGTTTCAGACCCTGAGGATCCGAAATTTCAGAGATACATCAGAAACAATATAGCATATGTTTCTGTCCAAACAAAATTGGATTCTGAGCACTTTCATTTTTGGTTTGTCACTGCTGTGGGAAATTAGGGTTTCGGAGAAAGTTGGAATTTCTTGAATCTAAGACCACAGCTGGATGCTCCTCAGAAAAATCAAAATTCAGAGATCAAGATCGAACCTTTTGGTAGGGCAGAACCTCGGGCTCTATCAAACCCTAGTTCGGGATCTTGATCGGAAAAGCTGGAAATTAGGGTTTCTGCAAAAGTTGGAATTTTTGGAATCTGAGACCACGACTGGATGCTCCTCATCAAAATCGAAATTTAGAGACCAAGATCGAAGTTTTTGGTTGGGTAGAACCCCGGGCTATATCAAACCCTAGTTCGGGATTTTGACCGAAAAACCAGAATTTGACAGAAGTTGCACATCCAAAACTTTCAAAGTCAATTTTGAGGGGTCAAATTTTGGAGATTTCAAAATTGAAGTATACCAACTTGATCAGCTCAGCAAGGCGCATGATGCATCTTTTCATCCAATCAGAAGTTTGAAATTCAAAGTTTGAATTTTTAGGGTTTCTCTGAATCCAACTCCAGATCCAGCTTCAACAAATCAAAGTGGATTGGGTTAATCCTAGAAGAGAATGAATTAACACCTACATAAGTAAAGAAGTTCTAGTTCCAGAGGGAGATGAGGCTAAGGCCTTACAAAAGAAGACTACAAGCAATCCCGACAGGTATGACTTAAGGAGATACAGGTATGTTTTGAAATCTGTTCATGATTAAGCTTGTCTTCATATTATTAAGGTTAGTACAATCTTGATTAATTTTAGAATTGTCTTATCACCTTAGTAAAAGCATGAATGCATGTGAATGATAGAAGACATTCATTGATTAGGGTTATGACACTTATGATTGGACTAATACACTGTGGTGTTGTATGAGGATGATGTTGTCCGCTAACATGAAAGGTACATCAAAAAAGACAAATCAAGTTCTAGATCAAGAACATATGACCATGGTGACATGAAGACAAAGA
The DNA here is from genome assembly GCA_027924585.1 of Larix kaempferi. Lineage (NCBI taxonomy): Eukaryota > Viridiplantae > Streptophyta > Pinopsida > Pinales > Pinaceae > Larix > Larix kaempferi. Next base: position 5,606,648 of record BSBM01000636.1, read on the forward strand.
CTCATCCATAACCATTGATCACATAGAAGCTCTACTTACGAGGTATGTATAATTTGGTTCTAAAGACAAATCAAGTTCTAGATCAAGAACATATGACCATGGTGGCATGAAGACAAAGACTCATCCATAACCATTGATCACATAGAAGCTCTACTTACGAGGTATGTATAATTTGGTTCTACAATGGTTAACTTATGAGATATGCAGGTTACTAGCACAAGTCATTGAAGAGAACAAGAAGACATTATGTGGGTATGTTAGACATAACTAGCAAGCATGATAATCCAGGTATGTTTTTCCTATATCAAGTTAGAATCCTACCTTGTGTTAGGATCTTATATAAGTATACTTGGTATGATTGATAATTCATGAAGTTATAAGTTTGAGTAATTATGGGTTTATGCATATTATGCTTCTTAGTTTGATTAATGATATGACAAACTAGAAGAGTCCTATGGTCAAATAAAATATGCATGAGTAAAAGAAGTCCTCCCTGAAACCATGAATACTAATGCTTGTGTATAAAATGACCATGACCATACATGTTTAAGATTATTTAGAATCATAATATTTTGATAGTATTGAGATTATACTAATGAATGTATGATTATGTATTAGATCTTGAGGATGACACAATGATGACACTAGTGCACACTTAAGCATGCATAGTGGTCCAGAATGGTTCAAGGACAGATAATCAAGGAAGCAAAGATCAAGAGGGAGCACACTCCAGTAGTTCCTGCAAGGAAGCAAAGATTGAGAGGGAGTCCACCCAACAACTAAACAAAGATAAGTATTTGAATTATTATTTCTTGTATATATGATTACTTAAATGATGTTGTCCAGTCATGTACATACTTATGTTCCTAGATTTAGGATGTATATTATGCATTTTAGAAAAGTTGCATTAATGAACAAGATACTACTAATATAGTAATGAGTAAGTGGCCTATGGTACTGTACAACATTCCATTGCTACTTATCTAGAATGAAACCTCTTTGCTAACATGTTAGGAGTTGTGCACACTCTTAACAATGTTCTGGTAGAGATGGAAGGCATCTAGAAAGTTACGGGGCATGGATAAATGTTGTATTGAAGCATTGGCTAAAATAATTGCATGACTGTATGACATATATTCTTATGTGTAAGATTTTGTTCTGAAAACTATGAGAAGTTTCTAATCATGCAATTGAATTTGACTTGTAGGAAAGATCATGTACAATCACCTACAAAAGGACTACAACATTTGTTCCAGCAAACAAAGTTCAAAGAAAACTATCTATTGAAGATATTGAAGAATCTGAAGTTCCCAGGATCTGGGATGCAGTAATGGAAGAATGCCATGATCAAGGAATACCAGTCGATCATGAAGAATGATGTTTGGGATGTGGTCCCGAGACCAGAAGGGAAGTCTGTTGTGACTTCCAAGTGGATCTAAGATCAAGCATGCTGCAGATGGCAGCATAGAGAAATACAAGGCAAGGTTTGTGGCTCGTGGCTTCTCCCAGAAAGAGGGGATAGATTATGAAGAGACTTTTGCACCTGTAGTCAGCTACACTTCCATCAGAACAGTACTTGCTCTGGCTGCAGTGATGAAGTCGAAGATACACCAGATGGATGTCAAGACAGCTTTCTTGAATGGTGTAGTCGAAGAGGAAGTGTATGTGGAGCAGCCACCCAGTTTTGAGACACATGACAGGGAGTCATATGTGTGTAGATTGAAGAAAGCCTTGTATGGCTTAAAGCAAGCACCTAGGACATGGTACGGCAGGATAGACAGCTTCCTGTCCAGTTTAGGCTTTACCAAAAGTAAAGCATATTCCAACCTTTACTACAAGGTTGAGGAGGGCAATCCAGTGATACTTCTATTATATGTGGATGACCTGTTTGTGATAGGTGAGGATAGATTGATTGCCGACACGAAGAGGAAGCTTGCTGCCGAGTTCGAGATGAAGGACTTGGGCATGATGCATTACTTTCTAGGTATGGAGGTGTGGCAGAGTTCAGATGGAATCTTCCTTGAACAAGGGAAGTATGCAATAGAGATCTTGAAGCGGTTCGGGATGATGGACTGCAAGGCCATGGCCACACCTATGGCATCGAACCTGAAGCTATTGAGTGATGCTTCATCAAAGTCGGTTGATGTCACGGTGTATCGTCGGATGATTGGGTCCTTGATGTACCTGACGAACACGAGATCAGATATTTGCTTTGCGGTGAACAACTTGAGCTAGTTTCTGATAGATCCTAGACATGTTCACCTGATTGCTGTAAAGCATATTTTGAGGTACCTAAAGGGTACAATTGATTATGGGCTCAAGTATGATGCGAATCAAAAGTTTAACCTGGACGGTTATGTTGATTCAGATTGGGCAGGCAGTGTTGCAGATAGGAAGACCACTTCGGGGTGCTTCTTCAATATGGGATCAGGTGTGATCTCTTGGTTTAGCAGGAAGCAATCCTGCGTAGCACTGAGTACAGCCGAAGCAGAGTATGTCGCAGCTTGTTCGGCTAGTTGTGAAGCAGTATGGCTAAGGAAGCTACTGTCTAATTTATTTGATCTACAGTTGGATACTACCTGTATCTATTGTGACAACCAGAGTTGTGTGAAGTTGTCCCGGTGTTCCATGACAAGTCGAAGCACATCTAGATCAAATATCACTATATCATGGATATGGTGCAGAGAGGAGCAGTGAAGCTCTAGTATGTTGCGACAGATGAGCAGATTGTAGATGTGTTGACCAAACCACTAGCCAGAGTGAAATTCGAGCACTTCAGAGAGAGGCTTGGTATTCTTCAGATAGAAGATACTTCGAGGAGGAAGTGATGGGACACATTTGCAGGAACCATTCCAAGCATGGTGGTAGGAGGATCCTTCCCATGGTTGTGCATGTAAGTGCTGTGTGATATGCATCAGGACGATGCTGTGACGATGATCAGGATGATCATGCGATGATGATATGCATCAGGACGATGCTGTGACAATGATCAGGATGATCATGAGATGATGATGTACATCAGGATGATGTACTGTATGATGATGATCAGTATGATCATGAACATTAGGATGATGCTTCGTGCGAGGATGATCAGGTTGATCATGAGTATCAGGATGATACTCCGTCGCCATGGACAGGTTGTGCGATAAGCATATAATCTTGCCATGGGAGATTTGCGGATACTCTTGCGAGGTTTTGCCTATGGCATATAATAGCTCCCTGGGAGATCTGGCAAATGCTCTTTCGAGGTTTTGCTTAGGAGGACATATAATCTTGCCCTGGGAGATCTGCCAAATGCTCTTTCGAGGTTTTGTCTTGGCATATAATATTTCCCTGGGAGATCCGATAGGTTAAGCAGTAAGCTCGTAATCAGTCCTAGGATGCTCTTTCGAGGTTTTGCCAAACCACATGTAATCAGTCCTAGAGATCCGATAGGTTGTGCTAGGCACGTAAGAGTCCTAGGATGCTCTTTAGAGTTCTTGTCGGTCGTGTTATGCACATAAACGTTCCTGGGACACTCTTTTAAGGTTTTGTGGTGGTCACATGTAATAGCTCCCTGGGAGATCCGATAGGTTGAGCAGTAAGCTCGTAATCAGTCATGGGAAGCTCTTTCGAGGTTTTGTTGACGCACGTAATCAGTCCTGAGGATTCCACAGGATGGTCAGCTCACAGAGATGATGAAGACCTACAGGAGGCTAGGCCTACAACCAACATGAAAAAGGGTTGGCTCTGTAGAACTTCCTATGACGAGAAGAATTGAGAGATAGCACCAGTGATCGAGATGACGAGTACAGCGATGATGCTCCGTGATCCAATGATGATGATCCAGCTCCAGAATTAAAGACTTGTGCCTATGTGTATTCATGACTTGTGTCAAGAGAATACCTTCCTAGTTAAGAGGGAGTGTTGATGTATTTGTAACTTCGGAAGATATTCATTTGTATATTACATTTGTACTTTATTGTATCCCCAACAGAGATGTATTATTCCTCCGGTTGGAAGTGTCGTCATTTGTATTTGCAAGTGTCGCAAGCTATATTGTAAGTGTCGCAACTTATATTTGATGGGTTATTAGACCACCTTACAGGGGTCGGCCCAATGTGGGTCAAAGGGTTATTAGACCACCCTAGTGGGGTCGGCCCAGTGACAACTGGTAATGGGTTATTAGACTCTCCTAAGGGAGGTCGGCCCAGCTAGAGTAAAAGGCAAGTCAAGTCATTGTATAAATAGAGAGTGTGTCTCTCTCATTCATTCATTCACTCACTCACTTCGCATTAGTGAGAGAGAGGAGGAGTGTGCACAAGTGGAGGAGGAGCAGTTGCTAGGAGACTATCTCTTGTTTTGGGGTTTGATCTTTGTGATCTTTGTATTGGTGCTCATTCTATCTCTGAGTAAGTTGTGGGGTTTTTCACCTTCTTGGTTTTCCCTGATGAAATGCTTTGTGCTCTTGCCTCTTGTGTTTTGATATGTTGTACATGTTGTTCCCTCAGTTAAGATCCTAGATCAGATTGAATTAAATGCTAAAAAACTAACATTAAGCCCCAAGAGTCTCTTTTCGGGCCAGTACTCAGGCAAGCCCTTGTCTTGAAACATTACTTCGGGAAAGCAAGGAGGTGTTTTGGATTTGTAAAAAAAATGGAAAAAGCTAGGTACTGAGTGAACTCGTGGCCCGCCAATGGAACGGACCAACGAGGTTAATTTTAAAGTCCTAATTAATTTTAATTAATGCTGAAAAGAAAACTAAACTAAAAAAAGGTAACGCCACGAAAATGAGTCGACACAGTTTTCCCCCCTGGGGGGATGGGGTGTGGGCGCTTGGTTAGCCCACTTGCTCTCGCTTAATTTTGTTACAATGCAAAAGAAGTGCCCCAGTCCTTTAAAAATGACTCAGTGGCTTACAATAATGGAAAGAAAGAGTATTCGGTTTTGAGAAATAAAGTTATAGGTGCTACGGATGGCCTGAATCTTCAATTTTTGGCCAGCATCTCCTCCTACCTATTCATCAAATGCTGCAAACCAGCAAGCAAACATTAGTAAAAGATGCCCAAAAACACTTTAAGAGTGTATTTGGGACACCTACTAAAAACCCAAAAAATTTCTAAGTAAAAATCTAATTAAAAATGCAAAAAAATAACTAAGTGAGACAAGCTGTGAGGCTTATTTCCTTGGGATCTTTGCAAACTCAATGAGCTGCAAATTACTAGCTCTTATGACAGCCAAATAAACTTTTAAAACAGATCTAAACACTACCTTTCACACTTTTTTAAGATTTGACAATTTTTTACTAGTTGAGAAAGGTAAAATGCTAGATAAATAAAAGATCTAATCTATTAATGATGAATACTTTGCAAATGGAAAAGATCAGACTTCTAGAGTAATAAATCAGAATGTGAAGTTCAGAAATGCAAACCACTATTACTCTATACCTGTAACCAGTAACCAAGCTGAAAGTATGAAGTAGAAAAGAAGGAGATATGGAGAGTTTTTTTTATTTTATCAACATTTTTTTAGAAGAAGCCTTGGATCCTTCTTGGTGGAGAACTAAGGGGCTACGTCTGCAAAAAGATATTAGAAAAGTAAAGGAAACAAGCAAGATCCTCCACTCATCCACTTGAAATAACCTACAAATCACATCAACTTGAAACCAAATGATCAAATCTAGAAATATACATATGAGAAATCAAAAGGAAATGCGCATAAACAAATGACACATTAAAATCAGATCTCTACATATACATAGATAAAAGATTAAATAATAAACAAATTACTTAACCTCCCTTATAAATCAGTACTGATCCTTCCCAAAGCTAGATTTAGATGCAAAAGAAAACAAGTAGCTCAAATACATGTTACCTCAATGAAAACCATGACATTCACCCACTCATCAAAAGCACTACACCAAGCTTGACCTCCAAAGTCTCTTTATTTTCATTGAACAAAAATGACAAGTACAAATGGTAGCTTGCTCCAACTCCCACTAGAGAAAAATGGAGTGAGAAACCATGCTTAAATAGCCAAAAGATGGAGAGGAATGGGTGGAATGAGTGGCATAACTCATGGAGCAAATAGGGCTGCCCACTCCCATGTAATGGGCTGCCAAAATCATCCCCAAATCAGATAGAAATCAGCCATGTGACAGCCCATAAACATAGCTGCAAATTCCATGATTGAAGGGGCCCAATTTTGGGAAATGCGCCCCCCATCAAGTGGGGAAGTAATCCCACTAATGTAGTTGCCCGGAATATTTCCAAAATCAACTCTTACAACTCTTAAAAAATAGCCGAAATATTTCAGACCTCTAATTCCTCCAAAATTGGAATTTAATTTTTCTCCATTTTTTTTTAAATTTTTTCACTCCATTTTTCACTTTTTTGGGATTTTTAGTCATAAGTGAAAAATAAATGGGTCTAATACTATAGAAAGTGGGTTTTGGGGTAAGCTGGGTGCTCTGAGTTAGAAAGCGAGCACCCCCATAGCAAAAAAAACCTCTAGACCACACTTTTACACCTTTTACAAAAAATTTAATTAAATCATTAAAAAATGGCTTAAAAACACAAAAAAAAAAAAATCGCCGGAATTAAAAAAAATCCTAGGGGGACCTAGCACATGTCCATACAACTCAAAATTAATGTCTAGCATGTTCATAAACATTGACCCATTGACTTTAATAACCCCCTAACGCCCATTAACCTCACCAAGCATTCCAGCTTTGGAGGAGCAGGAGAAAAACTCAAGAATTATGTTATGCAAAAATGCAAAACATAATTAATAAGTAAAAAAATTCCTTGGAATACCCGACTTAGTCAAAAAGTCCTAGGGAACCAAGTCCTTTACAAAAATACCATGCTAGTACATTTTATTACAAACCCCACAGGGCATGGACATGTGAAGAAAACATTAAAAAATGGGCCCCTATAAAGGCCTAATGGACATCAAATCACCGAAAATGAACATGTAACATGTTCAACTTTGCCCGCTCACTTGATAGTCCAACTAAGTACAACTTCATTGGTAACATCTGGCTCCAACTGTGGGACGTGTGTTTGATCTGGTCTTCAGGAAAGGAGAGCATACAAGAATACCAGAATCTCTGGTTTCTATGACCTGTAAAAACATCTCAACTTGACAATAAACCTTTCAGTAGCACAAGTTTTTATAAGAGGCAAATGAACCATAAGTTATATTATTCAAAAACTAAAAATTATAAGTACAAAAAAGGAAAGTACTGAAAAAAAAATGCTGAAAGTAAATGCTCATTTGATGAGCTTATTTTCCTACTCTAAGCATAACAAAATAAAATGCTAAGTAAAATGATAAATCCAATGCAACCATCTTAACATTTTATCAATATAAAAACGTTTTACCTTGTGTTTGGTTACTAGCCAAAACAAGGATACCTTGTTCACAAAATGCAAACCTACATGATAATTCTGGATTGGAGGATTGGATGGGTGATCATAGGCATATGATAGATCTGTGAAGTGCTTCCCCCAATGGTAAGTCCTCATGCAGGCCTCTTCTACCCATGACTGGATAGGGCTGAGAAAAAACTCGGAATGATAAGGCAGACCAACTACCTCATCATATTGATCAGAAGGGCTCTTCTGATAGTTCATTTCTGTGAAAGTATAAGCTCCAAGCTACTCCAAATCATAAGGAACTGTTATCACCTAAACTGTAGTTACCCCTATGGATGGATCCAATCATGGATGGCAATAGGGAAGGGCAACTCAAAAGGTGCAACCACGATCACCTCGACCTCCAATATATGGTTGTCACGCCAGTCGAGGCAACCTTCGCTTTATGTTATCTAGCCCAGACAACAAAGGGGGAGACCCGATCTACTCCCGACAGGAGAGATCAAAACCAAGACACCAAATCAGGGTATTTCTAAGTGAAGTTAGGTGTATGGTTTATCCTAGACCTAAGGATGAAGTCACAAGCCAAGTGAGGGTTCAATGGGTATAGCTTTGGTTCATAGTTGATGTGAGAGTGACTTAAGATGTTTGAAATGAGATCTAGGATTAGTGTACTAGTTCAATGTTGGAAAATCCACTGCCTTGGGAACCGTGTCCAATGCAGGGTAGTTTTGGGGGTTAGATTGGGGCTAACTAGTACATGAGACAAGCTTAACCATGGTTTATGATGTCTTCAAAGGTATAGTTTACCATGCATAGGTCAAACCACAAGTCAATCCAACAATCTAGGAAAGTTGAATTGTCTTGGAGAGAAACCAGTGCCTTGGGAATTGGGAAGTGGAGTCAAAGTAGGGTTGACTTATGGTTTAGGACTCCTACAACATGGGACAAGTGGGCAATAGAGGTCTTGATGGTTGAATGTGTCTAGATCTAGGTTTGACCCAAGTGGACCACAATCCCTTAAAACAGGGAATGCTATCCCTGAGGCAAGATTTGACAAAGTGACACTCTAGACCTAGGTTTTGAATTATTCCGGTTCCGAATCCGCAAGAATCTCAAGTACCCACGTCCTAGAAGTGAGTTAACTCACTTCTCCAAGGTGGTGCGACTTTACCCAAGGAGGCTGAAAATGGGGTTTAGGTGGGTCAAGACAAGTCGGATGGCATCCAAACTTTAGATCCGGGTAGATCAGTCAAGTAGGGGTATGGATCTATAGTTTCACGGTAATCCGATGGCTAGATCTTACTAGATCTGAGTTTAAGTGTTCCAAGTGGTCCAAAATGGGGTGTAAATCCCTTGAAATGTGGAATAGGGCCCACAAGGTGAATTTCAGCAAAGTAACAACCTGGGTGTATGTTATTTGATGTGTAGATGACGAATCAAGTGTAATCTCAAACACCCATCGCCTAGATCTAGGTCAACCTGCTCAAACTAGGAAGTGCGCCTTGCTTGGGAGAGGCTAAGTTGGCCTAGGAAGGGGGTCAAATGGAAGCCAATCCTCACCAAACTATAGATCCGGGATGCCGTGGATGCTATAGAGGTGGGTTTTCAATATTATGCCCAACAACCCACTAGATCTAAGTAGATCTGAGAAAATGTAAAATGGGGTTTTGAAATATTTAGGGTTTTTAGATATTTTTGACAATTGGATAGATCATGGAGATAGAACTTACCTTGAGATCATACCTGAATGATGTGGATGAGATGCCTTGATGTTGAGGAAGATTCCCGCAGAGATCAAATGAGAAATTGTTGATTTGCTTGCCGATTTGATGCCCTAGTCCACAAGTGCGCCTTCCTCTACCTGTCAAACTAAGGAACAATGATTCAATCAGTAAGATCAAGTATGGAAGAAATACAAGAGAAATGCAATGATAACATGAAATAGAAGGTCCTGGGACAGTAATACTCCCTGTTACCAACGAAGAGCTCCAAAGAAGAAGTAGGGAGAGTCTTCCCCTACCAATACCTCCTCCTCAAAACAAATCGGCCTCCACCTGTAGATGCAAAATCGTGGTACAAAAGATATGGCAAACAAGATCTCCAATATCTCAGTGCAAAGGAAGAACCAACGAACGAACACCAAAAACATTCACCACAACATTGGAGATAGATGCAATAATAATTTTCTATTCCAATAATCCAGAGCCAAAAGTCCTCTTACAATGAGAGGCTCTCTCCTTTAAATAGGAAGGAGAGGCACCAAAACCCTAACCACTTTTTGAATGAGTGGCTAAGATTAAAAGATACAAATGTCTAATCAATGGTTGAGATGAGCTCAACGATAAAATACATGGATCACACATAAAATATTATGCAAGTGGACAAAATCGCCCTAGAAGAGGGGAATCCCACCAAATCATGGTGACAAAATATCATAAGAGGCTTATGGTGGGTCCAAGGGGTAATTTTATCCCTCCTTGGTCAATCCCCATAGCACAATAACCATAAAATAATCATGAATGTACCAAATCGTGCCACCATAGTCAAATCGTGGGCCTCAAAAAGACCTCAGAAATCCACAGAAAGTGCCATAAGTGATGGATGCGGGCCCCGATGAAGCTGAAACTGCTGGAGAAGGTGTGGAAGACCCCGATCTATCATCACTGATCATCCCATGCCATAACTTTGCCTCAGTAGCCCAAATCGATTTCCTCAATAGCCATTTCTACCAATCCTGAAATGCCTCGGGAAACGTGAAACTGCCCCAAACTGCCTCCTGGAGTGCCTGCGCTGTCAAGGTGAGGGCACCAGTGTGTCCGGGAGGGGGGTAATATGGTAAAAACAAGTGGCTGGACCACCCCCTCCATCATCAGCGCCCTAGGTCAACCAGATAAAAATCATATCTACTTTGACAGGGCCTCCGACAGACCAAAACTGCACTAGGACAGCCTACTGAGGCTCAATCATCACTGTAAGTGCCCGGAACTGAAAGCCAACTGTCTCATTGGACTCAGAAGGTCCAAATCCATCCAAGATGTGTACTCATACACCATATGAGTCTCTGCATGATCAAAATAAATGTCCAATATACCGGAACAAGGCCAATAATAATGATCTGTAAATGACCAAACACTGTTGTAACCCAAGAATCATCATCATAACCCTGTAGCTGCTGCATAGAATCATCATGTATGTATACATAGACCATATATCATCTATCCATATCATCATAAGGTCCAACATCTCATGTCCCATGGTCCTCCATGGTCAAACTAGGTCTAACCAAGACCAAATATAACTCAGACCATCATCAATATCTGCTGCAAAGTGTCAAGGTTAATACATGCTCTACAACTTATTCAAATAAGAATTATAACACAGAGTAATCATGACTGACGATCTAAATCCAAATATATAGTGTCATTAATTATTATTATTACTCAGACTAGACTTTCAGGATCATACTCATTTCATAGTTGTGATCAATTTGCTAGTGAAGGGTGAAGGCTAAAATAACTGGCTAAGCTAAGGGATGACTTGACTGACTTAACTTTGTGTAACTTTGTGACACTTTGGCAAGGGAAAGGGAATACACACCATAGTATATACTGAATGAGCAACAACACAGGGGATGGCGGTGTCTCACAAATGGATGAGTTGTTCAAAGAGGGTTTATTCACCTTCACAGATGCGCACAATCCATAATACAAATAAGGCCAGCAATTGTTTAGATATAGCATTTAAGTTCCATTGCTTTTAGGGCCTGAAGTTTCCATAGCCTTGATCTATGTGTGTTTACAAACACATTGCATAGATTTACATTTTTCTTTAGGCTTTCTGCTGCAGGTGTGTTTTTAAGGCACTTGTTTACCTGAGCACTTTTAGGTGTGTCATGGACAGCTTGTTTACCTAGGTATTTATTTTCCAAAAGATATAACATTTTATTTTCATGGCCATTTTCATTTGGCATGCCTTTCATTCATGTGTGTTTAGAAACACATTGCATGAATGGGCTTTTCATACAAGATATAACATTTCATTTTTTCCAGATTTTCTATTCATGGCAGCACTAAAAGTTTCAGGTTTAGCCAACACAACTTTAGTGACTAGGGGGAATTCCAAGGAACTCCAACTCACCATAGGTAAGTTTTGTCACCAACTCAGAGCCGAGACACAATAAACAGGGAAGCTCATCCAATACAGAGGCTACAGTGGGGACAAGATCCTCCATGTCACTAGTCAAGTAGTAAGTCAGGGTGATAAACTAAAAGGTAGGCCATGGATGGATGAAGACAATGAATAATGGAGCCGACACTAGCAAGCCAAGGTATGGTGGAATGATCACCTCTATTCTCCCTAAGGAGGGTAAAACCAATGAGTATGTATAGTGAACTTCTAAGTCTGAGTAGGGACAATATAATATATATAATAGATCAACCAGGTCCACATATCTATATGATCGCCAGATCATGACACTAAGTGCTAAGACATGCTATAAGAATAAGTATAAAAGCAATCTAACCATAACACCATGAAATACCTGCTGAGTCATATACCTGAAAGCTCATCAACCTGTACCATCATCTGTCTGCTGAAACTGCTGCTGCAACTCGGGGCCCTACTGACTGCTCTGTACCAATGGTATAATGGCTACATCGGTCATCTCTCTGAGTGTCCTGAGACTTAGTCATGGCATGGGGAATACAACTGTTGTCCACAATCTGATAGTGATCCAATATAGATGCTCATCTCGGCATCTCAAATGTAAGGGAACTGGCTGAATAGTGTACTGGAATGAGAAAAATAATGTATGGTAGCCCGGGCTACTATATATGTGATAACATCTGGCTCCGGCTGGGACAAGTGCTCTGCTGAAATGAGCGCTTGAGAACCTCAGAATCTCTGGTCCTCGAACTCTGCTACTCGAATCCACGATCCAACACTCTACCATTTTATTTCCAGCTTTTATTCTTGCAACCTATTTTCTGCATTCACAAACATCAAAAATACCTCATGCCGCATGTGTGGGAAAAATATAAAATCAACTGAAATAAAATCTACTCTATGTCAGCAATATAAATGTATGAAATATAAATGCAGAAAGTAAATTAAACTACTAACATAATTTGCAAAATTTGACATTTATTGTGCAGGGAAAAGAAAAGTGACAGGTACTCAATTAAACTAAGAGCTTACAAAGGAGCTTAAAGATAAACAAGGTGCTAGACTCAATGGCTAAAGGACTAACTACTGCCCAAGTAGACTTATTTGGTTTCCTACCTACCCTAATCTACTAGGCAATGTAATGCAGAGAGATCCCAACTAGGTGGGATCAGGGATGTGATCCCTTAAGTCCCTTTGATTGACAGGATATAAAATACGTCGTCCACTACCAGTGGTCAGAAAGCACATGCCATCAATGCATCGCTCTACTGTGAAAGGTCCAACCCATAAGTCATCAGCTTGCCCCGATCTTATATGCAATAAATGGTTGGGAATGATGACTTGGCTTCCTGTAGGAAACCTATTTCTATTGACTGACTCAGGGATAACCCCAATGTTACGAATAGGCATGGGATGGATTTCGGCAGTGTTTTGCGGTTGAGATGTGACGATCCTTGAGCTCCTCCTAGAAGGAACTGCATCCACTCTGGGTGAACCACCATCTAAAGAAATAGCAACTCTGCCAACAAGGACTTCCCTAACTTCCCTTCTTGTTTCTTGGACTACCTCATTTGACTCTTCCTCATGGGGAGATACAACTCTTTTAACAACTTCACCTACAGTCCAGAAATCTCTATGTTCTTCTAAGGGGAGTGGCTCATGAGATATGACATTGTTATGACTAGAACCTTCCCCTGAAGGAACAGAAATGACCATGTTTTCCAATCTAGTAGAAACTGACTCAGGATGGGATGTAGGGGAACTAGGAATGTGAGAAAGATCATAGGTATGAGGACTAGATGACTCAGATGGTAGGAGAAAATTGGGGATATGAGGATATGCAGATAAAGCATGGCTTTGAAGTTCTGAAGGAGTTTGAAAGATAGCAAGGTTATTTAGATTATAATCTCCTTCAGGTGCGTCATTAATTAAGGCATCCTGTTCCCAACCTAGAGAGTTATCATGGACTTGAATTAAGCTACCATCTTCTAGAGATAAATGAGATAGAGAGTCTTCTATGTCCGAATAATGGGAGGCTTCATACTCTCCATTTGTTTCAACCCTAGTAGATGTTGCAAGACTGTTTTCCCATGGGTAAATAGGTGCAAGCCCTTGGCTTTCTCTTTCTCTATTGTGATCAGTCAAGGCAAACCATTCCCTAACAGTGAAAGGAATTCTTTCTCCCCTCCTAATATCATCGAATTCATCTTCATGTATTGGATTCTCAATATTCTCCTCATCATTTGTTTGCTCATGAAGGTTTTCTATTGGGGGAGTTTGTTCCAAGCTTTGATCATTAAGCAAACTTTCATCTCTTCCTATGTTTCTTATGTCACCAACAGTTTCCTCAGGTGCTTGATTTTCCATAAAAGGTTCTTGAATGATTTCATTGTTTTGTTCATCTTCCCAAGAGGAATCAAAGTCTTCCATTACCATACACATATTTTGATCAACTTCATACAATTCATCCTCATCTTTAACAAGGTTGGTTTTTGCATTATTCAACAATTCATCCCCATATGTGTTTTTTAACCCTTCATCAAATGATTCAACATGCTCATTATAACAAGGTTCTCTGTTAACCAGAATCAAGGCCCCATCAGGGTTGGGAACACAAATAAATGACAAATCCATCATAAGGTATCCACCTAGACCAGCTGCCCATTTTCTAGATAACAGCATTCCATATGCTGGGGGTAAGTCAATGACAACTACATCCATCATAGTAGAAATGTCTGAGCATGCGAAAAGATCAGCTCTAAGGTTTTTTATCAAGCCATAAGATGGCACTCGTCGGGAATCTATACCACAGACATTTCCATAAGGTCTAGTCACTTCAAGTCCCATTTCCTTCATAACTTGTAAAGGCATAACATTCATTGCTGCTCCAGAATCCAACATGCAATTATGAAGGAGCATGTTTTGAATGTGCAAGGTAAGGTAAAAGGGAGAGTGACCACCGCTCTTTCTTTCATAAATGGCCGAATGGATGTTTATTGGTGGATCCTTCTCTGTTTCACTAGGTTGTGTTCCACTAAGATTTTGGATGTGACATGATTCTAGGACCGGTTCAGGAGTTTTCTCTTGGCCAATACCATCGAAAAATTCCTCTACTTGGCATCTAACAGAAGGCACCTTCATTAACTCAGTGACAGGGATATTACACATTATCTTGCTTAATTCTTTCTTCATATCAATCTTTAGATCATAATCATCCATAGCAAGTTCTTCCTCTTCCCTTTTATCTTCATCAATCTTCTTATGTTTATCAAGGAAAGAAGGCTGGGAAGTATCTCCTCGTTTATAGATTTGATACTTTGGTTGCTCTTTAGGTTTTGGGAGCTCTAAGGCACAACATGAGGAGCTAGGTTCTTCAACTATATCTTCTTCTTGCTCCCATGGCTCTTCTTCTAAAAGGATTCTTCCAAAGTCCTCACCATAAGACAAGTCATTTATAAAGTTGATGTTCTCTGGTTGGTCATCATGGTCAATGGTGTCAGAGGGTATTTCTTCTTCTTCATCACACCAATTTAAGTATCATCTGGAATCCAATGTAACCATTTGAGCATGTAGTCAATGTAAAACAATTTTTTGTCTTGTCTCTAGTTACCAGCCAGAGCAAGGGCATGCTTATCAGAAAGTGCAAACCTGCTTGGATCTTCTGAATGGGAGGGATGGATGGGAAATCATAAGTATGTGATAATTCTTTGAAGTGCTTCCCAATATAGTGTGTCCTCCTGCAGGCATCTCCTATCCATGATAGGATAGGGAGAAGAAACTCAGGACGACAAGGCAGTTCTGGTACCTCATCACACTGATCCGAAAGGCTTAAAGCGATATTCAAGAGATTTAGATGAGCAATATTTTAACTAACAAAAACTATATCAAGTACTAAAGAAAAAAACTCACAAATTTTCTAATTAGTACCCAAAAGTCTCTTTCGGGTCAAAGACTGTACTCGAGGAAGCAAGGGGATTAGTAGTTCATTTAGCTTGCAAATAAATCTAAAAAAAAAATTGCAAAATTTAAACTACTTTAAGTAATTGTAAAATTTTAATTTCTAAGTAAAGATGAATTTAAACTCTTTTGCAAAATTTGAAAGCTAGCCTAACATAATATTACTCTAGTTCTATTGCAGATAGAAAGCAAAATAAACATGAAGATACAGGCTTTGCCCAAATGGGGGAAAAAGGGTGTGGGAGCCGTAATCCCACTTGCTCTTTATTTAGAAATTATTACAAATTTATTAATAACTCTCCGATAGAGAACACTCTTGATCCGCAAAAATTGCGAGATTCAAGAGACTTTGAGCCTTCATAGAAGGCCAAGGGAGATAAGGGGATTGAAGAAGAGGGATTTTTTATGTTTTTTGAGCTACAAATTTCGCTCATTTTCCTCGCTTTTCTGTAAAATGAACACTAAACCAGCAAACAAAAGCTTGTTAAAGTATTAGTATTGTTAGTCCAAAACACATAAAAATACAATCTAACACTTTGCAAGAAATTTGGAAATATTTATACTTTGAAGTGCTAAACAACTAATATTGAGATCTAAACTGAAAATGGAAATTTTAAGCTCTTTTAGATCTAATACTAAGCAAGTAAATGGTGAATGATACAAACTTTCTAGATTCAATTTACTTGTAAGGAAATATGGTAACTAAGAGAATATTGATTTTAAAAAAAAAAGGATGGAAGAGAAGAGATTCTACTCAAGCTTTGAATCTTTTTGCAAGCTTGGGCAACTGTTCAATGGAGAAAGAAAGAGCTTATGTGTTCATCCTGTAGAAGATCCAAAGGAATGGAATATGCAATTGAGCTCAACCTTTCACTTGGGACAAGCAACCTACACAACTTATCACACTTACAACAACTAGCTTAGATCTAGTACATTCAACCGTTAGAAATCCAAAAGATTATGAAATACAACTAAATATAGCATAAACTCTTAAATCTATAAGATAAAATGAAAATAAGCAACTTGAAAGCCTCAAATGCTTACCCTCTGTGCCACAAAGAGCCCTCTAAGCCAAATTAATTACTATTTTATGCAAAGCATGAAAAAATTGCAACAAGATTACCTCACAAAATCAACACATGCACAGATTCGATACACTTCATGAGCCTCCAAAGCCTTCAAATTTATTCTGATGATTGCATGAAAGCAATAAACACTATAGTACAAACAGGCAGAGGATCCTTGCATCCATCTGGAATGAGGGAGCAAGCCTTGCTTTTATAGCAAATAGAGGAAGAGAGGGCGCATTAAGGAGCCAATCTAGGTCAAGATGGCGCATATCCCAATCCAAGGAGTGAATAAAGGATGGAATTAACACCTAACTAGTGGTTGGAAGGTGTGATGGAGATGAGGTGGATGCCACCTCACAAGAGGGCAACATCTCCAAGCTTTGGTAGCTTCACCATCCAATCCTCATGTGCCAAACAAGAAAGTCGCCCAAGCTAATGAAGGAGGGTGCAAATCCCAAGGAGAGATAGCTTCTAGTGCTCCAAGATATGACTGAAAGCTCTTAACTTTGATTGGAACCTCCTCCGATGATGATTTCCAACTGGACTGGGAATTTATTTGACTCAAATCCCTCAATTTTAGAGAATTTGATTTTTCTCCAAACTTTATTATTTTAATTAAATAATTCTCCGTAATTATTTTCGAGAGAATTGTTATTAAAGTGAATAATATTCACTCAAAACTTAAGAAAAGTGGATTTAGGGGTTTTGTAGGTGCTTTGGGTTAGAAAACGAGGACCTCCATGGCAAATTTAACCTCCTAACCACACTTTTATCACTTTTTTTTATTTTTTCAATTAAATCGTTAAAAAACCCCGTTAAACGGGAAAAAATATTTTTGTCGGAAATGTCTGAAAATCCTAAGGGACCTAGTGCATGTCCATATGACTCAATATTGATGGCTAACATGTGAAAAATACATAGACACATAGACTTTAATAAGCTCCCTAGGTTTGACCACCATGGTAAATACTCTAGCTTTGGAGGTGTGAATGGAAAACTCAAAAATTATATGCCACTGAAGCGCAACGCATAATTCCTAAGGAAAAAACACTCTAGAGTATCCTCTTGACAGTCAAACCTAAAGTAGACAAAGTCTTTTACAAAATGACTATGCTTAGGCCAACTTATTACAATTCCCCAATGGGGGTCTGGATATGCAATTATTACAAAATGGGCCAAAATTGGCCCTGAAAAAGTCTTCTGATCTTATGAACACTTGATATGTTCATGAAACTGGCAGCTCACAAAAAGTCCAACTATGGTACAAAATAGTTGGTAACATCTCAAAAATTATTATATCTTTTGTAAGAGGATAAGTATTTGTGCAAATACAAAATCATGAGCCCTAGTCATGTCCTTCGAACTAGTCACCCTAATATACACTGCATCTACATCTATAATTCATTTTTTCTTAATTCATGGGATATACTTGCAACAACAGTTCTTGATAGTATTTCTTATTTACTTGGGTAAGCTTGCATCCAGAAATATTAGAAAATATTCATTAACAAGGTAAGCTTGTAAGTCACCCTAATCTACATTGCATCTACCTCTATAACTTATTTTTTCTTAATATTGGAATATACTTGCAACACCAGTTCTTGATATTATTTCTTATTTACTTGGGTAAGCTTGCATCAAGAACTGTTAGAAAATATACATTAACAAGGTAAGCTTGTAATGGTAACTCTTGAATGCTATTCATTACTGGGTGAGCTACAGTGACAAATTAAATGAGTAATGATAAATATGATAAGTTGATAGAACCATCAGTTATCAAACTGACTTTTATCCCATCAAGCACAAACATAATACATATATTTTGGGCATTCTTCCTAGTACACATTAATTTAGTCTCTTATTGTAGGAGCATCTGATATGCATATGCATCCATCCAAAATATGGTTTGAACTATGCATATCCATGTGGACAGGCATTAACATGTTATCCAAGAATCTAAGAAATAAGTGAACAAATGGATGTATGCATATATATGTGTTTGTTTGTTAGGGTCTGTGACGGAGAGAGAGTCAAGAGAGAGAGATTTTACATGTATGCAAGGGATGCACTCTTTTGGGAAGGAAGTTTCCCTGATAACTTGTTATTTCCAAGCAAACTGCAATAATTGCAATGTAAGTTATGTTTCAGGTGATTTTACTTGTGAACTGCCATATAATACGTTTACAAAATTTTCAGAGAAAAACATTGCAGTTCACATAAGTCTGAGTATGTATTTGATGGAATAAATATAGTTTTGTCCAGCAATCTACTTACAAGAATTTCAGAGAGGTCAAATTTTGGATTGTATCTGGAATTGCTCCTGTAATATTATTAAAGCTCAAGTCCCTAACACAGTAATATGTTCAAGTAAGTAGGCATACAAGAATAAGACTGTTAATAAAGTAGTGACATTAAGGACTGTATATTGTAAACTAGATTATGATATTTATCGAACTTCAAATGTATGGCCACATATGCTCCAGATAAGAAGGCTATCCCTCCTTGCTCTAGGAGCACCACGCACTCCATTCATTTAATGCTATCCATATTCATTGAAATAAAAACAAATACTGAACGTTCAAAAAGAAAAAGGTTATAAAAGTGATACATAGAAAACATTAAGTGACAGTGCATTCCTGTAATATGCAATATCATATAGCTTCCTCTTGAAAAACACAAACTGCGGCTTATTGTAAAAGCAGGAGATTGATGCTTAAGCAGATAAAGTATCGCTATCAAACATCCAGATAGAAGTACACTCAAACTGGGTTCAGACAAAAAAATCAGGGTCCAAGTAATGCATGTGAAGAGGAGAAATTTTAGAAGGTTGATTCAAAATAAGTTTATTTTCAGATTATGTTTAGACATTAGTACTATATTTAAGTTTAAATTGATGTCATAAAATCTGGATCAGTGGTAAACAATTGACCATGATCCACTGAACATTCACTGTGTGGTCATTGAAAGATGAGTATATTTTTTTTCCAACCAGCTTCCTCTTATCACAATTTAGGCTAACATGCCCAGATTTAGCATTATTAACATTACGGGGATCCATTAGCACAATTCAATTTGGTCATTTTTCAGCTAAGCAACCACGAGTGGGGGTATCTGTTCCACCAAAGTCACCCAGGACTTGCACCTAACCCAACTGTTATTGCGTGCACAAACACTAATGTGACTGGCAGGACTTGAAACCTTAATGGAAATGTAACTCATTGAGCCTGCGGATTATGATTTGAGACTATGTTACACAAGTTTCCGGTACGCGAGTACGTGGGGTACGCAGACACGAGTATCCGGTATGGCTAGAAGCTTCGCCCAAATTTACAGGAAACGTCAGGTTGGGAGCGGTAATAATATAATATATTAAAATTTTAATATATATTAAAAAAACATAAATTTATTAAATTATAAGTTTAGTTTTTAATTTTTTAACATTTTGCCAATTTTAAAAGTTAACTATAATATAATAATAGACTATAGTCAAAGATCACATAATGGACATTGTGAATTAAAATTATAATGATCAAATTATGTATGACAAATTTATTTCTTAAAAAGTTAAATGATTCAAGTGACAATCTAAAAACAAAAATCCATTGAGGCTTGTTTGTAAATTAAATAAACTTATAAAGAAATTAAAAATCCATTAGCTTTAATTGTACTCTAAACAATGAAACACTGAACACTGAACACATACATTATTAAATAATAAATATTAAAATTTTTAAAACTTAAATATTTATAATTTTATTTTTTTTTGTTCATGGGAAGGTATGCCAAAAGAGAATACGGTATATTAATATTCCACAATTATGAATTATGAATGCTCTGTTCAAATTAGAAATTTAGAAAAGATCTAAGACTAAAATATTTAAATAAATATTAAAAAGTTAAGAAGTGAAAAGTTGAAAACTGTAACAGTAAGTTAATAAGTTAAGGAACATTGGAACAATAGCTCGAAAATTGATACTTGACAACGGATGTAAAATTAAATGATTCAATGAAACAATAAAGTTGTAAACTACATTGTAAATTTGTACATCAACTATGATATTCCAGATAATATAATTTTAGTTTTTATATTTTATAAATTATAAAATAAAAAGTTTAAAGTTTAAACCAAAGTATATAGTATATACTATATACTTGTTAGCTGTGTGAAAACATAAAATATTAAAAACTCAAAGAGTAATAAATGGAAAACTTCTTTTAACCAGAAACAATAGATTTAAAAAATTACATCGATACCCAGTAAGTTAGTAACTAGAAAGATT
This sequence comes from Larix kaempferi, assembly GCA_027924585.1. Taxonomy (NCBI): domain Eukaryota; kingdom Viridiplantae; phylum Streptophyta; class Pinopsida; order Pinales; family Pinaceae; genus Larix; species Larix kaempferi. The sequence continues at coordinate 5,627,480 of BSBM01000636.1, forward strand.
AATTTTTAATTTGCTACAGAATTAATTATCCATATTATGGTTATCCATATATATAGATTATAGAATCTAAATTTAATTTTAAAGATGAAGAGCTACCGAATTATAAAATATAAAATTAAAAATAATAACAATAAAAATTATAACAAGGAAATTGATGAATCGATACCTGCAGAGTGTAGCCGACTTGAAAATCGAATTGAGGCAGACGCTGATGGATACCCAGCGTCTAGACGCTTGAAGTTGAGGCAGACGCTAAACAATATCGCTGGACGGTTCAGAGAATCAGAAGTTTACTGTTTAGACTCTGAATTTCAAGCTCAAAATTCGACACTCAGATAACAGAACTTCAAAGAAAGTCGAACTTTCAGATGACAGAACTTCAAAGAAATTCGACACTCAGATGACAGATGGGAGAGTCGGAGAGAAAGGCAGAGAAAATTCTTCCACGATTTCCAGCAGAGAATCAGAAAACCCAAACCGACAAATTCTTCCACGATTTCCAGCAGAAAAAACCAAAAACGGAAAACACTAAAAAATCTTAAAAACCCAAACTGTAATCAGTAATGTGAATTTTTATGGGAACTTGTGGTTGGGAGCTTGAGGAAGCTCCCGATCCATCGAGGAGGTTGAAGCTCCTCGATGGATCGGGAGCTTCCTCAAGCTCCCAACCACAAGTATCCTAGGAAACTCCAGTCGGGAACTGCGATTTCACTTCTACGAAGTACCCGAAAAGTTCCCAAGTATCCGACGAAGTTCCCGATCATTTTGGAGCATTTCGTACCAGCTCCAAAGCTCCCGGAACTGCAGGAACCAAAGCAGCTGGGAATCGACCCCCCCCCCCCTCGAATCGATCCCGAATCGCGCTCCAGACGGAATCGATGCGGGATCGATTTTGGAAGCGCGATTCCGGATCGATTCCGTGGGGAATCGATTTCCCAGTTCGCGAATTCAGGCCAAAAAAAAACGATCCCTGGAAATTTGTAATTCGCTGGGGAATCGTCGCTCCCAGAGCGATCCCGGGTCGATCCCGGATCGATTCCCAGTCGAACCCGCAGACAAAAAAACGATTCCAAAATCGATTCCCAGGCCGATTCCGCGGACGGGCGGATTTTTGAAAAAAAATTTTGAGTTTTGGAATTTTTTTTAGGGTTTTTTTGGTTGGGATAGGTCACTTTGGGCCATTAAAAGGTGAATGAGTCCATTTGGACTCATTCCATTGCTCATTTGTTTGATTGAGAAGAGTTTGAGAGCTTTGAGTTTTGAGAGCTTTGAGCATTGAGTGGGAGATTGAAGGGGAGATTGAAGGGGAGAGAGCTTGCAAGGGAGATTGAAGCTTTCATAGAGACATTCAACCACCATTGAAGAGCTAAAAGGTAGGCTCTATAACTTCTTCTTTGTTTGTTTTTGCAATTTTTTTTTCACTATGTTACAAAATGGAAAACTTGCAATGTTCTCTTCTCCTACTCTTTCCAATATATTCTTCTCCATCATTCTATTGCAGGGAACAAGTGACTCTCATCTTGAATCAAGAAACACGATGGCTATGTGGTTTTGGTTTTTCATTCCACTTCTTCTCATTATGATGGTGTTGGGAAGTAGATGTGGTGGTGGTAGTGATGAGGGGGAAGAGGTAGAGAGTGATGCATACCAAGGAGAAGAGGAGGAAGGGGAAGAGGATGATGATGAGGATGAGGGTGAGGGTGATGTGGGGCAAAAACTAAAAGACACAACACCTTTGTGGAAGTATGTGACAAGGCAAGGGGGAGGGAGAGGGGGTGGAACCACAAAGTTTGGATGCCCCCATTGTGGGAAAACATACACAGGTTCATATACCCGGGTGAGAAAGCATTTGTGTGGGGTTATGCCATGCGATGTAGGTAAGTCTCATGGAGTCAAAACTTGTGACAAAGTGGGAGGTAAAGAGAGAAGCAAATACAGGATGGAAGAAGAGGCCGCTCAAAACAAGTCCAAGAGATCGAGGGTTGATTCTGAATCCCCGCAGAGAATGTTTGGTAGTGGAGCTGCTGCTGGATCATCATTGGCTCGATCGGGAGCCTCATCTCCCCATGGAGTCTCACCTATACGAGGAAGAACATTATCCGATTTCCTTGACCAAGGTTGTAGAGATGATGTGGATTCAAAAGTTTATAGGTTTCTCTATGCATGTGGTGTGCCATTCAATGTTCTTCGCTCACCCTATTGGCATGAAATGGTACAAGCCATCAATGGTGGCCCTCAAGGATACAGAAGCCCTAGGTATGACAAAGCTAGAACCGTGGGACTTGACAAGGAAAAAGCCAAAATCAATAGTGCTCTTGGAAAGTTCACAAATGATTGGTCCAACTATGGGGTATCCATTGTATCTGATGGGTGGACAAATGTTAAAGGCAGGCCGTTGATAAATATTCTTGGCGTTTCTGCTAGCGGTGCGGTCTTCCTTTCAGCCCATGACTACTCAGATCGCTACAAGACCGCTATTAATATTGCACAACCTTTACTTAAAACCATTCAGGAGATTGGGCCATACAATGTCATTCAAGTTATCACTGATAACGCTGCTAATTGTAAGGCAGCAGGAGCAATCATTATGGATAAGTATCCCAACATATTTTGGTCAGGGTGTTTGGTTCACACATTGAACCTTTTGATGCGTGATATTGTTAAGATGAAGGACAATAATTACCGATGGATTGGAGCCTTGTACAAGAGAGGTAAGAAAATGATCAAATTTATTACCAATCATAGCATGGCCCACCACATTTTTCGCAATCACTCTAAGTTGGAGCTATTGAAGATTGCAAAGACTAGATTTGCTAGCTACTACCTCACCTTCAGGAGGCTTTTGAAGGTAAGAGAGGCATTGGCTAGTATGGTATCAAGTGATCCATGGCAGGAATTGAAAGACAGAGTTGCAAGTGCATCGGATAGAAGTGACTTTCAGGAGGTGGAGGACACCGTTCTTGAAGGTCATTTTTGGTCACAGGTTAGGTATGTTCTGCAGTTCACCAAGCCAGTTTATAACATGATTCGTTTTGCAGATACAGATCAGCCGGTGATTGGGGAGGTATATGAGCAGATGGATAGCATGCTTGGTCAAATCAAAGACACTGTTGAGCAAAGAGATGCAGTCTTGTATGACCATATTCATAAACTTGTGGTCAAAAGGTGGGATAATCTAAATGTTCCACTCCATGCCCTTGCATATGTCCTCACCCCAAAATACTATTCTCCAATTTGGTTGGCCCAACCTGCACCTGGGGTGGAGTCAGGAAAAAACCCCACACAGATCCAGAGGTTGCTGCTGGGTATATGCTTGCATTAGAAAAGTTGGTCCCTGATGAGGAAGAGTGTGCTAAAGTACGGAGTGAATTGAGCATATACATAAGTGAGCATGGACGCTTTGGTTCGCTGTTTGCAACCAAAGATCGAGACAGATTGGATCCTATCCATTGGTGGAACATGCATGGCTCTGGAGCCACATATTTGCATAAATTGGCACTGAGGGTGCTATCACAGGTTGTTAATAGCTCTTCTGCAGAGAGGTGTTGGAGCACCTACAACTTCATCCACAGTGTAAAGAGAAACAGTCTGAATGTAGATCGCGCAGAAAGCTTGGTTTATGTGCACTACAACTTGAGGTTGTTGTCCCATTATTGTGAGGCGGCCAAGAATGATAGAACATTTTTGACTTGGGACAACAATCCAGAGGAGGCTAATGTGGAGGATGGAGCCATAGCATTAGAGCGCTTGGAGGCTGAACTATTGGGTGATCATGATGATCCAATTCAGACTACCCCTACAGAGATGCCACCCCCAAGCAGAAGCAGCTTTCCAGATGTAGGAGTTTTGCCTTTAGCTTCACAACGTCCAATTTCAGCCCGCGGGGGCCATTCATCTTCTACTCATGTTCCACGATCACTTCCACCAGCACCTATTCCACCTAGAACACGGAAAAAGAAATTGGAAGTTACTCGTGGCAAGCGGAAAGCTTAGTAGATTCATAGTACTTTGTAGTTTGTAGTTTGTACTTTGTATTTCATTTTCATGTTTATTTTGGCGGTTGGCGGCTTGGCCTATTTTGTAAACATTATGGCCTAGTTTGATGGCAAATATTATATGTTGAAATTTGAAGGTTGATGTTGTTGATGATTGATGATTTGATGATGCTCATTTAATGAAAATGTTATAAGTTATAGCTCCTAGAATCTAGAAGACGAGATGATTAATCATTAATGTTATATCAATGTGTACTAAATGGTTATATCAATATCTAGATTTTATGTTTTGATGTTTTCTATAGCTAATTTGGCATAATACATGTTTTTTTTAATTTATATGCATCAAAATATATTAAAATATATATTATATAAAAAACGCTCCCGAAAACGCTCCCGAAACGGAAGCTTTTGAAAATTTCGTTTTTCGCTCCCGCTCCCGCTCCCGCTCCCCGCTTCGCTCCCCGCTCCCAACAGCATAGGCAGGAACGCTGGGTATGCCCTTTCTAATGGCCGGGAGCGGTACCCGTGCAACGTAGATTTGAGATGGAGTAAGGGACAGCTAAATCAAAGTGTCCCCTAGAACCTCAAGTTACGGTTCTAGTAGTAGACTTTTTGCCAAGGTTGAATAAGCACTGTTGTCCGCCAATATGCACACCAGCAGCGGAAATCTTTCGAAAGCTGTCTCTTCACTAAAAGTGAGAGAGGTGTGGCCTTGGGGGCAAGCAATGAGCCAGGTACTGTCACCTAACTCCCAGCTCCTCCGTTTAGGCAAACTCCTAACGAAGCCAAGGGGGGTAGTCCCTAAAAAAGAGTTGTCTAAGGCTCTTTGTGTGTTTAAGATATTTTTGGTGTTGTGATGCGGATGGGTGTTGTTTAGGAGTTTTTGAATGAGAGACACAATAAAATCTAAATGTAAAACAAGATAGCGCAATCCACGTTGCAAATATAAAATGAGAGATACACTTGGACAAGAAATAAATCACTCTTTGCGTAAATTAAAGCAAGTACTCCAATATTGATATTTAAGTAAATAAGATAAATGATGAAGGACCAGTGCCTTATGGAGTCAAAAATAAAAGTGATTGTAAAGTGCTTGATACAAGTGCTTGAAAATATAAGTTTTTGAGAACGTTGTGCAGCTTATCTTGGTAAATTTAAGATTTTAATTGTCTTGATTATTATAGCTAAGAACAAGGTATCAAAAGTAGTGGAACCTTATCCAAGAAAATTACTGGCAACCTTAGGTGATAGGTCGAGAGCACCCAGATTGCAAAGAGGGCAAGTGTGCTTGCAGCTTGACCTCCCTCGAGTCTGACAGTGGATTCCTGGCACCACCTCTTGTAGGAAGAACAGTAATTTGTCTTGGTTGAGGTTTTGGGGTAAAATTTTAATTAAATTATCGCTTGTGAATTAGCAAGTCTTCCACCTTTCTGAGTACTAGCCCAACCGTTTCCGGTTGGCAGAGCATACGGGTGTAGGACAGAAACCAAGGTAAATTAATTAAAGGGGTGTGTGGGTTGAAAAGTTTTAATTAAAGAGCACTTTGTTCAACTCTCCGACAGAGAGCACTCTTGACTTGATCTTAAGATCACAGTTCAAGAGACTTGCTACTTTAACAAATGCCTAATGCAGGGATAATGCAAAACTAAAAATGCCCTCTGATAGAGGGTGCTCTTGACTTGGATTTGGCCAAGTTCAAGAGACTTTGGTTCGTTTTAAACAAGCAGAAAGTAGATTGTAGTAGCAATAAATTCCAACTTAAAAATTTATTAAACAATATGATAGATCAGCAAGATATGGAATATTACTAAAATCACTATTTGCAAGATAAAATGAAACTTTGAATCAATCTAGTGTTCTACCACACAATTTCTAATCTAATGAGTGGGATCGATCTTCGAACAAGATCAACCACTAGAAGCCACCAATCCTGGAAACCTTCCAGCTAGCTGGATGTCCACAAGAAGTTGATGGGGGAGCGAGAAGCTACCACAAGGCTATGTGGCCTTTGGGATACGAACCCAAAGTTAGCTATTCTCTAGTCAAGGTTTGGAAGAGAAGTACAAGATAATATTAAATGGAAAATAAATCTAATCTACCCAAGAGTCTCTTTCAGGTCAAAGACCGTACTTGGGAGAGCATGGGGGTAAGTAAATATGGAAAAATAGAGCAAGTATAACTTATTGAAATAAAACTAATCTAAGAGCATATAATGGATCTAAAGCAAAAAGTCAAACCACTCAAGAAACCACAAGGCTTCCCCAAAAGGGGAAGTGAATGTGGGGGCTTAAAAACCCCACTTGCAACTTTATTATGGAAGTACAATTGCCCTTGGGAATGAGACCCTTGTAGGGACTTTGAAATAAATAACTTATAAAAACTTGAAATAATACTCTAAGATCTATTACAAAAAAAAAGATAATACTAATCTCTTATGGATCGTCCCTTTGTATTTTTGATGGCTTCTTGATTAGAAGCTTCTTGACTCTTACTTTGAAAAATCTATCACAAACCAATAGCTCCAATACCCGTTAGCATTAGAAAATCAATAACAAATTGAAACTAACTAGATCTTATAAATCAACAAAACTTAAGAGATGCAAGCTAAGCAAAAAATGATAGATTCTTAAGACTTTGAGCTTTTAAACTACTTGCAATTTTGAGTGAAAGAGTTGAAGTGGCAGCCAATGAATGTTTAGGACAGTCAATTCAATGTTTTAGATGGCAGCCAACAAATGTAAACTCTATGACAGTCAACTCCTCAATGTTTTAGATGGCAGCCAACAAATGTAAACTCTATGACAGTCAACTCCTCAATGTTTTAGATGGCAGCCAATAAAAATAAACTTTATGACAGTCAACTCCTCAATGTTTTAGATGGCAGCCAACAAATGTTGACTTTATGACAGTCAATAGATGGCAGCCAACAAATGTTTTGGACAGTCCACTCAATATCTAGATGGCAGCCAACACAATAATGTAACTAACCATGTAACAACTAGGGATGAGATCTATAGTAATAATTTTGAAATAATGTAAACTAACTATTTAAAATTCAAACAAACTAGCTAACAATTAACTAGATCCTAACTTATATAAATGCTAAGTGTGAGATCTAAATTCCAACTTTGAATAAATGTAACAAGATACTACTAACAACTTTTTGTGTTTTTTGTTATGTGTTGTAGGTTTTAGGACTCATTTGGAAGTGGACGAGAAGGGGACCTAAAGAGATGGACGAAAGGGGAGGAAAAAAGACCAAAGAAGTGGGACGAATGGAGAGGAGAAAGAGGAGATCTAGGGCAAAAAAGAGGCAGGACGAAAGGGATGAAGAAGGCAAAAGCGAGAGGAGGGAGGAGAGGCTAAAACGATAGGAAGAAGATGACTTTTCTAAGGTGGACGAAAGCTAGAAATAGGGTCAAAAACGAATGGCTAAAGAAGGGCAAAAATGAATGGGAAGAGGAAGAAAAAACTAGGGCAAGGGGTTTTCAAGTGGAAGACTTGAGAGGGCAAAAACACTGTCTTGGAAATCCTCCGGTTAACCGGTGATACGCCGACAACAAGTGTTGAAGAGAGCACAAGGGAACAAATCCCAAGCTATTCCCCAAGGTTGAAGGAGCTTCAACCTTATGGCTAACTAAATCTATGGCTTGAAAAGACAAGTAACTAATTTGGATCAAGACTAGAAGGGCTAGAAAGGGCTTAGCAAGTCAATGCAAAGATTCAAGGAGCAAACAAGAAGGCTTGAAGAAGATAGCCTAAAGTAACAAGTAACAAATATTTTAAGAATATAATGGATGGATCTTAGAGCAAAACCCTTTGTGCTTCTTCTTGAAACAAACTCAACTTTATATAGATCCTGGAAAGACAACAATATTAAGAATTACTTGTGATGGTGAAGATGGGCTAGATGCAACCGAGCTCACACCCCCCTACACCTGGAGAAACCTATTCAAAGACAAACAACTCAATGCCAAAGTGAGAACAAATATATGACTAGTATGCTACGAAAACCAAGGTTATATAAATGCTAGTACAACCAAATACATCATATTCATATAACTCATTGATAAACATTGCATAATAAACCAAATTGCAAACCACAAATGGTAGATCTTATGTTCTAGAATATAGATTTCTAAAGCTAGTTATTTGATCAATCACATAAGCATTTAAATTGAAAGCATGGAAAGAGATCACCTCACAAGAGAAACATTCATCAATGTTGCACAAATCGCATGGACCTCCAAAGTCTAACTTTATTTCCTTAAGCCAATAGCTTGTAATCACAAAAATGGCAGAGTAACTTTACATCCAAAAATCCATGAGATAATAACCCCAAAGGGCCTCTCTTTATACTAAGACTAGATGCCAAAACCCTGGGTCGAATTGGCATGGACAAGTGGGTCGAATTCCAATCAAAGGAGGGCTTGGAGAGCTAAACAATGGACAAAGTCGAGTTTAGTGGTAGGTGTGAGGTGAATAGGTGGCAAACTCGAGTTGTTGGAGGCATAGGAAGTATCACCATCCAACAAACGAGCTACAACAAGGATAAACGCGAGCTTGAATGAGGATTGACGTGAGGATTGGTAGAGTGCGAGCTAGTTTGGTGGATGACAAGTGTAGTGTAGTAGGTACTAACTCGAATGGTAGAAGGAGCCAATCTAATGGTGATTGCATACTAACCAATAGACAAACTCCAACTAGGATAAACGTAAGGCTTAGGGTAGATTGACGTGAGCTTAGTAGAGTGCGAGTTGGCATAGTGGGTGACATGTGGTAGTTTGGTAGGTACAAATTCGAACTTAGCAAAGGGAGCCAAGCTTATGGATTGGGTGAGTCATGAGGGCGCCCATCCTTAGGCTTTAATGCAAACCACCAACCCAATTATCAATTGACAACACATCAAATCGAATTTTTGCATGAGGAGGGCGAATTGGTTCAAATGGATAACCTTCTAATGACTGGATAGTTGATTGGAATGACTGGGAGTTGATTGGAATCCTCATAAATGTCCATTGCCACGTCATTTAGCCTTTTATTTTAATCAAATTGATTAATTTTGGAGAGATTTGGATTATCTCCAAAATATTCAATTTTATTATTTTAATTAATAATTTCTCTGTAAATGACTTTTCAGAGAAAATATTAATTATGAGGCTGAATTGACATCCGAAAGTTGGGTTTAGCTGCTCCATGGGTCATGTGTGATTTTTGGCTTATGAAACGAGCCATCAAACACTAAATTCGGACCCAGGATGACTGACATATTACAGACTCAAATTTCTCTATTTAAACTATAGAGAAATTTAATTAAAATTTAAAAATAATTAAAAAATTAAAAAACCCCAATTCCGACGCGTCCGGTAAAAATTTTTCTGGGGGTCCTAGAGACTTAGGACATGACCAAAACCTATTCTAATAGTGTCTAGTAGGTTTATACATTATAATTGGACTCTAATAACCCCCCATGGCAAAAATTTCCAAAATCAGGCATTCCAGCTTTGGAGGAAGCGGGAGAAAAACCAAGAGATTATATCTCGCCTGAAGCAAAGTATAATCTAACAGTGAAAAAACTCCCTGGAATACCTTAGTTGTTTAATCCAGTCATGGGGAACCGAGCCACTCAGACCCTACTAGCACACTTTGATACAAACCCCCATGGGGCCATGGTCATGTCGACTCAAAAACAAAACTGGCTAGACCCAAATATATGAAACCCAGATACTCTGGAAGTGAACACTGATGTGTCCCAACACTGGCGGCTCAATAAGGTTTCAACTATTGTACAAATCAGTTGATAACAAGCACTTCTCTAAACAACTCATCCATTTGTGAGACACCACCATTCCTTGTGTACTTTTGTCCGACACATGCTTAAGTGTGTAACACCATTCCCCTTATCCAAAGTATCACTATGTCAAGTCAGTCAAGTCACTCCCTTTTGGCCTAGCCTTGCATCCTTAGCCTTCACCCTCTGCTAGCAGATTGATCATGTCTACAAATGAGTATATTCTTGAAGTTCTTTTTGAAAGTAAATTATTAACTAACCTACTGTTATTTATTAATTGCCAGTGAAATGATGCTTAATGTTTCAAAGTCTTGCTATGAAAATGATTTAGAGAGGATGTCTTAACCATTTGCACTTGCAGCATTATGGCCTTCTTGGCTAGAGTCATATTTTGATCAGTTTGACCGGTCAAACCTAGTTTGACCAAGGTCAACCTTGGGATCCGTGATGAGATGGACCACTTTTATTTTATGATGTTGACCTATGGTCCTCTATATACCTTTTGATGATTCCATATGATGGGCACAGGTTTCAGATGATGATTGATGCAGTTTTTATTGATTATTATTATTTCCAGATCATCATATTTTTACTTGTCCGGATATGGTGGACCCTACAGATGATCTCACGGGTTATCATGAGGTGTATGAGTACTCATCTCTAGTTGATTTGGGCCTTCTAGATCCATTGAGACACTTACCTTTCAGTTTCAGGCACTTCCTAAGATATTTTGAGCAGTTTTTCACCTATTGACCAGTTTGGCCATGCTAATGTGGCATGTCCAGCTAGAGCAATGGAGGCTAGTCGTTGCCTAGGGCGCTACAGAGGAAGGGGGGTGGTCCAGCCACTTGTTTTTACCATATTACCCCCCTTTTGGACATGATGGCACAATCAGTTTCCCAGCGCAGGCACCATACGATGAGTTTTGGATAGTTTCATGGTTTTTCAGGAGGATAAAAATGGAATAAAAAGGTCATAAAGGAATTCGATTTGGGCAATTGAGGCAAGGTTTTGGCACTCGGTCTGCTCAGAGGTCATCCATGGTGTATCCAATGTTTTAAAAACAGGAACCAGGAATCAAACCGGTCAGGGGTCAACTCGGACCGGAACCGGAACCGGTAATGAACCGGAGCGGTTTGATTTCAATGAACCGGACTATTAAAAAATACAAAAAAAATCACAATTTTAATCATAAAAATTATATTTAACATTCCAAGCTATATTTCAAAGCATTAGACACATAATATATATATTTGAAACCATTAGACACATAATATGTAAAGTCTACTCATATAAACTTTCAAATTTTCAATATGATAGAAAAAAGAGCACATCACAATCTTGAATGCATCTTGTATTTAGGACCTAGAAAGGATAAATAACCATAAGTATTCGAAATATTTTCACTAAATAAAGACATACGCATCACACATACATCCACAAATCCATGACTTTAATAGCAATAATACCAGCCAGTAAACATTCTCGCTACTGAGGTAATGTTTTAAATTTCATAGGCTGTAAGGTAATTTTTAATGTAAATTTCTTGCTTGGGATATATCATTAATATCATAGGAATTCATACTATATGAGTTTTTTAATGTAAAAATTGAAAAACCTGATTTTGGGCCCACGGGCGTGTTTTTTAGCTAGCCGGCCGGTTTGGTAATGAACCGGTCCGGTTAGGTCCGGTTCATTACCAAACCGGACCCCCGGTCCGAGTTGACCGCCAGTTCGGTGCTGCATTTCCTTTGGCCGGTCAAACCGGCCGGTTCCGGTTCGAACCGGACCGGTTATTAAAACACTGGGTGTATCCCACTCCTTCCAGATCAGTTTGCAGGCCTCAGTGGGGTCCACATGGTCTACAGGTCTTTTCATGCATTCTTCTCTCTGATGATGGGGACAGGATTTGATCATTTGTGTACTTGGACATGTCATTGAGTCATATGTTATGTTATTGTGCCATGGGGACATGCTAGTGAAGGGGAATAATACCTCCTAGCCCCACCATGTGCTCCTAGTCACTTGTCCTAGTCATATGTTGTGGCTCACATGTGTTTTAGCCACCCCCATGTAGTAGTTATAGATCTACCCCCGGTCTACGGAATGCTTTTGTGTAGAAAGTGGTATGCTGGACTAGGGGGACATCTTCAAATGGACTTATCATATGCTACTATTCCTAACTCTTATGGGTCTCTAGTTAGGATATATCGGAATCCATTTTACGACGGTCATCTTGAAAGTTATGAGGATGGTGTAAGGAACACATATGGTGAGGATGAGCTATTGCCTGAGGGCATCTTTATGGTCATGGGTGGCCATAGTGAGGATCATAGTACAGGAAGAGAAGAGGTTTGGAGATCTTTTGGAGATGATAGCTCTTATGAGGAAGAAAGAGAAAAAGTTAATTTTGCTAGAGAAGTTAACCTTGAATTGCATCGTGGAGAAGTGTCAGAAGAAATTAGAGCTTTGAACCAATTTAGTGATGTGGAGCAACAGATTGATCAACTTGAACCCATCACTGAAACAAACAACTCTGAGACTAATTTAGATCGAATAAGAAGGGGTGAAGTTATACCTAGGACGGTTAATGAATGGATTGCATTGGTTGATCATAACATGGAAGGAGAAAGGCAAGGGCTTGATCACATCATTCCTTGGGAAAACAACAGTGAAGGAACACATCCTTCCCCTGATGTGGGAAGTGATGAAGAACCAAATGAATATCATTTTACTAATGTTCTCGATCATTTATCTCATATGTCCCTGGAAGATGGTGTGTTAAGGCAAGTGAATGACAACTCTACCAGTTGGCAAGAGCATGCCTTGATACATGATGCTCCTGAAGAAGAGTTCTCATTGAATAACCTAGCCATCTTTCAGGAGGAGCCTCATGCCAACATAGAAACCAATGAAGATAGTTTGTCTTTGCGATATATGTTATTTAGGGACATCCCTAGTTTTCTTATTCCCCGTGAATTACCTGTTAGTGAAGAGAGTACGAACTCTATTGATACATTTCACACTCCTATTTCTTCACCAACATCTTTAGACACGGGATCTCAGAGTGCTTCTAGCATGGTTTCAAGTCATTCGTCATTTCCCACCAGTCATCTGGCATCTTTAGAAGGTATGGTTGTTCCCATCCCATCTGGAGAAGGTAGTAGTAGAAGTATTGAAAACCAAAACTTACCATCTCTAGTGGATGATGAGAAAGGAGAGGTTGTTGTAAGGGACTTTTGGACAATGGGAGAAGCTCCCAAGTATATCATTCATCCACAAAGTGAAGAACCGAGAGATGAACATCCAAGGAGAAGAGTGATTCAGGAAGTCCTTATTGGTAGGATAGCCATTCCTATAGAAGGTGGACCTCCCAGATTTGATGCAGTTCCTCCTAATAGGAACTCGAGGATAGTCACACCCCAACCTCAATGCAATTCTGATATCCATCCCATTACAGTGCGTAATGTTGAAGCCATCCCTGAGTCTGTAAATCATCGTAGGTTCGCAAGCAGTGATAGGGTCATTGTGCCTAATGATTTATTTTACATACGATCCAGGGGATCTGGCGATATTTGGGTTGTACCGCTCACAGTTGAGCGGTGCATTGGTGATATGTGTTTCCTCACTACTAGGACTGGGTAACATATGATGTTACCTATCAACCAGAGAGAGTTAAGGGATTATATCCCTTACTCAACTTGAGTTAGGACTCCTCTTGCCTGTTTAGAGTAGGTAGGTCTCCAAATAAGCTCACTTGAGCAGTAGGATTTGAGTGCATTTTTCTTTTTTTGAGTGTTGAGTATTGTCCGAGTCTTTTAGAGTTTCTTTGAAGTGCTGAGTGCTTTCCTTTTTCTGAGTATTGAGTTCCTTTGTGCTGAGTGAGTTGAGTCTACTCTAAGCCTATCCTTCTCTTGCACAAATAAATTAAAATAGCAAAATATACAAAATGTTAGCTTAGTGTTCTTTTCAAGCATTTTAATTTATGCTTTAGATTAGTATTTCCTTTTATGCATTTCAGTTCTGTTCTAGATTAGATTTCATTTTCAGCATTTATTTTATATTTTATCCCATACATGCGTCACGTGGTAGTTTGCTTTCATGTGTATGAGATAGGTACATTTAAAATGAAGAAAAACAAGTGGGTGTTGGATTGAAGACTGATGCAGTTGGTGTTGAGGACCAGAGATTCTGAGGTTCTCGAGCACTCTCTCCCTTAGAGCACTTGTCCCAGCTGGAGCCAGATGTTATCACACCATAGTAGCTGGGCTACCATGTTTACAGAGCAGATATCTGCACATCTTTTAGCTTTGCCTTTACACAGCTTCAGTGAGATCAGTTATGATGAGCAGCATCATTTATGATCACTTACACATCAGAGCATCCTTATATCAGACAGTGTATAGACCTTGTGCCAAGGATGAGCCTTAAGACCTCAGATTTGATGAATGATATGACCTTTTGTTCCATACAGATGCAAGGCAGTGTTCATTGTTTCAGATGCAGTGTTTTTCGTGGATGTAGTTGGTCCAAATAGCAGATATTGATATATGACCCAGTATATATATGATGTGCATTGATGTTATTATCTTGTTGTTTAGGTCATTTTGATAGCATTGACTTGACATATAATAATCATGATCTGGCAGTATGTATACGTTAAAATGAAATTGGTTGTTATGGATTATATGCATGGTTGTATTACTGACATTTGGAAACTCTTGTTTTATACTCGTTGATTTTTACCTTCCTAGGAACGTGGACATGATGATCACTACTGTCTCTTTGACTTGCTAGCTTAGGCACCATTTACACCTGTCTCCATCCATCCATTTATCCTTCCCCATTTTTGGATCTTTACCCTGACTTACACCTTGACTTGTGATATGGAGGACCTCCGCTTTTGCCCCTGTGTTGGACCTGCATCCATGTTAGTTTTGTGTATCGGCTCTGAGTTGGCAACAGAACTCGCCTTTGGTGGGTTGGATTTTATGTCGTTATCATTCTAGTCGGTTGCCCCGATGTGTGGTTTTGTGTGGAATTCCCCCCTAGTTGATTGAGTTGATGTTGGCTAAAACCTTAAGCAAACTGTACTACCTTGGAAACTATTGGAAGCCCAATGAAAAGGGGTATGAAATGTAATGCAACGAAATGCTTTGAAATATAAATGCACCCCGGATGAAAGCTGCGATTAGTTGTGCTTATAAGCACATGCAAAATCCCAGATGAGTCCCAAAGGCCTAAAAAGCAATAGATAAATGTATGCTAAATCTAAATATTGCTAGCCAAAGTCAAATGAAATTGAAAGGTCCAAATAAATCAGTGGTTAAACAAATGCTAAATCTAAAGACTGTTGACCTTAATGGAAATGTACCTCATTGAGCCTGCGGGTTATGATTTGAGATGGAGTAAGGGACAGCTAAATCAAAGTGTCCCCTAGAACCTCAAGTTACGGTTCTAGTAGTAGACTTTTTGCCAAGGTTGAATAAGCACTTCTCTAAACAACTCATCCATTTGTGAGACACCGCCATTCCTTGTGTATTTTTGTCTGACACATGCAGTGTGTAACACCATTCCCCTTATCCAAAGTATCACTATGTCAAGTCAGTTAAGTCACTCCCTTTTGGCCTAGCCTTGCATCCTTAGCCTTCACCCTCTGCTAGCAGATTGATCATGTCTACAAATGAGTATATTCTTGAAGTTCTTTTTGAAAGTAAATTATTAACTAGCCTACTATTATTTATTAACTGTCAGTGAAATGATCCTTAATGTTTCAAAGTCTTGCTATGAAAATGATTTAGAGAGCATGTCTTAACCATTTGCACTTGCAGCAGCATGGCCTTCTTGGCCATAGACATATTTTGATCAGTTTGACCGGTCAAACATAGTTTGACCAAGGTCAACCTTGGGATCCGTGATGAGATGGATATGGTGGACCCTACAGATGATCTCACAGGTTATCATGAGGTGTATGAGTACTCATCTCTAGTTGATTTGGGCTTGTTATCACCTATTTTGTACAAATAGTTGAACTTTCGATGAGCCGCCAGTTTATTGAACATGATTCATGCTCATCATCAGCATTCAGAAATTCAAAAGTCAATTTCAGGGCAATTTTGCCCCATTTGTAATAACTGCATGTTCATACCCCCATGGGGAAAATGTAAAAAGTTGGTCTAAACGGGGTCCTTTTATAAAAGACTCGACTATCCGTAGGTTTAGCCATTTGGGGGATACTCTAGAGTGTTTTTTCCTTAGGAATTATGCGCTACTCATCAGTGGCGTAAAATCCCTGAGTTTTTCACTCAACCCTCCAAAGCTGGAGTATTTCCCATGGTGGTCAAAACCTAAGGTGGTTATTAAAGTCTTGTGTCTAGGATTTTTTACGTGTTAGCCATCTCGATTGAGTCGTATGAACATGCACTAGGTCCCCTAGGAGTTTTGTTGGATTCCGGCAAAACTAATTTTTTCCATAAATTAGACCATTTTTTAATGGTTTAATTAAAAAATTTCAAAAAATGATAAAAGCCTCATTCAGAGGCAGATTTGGGCGTGGGGAGGCTCGTTTTGACGCTCAGGGCGTCCTCTTTACCCTAGCACCCTCCTTTGTCAGTTTCCGGGCAGTTACGTCACCTCAGGAGCAGTTTTGGCTAAAAATGCATCATTTTGGCTAAAAAATGATAAAATACACTAAGTGACAAAAATTGAAAAAGTCAAAAATACATTATTTTAATGTTTGGAAGGGGTGGCTAAGTGATTTAAAGGGGTGTACGACCCATTTGAGGAATAAAGCATATATTATAAAAGTCAAAGTTTGATTAAAAGTGATGAGTGCTCCTCCCTCTTCACGTGAGCTTCATGGTAGGCTCGTAAAGGATGGCGAATGGCTCCAAAGGGTAGTTGGATACCATTTAATTAATAAGAAATCATGTTATATGATATACGAACCCATGTAAAGGTGACGTGAGCTAAAGACGAAGCATGTACCTCCTTTCCACGTGGGCACCTCCATACGCATGGTTTAGCTCACGGCTAGTGTTGGGCGATGTTACCAATTGAGTGGGCGTTGGTTCCCAAGGAGAGGGTTGCCACATCCCCACTCACACCAACCACAAGGTCGAGTCATGCATTATCTATCAAACTCCGAGCTCTCTCATGCCTCACATCAATCCAAGGTGGAAGCTTGCGAGTGGGTTGGTGCTCTCAACTACCAAGAGCTCGAGTTGTGTATCGAGTTAGCTCTCCAAGCCAGCTTTTGATTGAAATTCGATTTAGTGACTCATGCCATTGGCTCTCTCTTGAAGCCAATTCGACTTAGGTTATTGATCGCTTGTTTTGTTATTTAAGAGAGGTCTTTTTTCTCTCTTCTCATGGACATTTATGCAAAGAAAGTCTGAGCAAATTGTAATTGGATTTATATTTAATAAAGTTGTGACTTTGGAGGTCAAATTCGTGGGGGCTCTTGGTGGCCATGCTTCATCACATTTCTGAGGTGATATTGTGTGATTTTTTCATATGCTTAGGATTCTTTAGTTTTGATTTATATGCTTAGAAGGATAACAATCTAGCACATGCATGTATATCTTCTCTATTCGCTTAATCATATGTGATTTGCAGGTATTTCTCAAGGTTTTGTGGGCTTTTGCATGTTCTCCTTCACTCCACTTTTGGCCAAAGGTTTCTCAACTTGTTAAGCATTAGCAAAAAGGAATTTCTTGCTTCACCATCAACTACTTTCAAAACAAACATCTTGGTTACCCTAAGCTTACCTCTTCTAGCTTTCATCTTTGCTCTTTGAATCTTCCTTGCTCTCATTTTTGCATCCCCTCTTCTATTCCATTCGTTCCTCTTCTCTCCAAAAAAGGGTCATCTCCCATTAGTCCACACCCTTGTTTGCTGCCCTACCTCTCTTCTTTTAGCCCGCTGCCCCTTTATTTCTGTCTGCTGCCCTCTTTCATTTACAGTGCTCTCGCCCTTCTCCTTTGCATTTTTTGTTCCTTTTTTCCTTGCTGCTGCTCCATCACTGTCATTACAGTCCTCTTTCACTACTGCTCTCCCTCCTCTTTGGCTGCCCCATCCTCTTACTCTTGGACTGTCCCATCTCCTGTTTGTTCGCAGCCACTTTTTCTTGTTCATTCACAAAAGAGACACAAATACACAAACAAAAAACAAACAAAACATTTAAGTCTTATTAGAAGTTGGCTTTAGTTTAGTGGCATAGTTTGTTAAGGGATTAGTTGCTAGTCTCTTTTGCATTCTTATTAATAATTAGATATTGCACTTAAGTATTGATAATATTTGCATTCTAGATCTCCTTTGGAGGTTATGCTTGCACACTTACCTAGTTTCCATTAAAAAGTTAGAGCTTGCATTGGAAAGGGTTTTTCTTACATATAGATTAGATCTTAGTTTAGTTTATTTCATAGTTTTCATTTTATTCTTAGTTTAGATCTCATTTATAAAAGTGAAAGCTTGCATTTCATTCAAAGCTGCATTTGCATACTTAGCTTAGATTTTATTACAAGTATTTTGCATCTTTAAAGATCTAGATCTCATACTTAGATTTTAGACTTGTTAGTTCAAATTTGTTTTATTTTGATTAACATTAATGGGTATTTGAGATTGTGGGTGAGTTATAGGTGCTTAAAGAGAAAATCAAGCAAGCAAGCCCAAAGATCAAGAAGACTTGAAAAGAAAACCAAGAAGAAGCAAGAAACAAGAAAATCCAAGTCAAGAAGAGATCAAACCCAAAGAGAAGATTTGAACCAAGAAGACGAAACCAAAACAATCTCCTTTGTACAAGCCCTAAAAAGGCTTTAGTTTCATTTCTTAGTTGCATTCCACTTCAAGGGTTATTTTCCCTCATTTTTGTAATTGATTAATGAAATAAGGCTAAGTGGGATAAAGCCTCCCATAGTTGGTTTTTTCTTCCCCATTTGGGGAAGAGTGTCTTGTGTGTTCTTAGTTTAGTTTTGCTTTCAGCTTTTCTCAAACATTGCAAGTGCATCAATCATTTACATTATTAAATTAATCAACTGTTTACTTGCACTTTACTTTCCTGTCTTGCATATCATTTAGTGTAGATAAGTCTCTTGAACCTATCGCAAGACAAGTCAAGAGCACTCTCTATCGGAGAGCATACTTGTATTGTTGCATTGCATTGCATGTAGTTAACTAAGTCTCTTGAACATTGTCATAAAACGAAGTCAAGAGCACTCTCTGTCGGAGAGTTGCATTTGTGCTCTAATTAAAATTTTCAACTCACATCCCCCTTTTAATAATTTATCTCTTTGGTTTCCAATCACTTAGTATGCTCTACCGACCCTAAAAAGTTGGACTCGTACTCAGAACGGTGATTGGATTTGTTAAATCTCATAAGTGATAACCATAATAAAACTTTCACCCCATGACCAACCAATCCGGAGTTGATCGATAAGATAAGTTCGGTGGGTAATATCCTAGTTGGGGGCGCCGGGGTTCCATGTTCAGCCTCTAGTTTGCTGGTTAGCATTGCGCGACCTGGCTAGAGCACTGGGTGGTCCGACATGTCCTTGAACGGAGGCACTTGATACTATCTTTTCCAGACAAATTTCCAGTACCTCGCGTATCGGTTGGAAGTACCCTTAGCCATAATAATAATCAAGATCATTAAAATTTACTTTAAAATTTACAAAGAACACTTGCAAAACGATCTCACGAACACACTGAACTCTTGTATCAAGCATCCAAGCACTCTACTTTTGACTCCATTGCCCAACGGATAAGGCACTGATTACTTATTTCAATTATTTATCTGAAGTGCATACTTTGAAGTTATTGTATTGTCTAAATTGTGGATGCTTTGCTTACCAATTAGTTGTGTTTCATTTTAATAAACTTGCAAGTATATCTTTGTGTTGCTTAATCTCAAATTATTGTAAAGTTGTAATCTCTCATCATTAAAAAACTCCTAAACAACACCCATCCGCACCACCACATACAAAAAATATTTAAAAACACAATAGCCATAGAAACTCTTTGTTAGGGACAACCCCCCTTGGCTTCGTTAAGAGTTAGCCTAAACGGAGAAGCTGGGATTCAGGTGACAGTACCAGGCTCATTGCTTACCCCCAAGGCCACACCTCTCCCCACTTCCAGTGAGGGAGACAGCCTTCGAAAGATTTCCGCTACTGGTGTGCAATCTGGCGGACAACAGGGCCTTCTGGATCCATTGAGACACTTACCTTTCAATTTCAGGCACTTCCTGATATATTTTGAGCAGTTTTTCACCTGTTGACCAATGTGACCATGTTGATGTGGCCTGTCCAGCTAGAGCATTGGATGCTAGTCATTGCCTAGGGCGCTACAAAGGAAGGGGGTGGTCCAGCCACTTGTTTTTACCATATTACGCCCCTTCCGGACATGATAGCACAGTCAGTTTCCCAACGCAGGCACCAGACAGTGAGTTTTGGACAGTTTCATGGTTTTTCAGGAGGATAAAAAATGGAATAAAGAGGTCATAAAGGAATTCGATTTGGGAAATTGAGGCAAGGTTTTGGCACTTGGTCTGCTCAGAGGTCATCCATGTTGTATCCCACTCCTTCAAGATCAGTTTGCAGCACTCAGTGGGATCCATCCACATGGTCTACAAGAGGTCTTTTCATGCATTCTTCTCTCTGATGATGGGGATAGGATTTGATCATTTGTGTACTTGGACATGTCATTGAGTCATATGGTATGTTATTGTGCCATGGGGACATGCTAGTGACGGGGAATAATACCTCCTATCCCCACCATGTGCTCCTAGTCACTTGTCCTAGTCATATATTGTGGCTCACATGTGTTTTAGCCACCCCCATGTAGTGCGCCCTCCCTTGGAGGCCTCTTTTAGTGAAGTCGCATTCCCTTATGTGAGTGATCCATGTCATATTTTGTATCAGCTCATCTTAGCCATTGATTATATTGTTATATCTTTTGATCTCAACCACTAGTTTTCAAAAGTGGTTTAAGGCTTTGGTCTCCCTCATCCTATTTAAGGAGGAGACCCCCCTCATTGTAAAGGCACCTTTGGGCTCTGGAAAACTTGGAATAAAATACTATTTTGCAGATCTACTTCTTGGTTTTGATTGGGTTGCTCTTGTACATGATTATACATCTATTGCTTTAGACATCTTTGCTTGTAACAAGTGATTTCGACAGCTACTAAGGGATGTCGAATTGACTAGGGCAAGGAGTGCAAATTGCTTGAAGGGAAGATTGTTGGGTTTCTCACATCCCCCCTTGGGCAAGACGTTTTCATCTTGAAGGGAGTTTTTTAATTGTGCTTTGTCCATTGATTTGCTTTTTTTGATATGCCATGCTTAGATCTCATTTATTTGTGGATCAAATCTAACTTATGGTAGTTTATTTTACAAGTTGAATGGGATGTTTTTCCTCCTAGGGCTTGGACATTTTTGCTTGGAATCACTTGGATCTAGCTTGGAATTGTAACTAAATGCAAGGATCATCTATGTGCAAGGTAGCCGCAAGCTTTTGAGGTAAGATCTACAAGGTACGTATCCATTTCGCTTGTCTTCTATCCTATTGGTCATCAAACCCTTAAAATTCAAAACCCTCATTTTTCTATTTTTCAAATCTACTTGGATCTAGCAATTATTGGGGCTTAATAATTAAAACCCACCTCTAAAATCAACATAACATTTCCGATCTATAATTTGGTGGCCATCCGACTCCATTTGCCCCTTGATCTAAGGCATTAGTCCTCTCTTGAGGAAGTCGCACTAGTTGGGTGAGTGGTCTTTTGCTATATCCAGTTCGTGGGTATTGCTTGTTTCTTCTCACATCCATAGATCCATGCTATAGCATACCCCCTAATGCCATTCCATTTTGATTTTGACCTTGTGGGCCCAATTTGGACCATTTTCCAATTTTTAAGGGTGGGCCCCACTTGGGTATCTTTTCTTGGCATTAGATCTATCTAGATCTATTACTCCTTATCCATAAGTGACCTTATCTTGCACTTGGTTGAACATTTGTCCTTCCCCTAAGCCTTTTCAACCAAGCCCTAACCATCTTGGGTCCACTTACCATCCTAGATCTAGATCTATCCCTCTTGATCTCTTCATACTTAACCTTTCACGTTTCCCTAGGAGGTCTTGAGTGGGTTCGCTAACCTTCATTGGCTAAGCTAGGGTATCCCCCTTGGTCTTGCTTAGGCTTGATCTAAAGTGAAGAGTGCCTCGGTTATCGTGACACCCAACTTGCATTGGAAACCGTGGCATCTCTTGGGTCACCTCTTTAGTTGTCTACACCTCTACCGTCCTGGATAGGATACCTTTAGAGACAACTACAAGTTGTGTGATAACAGGACCCACTTTCGGCTAGGCCTAAATTGTAAAACCCAGAAATCTTTCACCAATATTCCAAGTTAAATGAGCTAGAGAAATTTTATAAGATTTTTCAGTTAGGGTTTAGATGTAAATGACAGATGGGTAAGTTCAAGGAATAAAATACATACCTTGTCAACGTACCTGGATGATGAGAATGGATGTCGGTATGACAAGGACTACTCCTGTAAAGATCAAATGAAGATTTGGCATGCTCTCTTGCTCCCACGATTTGCCCAAGTCCACAAGTGCGCCCCTATCTTCCTGCAAAACCGATGAGATCAACTCAATCAGTAAACAAGAATGAGGGTAAATGCAACTAAAGAATAATATTCAGAGAATAATTGGTACAAAGACAAAACTACTCCCACAATAAATCGGATCTGAAAGAGAGAGATAGGGTGAGTCTCCCCATCCAATGCACCCCTTTTCCAAATCATCCTCTTCACCTGCAAGTAAAAATATGGATCGAAAAATACGCAAGATATCCACCAAGATCTTCAGTGCAATGGAAAAGTAGTTTCAATCACCATAGCCAAACATCCAAACCCAGATCCAAGAGTTTTTCACAAAATATTTATTTGTATTCCAATAGACAAGAGTCAAAAGTCCCCTTTATAATGAAGGGGGGTCTCTCCTTTAAATAGGAGTGAGAGAGACCAAAACCCTAACCAATTTTACAAATGAGTGGTTGAGATCATAAGATACAATCAAAATAATCAACAGCTAAGATGAGCCAGAATAAGATATACATGGTTCACTCAAGATAGAGGGGACGTCCTCCCTCAATGACGCCCTAGGTGGGACGTGATACATAAAAGATGACTAGGGACACAACATGACAACATAACATGGTGGGGGGTCTAGGAGATCAAGTCTTCAC
The DNA here is from genome assembly GCA_027924585.1 of Larix kaempferi. Lineage (NCBI taxonomy): Eukaryota > Viridiplantae > Streptophyta > Pinopsida > Pinales > Pinaceae > Larix > Larix kaempferi. The sequence goes on from BSBM01000636.1 coordinate 5,650,517, forward strand.
TAGACTAAGGCCCCACCTACATCAAATATAATACATCATGTGATAAAGTGTCTAAAGACACTAGGACGTGTGCCCAAAAATACATAATAAAACCCCCAAACAAATGTTGGAAGGTGTGGAAAACATCATCAAAATATCTCGGACCAACCTCATGCCATTTCTTTTCCCCACTAAGCCAAATCGATTTTCTTTGCTAGCCATTCCTCTGCCAAAAAATCACCTCTGGAAGTACAAAAATGCCTGTATCTCTCTACCAAGTGTCCCGGACACAAATTTGACTACACCAAAATGTCGGGGGATGGGGTAATATGGTGATAACAACTAGCTGGACCCCCCATCCCCTCTATAGCACCCTAGGAAAACCAAAATGATCAATAAAAGTGTTGGACAAGCCATTTTTGCATGGCAAACTAGAGAAAAGTGATAATGTGGCCATATCATCATCTGTAACCACCCGGAACTAATAATTGAACGCACCAATGAGCTCAAAATGCTCAAATCTACTAAGGATGAATACTCATACACTATGTGACCATCAAGAGATACTCTTGTAGGCTCATCCATGCTTAGAATAATAAAAATAATGGCCCGTAAATAATAATAATTCAACAAACCACCATCTGAAACTGTTGTCTGAGGCATGGAACCATCTAATGGACACATATGGGCTATGAATAATCCATCTCGAACACTGTCTACCCAAAATCATCCCGGACCCTGCGGTTGACTTGGTCAAACTGGGTTGACCAGGTCAAGAATGATCAAAATAATAATCCATACCATGAATAACTATTGTTGCAAGTACAAATGGTTATGATATGCTCCTTCAATTATATCAGTATCTAGACTAAAGCATAAAATGATGTTTAGCTGGCATAAGCATGTAAATAATGTAAATAATATATGAAGGAACCAGGGGAACCACCTATACATATGTTGGTTATGATATGCTCCTTCAATTATATCAGTAGCTAGACTAAAGCATAAAATGATGTTTAACTGGCATAAGCATGTAAATAATGTAAATAATATATGAAGGAACTAGGGGAACTGTTATCACATATATAGTAGCCGGGCTACCACACATTATTTTTCAGATTCCAGAGCACTCTTCAGCCAGTTCCTTTACATTGAGATGATGAGATGAGCATCTATCTATGGATCACTATCAGATTTTGGACAGCATATGTATTCCCCATGCCATGACTGAGTCTCGGGACACTCAAAGAGATGACCGATGTAGCCATTATACCATTTATGAAGAGCAGTCAGTAGTGCCCAGAGTTACAGTAGCAGTTTCAGAGGACAGATGATGGTTCAGAGGATGAGCATTCAGGTATATGACTCAGCAGGTATATCATGGTGTTATGGTTATATTGCTTTTATATTCATTCTTATGGCATGTCTTAGCACTTAGTGTCATGATCTGGCGATCATATAGATATGTGGACCTGGTTGATCTTATTATATATATTCTACTGTCCTTACTCAGACTTAGAAGTTCACTACTCATACTCATTGGTTTTACCCTCCCTAGGGAGAATAGAGATGATCATTCCACCATACCTTGGCTTGTTAGTGTTGGCCCCATTACTCATTGTCTTCATCCATCCATTACCTACCTTTTAGTGTATCACCCTGACTTACTACTTGACTAGTGGCATGGAGGATCTTTTCTCCATTGTAGCCTCTGTATTGGATGAGCTTCCCCGTTTATTGTGTCTCGGCTCTGAGTTGGTGACAAAACTTACCTTTGGTGAGTTGGATTGTAGGCCTAAATCATTCTGGTCGGTTGTCCCGATGTTTGGCATTGGCTCGAACTCCCCCTCGTCACTTGAGATGTTGTTGGCTAAAACTGAAAGCTCATGTACTGCTTATGGAAACTTATAGATTCGCCCATGGAAACTAAAAAGGGCAAGAGCGATGAACTGCTAAAAAAATACTCCTCGAAGAGTATAAAAGAAAGGTCCAAAAGCAATGATTCTTAAAAGCTATATCTAAACAATTGCTGACCTTATGTATGTATAAAAAACATGCCCTGGATGCAAGCTGCAACTAGTTGTGCTTATCAGCACACCTGAGATCCGAAGGGTTATGTAGGCCAAAAAGGCCATGAAGTGAAATTGAATGATCCTAATGAACCTGGATCAACTTGATGTAGACATGATGCCTAAGCTGAATAAGCACTCTCTAAACAACTTATCCATTTGTGAGACACCGCCATTCCTTGTGTTGTTGCTCATTCAGTATATACTATGGTGTGTATTCCCTTTCCCATATCCAAAGTGTCACAATGCTAAGTCAGTCAGTCACCCTTTAGCCTAGCCATTTTATTTTAGCCTTCACCCTTCACTAGCAAATTGATCACAACTATGAAGTGAGTATGGTCCTGAAAGTCTAGTCTGAGTCATATAAATAATTAATGACACTATATATTTGGATTTAGATCGCCAGTAATGATTACTTTGTGTTATAATTGCTATTTGAATGAGTTGTAGAGCATGCATTAACCTTTGACACTTTGCAGCAGCTTCTGATGGTAGTCTGAGTTATATTTGGTCAATATTGACCTGGTCAAACCTAGTTTGACCAAGGTCAATCACAGGACATGAGATTATTGGACCTTATGATGACACAGATAGATGATATATGGTCTATGTAAATGTACATGATGGTTCTATGCATCAGATACAGGTTTATGATGATGATCTATGGTTTTCAGCATTATTTGATCATTTACGGATTATTATTATTCCACCTGTTCCGGTATATTGGATATATTATATGACCATGCAGAGATCTATATGGTGTATGAGTACACATCTTGGATAGTTTTGGACCTTCTCAGTCCAATGAGACAGTCTATTTTTAGTTCCGGGCAGTTACAGTGATGTTTTAGCCTTAGTAGGTTGTCCTAGTGCAATTTTGGTCTGTCGGAGATCCTGTCAGAGCAGAGATGATTTTTATTTGGTTCACCTAGGGCGCTGATGATGGAGGGGGTGGTCCAGCTACTTGTTTTTACCATATTACCCCCCTTCCGAACACACTAGTGCCCTCACCTTGACAGCGCAGGCACTCCAGGAGCCAGTTTGAGGCAGGTACACGCTTCCCGAGGCAGTTTTGGATTAGTAGAAATGGCTACAGAGGAATTCGATTTGGGATACTGAGGCAAAGTTTTGGCATGGGATGATCAGTGATGATGAGTGGGATGTTTTCCGCACCTTCTCCAGCAGTTTCAACTTCATCGGGGCCCACATCCATCACTTATGGCACTTTCTGATGATTTCTGAGGTCTTTTGAGGCCTACGATTTGTCCATAGCGGCACGATTTGGTATATTGATGACTATTTTATTAATATTGTGCTATGGGGATTGACCAAGGGTGGGTAAAATTACCCCTTGGACCCACCATAAGCTTATTGTTATATTTTGTCATCATGATTTGGTGGGATCCCCTCTCCTAGGGCGATTTTGTCCACTTATTGTTATATTTTATGGTTGATCCATGTATTTTATTGTTGAGCTCATCTCAACCATTGATTAGATCTTTTGCTCTTTTAATCTTAGCCACTCATGTAAAAAGTGGTTAGGATTATGGTCTCTCTCCATCCTATTTAAGGAGAGAGCCTCTTATTGTAAAATCATCTAGAAATTTTTGGCTCTTGGCTCTTGGAATAAAATTTCTATCTTTTGGAGTACATGCTTGGGTTGGAGTGGATGTTGGTTGCTTTGATTGTAAATGCTTTTGTCCATTACACTAGAGGATCTATTGTAGCTATCTTGCATATTTGCCATATTTTTTTACAGGTGGAGAAGACTTCTTCAACAAGTGCGAATTGGTTGGGAGGCTTGCCCTTCAAGCTTGGAGGAGGACGTTTTGGGTTAAACAGGGAGTAGTTTTGTCTTTGCACCAACTATTCTTTGCTTATCTCTTTCTTGCTTGTATCTACCTTCAACATGTTAAACTGATTGATGCTTTGCTCCTTGGTTTTGACAGGTTAGAGGAACACATATGTGGCTTGGAAAAATCGATTTGGCAAGAGGGCTTCAAAAATTCTCCATTTGATCTTTGGCAAAAGTAATCCTCATCTCAACTAGCATTCATCTCTTCATCCAGGTATGCTCCAAAGGTATGATCTTCTTCTTCTTTGAATCATCCATAATTTCTAGATCATAAAAACCCTAATTAATCAAAACCCTCATTTTGGTTTTTCTTAGATCTACTTACATCTAGCCTTGCTTTTGAAGAGATATTAAAAACCCACCTCTATAGCATCCACCCCTAGTTGGATCTATAGTTTGGTGGAGATTGGGTTAAAATTGACACACTTTTCAAGGCAATATAGCTCTCTTGAGGCAAATCACACTTCCTTGGGAGAGGCTTGTTTGGTTAGATCTAGCATATGGGTAGGTGAGATCCCACTTGATTTGCAATCTACATATTTGATAACCTACCCCTAGACTCTTACTTTGGTGATTTCTACCTTGTGGGCATCATTCCACATTTCAAGGGATTAAAACCCCATTTTGGACTACTTGGCACCTTAAAACTCAAATCTAGTAAGATCTAACCCTTGGATTGTCTTGATTTTCTAGATCCACATAGATCATTGCCTAAACTACTTGGATCTACAATTTGGTGGCCATTGGACTTGTCTTGACACCCCTTTCCCATCTCTTAGCCCTCCTTGAGCAAGGTCGCACTTCCTTGGGTGATTGAGTTTGCCCACTTTGAGGACGTGGGTAGTTGAGATTTTTGTGGATTTGGAACGGGCATACCTTAAAACCTAGGTCTAGAGTATCATTTTGTGACGATCTGCCTTGGGGGTAGCATTCCTTATTTTAAGGGATTGTGGTCCACTTGGGTCATATCATGAAACCCTAGATCTAGCAAAATCCAACCATCATATCCCAATTAGCCCACTTGATTTGCATGCTAGATGTCCCGATCTACACTTTGACATATCATTTGACTCCATTAACCCATCCAACAAGGCACTAGTCCTCCTTAGGCAAGTCGCACTCCTTGGGAATTGTGTCAAACCTTAGATCCCATATGTGGGTATTCCTAGTTTCAACTTAGATCCATAGATCTACTCATTACATATCCTCTAGTACCAATTACATCCTTTAATTGTACCTTGTGGGTCCCAATTGAACCATTCACATATCCCAAGAAAGTAGGTCCCACTTGTGTAATACATGGTACTAGATCTTGTCTTTTTAGCTCGTCATGTGGCCTAAATCATACATTGGTTGAAACACTAATCATCTCTCAAACCATCATCAACCATACTTTAACTTCTAGGTCCACTTAACCTTGCATTGGTTTCCGTAACTCATCATTTACTTATCCCTAGGAACCTTTGTTTGGGTCCAATCATCTTTGATTGGTAATAGGGTCTCCCCCTAGGTCTTGATTCATCTAGATCTAAAGTGAAGAGTGCCTCGATTGACGTGACTCCCACCTTGCATTGGGAACCGTGGCATCTCTTGGGTCACCTCTTTAGTTGTCCATCCCCTCTACCGTCCCGGATGGGATACCACTAGGGGCAACTACAAGTTGTGTGATAACAAGAACCACCTATACATATGCTGGATAGAAAATAACACGAGGGATGGCGGTGTCTCACAAATGGGTAGAGTGATGAGAATGCTTCCAATAGACTCTAGAAAAGCAACCTTTTAGCAATTTATTTGTCATCTTTTGCACTTGAGATTTAACATTTAATTCACTTCATAAATTTTCACCAGCCAACCTCCAAAAGCAGGTGCCATGAAAGCCTTCTGGGCTTCAGATATGACTCGGTATGACCTCCATTGCCTGCCACCATCCATAGGTGTGATGGAGTGACCACCATGTTGCCCTGTAGGGGCAAACGGCGTTACATCAAACAAGGATGAGTGCTCGTCCTGTTATCACCTAAACTGTAGTTACTCCTATGGATGTATCCATTAATGGATGGCAATAAGGAAGGGCAACTCAAAAGGTGCAACCACGATCACATCGACCTCCAATAGATGGTTGTCACGCCAGTCGAGGCAACCTTCACTTTATGCTATCTAGCCCAGACAACAAAGGGAGAGACCCAGATCTACTCCCAACAGGAGAGATCAAACCAAAACACCAAATCAAAGTTAAGTATGAGTGAAGTATTGTAAGGTGTATGGTGTATCCTAGACCTAAGGATGAAGTCACAAGACAAGTAAGGGGTTCAAATAGCTTTGGTTCATTATTGATGTGAGAGTGACTTATAATATTTGAAATGAGATCCAGGATTGAAGTACTAGTTCAATGTGAGAAAATCCACTGCCTTGGGAACCGTGTCCAATGCAGGGTAGTTTAGGGGTTGAATTGGGGCTAACTAGTACAAGTGACAAGCTTGATCATAATATATGTTGACATCAAAGGGTTTAGTCCACCAAACAAGGATCAATCCACAAGTTAATCCAACAATCTAGGAAAGTCGAATTGACTTGGAGAGAGATCAGTGCCTTGGGAATTGGGATAATGGAGTCAAATGAAATTAGCTTGTGGTTGATGACTCCTATTGCATGAAATAAGTGGGCAATTACAGTTTTGATGGATGAATAGGTCTAGATCTAGAGATTCAAGGTTTGACCTAAGTGGACCACAATCCCTTGAAACAAGGAATGCTATCCCCAAGGCAAGATTTGATGAAGTGACCAACTAGACCTAGGTTTTAAGGTGTGCCCGTTTCAAATCCACAAAAATCTCGTGTACCCACGTCCTAGAAGTGGACCAACTCCAATCTCCAAGGGAGTGCGACTTTGCCCAAGGAGGGTAAAGATGGGGATAAATGGATCAAGACAAGTCCAATGACATCCAAATTTTAGATCCAAGTAGGTTGATCAAGTGAGAGTGTGGATCTACAATTTCAAGGCAATCTGATGGCTAGATCTTACTAGATCTGAGTTTTAAGATACCAAGTGATCCAAAATGGGGATTAAATCCCTTAAAATGTGGAATAGGGCCCACAAGGTAGAAATTAAAAAAGTGACAATCTGGGGGTAGGTTATTGGATATGTAGATTGTAGATCAAATGAAATCTCAACTACCCACGTACTAGATCTAGGTTAACTCACCCAAACCAAGAAGTGCACCCTTGCTTGGAGAGGCCAAGTGCCTTGGGAAGAGGGTCAAATGGAGGCCAATCCTCACCAAACTATAGATCCGGGATGATGTGGATACAATAGAGGTGGGTTATAAATTTCTTACCCAAGAAGCCACTAGATCTTAGTAGATCTGAGAAAATGTAAAATGGGGGTTTTGATTAATTAGGGTTTGAAATATTTAAGCCAAGTGGATAGAGATTCCCGCAGAGATCAAATGAGAGATGGTTGATTTTGCTTGCCGAAATGATGCCCTAGCCCACAAGTGCGACCTCCTCTACCTGTCAATCCAAGGAAAGCAATTTCAATCAGAGAGCTCAAGTATGGAGGAAATACAAGTAAAATGCAATGATAACATGAAATAGAAGGTCCTAGGACAGTAATACTCCCTGTTACCAACGAAGAGATCCAAAGAAGAAGTAGGGAGAGTCTTCCCCTACCAATACTTCCTCCTCAAAGCAAATCGGCCTCCACCTGTAGATGCAAAAAACGTGGTACAAAATATATGGCAAAACAAGATCTCCAATAACTCAATGCAAAGGAAGAATCAACAAACGAACACCAAAAACATTCGCCACAACACTGGAGATAGATGCAATAATAATTTTCTATTCCAATAATCCAGAGCCACAAGTCCCCTTTACAATGAGAGGCTCTCTCCTTTAAATAGATAGGAGAGGCACCAAAATCCTAACCACTTTTTGAATAAGTGGCTAAGATTAAAAGATACAAATGTCTAATCAATGGTTGAGATGAGCTCAACAATAAAATACATGGATCACTCATAAAATATAACATAAGTGGACAAATTCGCCCTAGAAGAGGGGAATCCCACCAAATCATGATGACAAAATATAATAAGAAGCTTATGGTGGGTCCAAGGGGTAATTTTAGCCACCCTTGGTCAATCACCATAGCACAAAAATAATAAGAAGTCACCAATATACCAAATCGTGCCTCTATGGTCAAATCATAGGCCTCAAAAGACCTCAGAAATCATCAGAAAGTGCCATAAGTGATGGATGCGGGCCCCAATGAAGCTAAAACTGCTGGAGGAGGTGTGGAATACATCAACCCATCATCACTGATCATCCCATGCCAAGACATTGCCTCAGTAGCCCAAATCAAATTCCTCAATAGCCATTTCTACCAATCCTAAAATGCCTCGGGAAGCGTGAAACTGCCCCAAACTGCCTCTTGGAGTGCCTGTGTTGTCAAGGTGAGGGCACCAGTGTGTCCGGGAGGGGGGTAATATGGTAAAACCAAGTGGTTGGACCACCCCCTCCAAGCACAGCGCCCTAGGTCAACCAAATAAAAATCCTCTCTGCTCTGACAGGGTCTCTGACAGACCAAAACTGCACTAGGTTAGCCTACTAAGGCTCAATCATCACTGTAAGTGCCCGAAACTGAAAACAGACTGTCTCATTGAACTCAAAAGGTCCAAATCCATCCAAGATGTGTACTCATACACCATATGAGTTTTTGCATGATCATATAATATATCCAATATACCGGAACAGGTGAAATAATAATAATCTGTAAATGATCAAATAACGCTGTAAACCATGAATCATCATCATAAACTTGTATCTGATGCATAGAATCATCATGTACATGTACATAGACCATATATCATCTATCCATATCATCACAAGGTCCAACCATCTCATGTCCTATGGTTGACCTTGGTCAAACTAGGTTTGACCAAGTCAACATGACTAAATATAACTCAGACCATCATCAGAAGCTGCTGCAAAGTGTCAAAGGTTAATGCATGCTCTACAACTTATTCAAATAACAATTATAACACAAAGCAATCATTACTGGCGATCTAGATCTAAATATATAATGTCATTAATTATTATTATTACTCAGACTAGACTTCCAGGACCATACTCACTTCATAGCTATGATCAATTTGCTAGTGAAGGGTGAAGGCTAAAATAACTGGCTAGGCTAAGGGATGACTTGACTGACTTAACATTGTGACACTTTGGAACAGGGTAAGGGAATACACACCATAGTATATACTGAATGAGCAACAATCACAGGGAATGGCGGTGTCTCACAAATGGATGAGTTGTTCAAAGAGGGTTTATTCACCTTTAACAAATGCGCACAATCCATAATACAAATAAGGTCAGCAATTGTTTAGATATAGCATTTAAGTTCCATTTCTTTTTGGGCCTGAAGTTTCCATAGCCTTGATCTATGTGTGTTTAAAAACACATTGCATAGATTTACATTTATTTTAGGCTTTCTGCTGCAGGCGTGTTTTTAAGGCACTTGTTTACCTGAGCACTTCTAGGTGTGTCACAGACAGCTTGTTTACCTAGGTATTTACATTTCCAAAAGATATAACATTTTATTTTCATGGCCATTTTCATTTGGCATGCCTTTCATTCATGTGTGTTGAAAAACACATTGCATGAACGGGCTTTTCATACAAGATATAGCATTTCATTTTCCAGATTTTGTATTCATGGCAGCACTAAAAGTTTCAGGTTTAGCCAACACAACTTTAGTGACTAGGGGGAATTCACAAGGAACTCCAACTCACCATAGGTAAGTTGTCACCAACTCAGAGCCGAGACACAATAAACAGGGAAACTCATCCAATACAGAGGCTACAGTGGGGAAAAGGTCCTCCATGTCACTATTCAAGTAGTAAGTCAGGGTGGTAAACTAAAAGGTAGGCAATGGATGGATGAAGACAATGAATAATGTAGCCAATACTAGCAAGCCAATGTATGGTGGAATGATCACCTCTATTCTCCCTAAGGAGGGTAAAACCAATGAGTAAGAATAGTGAACTTCTAAGTCTGAGTAGGGGCAATATAATATATATAATAAGATCAACCAGGTCCACATATCTATATGATCGCCAGATCATGACACTAGGTGCTAAGACATGCTATAAGAATAAATATAAAAGCAATATAACCAAAACACTATGATATACCTGCTGAGTCATATACCTGAATGCTCATCATCTGAACCATCATTTGTCCTCTGAAACTGCTACTGCAACTCTGGGCACTACTGACTGCTCTGTACAAATGGTATAATGGCTACATCTGTCATCTCTCTGAGTGTCCTGAGACTCAGTCATGGCATGGGGAATACAACTGCTGTCCCAAAATCTGATAGTGATCCAATATAGATGCTCATCTCAGCATCTCAATGTAAGGGAAACTAGCTGAATAGTGTACTGGAATCAGAAAAATAATGTATGGTAGCCCGGCTACTATATATGTGATAACACGTCCTTTGTCCACTAACTAGTTAATATAGATATAAGCAGTACTATTTAGCAACATTGTTTTTGCTGACTTAGCATTCTTTTAGATATAGCATTTAAAATCCGATGCTCTAGTGTTTAGCAACACTGTTGATAGGAATACTTGCTTTCGAGGACTAGAGGAGAACAATCACTGTGACTAAAATGACACACTCCAGAGCCGAGACACAATGTAAACAAGGCATCTATCCAACACAGAGGTCTAGGTGGGCAAAGTCCTCAAGATCACAAGTTAAGGTGTAAGTCGGGATAAAATCAAAACTGGAAGGTAACGGATGGATGGAGAAGTGACTAATGATGCCATGGATAGCAAAGGCCCTAAAATAAGGAAATAAACAAGTCTGTACTTCGTAAAGTAAGGGTATGACCAACGAGTATATACAAGAACCTCCTACTCATAGTAACTGATTACTTCTACTCTTAAACAACAAGAAATCTTCATAAAATATAGCCAGTAAACAATCATCATATACCCAATTATAAACTACCTAGATAAAGGAAAGAGCACATCAACAACCCAAATGCACCAATCATATACCTGCTGGATCATATACCTGAGTCCCTGATCTAAACAACTTGAATCACACTGAATCATTGCATCTGAATATACCATGGGCACTGACAATCATCCTACTCTAGATGATAGAAGAATGGCTAACTTAGTCACTGACCTGGGGTCATGGGGCTCAGTCCTGGCATGAGACTGTAAATGTACAAGAACTGGATCCACTGAATGTGTAAGAGTGATCATCAACATACTGCTCATCATCAACTGATCTCATCAAAATGTGTAAAGGACTGGCTCAAAAATATACTGGAAACTGATCTGCAATCATGGTAGCCCGGCTACTATGGATGTGATAACAGGAACTAACATGAAGAATAGTAGAAATGAGTGGAAGCCGGCATTTTGGTGCAAATTTGAAACTTGGCAGCCAAACTCACTAGCTTTGTAATCCATTTATCTACCATTTTTTCAATTCTTTGGATCACTCTATCTAGCGGCTCCTTGCAAGAGGCTTGGAAGGAAAAAAGGATTCCAAAGAACTTGAACACTTGGTGAGGCTGAATCAAAGCCCATCCTTGAGCTTAGAGCCAATCAGGAATATCATTATGACTCTACCGAAAGCATTGAGTTTTTCCTTTTCAATATTGGAACATGAAGCTTCACAGAAAAATTGTCGGCAGTCCATCCAGTTATCCTTTGAGCATTTGTCTTCCAAGATGACCAAGAAAGAGTTATCAGTAAAGTGGTTATTAACCATTTTCCCGAGCCATGTTCTGACTATGGAATGCCTTAATCAGCTCTTGGGCCATCCTGTTCTGGAGAGATAACCTAGTGCTTCAGCAACAATTACATACAATGCAAATACTCTGGGAGCAGAGATTCTCCCTTTCCAAGTTATGACATTCAAATCTTTCAGGCAATGGCCTGAAGTAGTAGAAACCCTTTCTTCTTGCCTGGTAAAAAACAGAACTAAACTCTGTTGGAGATCTATATAATATCTCCCACAAAATGAATCCCTTCCTATTACAACATAAAGCATACAAGTGGCATCCATGCTACACAAAAAAAAAGTTAAATTTTGATTTTACGTATTAAACTGTGTATCTACAATTTTGGAAATATCTAACTTCTAAGTGTGTAGAAAATTTGTATATCTCTACCAGCCTAACCCTATAGGCAGTTACATCCAAAAAAATGGTTTCGTCTAATATAAAATAGTCTTTTACTGTTTGTTTATGTGTGTATTCATATGATTGTGTTTGTGGGACAATTTCATCCTCAACTCCCCATATGTTCCAAGAGATCAATCTAATTCTTTTCATTAAACCATTGAACATGTAATATCTTTGTTTTAGGCCTTCCGAAGTTATGAGAGTGGTCCAGGGCAGGCCATAATCCTAGAATCTATACGAACAATAAACAACAATGGCTTACAAATGTTGCAGCCCAATCAATTCTCCAATGCCTGAAGGAAGTTCACCAGAAATCATGTTGTTTCTTAGCACTCTGCACAAGACGTGAAATGTTATAAATCTTGTTGTTTAGAAGATGAGCAGCAAAATCAAATGGCTTGCATTAAGTTAAGGTTTATAAGCATGAGAGGCTATTTCACTTACAGTTCAGTCAACTTCTTCAAGTTTTTTAAGAACGACAATGATGAGACACCTGACGTAATGTCACCAACTCTCCTGCCAGCATGCATATCAAATATATGTCATCAAATAGTGAACTCTAACATCAATTTATGATACAATTTACTTAATACTTACACTTCCATTTCAAGTTAAAAAAACGACTAGCACAAATGCCAATGAATATGGAAAGAATTACATACAGAGGGAAAGAATTACATACAGAGTTATCAATGAGGATAAGTTGGAAAAACTTGAAGGAATTGGACCGTTGAAAGCATTCCCCTGTAGCCTCCTGCAACACCATTTGAATCAACACCATGTGCAAAGCCATAAAGAATGTAGAAAATAAAATGGACAAATGTCTAGATCGAATTTGTATCAAAGCATACATTAAAATTATGATAGATTGACAAGATAAGATAAGATAATTTTATTGATGTCCAATTAATGACCACTAAAGCAGGTCAAAGGAACTGTTGGGTACAAAATGATGTGCATACAAAGTGGGAGCGCTAAAATGACTCCTATGAAAAGCACGATGCAGAAAGTAAAGTATGAATCTAATCTAAATCCTGGAAAGGCAACTTTGAAGATGGAGAGTCGATCCAAGAGAGAGATGTGCCAAGAAAATGGATCTAGAATCTGTGATACAAATGGTACAAGCCTATCATGGTCCACTGGAACCATCTCTCCTAACATCCGAGGATGAATGGAGGAATCTCAACATACAAGTCTATTTGGAGGAAGAAGTAGAAGAGGAGTTGGGCCATGTAATGTGTCTTTGCCTAGAGAAGGAGGCCTGTCACGGTGATCTGGATGATATTGGCTGACTGTTGGTATGGGACCAGGCATGGCAATGATGTTGGGGTCTTGAGGAAGCAGAGGTGGTCCTCCGAGTCCGCACAGATCTGGGGTTGGAAACAAGATCGCCATCTATCTACCTCTTGGTGCCCCTAGTAGATGGGAGCATCATGAAAAAGGAAGTGTTCCACTTAGTGGAAGATGGTCCAAGATGTGAATGTGGTTACAGGATGAGGGAGCAAAGCCGGTGCGCCTCCTACAAGTATAAGGCCAAACATCTCTAGTTGGGGTACTTGAAGAAACTCACCAAAATCTGAAGCTCCCTAACAAGGTCCCTGAAAAGACAGTGGAATGCTCTCAGATCTCGTAGTAAACAGGGTAGCAGAAAATGAAGTGCTCCTCAATATCAACCTCCCAAAGATGGCACACCTGGCAGATCCTGTCAAATTGGTCAATCTAGTAATATGACTCCACCCTAAGTATATGAGAGTACACCCTGAACTAGCCCAAGGGAATACAAGGAGTGTGCACCCAATGGTGGAGTGTGTGATGGGGCTGAACAATGAGCCTATCCCTCAGATGTATGAAGTGCTTAAAGTAGAAGGCCATCTTCAGACGTAACTCACCTTGAGGGTTGATCCAGGTGACTTGCACAAATTTCCTATAGATATCATCTTGGATGAATCTGTTCATCTCCTTCCTATTATGTAAAAGGTGGCTAGGTGTGTCCAAGGAGCATCTAAATGGGGGGAACCAATCCATCGCAATACCAATAGACTTCAAGAGATCTAAGACCCCCACATACCAACACTAAGTGTAGCTTGAAGAGCTGGCTGAGGCAATGGACTCCGATGAACAATAGGCCAAGTATGGATACCATCATACCAGTCTTGTCCCTTTGCCAAGTCAACAAAGCCCAAAATGCAATGTAGGAGTGAAACAAGACTAAATATAGTCTCAAGCCGAGAGGGTCGGGCACCAAACTCCGCAAGTGTGATGGGCTAAGGGATTGTCTACTTGCATCTAATGGCATGGCGAAGGAGGAGGATCTGCACTCTCTCCATTGGGGCCCAATCAAACTCTAATAAACGGGGCCCCCAAACCTCTGAGCCATAGAGAACTGTGTGCCAAACAAGGATGTCCATGATAGACATCTTGGATGATATGTTTTAAAAATAGTTACAGAAACACTATCTCTCAAGGAGGGCTTAGGATCCATAGCCCTTGTTCACTCGAGGTTGAAGGGCATGCCACAGACTAAAACAAGGTCTTGTGAACCACATCGTCAGCAAAAAGCAGGATAGAAATCAAAACTTGGTGGAGAAGGCACCCATTGTCATCGTGAATGTGTTCAAGTAGGAAGGACTCAAGCTCATCCATGTAGATCCTAAATAGAATGGGGGGCAGGGGGCACCCCTGTTTGACCCCAATGATACCTCTAATAAAATCTAATACCCCATGGGTTGTGCAAAGACAACCAAGAACCATCTCATACAGACGCATGATGGCAGCCAGTAGGGTTTCGGAAATACCAATGCCTCTAAGCCTCTAGAACAATGCCTCGTTGGGAACAAAGTAGAATGCTTTCCGAAAGTCTACATAGAAGCAGTAGACTTTCGAAGAGCAATGTCATGCCTCCTTGATGATGGCCTTGTTACCCCCTGTTATCACGTACATTGTAGCTGGAGCTACATGATGCAAACCTGATTTTTTCTAGTCCATTGCCATTCCTGTGGTTGAGATGAGCCTATTTTTCAGTGGTGATGTATATTTCCGAAGCCAGCAGTAGCAGATGCCCCCTTGTCATGACCCATTGAGATGATTCTGGTGTAGTCATGGTTCATTCAGTGCAGAGCAGCTAGCCAATGATGATGTCCTTTGCTCATGGTCAGTTGCAAATGTTTCAGAGGCAAGTATATGGTTGAGCAGAGGTATACATTTATATTGCATTTAGATGTTTCAATTGCTCTACAGTTTATTTTAGTTACTGTGACTAGGCATGTTTACTGACAGTGGCATTCTGAGCTTCATGGTTTGAAATTTGTGTCATGACTGGTTAGAGAGTCCCTAGTGTAAGGCCATTACATATGCTTGCTAATATCTACTACCTTACATGGACTTAGCCCTACCTTTGCTTTGATGGTATCACCTTTCACTTTCTCCACTCATCCTTCTCTTTCGTTTACTAGTTTGATCTCGACTTGAACTTTGACTTGTAAGATCAAGGACTCCCCCCACTTAGACCTCTTTGTTGGATAGACTCCATGTTTACCTTGTGTCTCGGCTCTGGAGTGTGTGGCTCGGCTCTGGAGTGTGTGGCCTATGTCACCGGGATGTTATCCTTTAGTCCTCGAAAGCAAGTATTCCTATAAGCATCGGATCACATAAATGATTATATCGAAATAGATGCAAAAAGTCAGCTTAAAACAATGTTGCTAAACACAAAAACAAATAAATAAAATGTCTTTCGTAGCTAGTCAGTTGCCAAGGGACGGGCACTCATCCTTTGTATGATGTAAGGTCATTTTCCCTTATAGGGCAACAGGGTGGTAACTGCATCGCACCTATGGACGGTGGCGGACAATGGTGGCAAGACTGAGTCATTATCTGAGGCCCGCAAGGCTACTCAGGGCACCAGCCCTTGAAGGATGGCTAGTGAAAGATGATTAAATGTTAAATGTGAAATGTGAAAGTGCAAAGCTGACAATAAGCTAAATGAAAAAGGTTGCTTGTTTAGAGTCTACTGGGAGCATGCCAAGCACTCTACCCATTTGTGAGGCACCGCCATTCCCTGAGTGTTCTCTATCTGACATATGTCCAAGTGCTTTCCCTTTTTCCCTCATGTATGAGAGATTACAATGTCAAAGTTACAAGTCCTTCCCTATTATCCTAGCCTTGTTTTTCCACCTCACCCATCCTAGCAATCTGTCTAAGTCTATGAGTGAGCATATGTAGGGAGCTTAATGAAAGACTTAATAGTTTCTCTCACACAGGTATATTTTTATTGATTATATGGCCACTGTTATGTATTTCATGTTTTAGTCTGGTTACTATCATAGACTTGTGAGCATTGTTCATCTAACATACATACAGGATCTTCCATAGTATTGCTCTACCTTCAATTTGAGTGCTTTGACTTGATCAAACCCAGTTTGACTTGGTCAACACGTTGTAAATTTCCTTAAAATCCAATCTTGAGTTAAAGTATTCCAGTTTATTTTTAATTAAAACCAATTACTACCTTTGACCACAAATGGATTTCTTCACAATGCAGCGGAAAACAAACTGAGAAAATATAACATCAATCGCATCAATAGAGACACAAACCTTATAGGGTATAAACCCCTGGAAAAACCCAAGATGGGAAAACCGGTGCAGCAGTCTGAGAAGATATTTTATTATGAAGATATAGAACAAATACAATCCAGAAAATTGATTTACCCAACCTGGAAAAATCGAACCACTGAGAATCACTAAGAATAACCCACAGACCTGTACGGTCTCTCTGCGCAACAGTACGGCCTTCTCTACATCACTCTACGGAATCCGTATGGCCCTACGTCAGCTGTACAGACGGATCCGTACGACCCTACTCACACGTGCGAGCTATTGTACAGCCTCTGCAAAATCTGTACGGCCTCCTTCTCTACGAATCCGTACGGTCTCTTCCTCTGCCTGATCACCCTGCCAATCCTCTAGATGAATGCTCCTCCCTCTTCTCTACAAATTTCTTCTTCAAACTTCTCTTTCTCACTCTCCAGCTGAATGCTATGAGTAAGAAATCTCTTTGTATGTCTGTGTGTCCTCTCCACCAAATCAATCCTCCTTTTAACTCAATGCCCAAGCGAAAACCCTAACATCTCACTATGGATCAATGGATGAGATCCTCTAGTGAGATTAATGGCCAAGATTAGATTAGCCATCACTTAAATTATTTTCACTTGAACTTGATAAAAGTGACTCCATTAAGTCAATTAATAATTAGACCACTTAATGCACTTTTCCTAAGTCTAAACGTTGGAAAATACATTAATACATTTGGCTTCTTGTTTTATGTCTACTAGCATGCAAGGACACATGCAATGATAGAAGACCTTCCTTGTTGCCACTTTCTAACACTCCCTCTCAATGAGGAAAGGATTCGGTAGCAACCCCAACTTATCTCCAAACTTCACAAACTTATTTCCTTGGTGAATATGTTTGCCACTTGCTCATCAGTCTGAATATACTCCAACCGAATGGTTCCTCTCTGAACACAATCTCTGAGGAAGTGATACCGGATGTGTAATGTCCCTTTTTAAGATTTTATTAAAATAGTGAAAATTTCAATTTTTTTCCCTAGTTCGACCTTTGACTAGCTTTGATGTCCTGGTCTCCAAATTGCTCCAATTTCTCCCAAATCTTCTGAGAAGGTGTATGGATGATACTAAAACATAAATATGAGGTTCAAGGATGCTTTAGGACCTTCAAAAGACTTTTGCAAACCTCCTCGAGATTCTAGCCAAAGTAGGAGTTTTTACTAGCAATTTGGGGTTCGATTTCCCCATGAGTAAATGTTGAATATGGCTCTCCAAAAGCTATCAGGCCTTCTCGAATTTCTGAACAGAGGCAGAGGACATCTAAGGGACAATGTTAAGGTCTCATATGCATAATCATTCAGTTAATTGAGCTTGCTACAACCCTCTCCAAACAGCTACAAAAATACTAGTTTCAACCTTGGGGGAAATGATGGACAACCTTCTCCAAATGCTATGAAACTGAACCAAATGACTCCAAAAGCTTATACACTGAACATGAAACTTGTAATAAACATTATTGACAGTCCATATATCATTATTCCATCAGTGGTTCACTTGTTCATTCGAATTTATCATTACAACATTGGCAAACATCAACATAGTGGGGAAAAGGCACCATTTTCTCATTAATGATTAGATTAAGACATTTCCACTTGGATTCTCAATCTAATAAAGTTCTGAATGTGAAGAACAAAGCATTTACATCATATTACAAAAGAAATGGGGCATTAGAAGCTCCCCCAAAGAGTACAATAGCTCCTACGCTGCTGGGAATCAACCCCCCCCCCATCGAATCGATCCCAATTCGCGCTCCGGACGGAATCGATGAGGAATCGATGAGGAATCGCGATTCCTCATCAATTTTGCCCAGAATCAATTTTGTAAATCGCAAATTGGGAAAGAAAAAAAACGATCCCTGGAATATTGCAATTCGCTGCGGAATCGTAGCTTCCGGGTCGATTCCGGATCGAACCCTCATCAAACCCGGGCATAAAAATCGAACCCTAAAACGATCCCGAGATCGATTCCATGGACAGGGCGGATTTTTGGAAAAAAAAATTGATTTTTGGATTTTTTGAGGGGGCGTTTTGGTGGGCTAGGTCGTCTAGGCGGTAATGATAGTATCTTTTACCCGAACCGGTGGCTTACTTTTTCTCAGTAATGGGGAATAGGACCGAAACATGCCACTGAAAAACTCTACAGAGACAAAGATAGGTTGTCAAGAACGTAGAGAAGGTAGGGTGGGTAGTTGGTTAGATCTAGTATGGATCGTACATGGGTGATAGTTGGAGTCGGCGGCTCTCCTAGGGTTACCTCATCTGAGATCCCTGGGGAAGAGGATCAAGTTGGCCCTTGCGAACAGCTTGATGTACTATCTCCCTTCAATCCTTCGAGCAAAATGTGGTAAAAGGAAAAGCCATGCCATGGACCGACAAGGGTGAATGAGTCCATTTGGACTCATTCCATTACTCATTTGCTTGATTGGGAAGAGTTTGAGCTTGGAGTGAGTTTGCTAGTTGTTTGAGAGCTTTGAGCATTGAGTGGGATATTGAAGGGGAGATTGAAGGGGAGAGCTTGCAAGGGAGATTGAAGCTTCCATAGAGACATTCAACCACCATTGAAGAGCTAAAAGGTAGGCTCTAAAAACTCATCTTTGTTTGTTTTTGCAATTTTTTTTCACTATGTTAAAAAATGGAAAACTTGCAATGTTCTCTTCTCCTACTCTTTCCAATTTCTTCTTCTCCATCATTCTATTGCAGGAAACAAGTGACTCTCATCTTGAATCAAGAAACATGATGGGTATGTGGTTTTGGTTTTTCATTCCACTTCTTCTCATTATGATGGTGTTGGGAAGTAGATGTGGTGGTTGTAGTGATGAGGGGGAAGAGGTAGAGAGTGATGCATACCAAGGAGAAGAAGAGGAAGGGGAAGAGGGTGATGATGATGAGGATGAGGGTGATGTGGGGCAAAAACAAAAAGACACAACACCTTTGTGGAAGTATGTGACAAGGCAAGGGGGAGGGGGAGGGAGAGGGGGTGGAACCACAAAGTTTGGATGCCCCCATTGTGGGAAAACATACACAGGTTCATATACCCGGGTGAGAAAGCATTTGTGTGGGGTTATGCCATGTGATGTAGGTAAGTCTCATGGAGTCAAAACTTGTGACAAAGTGGGAGCTAAAGAGAGAAGCAAATACAAGATGGAAGAAGAGGTCGCTCAAAACAACTCCAAGAGATCGAGGGTTGATTCTGAATCCCCATAGAGAATGTTTGGTAGTGGAGTTAGATCATCATCGGCTCGATCGGAAGCCTCATCTCCCCATGGAGGGGGAGGGAGAGGGGGTGGAACCACAAAGTTTGGATGCCCCCATTGTGGGAAAACATACACAGGTTCATATACCCGAGTGAGAAAGCATTTGTTGGGGTTATGCCATGCGATGTACGTAAGTCTCATGGAGTCAAAACTTGTGACAAAGTGGGAGCTAAAGAGAGAAGCAAATACAAGATGGAAGAAGAGGTCGCTCAAAACAACTCCAAGAGATCGAGGGTTGATTCTGAATCCCCATAGAGAATGTTTGGTAGTGGAGCTAGATCATCATCGGCTCGATCGGAAGCCTCATCTCCCCATGGAGTCTCGCCTATACGAAGAACATTATCCGATTTCCTTGACCAAGGTTGTAGAGATGATGTGGATTCAAAAGTTTATAGGTTTCTCTATGCATGTGGTGTGCCATTCAATGTTCTTCGCTCGCCCTATTGGCATGAAATGGTACAAGCCACCAATGGTGGCCCTCAAGGATACAGAATCCCTGGCCCCTGGGTATGACAAAGCTAGAACCATGGGACTTGACAGGGAAAGAGCCAAAATCAAGAGTGCTCTTGGAAAGTTCACAAATGATTGGTCCAACTATGGGGTATCCATTGTATCTGATGGGTGGACAAATGTTAAAGGCCAGCCATTGATAAATATTCTTGGCGTTTCTGCTAGCGGTGCGGTCTTTCTTTCAGCCCATGACTACTCAGATCGCTACAAGACTGCTATTAATATTGCACAACCTTTACTTAAAACCATTCAAGAGATTGGGCCATACAATGTCGTTCAAGTCATCACTGATAATGCTGCTAATTGTAAGGCAGCAGGAGCAATCATTGAGGATAAGTATCACAACATATTTTGGTCAGGGTGTTTGGTTCACACATTGAACCTTTTGATGAATGATATTGTTAAGATGAAGGACCCTAGTTACAGATGGATTGGTGCCTTGTACAAGAGAGGTAAGAAAATGATAAAATTTATTACCAATCATAGCATGGCCCACCACATTTTTCGCAATCACTCTAAGTTGGAGCTATTGAAGATTGCAAAGACTAGATTTGCTAGCTACTACCTCACCTTCAGAAGGCTTTTGAAGGTAAGAGAGGCATTGGCTAGTATGGTCTCAAGTGATCCATGGTAGGAATTGAAAGACAAAGCTGCAAGTGCATCAGATAGAAGTGACTTTCAGGAGGTGGAGGACACAGTTCTTGAAGGTCATTTTTGGTCACAGGTTAGGTATGTTCTGCAGTTCACCAAGCCAGTTTATAACATGATTCGTTTTGCAGATACAGATCAGCCGGTGATTGGGGAGGTGTATGAGCAAATGGATAGCATGCTTGGTCAAATCAAAGACATTGTCGAGCAAAGAGATGTAGTCTTGTATGACCATATTCATAAACATGTGGTCAAAAGGTGGGATAATCTAAATGTTCCACTCCATGCCCTTGTATATGTCCTCACCCCAAAATACTATTCTCCAATTTGGTTGGCCCAACCTGCACTTGGGGGTTGAGTTAGGAAAAACCCCACACAGAATCCAGAGGTTGATGTTGGGTATATGCAAGCATTAGAGAAGTTGGTCCCTGATGAGGAAGAGTGTGCTCAAGTACGGACTGAATTGAGCATATACATAAGTGAGCATGGACGCTTTGGTTCCCTGTTTGCAACCAAAGATCGAGACAGATTGGATCCTATCCATTGGTGGAACATGCATGGATCTGGAGCTACATATTTGCATAAATTGGCGCTGAGGGTGCTATCACAGGTTGTTAATAGCTCTTCTGCAGAGAGGTGTTGGAGCACCTACAACTTCAACCACAGTGTAAAGAGAAACAGTCTGAATGTAGATCGCGCAAAAAGCTTGGTTTATGTGCACTACAACTTGAGGTTGTTGTCCCATTATTGTGAGGCGGCCAAGAATGATAGAACATTTTTGACTTGGGACAACAATCTAGAGGAGGCTAATGTGAAGGATGGAGCCATAGTATTAGAGCGCTTGGAAGTTGAACTATTGGGTGATCATGATGATCCAATTCAAACTACCCATACAGAGATGCCACCCCCAAGCAGAAGCAGCTTTCCGGATGTAGGAGTCTTGCCTTTAGCTTCACAACGTCCAATTTTAGCCCATGGGGGCCATTCATCTTCTTCTCATGTTCCACGATAACTTCCACCAGCACCTATTCCACCTAGAACACGAGAAAAGAAACTGGAAGTTACTCGTGGCAAGCGGAAAGCTTAGTAGATTCATAGTACTTTGTAGTTTGTATTTCATTTTCATGTTTATTTTGGCGGTTGGCCTATTTTGTAAACATTATGGCCTAGTTTGATGGCAAATATTATATGTTGAAATTTGAAGGTTGATGTTGTTGATGATTAATAATTGATGATTTGATGATGATCATTTAATGACAATGTTATAAGTTATAGCTCCTAGAATCTAGAAGACTAGATGATTAATGTTATATCAATGTGTACTAAATGGTTATATGAATATCTAGATTCTATGTTTTAATGTTTTCTATAGATAATTTGGCATAATACATGTTTTTTTTAAGTTATATGCATCAAAATATATTAAAATATATATTATATAAAAAACGCTCCCGAAACGGAAGCTTTTGAAAATTTCGCTTTTCGCTCCCGCTCCCGCTCCCCGCTCCCAACAGCGTAGGCTCACCCAAAGCGCCTCTCCTCAAGGATCATGAATATGCCAAGAAAACTGAAAATGGTTGGAGGAATGAGCTGAACCAAGAGTGACCACAAGCTGCCCTGTAGCTTACACCTGCAACAAAAACTCCATTGAAGCTCTCATGAAAGGTCTGAATGACCTTTCCCACTACCAACTAGGATGGGAATCTTTCACCCTTGAAATTGGCTAAGGCAAGTAGAGAAGCACTCCACTAGCTCTCTTCACAAATGCAAATTCTGAAAATGATCAAAAGCTTCTCTCTTACTGTGAAAATCCTCACAGCAGATCTAAGAGATGATGTATACCTCACAAGAAAGTAATTGATTAAGCAAGAAAATAGAAGAAGAGTGGTCAATGCAGTATAATGAGCAACAGAATAATAATACAGTATAACTCGAATAGAAGCAAAAATACTTCACACACACTAATTAATTAATCACAATATGGACAAATAAATAGTACAATGCATGAGGATTCGAATGCCTAAGGTGGCAATTCGAATTAGCCTTCATGGAGTGATCAAAGGATCACTGGAGTGCCATCGGAGCACAACTAGTAGTCTATCTCATCATCAGTGGAGTCATCAATGCTCAAGTAAATGTCAACCATCAGTCAAACTGAATCTAACTGAGTGTGGTAGGTGTAACTAAGTGTAACTGAATGTAACTGGCACTAACTGAATGAAGGAGGCTCAGTGGCGGGCACATGAGGAGCTAATTGGAGTCAGAATGGGCAGTCTAGTCTCACTGGAGATCCATTGGAGTGATACAGTCAGTTGAGAGTCAGTCTAGCCTTAAATCAAGGAAAGAACTGATGATAACTCAATTAACTGAAGTGCAACTGAGTGGTAGGTGAGAGAGGGCGCATGAGATGCATGCAATTGCATGAAGGGGCGCACTAAGCACTAGGAGGGCTAAAACTGATCTGAGAGAAGCTCCCAAGGGCTGGCTAACTGAGGGCTAGGTGCTGGACTGATGACTGGGATGCATGCAAACCCTAAAAGTGCATGCATGACTGAAAATGCAAATAATGAAAATGTTGTTAGGACTAGGATGGAGTATAGGAATATCCTAACACCCCCCCTTAATCCATCCTGGGCCCTAGTAACTAAGACCAAAGGCCACCCAATACAATGAATAATAAAAGTCAATAAACCGAGGAAATGGGGAAAACCTCATGGGAAAAATACCCCCCCTCAAAATAGACTGTAAGGCACACACAAAAATAAATGCGCCAAACTCAAGCAGGTGTGATGCTTGGTCATATGTCTAGAGGTATCTTCTTCTTGGGAAGAAATGGATCATGCTCAGAAAGCATGTGCTTGTACTTGCTCTTCAGATCGAATGTGATGAGAACAAATCCAAAAGTATGAGGATGATCCTTGAACCTGTGATTCGAATTAGCTGAGGTAGGATCAAAAACATGAATGTGTAGATAGTCTTCTGTCTTCTCCTTCGAACCACCATGGGTGAGATTATGCCAAAAAGAACCATCAAATAATAGCTTGAAATCCAAATCAGATTTAAGACTTGAAGAATAGTGTCTTGAGATCTCCTTTGAACCAGCAGGGGTGAGATCAAAACTATCATATGTATGAGAAATTATCCCAAGCAGTGATTGCTTAGAATCCAAATTAGATCCAAGACTTGAATCATGGTTTCTTGAGATCTCCTTTGAACCATAAGAGGTGAGATCAAAACTAGTAAATGCATGAGAATTTATACCAAGCGAATGGCAATGGCCATATTCTTCAATAACCTTCTGAAAGCATGGAATAATGATCATATAGTAGTAAATAAGAGGTGATTGCTTGAGGAGAGCGAATGCATTACCTCCAATAGCTGATTTGGCCTCCGAAACATTCAATAGATCATGATGCAGACCAACAGACTCTGGTGCAAGAGAGGATTTAGGACCTTCTGCAATATCTAGAGTGTGAGTTGGCACAGAAAGAGAAGAAATTTGGAGCATGAGTGTAGAATCTGCAAGTTCTTCTTCTTTGTGAACAACTTCAATAAGAGATGTGTTTGATACTGGTTCATGATCAATGAGATCATCAAGGAGGGAGAATGCATCACTTTGCTTGTTCTCGAAAGGGTTTGGACCAATTCCTTCATTCTCTCTACCAAATATTACATCCAGGTGAGCCCATAGCTCTTTTGGTGATGAAAAATAAGGGAGGTCATATAACATCCATTCAGGCATAGCAAACATCATGGCTGCAATAGCTCTTCCACCTTCATCTAACCAGTCATTCTCTTCTTTAGAGGATTCGAACTCTCTTTCGAAACAATGATCAAAGAGACCATTTTTCTTCAAATGTGCTATCATCAGTGGTTTCCATTCACCGTAGTTGAGTGCAGAAAGAAGATCATAGTTGAATGGAGAAAGAGGAGGGATTTCTTCTGAATACATTGAAACTGTAGAAGACCTACAAAAACAATAGAGAATATCTACAACTGCTACTGCTGCAAAAATGCAGAAACTGCTGCACTCGAAATCTTGATAATAACCTACAAAAAACTCTCAGGAATGGAGATAAACAATACTCTCAACATGCTCTGATACCATGTGAAAATCCTCACAGCAGATCTAAGAGATGATGTATACCTCACAAGAAAGTAATTGATTAAGCAAGAAAATAGAAGAAGAGTGGTCAATGCAGTATAATGAGCAACAGAATAAAAATACAGTAGAACTCGGATAGAAGCAAAAATACTTCACACACACTAATTAATTAATCACAATATGGACAAATAAATAGTACAATGCATGAGGATTCGAATGCCTAAGGTGGCAAATCGAATTAGCCTTCATGGAGTGATCAAAGGATCACTGGAGTGCCATCGGAGCACAACTAGTAGTCTATCTCATCATCAGTGGAGTCATCAATGCTCAACTGTCAACCATCAGTCAAACTGAGTCTAACTGAGTGTGGTAGGTGTAACTGAGTGTAACTGAATGTAACTGGCACTAACTGAATGAAGCAGGCTCAGTGGAGGGCGCATGAGGAGCTAACTGGAGTCAGAATGGGCAGTCTAGTCTCACTGGAGATCCATCGGAGTGATACAGTCAGTTGAGAGTCAGTCTAGCCTTAAATCAAGGAAAGAACTGATGATAACTCAATTAACTGAAGTGCAACTGAGTGGTAGGTGAGAGAGGGCGCATGAGATGCATGCAATTGCATGAAGGGGTGCACTAAGCACTAGGAGGGCTAAAACTGATCTGAGAGAAGCTCTCGGGGGCTGGCTAACTGAGGGCTAGGTGTTGGACTGATGACCGGGATGCATGCAAATGCATACAAACCCTAAATAATGCATGCAAACCCTAAAAGTGCATGTATGACTGAAAATGCAAATAATGAAAATGCTGCTAGGACTACAATGGAGTATAGGAATATCCTAACACCATGTATGCCTATGGATGATGATTGGTGGTCCCACATACTCTTGTTGATGATACCATATGGTGGACATATGATTCATATGATGGTTGATGCAGTTCAGCAGATTTATTATTATTTCCAGATCATCAGATTATGCACTATCCGGATATGGTGGACCCTATTGTTGACCCCTCAGGTCAACCCATGGTGTATGAGTACACATTTCTAGTAGATTTGGGTCTTCTGGATCCATTGAGACACTTATCATTCAATTCCGGGCACTTCTAACAGGGATAGATGCAGTTATCCACTTGTTGACCAGTTTTGGGCTTGTTTTCCCAGCCTGACCAGCAGAGGCATGAGAGGCCAGTTCACCTAGGGCGATGTATGAGGATGGGGTGGTCTAGCCACTTGATTTTACCATTATACCCCCTCCCAGAGAGCCTGGTGGGCTCAGTTTGACAGCGCAGGCACTCTGGGTGTCAGTTTGGGCAGCTTCACAGTTATCGAGGCGGATTAAAAATGGAATAAGAGGGTCACTGAGGAATTCGATTTGGGCAACTCAGGCAAGGTTTTGGCATTTGGTCTTCACAGAGGTCTTCCAGGGTGAACCCCCCATCTTCCAGCCAGATATCATCAGTCGGTGGGGTCCACAGCAGCCATAGGAGGCCTTTTACTGCATGTCTTTCACAGATTTTGAGGACAGGATTTGATCATTTGTATTATTTGGACATATTATTTTATATTATTGTGCCATGGGAATGAGCTAGTAAGGATTGATGCCTCCTAGCCCCACCATGAGCTTCTTGAGTCATGTCCATGTCATCTAAGGTGGGCCCGTGTTATAGCCCCCTCCTAGTCATGACGTCACCTTCTCTTTGAGTGATCCATGTGATATATTGTAGGCTCATCTTAACCATTGATTTGATTATGAGATCTTTTAATCTCAACCACTCATCTTGTTGTATTGTAAAGTGGTTTTGAGATCTAGGGTTTTGGTTTTTATTATCCTATATAAGGAGGAGACACCCCTCATTGAAAAGCACCTTTGGGCTCTGGAAAAGTTGGAATGAAAATAATATTTTGGGAGATCTACTTCTTGGCTTTGATTGGGTTACTCTTGTACATGTTCTTGCATCTCTCGCTTCTAGACATTGTTTGCTTTTCAGGTGAAATCGACATCAAGAGAGGGATGCCGAATTGCTTGAAGCTAGCTCAACGTTTTGCTTTGTGGGAAGATTGTAGGGGTTGCTCACATCCCCCATGAGCAAGACGTCTTCATCTTGAGGGAGTTTTTCAATTGTGCTTTGTCCATTGATTGCTTCTTTGATATGACATGCTTAGATCTTATGGATTTGTGGATCAAATTTAACTTGATGTAGTTTGATTTACAGGTTTTCATGGGACATCTCTCCTCCTAGGGCTTGGACGTTTTTGGTTGAAGACACTTGGATCAAGCTTGGAATTGTAACTAGGGCAATAATTCTCCATATGCTAAGAGGCCGCAAGCTTTGAGGTAAGATCTACAAGGTATGTATTGATTTCGCTTGTTCTCCATCCTATTGGTCACAAACTAAGCAAATATTGCCCACCCGCAGAAAGAAAAAAATAAAAAATAAATAAATAAAATAAAATTTGTCCTCTTTTTTGGTCATTTGCAAGTTAAATTGTGAAGGAGGAGACCATCATTTTGCATTGGACCAAGGAGGGGAAAGCATCTAATTTCATTTGCCATCAAGGTTTGATTTTTTGGAGTGGGGATTGAAATTTGAAATCCAATCAACAACAACGGTCAACCACATTTCAAGGTATGTAAATGACTCTAGCTATCATTTCTAGTTGTTCCAAGACAAAGTTTGGTAGTTTTGCAATGTCAATGAGTTTTTCCTCTTCAAAACAAAATTCTAATGGAACATTTACCATGGATTTCCCCCTATTTTTTTTATTTATAGCAATCATGTATGCTCAAAAATGGTTTTTCCTTGCCCTAGGTCCATTCCTTTCCATACAAAATGCCCATGAGTTTTCCCTCTTCAAAACCAAGTTTTAATGGAATAAATCTCATCGATTTGCTGACGTTTTTTTAATTTGCAGCAATCATGTATGCTAAAAAATGTTTTTTTTCCTTGCTATAGGTTCGCACTTCATTTCTTTACAAGTTTCCATACAAAAATGCCAAAGGCTTTGGATCCATTCTGGGAGTATGGTGAGCCTGTTGAGTCTCATAATTGACAAAATCTTACTTGCAATTTGTGTGGGAAGGAAATGACGAGAGCAATAAGTAGGCCCAAATTGCAAGGCATGAGGTGGATATTTGTGAAAACACAACTCCAAAAATCATTCACAAGGCCAAACTATCAATTGAAAGTGTTGGAAAAAAGAAAGATCAAAGGGAAGCTTTGAGATAAGAACTTGGATCGAGAGGGGCTTTAGCATCCAGGACAGTCGCACACACTTTAGGGGGAAGGGGGAGTGAGACCTTCTCCTCACCTTCCATAGTGCCTTCAACTACATCACCTTTCTTTGTTTTGAGATCCACACTCAGTCAACGGTCAAGATAAAGGAGAAACAAGAAGCAAATAGACTTAAGGGTAGACATCTTCTATGGAGTGATATTCCTTTCAACTTTGCCAGGAAACCATTCTTTGTACCTTTGTTTGAGGTTGTTTCTATTGTTGGCTCGGGGTATAAGCCCCTCCCTTATGAAGATTTGAGAGGGTTCACCCTTGATAATGAAAAGGTTGATTGCACTCATAGGTTGCAGGAGCTTCTAGATTCATGGGAGGTCACAGGATGCACTATGATGTTAGGCGGTTGGACCAATGGGAAGGGAAGCACCCTTCTCGATTTCTTGGTTCATTGTCACGGGGGAACAATGTTTACAAAATTTGTGGTTGCATCAGCACATGTCAAAGATGCAGCATTACTATGTGAGTTATTGGATGGGTTAATCCAAGAGATAGGTCTACAACATGTTTTCCAAGTCATCACAAACAATGTTGTGAATTATGTGGCCGCTAATAGGTCGTTTATGGACAAGTATCCTACATTGTTTTGGACTTCTTGTGCCACTCATTGTATTGATTTGATTTTAGAGGATATGGAAAATTTTGATTTTATCAGGGATACCATTGATTCAGCGAAGAGCATCACAAAGTTTATATACAATCATGCATCTGTGCTTAGATTGATGAGACAATTCATTGGTGACAAGGAGTTGGTGCATCCTACCATCACGCGCTTTGCCACTAGTTTTATTTCTCTTTAGTCTCTCCCGACTTCAATGTGGGACTTGCAAACTATGTTCCTTTTAGCTGAGAGGCATGCTTTAACAATTAACACTAAACCAGAGGGGCGGGCAATATTCAGGCTAGTGTCATAACAAAAGAGTTTTTGGATGGGGTGAAGGAGGTGTATACCATCAGCAAACCTTTGCTAAAGGTTCTTTGCTTGCTTGATGGAGATGAGCCCACAATGGGCTACCTGTATGAGGCCATGGTAGAGCCAAAGAGGCCATCCGTGCCAATTATGAGGATAAAGGGGACGAGGGGCACGAGAGACAACAATTGATATGGAGGGTGATTGATGAGTGATGGAACTATACACTCCATCGCCCCATTCATACTACAAGGTTATACCTCAACCTCGCATTCTCTTACTCATATGGATTTAGGTTTAATGCAGAGGTTAAGGATGGATTCTTGGAGTGTATCCAAAGGATGGTGCCAAGTGTGGCTGACCATTCAGAGATTTCCAAAGAGATGAGAGTCTATAGGAGGGCCATGGGAACATTTGGGTTTGAGATGGCTATTAGTGACAGGAAGAACATAATGCCAAGTAAGCTTTACCTTGTTTCAAATTTTAATTTCTCTTCTTTCTTTGTTTTATATTTCAATGTCTTCTCTTAGGTTTTTTTTATTCATTGTAGATACTTAGTGGGAAAGTTATGGCTCAAGAGTACCTCATCTACAAAAGCTTGCCATTCGAGTGCTTAACCAAACATGTAGCTCTTCTGGTTGTGAGTGCAACTGGAGTGTATTTGAAAAAATACACATCAAGAAGTGTAACATGTTAGAGAATTTCAAATTAAATTTTAAATTCATTATAAATTGTAATTTATGTTCCTTTACCCTCTAATTTATGTATTATAATTTATGATCCTCATATAGGATGGATACGCAATGCCTAAATGATCAAGTCTATGTACACTACAATCTCAGGCTATGGGTGAAGTAGATTGAGCAAAAACCTGACATGGATGTCATTTCATTGGATGGGATTGACACCACTGCTATGTGGAGAGTGGAGTCTCAGGAACCCGTTATGGAGGCAACCCCTAATTGGTTAGAGGATGATACATAAGACGGGTGGGCAGAGGAGGATGAGGATTTTGGGGGTGTGCCACCATCGAAGCCACCAGTTTCACAGTCAAAGGGAGATAGACCCATTGGTATCACTAGCAGTGGTAGAGGACTTGATCAGGGTCTACCATGCCATTCTTCTAGTTCTTCTAGAGTACATCAGTTTCCAGGGTCTTCTAGAGGATGTTAGAGTCCACTACAACCCCCACGACCACCAGGGCCTTCTAGCTCTAGAGGAAGAGCCATTACCAAAGCGATTAACTTTGCCCGTAAAAGGGGTAGAGGGAATCAATTGTTTATTTACTTGATTTTATTGTATATGAGATACATTGATTATATTTTATTCATGAATTGGGAACTCAAGATTTAGGACACGATTCATTTTTTATGTGTGATATATAACTAGACATCTTGCACATCTTATATATCGGTTTTCTTTCTATATTCATGTGGTAATGTGTTTAATTGATGTTCTTGTTGCTTTAGACGTTTAAAATTTTGAAAAAAATGAATACTTTTGTATTTTTTAAGTTTGTCGATATTGCCGATGTTTGCCGACAATTTCCCTGATAAATCCAATATGTTGTTTCTGGACCCTCGACAATATATTCACTGACACGATATTTGTAACTTTGACATATATGATGTAGTGGATGCGAAATCAAAAATGATACATCAGAGTCAATACTAAATTTTGAACCTTGATAGTTATCCAATCAAGGGCTCAAAAGTGAACAATCAATACAAAATGACATTAAATATATAAATGTATCTCATAATCATGAGTCAAAACCTTGGTGTACCACTTCGCATTTGTATAGGATGATTGAGAAGAGGGGATTCCAAATAAGTGTACAGTCAGTGGACTAATAAATGAAAAGGTTTGTTCTCTTAGTTATGTTCATAAGCCCTTTGTGTTTCTCAAGGCTTCCATTGGAAGTATCTAAACCATGCCATGAATACAAACTCAAAGCAGTTGCAATCTAAACCCTAGATCCATGAGGATGAATGTATACATAGATGCTAATGTTTTGGTGTCTTCCTATTGAATAGTAGTCTTTCAAAAGGTGAAGGTGGTGGTCACTTAAAGTGTGCAAGACCATAATTGAAGCTATGTCTCTAAGCTAAAAAGCTTCGATTGTGATGAGAACAGAGGTTGTTGGTGAAGGTAAACACCCCCTCTCATTTCCCAACAGCTACAAAGACAAATAAGTTTAACAAAAAATCAGCACTTTAATAGGATCAAAATTCACCTACCAATTTTTCCCCCTATTTGTAGATTTTTAGCAATTTTTTCCCAATTTTTTGTCGATTTTTTCCAGTGCCGACTTTTTCAAATTTTTGCTATTTTTCCTGGCCGATTTTTCATTTCAGGGTTTGTACCGCAAAAAATCACAATGTTGCCGATTTTTCGATGATTTGATCAGCTATGCTACAAACACATAGGAAATAAAAAATATATAATTCAACTTACAAATAAAACATGCAATTAAAAGTCTAAATTCTACTAGCTTACTTGGCAATAAAACCCTCCTTTCTTGGATAGCAATGTCGTAGCCAAATAGTCCATTGGCATTCCTATACATTTCCATATTGTGATTAATGATTTTGTGAGCTTCCATATCAAGTACCATCCTCTGAAGACACTAAAAGAACCCTTCCATAACCTCACTAAGCATAAGTGGGGTTGAAAATAAGTGTTGTTGCATGAATGGGATGATGGAACATCCAATCCATAGACTATCAATCAAATCCCAAACCTTCATGTATTTTTCATGTGTGGGTACCCTTCCTAAAAAATAAGATCGAGGTAGCCCATTGCAAGCTTATCCCCATCAACTAAGTGGTGAACCTTTGCCAAAGGTTCACTAACCATGCACACTTCCTACACTTCTTCCCAAAAGGAATTAGTGTACAGTAGTTTAGCAATGGCTCTCCTATCTTGCCTTGTGCTATATGCACAATCGCGCCACTCATCAATAACAAACATCTGCTTCAACTCAAATTGATAATAAAGCAGAGATTGAAGAGAAATGAAGTTGCTCACAAAACATGTGATTGTTGAATTCAATAACTCCCTATCTTTTCTAAATTTCCTCATGAGGCTAAGCTAAGAATAAGAGCATGGTTATATCTGTATTTTGCAATGCTCTTGGCCTGATCAAATACCTCCTTAACAAAAGATATTTTGCTCAATTCCTCAAGCATATGCTATGAAATAGACCAATTAACAGATATTGATGACAAGCATGAGTAACTAGCTGATCTAAAAGAAGAAAGCAGATTTTCAATTACTTAGTGTTGATTACTAATCAGATAACTAACAATAATGAGCATGCATCCAAGTATTAGATTTATAAACAAAGACTTAAATGCACAATGTTAGTATGCTTTGCAATGAGCTAATCAACGCTATATACTTGTTGTAACTTTCAGATCTGAAAATGAAGTAATATAACATCAATTAAAAGCTAATAGGAACTAAATTCAAAATATTAAAGCAGCCTGCTAGCTAGGTACTCGAATTACTTAAAAATATAGAAATTAAGATCCAAACAATACAATAATTTGAAGGTTGTTTATTGGTTTATTAAGGTCTTATAATGTGTTGGATTTAGGATTCATTGATATGTTATAGATCTGGAAATTTATGACAAGGAGGGGGAGCGAATAGGCTCCCTTAAGAGTCTTTTAATTATGATCTTGAAAGAAATTGATCCGAGTACCTGAAAATTCAGAAATTAGTAGTAAATAGGAAATTGGAACAACTTGAAAATAAAAATAAAGGAAACTATTGAAAATATAGATCTACTGCCTTAAAGGGAAACAAGTGTTGGCCAATGGAATCATAATCAAATCTCAAAAAGTGGCTAAATAGTCTTCAAAGGAGAGTGGAGGCAAGCAATCCCTCTCCTTTGCTAACCAAATGGAACATCAATTCTTCACTCCAGCTTTGATGAATTTCTGAAAAGGTTCAAGAGGTAAAACAATCTATTCTTTAAACATCATCCACCAAAAGTTAGTAAATGCATTAAGAGATTGGATCTACTAGAAATTTAAAAGAGGTTACAGCAATCTAATCAAGAACTAAAGGATCCATTCATAAAAATGAGGTTGTAGCAATCATTATTTACTTTACTAAATACAACATGAAAAATAAAATGTTACCTATGACCCTTGTGAAGAGCCTCCTTCCACCAATGAGACAAGCTTGCAACAACATACACCAACACTACAGCCTAAGAATAACCAGAGCAAAATTCCAACAGAGTATTTTTATTCCAAGAGAAATCAACCTCTACAAATGAGCAAGAGCCTCCCTTATATAGCATAAGGGGGCAAATGGGCTCAAGATGTGGCCAAAAATTTTGTTACAATGAGTGATGATCTCAAGAATTTGAGGTGCTAGATCAATGGTCTAGAGTACAACTCTTACAAAAGAAGTTATGCCAACAAGCCAAGCCGTTTTGCCTTAGTGGAGCGAATTCACTCTTTGACTTGTAAATAATAGTAAAATATCCCAATACCATGGGTCTTCTCCAAAAACATGTGTAAAAACCATGAGATGAGCTGAAATGGTGTGCCAATACCATGGGTTGTTTCCCTTGGACAAATCGTTGCTCAAAATGCAGTTATGGAGCAAATCGTTAGTCACACAATCCATGCATGAGAGGGGTTGATCCATATGAAAAGTAGTAATGGATGGCTGAGATCTAATCTTGAAGTAAGATAGAGGCTAGATGATACAAATAATTGGTTAGTATTTCGATCTATCTATCCAAAACCATACCTGACCTAGCATATTCAGTGGCCATGGTGACAAGGTACATGCCTTCACCTAATTGGAATGTTGCAAAGAAGATCGCAAGATATTTGAAGCGAACAATTTATTATGAGATCAAGCACAACAAAGGTGTGGCCTTTTCAGCTCATAGGGTACACACCTATTGTGGGCAAGTTCAATGGATCACAGAAAATTGACATCAAGATACATGTTAAGTCGGGGATGGGGTTCAATAGACAAGCAAGAAGCAACATGCAATTGCATTGTTTATTATAGAGATAGAGTACAGGGCAGCAATGAATGCAACCTAGGAAGTAGTATAGTTTTTAAGACTGCTTGAGAACTTCCATTACAAGGATGTTCATTCCACCATACTTAATTGTGGTCCTCATAGTGTATTAAATATTGTAAAGAATTCAATAGTTCACACATGTAATAAAAATATATATCGAGGTACATTGTCACTGCATAATGGAGCAAGTGATTAGAAACATATAAAGATAAGATCTTATCCCATAGAGGAGCAGGCAACATATACCTTATCAAGCCATTGGGAAAGGATGAGTTCGAAAAGTTCATAGTAACACTTAGATCGAGGTGATCCTTAAGAAGGGACGTTGGAGTGACTAACGACCATCTCCTTCAGCACAATAACCCCTGTTTGATAATCTTTTATTCTATTTCTTGCGATATGTGTATGACCCAAGCCTTAGTTTAGAGACGGTAGTGTTGGACTGATTGCAGTTTCTTGATAGTGGTTTTATTGTCTATGTTCACTTGTATAAAGGCATATTGTGAAATGAAAATCTGAATGGTTGTGTTATTTGTGACAATATGGCTGCATAATGGTGTTACTATTGTGTGGCTATTGCTCGTAGTAGTTAAACTCACAAAGCATATGGGGTTTGTTTGCTGGAGCATCCTTTTTGCAACTAGTTTTATGATGAAAATTGTAGTACTATATCGATACATTGATTTATTGAAAATTATTTTCCATAAAAATCAAAGCATAATTAATCCTTTGTAATATAGAAGTTAAACCTTAAGGAAATCTGCTAACCCTCTTCATCACCATCAAGTTGCCTAGACACATCATTTCTATTGCTCGTAATGGTTAAACTTATGAAGCTTATGAGGTTAGTTGGCTTGAGGCATGCCTTTTGGACACTAGTTTAGTTTTATGATAGAAATTTTAGGGAGTTGTCTAACTATTAGATTTTTGGACCAGATTTTTAGGACCTGTTATCACATATATAGTAGCTGGAGCTATCATGATGCAGAGGACCATATTGTGCTTCCAGTCAGTGCCAGTCCCACATGTATTGGGCATATTTCATCCAGTGATCATCGGTGGTTGAGCATTGTCAAAGCCTATGCAGCAACAGCAGTATCCCATGTCATGACTTAGCCTTGCATGACCCATTGAGATGGACTTGGTTTAGTTTTGGTTCACTTGGCAGAGCAGAGCGGGTAGTTGATTTCTTTCCCTTGCCCCATGAGCAGTCAGAGTTGATCTTCATGTAGAGACAGATATTTGGCTGAGCAGGTATATGCATGTACTTGGGTATTATTATCTGTCTGTCTTGCTCATATTATTAGCTTTAACTAGACATGGTGACTGACATTGGTGATTATATATTGGATGTTTTCATGAGCTTGTTACTAAGAGTAAATGTGTGATCCTCAATGCTAAGATCTTTTTATATGCTCACTAGTATTGCCTACCTTATGCAGATTTAGCCTTGTCTTTGTTATGTGTGGCATCACCTTTTCACTGTCTCCACCCATCCAGTGTCTTACCTTTGATTTGATCCTTGACTTGTGACTTTGACTTGTGAGATTGAGGAACTTTCCCCCACTTTTGACCTCTGTATTTGATAGACTCTATGTTGTTTTATGTCTCGGCTCTGAGTTGTGCGAGAGAACTTGCCAAATCCTTGACCCTTTTGGGCCGAAGGAACCCGTCGGTGTTAGGTCTTGAGCCTAGGTGAGTTGGGATTCTGAAGCCTTAACCTCTCTGGTCGGTTACCCCCGATGTTTGGTCATGATTGTGAATGATTCCCGCCAGTTGACCCCATGCTTCACTTCTGGGCCAGGAGTACCCGCTAGTTTTGTGACATGAGCTAAGACTAGCTAGTTGCCCGAGTAGTGTCATCTAGACTTGAAGCAAGTGATCCTATCATCATTACATGCATCAATATAATTTGCCATATCCAAATAAATGCAAGAAAGCTTAATGAAATGAAATGCAAAGTGCCCTAGATGAAAGCTGCAGTTAGTTGTGCATTTAAGCACATGTAAAATCCGAAGGGACATGAAATGAAATGCAAAAGGGCCAAGTAGATGAGGAACAATTGAAAATCTAAATGACTGTTGGCCATGGTTATGATGTAATGATTATTCCCCACGGAGCCCAAGGGTATGGATGTGGGATGGAGTAAGGGACTGCTAATTCTAAGGGTCCCCTAAAACCTCAGAATTACGGTTGATTGTGCACCTAGCGCAATGGTTCTAGAAAAGATCCTCACGGAGCCTGAATCAGAATTGGATGTGAGTCATAGGACACTTGTTAGAGTTGAAGGGACACTTCTCAATCAACTTATTTTATTTGTGAGACACCTCATTTCCCTATTGTTATATGTTTTATACATGTCACTGTGGATCCCCCCTTGTCCTTTTTGCTCCGAGATCACACTGTGTTAAAGCCAAGAGTCAACTTCCCTTGTCCTAGCCTTGTTTCATTCATCTCACCCATCATAACAACCTGGTTAAGTTTGTAAGTGAGCATATCTAAAGGGCTTCATGAAAGATCCGATATTCTACTCTAACACAAGTTATATTATTATTGATTGATTGATTTATCACCATTGTCATGTTACCAATGTTTTAGTTGGCTAATAATATGAATAAGAGAGCATCCTTCACCCCTTGTGCATACAGGATGGATTAGTTTTTGTCTCAGTCATCGGTTTGGTTATTTTTTACCTCGGTTTGGTTATTTTTGACCTGGTCAACACAGGTCCCGAGGCAGATTTGACTACAGTGGTTCAAGATTGCTTATCTGTCACCTAGATGTATCTAGTACACCATTCCTTGCTTCAATTTGATCGTTATTGGCCATATTACAGGATTTCTATGGTTTATTATTATTATTATGGCTATATTTTTATTGTCGGACATGATGTTGGCTTCTAGATGTATATTCAAATGGATTCATGAGGTTCTAGTAGTCATTATTAGTGGATTTGAGGTCTCTGATTCCATTGGCATACTCAGTTTGTTGATCGGAGAAAGGGAAATGGAAATAATGGCACATTTATTCTACAGCAATAAAATCAGCATTTTAATTCAATAAAAAGTGACCATGGCTACTCCAAGGAAATCGATTTCGCTATTATATGGCTAGGAAATCACAGGGGATGACTTGATATGATATCCAGAGGCCCTATGGATCATTCTACATGCTTTTATTTCAGAGATTGGGTCAGCACTTATCATTTGCCTTACCTAGGGAGGACATCCTCCATGAGGGGCGCACTTCACCTTGGCATATGTTGTACCACCATGGTATATCTTATGACTTTGTTGTAATGTCACTTAGGGTGAATTGAGCTCCTAAGGTGACCCCCACATCATGTATCACATGTTATATTCATTCATTATGATGTATTGTTCCTAGCTTGGGCGTTAGAGGAAAAAGTGCGCCCCCCTTTATGAGCTTGATCCATGTATCAATGTAAAATTAGATCTCCACCGTTGATGATGTTATAATCTCAACCATCAGATGAAAATTAGTTAGAATGTGAACACCACTCTTCTCCTATTTAAGTGATCCCCTCATTGTAGTCATTGGGACTTTTGGCACCGAAACTGTTGAATAGAGATATATCTTTTGTGATCCTAATACTTGTGTTCTCATGGACGAATGTTTGGGATGATGATTGGAATTGTCTTTTGCTTGCATTGAAAGATCTCGGTGAATATCTCTCGCATATTTTAGATCCATATTTTTATTGCGGGAAGAGAGGCCGATTTGGGGAAGGGCGCACTAGTGGAGGAGACTCTCTCTCTCTCTCTCTCTCTCTCTCTCTCTCTCTCAAATCTTGGTTTAACAGGGAGTGGTGCTATCCTAGTGATCAATCATTCTTTATCTTTTGCTTCTCATTTGCATTTACTCATCTTTCTTGCTATTCTAATTGCTTGTTGCTTGGCTTGGCAGGAAGGAGGGGTGCACTAGGTCATTGGGCGTTTCATTTGGACAAGAGCTTCATCAAATCTCTCATTTGATCTATGCAAGGGCAATCTTCATCATTTCGGTAATCATCTACAATGACTAGGTAAGTGTTTCACATCCCTTTTCTCCATTTTATTTTCTGTCCAAGGGTCACTCTCGCAAAAACATTAAAACCCTCGCTCTAAATTTATAAAAATTCTCTGGGTCACACTTCTTGGAATTTTGGCAAATCCTTTCTAGGTATTCTTCCTTACCCCTAGACCTCACTAGCCTCCTTGAGGCGTCATCTTCTGGGACTCCATCTGCCGTGTAGCTCAGGCACTAGTCTTCATGCAGTTCACCCTCCTAGGGTTTTGGCCATTTTTCCTATTTTGTGATTCCTTCCTTTTGCTTGTGAGCTTAGACATTGTCATATCTTTCACCAAGCAAGTAATCTTAGGTGTTAGGAAGATCTAATTATTATCTAAATCATTGTTCTAGGAATTTCTATTTTTTCCCATTCAAATCCCCCCAAGGTAGTGACTTAGTCATTTTCACCTAGCACCATCATCCTAGATCTTGTACCTTATTCTTTAGCTACTAAAATAATTTATTTGGATTGTCTTTTCATTCCTTAAAGCCTCACAATCCATAAGCTTTCATCATTGGTAAATAACTCTATTGGTCTAGAATTTCGTCAACTAGATACCTTACGTACTCTATAGCCATAGTTTGATGTGGTGTCTTAGCTTTAGGTCTTTCCTTCTGGGTTAGATCGGGTCCTCCCCCCTTGCCACTCTGTTCTAAGTGGCATAAAGTGAAGAGAATCCCAAACGGTGTGACCGATCCATTTCGGGGGTCGGGATCCTCTAAGATAACATCTTTAGTTGCCTAGCTCCTCTACCATCCTAAATAGGATCATCATAGAGGGGCAACTAGTTGCGTGATAACAGGACCATCAAGTTGTCTAGACACATCATTTCTATTATTCATAATAGTTAATTTCACAAAGCTTATGAGGTTAGTTGGCTTGATGCATGCCTTTTTGCCACTAGTTTTATCTTTTTTGTCACTATTTTTATGATAGAAATTGTAGGGAGTTGTCAAACTACTAGACTTTTTGGACCTATTTTGGTAGTATGTTGACATTCTTTGTGGTGATTTGACCAATTCTAGTTGTATATAGGTACAAAAACTCTAATAGTTAGACAACTCCGAAAGTATAGTACCATATGGATCTATTGATTTACTTAAAATTATTTTCAATAAAAGACAAAGCATAATTAACCGTATGTAATTTAGAAGTTGAGCCTTAAGGGATCTGCTAATCGACTTCATCACCATCAAGTTGCTTCGACACATCATTTAGAAGTCTGAAGCCATATGACTTTTCTTACTTGGGCTGTATTATGTTTTTTTTATAGCACAACCTTTCATAATCAATCACAGGCACAAAAGAAAAATCATGGAGATACATGGTCTTTAGAGCGTCCAATGCTTAATCAACTATAGGAGTGAGATGCTGAGGTCATGCATTGTCTCTCAAGTGCGAAATTTAGCTTCGGTCTTGTAACAACAAATCAATTCTTGAACTTGATGCTTTACCAGAAAGGGCATTGATGTTGAATTCCATCTAAGGGCCATGGAGCGTTAAACTGATGTTTATGATGCATCTTAATAGTAAGTTAGTAACACCTTTATTCGCGGGTTAACTCTATCAGTAGATGGCTTCACAAACAGTCTCGGTAAAATTGTCTCCTATAATTATTATTTTTCGCATTTCATACCTCCCGCAACATTGTCGTGTAGGCGTCAATCGAGGGCTCATTGAGTTCTGTATGAGGACTGA
Source organism: Larix kaempferi (assembly GCA_027924585.1). Lineage (NCBI taxonomy): Eukaryota > Viridiplantae > Streptophyta > Pinopsida > Pinales > Pinaceae > Larix > Larix kaempferi. The sequence continues at coordinate 5,690,794 of BSBM01000636.1, forward strand.
TTGTAGAACTCCTTGAAGATCTGTTGGACTTCAAAACCCTCAAACAGTCTGTTGAAGAGAAGCATTACATCCCTGCTCACGGAGTCCATCTCTGCTGCTGCAATGTCCTTCTCCATGGCAAGATACACTCTGGCAACTCTGTTCTCTCGTGGCAGCAAAATCCGTTCAGGAAGTATGACCCTTGCTGCGGTCACAAGGATGAGCTGTGGAGCACTGGTTATAGTCGAGTGAGAAAGGGTTTATTATTAGCTTCTATAAACAGGAAGCCATTGGAAATTGAGTGTTGTAGTGATTCACATTATTTAGTTGAAGGGACATTCTCACCTAGGTAAAGCTAGTTTGGATTCCTAGCCATAATAAGTGAAGGGGGTAAGTAGTCAAGTGTGAATTGGCCGTGTTAAATTGGTGTGAGATTTGAGAGAGAAGAAAAGGATATAAGATATTATGGGTTGAAAATGGAAAGGGGTAAGTTCAATCTATATAAGTATATATTATGATCATTATCATTGAAGCATTTCTAAATTTATTTTCAAGGTATGGTAATTAGCAATTGAGAGATGTTGACTAACTTGTCCGATTAAGAAGGTTAGAATGTAATATGAGAAGGTGTAACTCATACAAAAGTATTGGTTTGTGTAGAATATATGTATGATGAAGTAAGGCGGTATTGTACATGGCACTATTGGTAAAGTAAGGTACATGTTGTAAATGTAGGACATTGTGGATAGGTACACACATATAAAATATGCAACATTATGTATGGGGCATAAATGCAGGAAAAGGTGTAGGATACTCATTGAGATTATAGGGCACTTGTAGCATGTTTAAGGTACATATTTAAGGTATAGATGTTGTCGCAAGGGATCAAATCCCTTGAGGTGTAAAACTTTCTTCAAGTTTAAAACTCTAAAAGGGGTTTGCACCTCAAGAGATTTGATCCCTCGCGGCGCTTAATAGAGGTAGAATTAAAATGGATCTATGTTGGTGGGTATTTCATTGATTAGTTAAGATTTGCAATTTTTGTTGCCTATATTCAAGGAGAATTTATGGGTAGCAATCTTCCAACCACAACTTACCGATAGGTTTGTAATATGCAACCTTGATTGATAAAGGAATGATTTATAATACTATCTCATAAGTAGTATTTGTTTTTTCAAATTGTTACTAATGATTTACTCCTATAATAAAAATAATTATTTTTTAACTTATGAAGTTAAACATTAGTAAAAAGAATTTATATGAACAAAGTATTGTAAGTCAAAAGGTTTTGACCACAAACCGATTGCAATATATTTGCCTTTGGCAGGTATAATAAGTTAATTTCTCATTTGTTGTATCTCTCAAATTCTCATGTGGATTGTACAATGAATCCATATTATTGAACTAATTTAGATGGTCTACAATTAAAATCTCTCAACCTTGTCTATAATATTATGCAAAAGTAATTACCATAATCAATGGTATCAATACACACAATTTATATAAACAATATTGAAAATCATATAAATAAAAATTGAATTGTAGTTGGGCTTAAACAGGAGTATTGGCATTTGCAGCTTCCAACATTTATCCATAAATATATGCATCGAATTGCATCTACCCAATACCCTCACATGGTTTTCTCTCTGCATAGATATAGTGTATTGATTGCTATGATATATTCATATAGGTTTTATAGCGGAATAAATCAAATTGTTGAGGCAGCTGATATTCTTTTACAATTCCAAAGATATGCCAAGAATTTACTTAGTTGTTTGTATGTTAATCATATCTCTCTAGTTAATATCTGTTAAAAGAAATTATATAAATTTATCAAAGTTGTAACATTTATATGTTAAACTGAATATGTTGAAAATTATGGTGGATTTAAACTTGGAGCCAACATGTTTTTTGGTTTTATATTTATTTATTTTATATTTGTCTTTTTGGAGCCAACATGTGCCACTTCAGCGTTACAGACGTGACACATCTCACCCACTTGGGCTGTAGAAAGTGCCTCTCAGCACAACAAGTCTCTACAAGCTTGTTGTAGTGTATAAGAGGTGCAAGGGTAGTATATGCTTGCAACATACTACTGCTCTTGGCAACCGTTGAAAAAAGGCCTGGCGTCTTCTTTTACGTAGAGGATAAATGGAACTGGTGCTGAAGAATATAACTCGGACAAGTACTTCTACACAAGTTCTATGTGAACATGCCAAAAGTGGTTTGAGATAATTATTTTTTTTATTCACTTTAGGAAAAAGTGAAAGTCTTATATTTAGTTGTTAAATCTAATAAATTGTATTTACTACATTAATGATTTAGACTAAGGTTAATCTCAATTGTACATCTCACTAAAATATTCGTGTTTTGGTAGATTAGGGTTTTAGAACAAGTATAAATACAGGTAAAGATAGAGAGTTCAGACACAGTTTTTTTCGTTTAGGGATAGCGATTAGAGAGAGAGAGAGAGATCAATGTGCATCAATCGAGAGGAGTCAGACAATAGATCCATACAATAGGTTTTGTTGTTTTCTCATTTTTGGTGATGGTTGTACCTCTCTTCAATGTTAATTTTTTATCTTTAATTTAGAAATGCAATAGTACTTGAAATCAAGTAACAATCATACACATAAGAAATCACATTCAACACATGAATTTACCTTAGGGAAACCCTCTATGACTTGAGGGAGAAAACCCCAACAAAACCTTCCTTAGTATATTGATAGATAGCATAGAATGTATTTTACATCAAGCACCCCCAGTGCAATTACAAAGCAAGAGAAAGATAAAGAAGAGAGACTCGGAATAATATCTTGCACAAATAGAAGCGCCTTGCCTTCAAGGGTGAAGAGAATTCACTTCACATTGAATTCATCAATCTTGTATAACATTTTTATATATTATTCGCATGCATCAGCTTCTATTTTTATCTTCTAACTTCACGATGAACTCGCCCTCCATCTACATGTATCAATCTTGCATGAAGAAGAGTGCCCCACTTCTCATGCAGTGCATTTACTCACTGAACTGAGTCTCGGGATGAACTTGCCCCTTAACTAAAAGCTTGCCCACTTAGTTAGGTGGCTAACTTAAGTGTCATCATGCAAGTGTCGCAACTCAAGTGTCGTCTTTTAGTTTAACATAAGTGTCATATTTTAGTTTAACATAAGTGTCATCATGCAATAACACTTAGTTAACTATATCATCTTTATTATCACTTAGTTAACTCTCTTAACTGATTCTTTCTTGTTAACATCACTGTAGTGATCAATTTGAGTTCTCTTTTGATTTACTGAAGTCTTCACTGAAATTTAACAATTTGAATTCTCTCTTGATTATTTTATGTGCAATTCGAATTCTCTCATGTCTTATCACACCTTATAGTTATCTCTTGTCTTATATGCATGGTCCACATGTGCCAACTTAATTATCATATTAAATACACTAAGGAGATTTTCCCAATGATGCAATAATATTGTCCTACTATTGTTCCAAGTGGCTATATGCTAAAGTAATTCACTCTAGGGTGGCCAGTCCCTAGGGGAGACTTGATAGCTCAACCATGGTTATTAGTACATCACACACAATACATGCTTCGACATGCAAAGCATCACCTCAACACATGAGGAACTGTATTGACACACAAGACCTTAGCCTTGACTTAGCAAGACTGCACAACATCATCACTTTGACATACAAAGCACTTGCCTCAACACATGAAGCTTAACCATTCTTGAGTCCAACTCAAGATCCTTCTCCAAGTTTCCTAAGTCCAACTCAGGCTCCTATAAGGCACTACCTCGACACACGAGGCTCAATCTTGACACACAAGATTGACCTGGAGAATGACTCATGATTATGTAACTTTAACATTCAACAAATTATACAGCTCAAGTTGGGGTCCATTTATTTAGCGTGTTGTTGCTAAGTTTTAGTAGTTGTGTAGGTTGCCTTGTAAACTTTGATTAGTTGAATGAGAAGTTGATTTGAAGGATAAATTCCTTGTGAATGTGTGTAATTGTTTTACACTTATGATATTCACTTTCTAGCTATTGTGTGATTGTTTCTATGAGAAGAAGTAAAATTTATGCAATTAAATAACATGTTTGTTTGGTTGAGAACATAAGGACTTCAATCACCTAGGAATTGGAAAATCTACATGGTATCACTGCTTCTATGATTGGGGATCTAAAGAGTTTAAAACAATATATCAACTACTAGGAACCAGGACCAGCAGTTAAAGGGTTTCAGAGGTAGTGCTTACTTACCTATTAGATTTGGGAGTTTGTGTGTTAGAGCTAAAAGATGGCATCAACCAGCCTCAAGTTTGAGGACTTGTTGGAAGGTTCCTTGAATGTACTATATTGGAAAGTTAGGGTAACTCTCTTATTGGAAGAGAATGATCTCTGGGATATCATCAAGACTACAGTGACTTTGTCGACAGATTTGTGGGATTTGGTAGTTCACAAAAAGAAGGAAGTGAAATCCAAACAAATGATTAGGGATGCTATAAAAGATCATTTGATCCATCATACATCTGAGAAGAAGAAGGAAAATGACATGTTTGATGCCCTAGTTAACCTTTACTAGAGCAAGAACATAAATAGGAAGATGATATTGCATCATAGACTTGGAGCTATAGAGATTACCAAATTAGACATATTTACCAATTACCTGATGAAGGTCATGCAAATTCGTGACCAGCTTGCAGTAGTCGGGGAGAAGATTGAAAACAAAGGGCTAGTGAATAGGGCATTGAATGGTTTCTCGAATCGATGGGAAACATTCTCCCATGGTATTTGTGCTCATGAGAATATTCCCTCCTTTGAAAGACAATGGGATGACTATATCCAAGAAGAGACTTGGATGGAATCAAAGTCCAACCAGCAGGGAGGTGATAGTAACCATGCCCTATTTGGTCAAACAAAGAAGGGAAAAGGTAAAGGACCTAGCAAGGGTAAACGAAAGAGTGAGGATTCAATGTCATAGCTAGGGAAGGAGTTGAGTAAAATAAAAGAGTTGGTAACAACCTTTATTCACATGTCAACTTAGTCAATAAATGGCTTTGCAAACTACCTCAATAAAATTCTCTCCTATAATTATCAGTTTCCACATTTCATACCTCTTGCAACATTGTTATGCAGGCCTCAATCAAGGGCTCATTGAGTTCTATATGAGGATTGATTGTAAAAATCCTTGAAGATGTTGGAATTCAAAACCCTCAAACAATCTATTGAAGAGAAGCATTTCATCCCTACCCACAGAATCTATCTATATTATAGAAATATTCTTCTCCATGGCAAGGTACATTACTATGTTCTTTCATGGAAATGATAGTAATTTAGGAAGTATGACCCTTGTTGCAGTCATAGAGATTAGTCATGGGCACCTCTAAAGGGGTGATATAGTCTGAGTGAGGAAAAGTTATATATTTAGCTTGTCTAATTTGGATTCCATTGGAAATTGAGTTTGTACTGATTCACATTATTTAGATGAAGGGACATTCTCACCTAGGTAAGCTAGATTGGAATCCAGACTGCAATAAGTTAGGGTCGTAGGTCGTCAAGTGTGAATTTGTCGTGTTAAATTGTTGTAAGACTTGAGAGAGAAGAAAATGATATCATATATTATGCATTGAGAATGGAAAGGGGCCAAGTTGATATGACATACATGAGAAGAGATGGTGTTAGGTTGGCCAAGTTTGGCACCGATCTACATAATATTACCATTGAATAATCTCCAAACTTATCTTCAAGGAGTTATGGTAATTACCATTAAAGCATCCTTAAATGATTTATCAATGTTGAGTGACTTTTCAGATTAAGAAGGTTAGAGCACAATACGAGAAGATGTAACTAGTACAAAAGTATCGGTTTATGTAGAATACATGTATGATGAAGTAATGTGGTATTGTGCATGGCACTATTGGTGATGTCGGGTGCACATTATAAATTGTAGGGAACTATGGATAGGCACATGGAACATATAGAGGGCCATGTATTGGGTATAACTGCGTGGAAAAGGTGTAGGATGCTCATTTCGATTATAGGGCACATGCAACATGTATACACATGTAAGGTATAGATGCAACATACAAGGCTCTGCAAGATTATTGTAGTGTATATAACAAGCTACCAGGGTAGTAGACTTGCAACATACTACTACTCTTGGAAATCATTAAAAGAAGACCAAACATCTTCTTCTGTGCAGAGGATAAATAAGAGTGCTCATAATATTTGTGTTTAGCATACCAAAACATGCACGTGCCAATGACAAAACAAGACACACCCACGTTCATTAAGATGGCTTAAAGGCGAGGAGTAAAAATGACAAAGGCAATCAAGTGTTTAGCAGATGGTTTAAATATAGGTCACTGGAATGGACAATGAATTGGTTGTGTGGTGGTAATTAGTGTGGGGAGACATAGATTCAACCTTCTTTTGTTCTTGATTTTCTTGAGAATTTGGGATAATTGCAGGTAGCAAAAAAACATGCAACCACAAAATGTGGATTGGAAATAGGAGAGGCAATTTTGCAACATTAAATGAACAAAAGGAGCACATGCAAGTCTCAACATCACAGTCATTGAAGTCAAAAAAATGATCATGGTAGGGATGCACATGAATATGCCATATTTATAAAATAGTTCTTACTCTCTTTAATGTTGTTCTACAAATTTCTAGCATTAACATGTCCAACAATATCTTCATCCATTAATTTGACCCCCTTGCATTCTTTTTTAATAGCAATTTTCCCGAATGGAAGCAATGTTGATGGTTGATCATTAATTGCACACCTAATCTATTCACCATAGTTTGATGCTTGAAAGTATTCAAACATTTAGTGTGGTAGTCATTTGTTTGATACACAAATAGCTTGTATATTCATACAAATTTAGTGTAACATTGTTTGATTTCATTGCTATTACTAAACTAGAGCCTAGCTCAATAAATGACTCCCTTCAGACTCACACCAATCTCCTACCAGACCATAACATAATTAACTACACAACTATAAAAATAATTCTATCAAAATTTACTAAATTATAGTGCAAATGACTTCATTAAAATATATTTATCTTAATATTGGATTGATTAAGCACATCCTTTCATTGGCACAAAAATTTATGATAGAAATTCAAGGTCTTTGTTGGTTTCTTGAAGAACGCTTCATAACAATATGTGTATCTTCTTCTTCTTCCTTCTATTTCTCCAACCAATTTGATGGCCTCATTAACTTCCTTAGACAACAACAATTTTTCATGGGACCTTTCTCGCCTGTAGAGCTACCCGATGGTGATGGCAATGGCAGACCTCTCTTTCACATGAAGACTCTCAAATCCAACCCAAATTCTCACATGTAAGTCTATTGGAAACCATATATTCATTAAGATAATCACTTTGTGTTCATTTCAACCAAGGGACATTGAAATCATTTGTTTAACATTTAGATTGTACCACCATGGATCCATAGTAACCTTGAACTATTACGTAGCTAGAGGGAAAAAACTATTTGGGGGATCTAGTTAGCAAGAAACTCACAATTGTTTGAGGACAAATACATCCATTCTTTTCAATGATTTTCATGAATTAAATATATTTCTTATAATTGTAAGATGATTGTTAAGCAAAAGACAACCAAATAGATAAGGGAACTAGTCATTAACAAAACCCATGCTTAAGGACTTCTTATGGAGCTAGTTGAGCCCACCATAATTCAAAGGTGCAAGTGGTATGGTGTACCTCTCAAGACCCACATGGATAGGTTTAAAGCAATATTTGAAGAAGGGGGAAACAACTATGTTGAGGCAATGGCTTTAAGATTTCCTTTGAAGTATGCAATGGACAAAAATGTTAGACAAATCTAGATCTATGGAGATTGTAGCTTTATTATAAATTGGTTGAAAGGGACAATTTAGCAAACCAATACTACTCTTACACTTATTGGTGAACAATTAAAAGAAGTGGCAAACTCCTCTGAGTCCATCACTTTTACTCATATGTAGAGAGAGTTGAATCTGGAAGTTGATTCCCTTTCAAAGGAAGCTCAACAAGTAGCAAAAGGTATTTTGATCAAGGAGAAAATAGGTATGGCTTCATTTCCATCTATACTTGCATATTTTAAATGCCTTTAAAACATACTTGAAGGGTGTGAGGTTATGCAATGAATTTTATGGAAATTTGTTGTATTTTGATGTAAGATCCTCAATTTTGTAAAATACAAGCAACGAGAGATACATGTCTAGGCATAGCTTTTAAAGCACTTTTTTGGAATCTTAAAAATAAGGTTAGAGGTGGTGATGTATGGTTGATTTTCCTATAGTATGTGTACATGCAACAAGCACAAAAAAAGTGTATTTTCCATTATACTATGAATAAATATGTTGATTTTTTCTTTAGAACAAAAAAGATTGGAGGGAAAAACAATTAATAATTGATAGTAGTACTCAATATAAATGCAGCATGCCATCATCAATCAACTTGTCAGATATACAATTAACCTTCATAATAGAGGTCAATGGAATCTACACCTTCATGTTCCCTTCATTATCCTATCATCCAGAAAATGAGTTGTGTTCTCATACAAATATCAACATCTAATTAAATCATGAATCATTACGAGCATGCCTTGTACACAATAGAGAATCAAGTGGCATGGATGTTTCACTTCCACGTGTAAGTCTTCCTACCATGCCAAAAAAAGACTTGGGTTTCCCTCCTACTCAAGTTCCTCATCCCCATCCTTGACCCTATTAAGCTTCCCACCTCTATGTGTCAATCTCCAATTTTAGCACCTACTACCTTTCCATTGAAAACTCTACCATGAGATCCCTTCTCTCCCATCATTACTCAATTCACATTTAATACCTTTTCGTGTTCCCCTTTACTGGTGTATGGGTTTTCTAGCTGTAATGATTGCTTTTTAAATATGTGTGAATATGTGATAATGTAACACAAAGATATACAAGGTGTTACATATAGTAGGAACTAATGAATCATAGAGGATTCAAATTTGGTGAAATACATAACCATGTATGTATCACACTTGGGAATTTGACTTCTTCATAAATTTAATGCAATTTCTATTTTTGCATTTATAACTTTGTTGTTATTTCTACACTTAATATTATCACTAACAATGCCTTACATATTCATAGGGGCAATTCTTTCACCATTAATGAACAATTCATAGTCACATAACCTAGAAGTTAGGAAATAACAGACTCTCACATAACATTTAAAATAATCAATACCTCATAGTCACATATCCTAGGACCTAGGAAATAGTAGACTCTGATATAACACTTAAAAATAACCGAAAACTAAGTTAGTTGGCTTGTGTTGATCGCAATAAAAAATTCTAAAAAACATAATTGATGAAGAAAAAAATAGCATTATTTTGAATAAAAGAAAAGTAATTAAATTTTACTGTAGATTTTATATTAGGACATGATCTCTTATTTAAAAACATGAATATGTATATGTATGTTTAACACAAAAAGTAAAATATTGTCTTGATTAGATAAGGGAATAAAATATGATGGAAGGTTTTTATAGTTGTATAAACATTTCCAAGGCTCCATTCATTGATGTATTTCTTTTTTTTTTAATTTTCCAACATATGTGACACCATATGATAGAGGTATTTGATTGTTTTTTCACACACATGCACCCATAAAACATGCTCTATAAAGAAAGATGGGAAGTTTGAGCAAGAAAACATATTCATCTTAAAACCAATCAATGATTATGTTAGTAGGAGGCACCACTCCCTTGTGGCTTCCCCCATTGGCATAAGAATCATGGTATGTTGAGACTTAGATGCAATCATGAACCAGCCCTCACAACCAATGTGAGATAACACATAAGAGGAAATGATGTTTCATAGTCTAATATTATGAGACAAATGAGTACTTCCAAACAAAAGAGGTAGAAACTTCTTGCTAGATTAAAGTGAGAGTCACAAGAACACAATACTTCAACAACGTTTAGTCAATATTATTACAACCACCTTTACGTCCATAGCCTACTTAATTATAAGGTCTCCTTAGTAGTGTTGGAAATTTCATTTGAATGGCACTTCAATGTAATTCAAAATTTTCACCTTCTTTCTAGAAGAGTCCTCAAATCTTAACCCCAAAAATTTCTACCCTATGACTTTTGTCAATTAAAGTACAAAACAACAATGGACGAAGTACAATATTAACTCACTTTCAAACAACCCTTAACTTTCAGACAATTAAGGAGAAAAGACAACAACCAATGAATTTTTCAACCCTTCTAGGGAAACTTATCAACCAATATTCAAATCTGAAAATGTACTTTTACAATATAAATAACAACAGTAAAATCAACCCCTTCATCTTTTTCTTTAGATGTCAAATCACTTAACAATTTCCCCTTTTACTCCGACCTAGTCAACAAGATCATAAATATGTGTAAATAAAAAAATATGAAAAACACATGTAGCTAAAAATCAAATATGAAATTGACATAGTAAATGAATGGTTGGAAACTTCATATATAAGCTCAATCACGAAGTGCATACCATATCCTCCTCACAAGTCTAGAAATTCCAACTATGTAAAAATGCCTTAGATAATAAGGTAAATAATCCACGAGACCTTGTAGGCCACATAAGTGAGACATCCACTCTATAGTACAAATTGCATGCTCTAATGATGATGGTATGCATGATAAGGACTCTAAGGTGATGTAGCTACATCAGGCAAGTCCACACCACTCCATGATCGCAAGCCTCCATGGACTCCATCTATCCTCCAAAGCAAAGTACTCCATTGGGATAAATATCCCTTACAAGAGCACCATTGAATCCCCAAGGCATCCTCAAGCCATCTCCAATCCTTTGAATAAGAATTTAGGCTACCACATGCCATATATGGATTGAATCCCTCCTTCATGATGAACAATTCTCCACATACCATGTAGTGCATTCTCCCACCAAGTGAATCCTCAATGTGGTCATCATGAAGTGCATCCACCATCCAGGAAATAGATCTTCAATGCCCAAGGGAAGAACCTTGGGCCAACAATAAACTGAGTTCAAGCATCCACTGGGAAAGCTATCTCAAGTGTGAATATCCATCGTGGACCATCTCTTATGCTACAATCCATATTGTACCATCCAATATTTGAACATGTGCCATGTACCTTAAATACGATGAAGCTCCCCCAAAAATGTTTCCCGAGGGAAGAACCTTGGGCCAACAATCAATTGAGTTCAAGCATCCACTGAGAAATCTATCTCAAGTGTGCATATCCATCATGGACCATCTCTTATGCTACAATCCATCTTGTACCATACATAATTTGAACATACACCGTGTAGCTAAAATACAATGAAGCACCCCCAAAAATGTTGTAAATACTTATGTAATAACCTAAAAACATAATGCTCCCTCTTTAGGAGGAAAGTGTTTACACCGACTCCTTTGGCTCCCTCTACAACTCCATCAAATCTACTATCTGCAAATCATCACTAGCTATGATGTCAGAATCAACAATTGTACATCTGCAACAAGACTATCAACCATGGTATCATACATCTCAATCCTCCATTGAATAATGATCAATTGTGAATATATAGGAATATCTCCCTGGATCAACAACCAACCGCCAACCTTCATCATCCTCAACATCATGGGTCACCATAAAAAAACACCACACAATGAAATATCTAGGACATCTTGCAAAGACAAGAAAATCCACATACAAGAAATTTATCATGGAAGTAAAAGCTCGTGGTATAGAAATCAAACTATGTAAGGTCGTCATCAACTTGTAATCATGAAAATCCCTCTTATGCATCTCAAATCCCTTAGCAATTGAACTATCTTGAATTAGGTAATATCCAACATCTCGAGAGATTCTTGGAGTAAGAGTCTCGTCAAAGGAGACTCCCTTTGTTTGAGAGAATCTAGAATCCCCAACCCTATTCTCCACAAAACTCCAATTAGCCGCAACTCTGGAATCAATCCTGGCAACGTCCTCCATCAAGGCATCTCACCTCTCTAATGAATAACTAGAAGACTCATGGAGGAAGTCAATCTCATCGTCTCATCTCTCCTCCTCTATACAACTAGAAGTCACATGAATGGAAGAAACAAGTGCTATATGACTAACATATCTCCTAGGTGGTACACTCACTCTCACTAAAGATTTGGGTGATCCCACCTACTCCCTAGCCTCCTGCAATGTCTACATAAACCATCTTCGTCTCCTATGGGATGGAGTGGATGGTAAGTGCATATCTAATCCGAGCCTCACCTCACCTAAATATGGCTCATCATGAGCCTCATGTTTAGTGTTTGGAACAATGTCTTCCTTGCTTTCTTTAATCATTGAAGGAAGGTCATGTGAACTGGAAGCTCTCTCATCAAACTTCACATCTTTTCTTACCATGGTCTTCCTATGAGCTAGAATGTAGACCCTTTAATCTTTGGAAATGCCACTGTATCCAACAAAGATACCCTTCATACTAGAGGGTTCCAACTTTGTCCTCTTCTCCTTAGGCACATGAATATAAACTAGACTATCAAACACATGAAGATGAGATAGATTTGGCTTCACACCAGTAAATTCCTCCTCCATGGTCATGTCCTTCAATATTATGTGAGGAAACATGTTTTAAATATACATGGTTGTGTTGCAAGCCTTAGCCCAATAGCTCATGGGAAAATCTTTGTCATGAATTAGAGACTTAACAATCTCTATGATGGACCAATTCTTCCTCTTAGAAACCCCATTTTGTCATGGATTGTAAGTTATAGTCAACGCCCTTTTGGTACATGCTTCCTTGCAAAAATACTCAAACTTCACAGAGGTATTCTCTCCTCCATTATATGAGCAAAGTAATTTTATCTTTCTTCCTATTTGATTTTCAACCAAGGCCTTGAATTCTATGAACTTACTAAACACTTCATCCTTAGTCTTCAAAAAATAGATCTAGGTCTTGGTGAGGTCTTGCAAAATAAAACATCAATAAGAGTGACAATATAACAACTACTTGTTAAAAAGATAAAATACATAGATCCTAATCTATAAACTGCCTTGGATATTCCATTGGAATAATCCATCACAATAGATATTACAACTTTCTGCAAACCCTTAGTTATGCAATGTTTAGTGAAGATTTAAGATTCATTGTGTTGGCTTAACTCCATGGGATGCTAAAATAAACTAAACCTGGAAGGAAAATAACTATAGCAAAACAACACGTCCACACAAATAACAAGATGTACCCTAGGAAAACCCACTATGGGGAAAAACCTAGCCAGAAGTGAGGACTATGCCTTGCTTCCACTATAATAGTTCGTCACAATATATCTTACAACTTCCCGCAAACTCTTAGTTATGCAATGTTTACTGAATATTTAAGATTCGTCATGTTAGCTTAATTCCACATAATTCTAAAATAAATTGAAATTGAAAGGAAAATAGCTAGAGAAAAATAACACAAAATGTACCTTAGGAAAACCCATCCATAATTGTTATTTTCTTTTCCAATATGCAATGCAAATACAAAGAAAGTGGTATTATCTATGGAGTTACCTATGACACTATGGCCTATATGGCTACTATAGGACCTCCTACTTCCTCTGTTAGGCTCTATTATCCACTCCCTTTCTCTTGGTTGGCTATGGAACAATATAATAACACCATTGGAATGGAGTCCCCTCTTCAGTCCTAGTGGCCCAATATTTAATAATGTCCTAATAGCCATCTACAATTAATCTTACGGTTTTTGCGTGCCTCAACTCCTAATTAGGGTTAGGGTTTTGGACCCTATAGAATGTTCTTGAATGTCCATAGATGACTAGTTCCACATGTGTGGGTAATAAGAGTTGATGTTGAATCCACTCAATACCATGGTGGTCAACATGATAGGTTAACTTGCAGGAGGCATAAATTCTTCATACAAACTTCGATTGAGGTGATGTTTGCATCGTTGGAAATCTCTCAGAGTGTATAACAATGTCGAGAGGATATGAAATTTGTCATAAAATTTTGACCACAAAAATAATTGTTTCATCCCTCAAGTAGGCCTTAGAAGGTTTTGGACCCCAAATCTACAAAGTAAGGCCTACCCTTAAAATGGACCCTACAAGCTAATTCATCCAATCTTTCCAACCAGAAAGCACCAAATAAATGACAAATCATATATCGATCCATTTATGATCACATCCACATACATCTAAATGGATCAGATCAATATTTCATGATCTTGATCTATGCTCATTACTAGGAAAAGCAATATTGATGTGCTTGCTAAGAGCACGTCATTTGTAAACACCCTCCTTCTCTATCTTGAAGTCCGGTAATCTCTATAATAACTTCCTGAAGATATGTAATGATCCATAATGCAAGTGACCAAGACATTTGTGTCGTAACTCACACACTATCATGCACCAACACATCATATACTTCATTGAATTCACATGCAACCTATAAATACCTCCAACGTGAACCCCTTTTTCCACAACATGGTTTCATCTCCTAAAGATGACCTCCTAATCATCAAACTCGGCCATACACTGAAGATCTACTATATAACATTATTCTTCAACCAAGGAACATAAAAAGCATTACTCAACTCAACAACATCACTTGTGGGTGTCTAGAAGGAGATAGAGCCAAGTCCTCTCATGGGATAAGTGGAATCATGATCAAGGTCTACACTTAATCCTCCCTCTTTCTCCTGAATCCTACTAAATAATGACTTGTCATATGTCATATGTCTAGAAGCTCCATTGTCCACATACCAATCAACACTAGATATAGCGTTAGAAGATAAACAATAGGTCAAGGACATATCCATCCTGGAAAATCTTCAATATGAAGAAGAAGCGACCCTTCCAAGGGTTAAGGTGTTTATCTCAAGCAATCTAGGGTTTCATACCCATTGACTTCAATAATCAATAGTTGAAATATAACTCTCTCTTTCTCGAGAGTGATCTCAACTACAATTGATTTGATACCATGTTGGAAATTCCATTGGAATGACACTTCAATGCAATTAAGAAATTTCACTTTATTTCTAGAAGGTTTCATGAATATTAACCCCATCATTTTCTACCCTAGGATTGTAAATTAAAGTACAAAAAAACAACAGAAGAAGTACAATAATTCACTTTCAAACAACCCTAAACTTTTTGGCAATTAAGGAGAAAAGACACCAACTAGTGAGATAAGTTTTCAATCCTTTTAGGGAAACTTATATGCTAATAATCAGATCTGAAAATGTACTTTTACAATAGAAATAACAACAAAATTATAACAATAAAATCAATCCCCTTATCTTCTTCCTTGGGTGTCAAATCACTTAATAATTTGCTCTTTGCTTACGACTAATCAACAAGATCATAAATTGGTGTAAACAACAAAATATGAAGAACACGTGTAGCTTAAAATCAAAACTTAAATTGACACAAGATATTTATGGATGGAAACTTCATATATAAGCTCAATAATGAAGTATGTACCATAGCCTCCTCTCGAGGCTACAAAATCCAACCATGTAAAAATGCCCTAGCTAGGGTAAATAATCAAACCCTAGCTCCACCAAGAATAATAAGCACAAGAATCCCCGCAACACTATTTTCAAGGTAAGATGTCCTCCTATTCTCTTTTTCTTCACAAGTCCACCCTATGGTTTTCTACCAAAACCCTACTCTCCATTCTCCAAGGGTAAAACCCTAACCCTATAACTCCAAGATTGTCCGAGAAACTCCAAAGAGACCAAGAAATCATTGTGCACGAGAGAGAGAGAGAGAGAGAGAGAGAGAGAGAGTGATGCAGGAGCATCGATGCTAAGCCAGTAATGTGATTGCATGCTCACATGTTGTGGATAGTAGGAGGACGAGCTGTCATGAAGGGAATTCATTTTGTTAAGTGTTTTAAATAATTGCAAATATGTAACTGAATAGTATGTTGTCAGTTTTTGAGGAGATGGAATGTAGTGGCAATTTGATACTCCCCGTGTCGAGATCAATCCAGTTAGCTAGTTTGTTGTGGATGATAGTGTCTCCTTCAGTGATGGAGAGAGTTAGGTTGTTAGTTTGTTTGGTTTTTCGGCCATTTTGTTTTGGGGGAGCCGAATGGATAAAAAGGGGAGAGATGAATGAGAAGGGTTGTTGTCGTTTTGGTTGGAATGTAAATTTTCTAGCTATTTGTTAGTACAATTAGAAGTTATGTGTGTTCGATAGGGTTACTGTGCATCTTGAATGAAGAATGATCTTAGATTCTGTCAGATAGAGCTGTGTGCAATTGTTGGCCTAATTTCTGTGTGATTGAGTCTCTGTTTCGTATCTGTGTGAATTCCATGTGCAGTTAAGAAACCCAAATCGTTTGCAAACCGATTGTCATTAAGTAGCTTAAGTAAATTTCTTGTTTGTATTTAGTTTCCCTTAGATCCAGACGAGGGTCGAGCTGGATTGATCGATTCTTTGATCAATCAACGAAGAAATCGTAGAGCGCAGTCGAAGCGACTAAACAGAGGTTGGACGGCTCAAATCCAAGCTGAAAGGAAGAACGACGGCGGGGAAGCATCGATCAAGTGAATGTGTGCCAGAGTTAGTGTCTCCGCAAGCCAAAGCGCAGTGTTCCGCATTGATCAAAGATCAACGGATGAGATTCCATCCGCAAAAGATCGACGGTAGATATCGCATTCCACAGAAGGAAAGACCCCAGGATTTAATGGCTAGAGTTGCGGAAACCGCATTGCAGAAAGCTCTTTCAAGAAAACACAAGAGATGCACCCACAATCCGCAATCCGCAAGCTGCGGAAAGGAGTGTGCAGAAGGGTCATTGCGGGAAGGCGATTGCGGAAAAATTGTTGTAGAAGAACACTACAACTGCGGAAAGGAGTTGTTCCTTCAAGGCTGTTGTGAAAGGTCAGTTATGACTATCAGAATGTTGCGAAAAGCCCAATTTGAAGGAAAGGGCCACAATTGAGAAGAAACTGGCTAGTTGTTAGCTAAGGCTGGTGGTCTGATTTCAAGGGATCACCCTATTTCCTGGGAAGGTGCGGGTTGGACGGGTTGCGGTCATTCCCGTCGGCACCATTTTTGGTATCAGAGCCAGGTTTTTCCTGGTGCGGCAAAAGAGAGGCATGGCTATACATTTGGTTTGGGAAGAGAAAGAGCTCATGGCAGAGGGCGACCAACAACGAATGCATAGGTCATGGAGGAAATGAGAGAAATGCGAACACGTATGGAAGCTATGGAGATGGGTAGACGAAGAGACCCAGAAGCAGGGGATGTGAGTGACCCTGATGAAGAGGAACAAGGAGAAGAAGCATCACCCATGCAAGAGACACCTGAGCTAAGATCCTTTCGGTCAATTCTTGGAGAAACTTCGTGGCCAAAACCTGAGTTACCGACCTATGAGGGAAGCCTCACTGCTGAACACCTCATTGGCTGGCTCATCGAGCTAGACAAGTACTTTGAGTATGATGAAATTGAGGAGAACAAGAAGGTCAGATTGGCAGTGACGAGTTTGAAAGGACATTCGGCCCTATGGTGGGATAGCGTGCAGGCTGAAAGGAGATGAAAGAACAAGCCGTTGATAAAATCCTGGGATAGGATAGTGGCTAAGATGAGAGCCAAGTTCTTTCCCAAGGATTACCAGCTAATTTTGTACAGGCAAATACAGAACCTTAGGCAAAGATTATTGACTATAAGAGAGTATATTGAAGAGTTCTACAAAGTGAACCTAAGGGCAAGTTATGTGGAAGAATCAACAGAGAAGGCTTCTAGATATGTCAATGGTCTAAGGATGGAGATTCAGGATGAGATCAGCATGATGTCACAAAGAACCATGGAAGAGGCATACCAATGTGCCTTGAGAGCAGAAGAAAAATTAGTGAGAAAGTAGAACTTCAACAGGGGAAGAGGTTCAACCAGAGGAAGGAGGCAAACAACTGGAAGAGGAAGGTTTGTAGCCCAAGGAGGAGGACCCAGTAACTTAAACCAACATGAGCACCAAGGTAGAGGAGGTGACCCAAGAGGGAGAAGACCTTACCAAGGGGGTAGAGGTAGAGGAAGAGGCAGAGAAGCTGTCTACAGATGTTACAAGTGTAACAATTGGGGCATAGATCCTTTGAATGTCCAGAGAAGGAAGACATAGGACATAGAGGATCCTATATAGCTCAGAATGAGCAGCAACAAGAGCAGATGACAGTGGCTTAGAATATGCCAGAGAAGGGAGAGTCTTTGATGATGAACAAAGTCTTATTGAAACCTGAAAAGGAGGAAGTGGAACCGGCCCAAAGGAAGGCTTTATTCAAAACCATGTGTAAAGTCAGAGGGAAGTGTTGTAAGACGGTGATTGACAATGGGAGCACCAACAATCTTGTTTCCACATAGATGGTGGAGAAGCTGAGTCTGAAGAGGACCAAACACCCTGTTCCATACAAAGTATCTCGGGTGCATAAAGGACATCAAATCCTAGTAAGTGAACAATGTGAAGTTGATTTTCAAGTAGGCACATATAAGGACAAGATTATATGTGATGTTATGCCCATGGATGTTTGCCATATTATTCTAGGGAGACCATGGCAATTTGAAAAAAGGGTAGTGCATGATGGTAGGAGGAATTGTCATAGTTTCATGCAAGATGGGATAAAACATATTCTTCATCCTTTGCAAGGAGAGAGTTCAATAGAGAAGCAAGCATCTAAGGTCTTGATGTTGACAGGGAAAGAGTATTTGCAGCAAATTGATGAGAAGGAACTGAACTATGCTGTGGTATGTAAGCCTAGAGTGGTAGTGATGAAAACTAATATTACAGATCTTCCTGAGGAGATTCAGGAGATGCTGGGAGATTTTAGTGACATTGTGGTAGATAATTTTCCCAATGAGTTACCACCAAAGAGGGATATAAGTCACCATATTGATTTTATTCCTGGAGCAAGCTTACCAAACAAGGCAGCATACAGGTTGACACCTCAAGAGAATGAAGAAGTTAGAAGGCAAGTACAAGGATTGTTAGACAAGGGGTTGGTTCATAAAATTCTGAGTCCATGTGCAGTACTAGCAGTACTTACCCCAAAGAAGGATGGTGAATGGAGGATGTGCAATGACTCCAGAGCTATCAACAATATTACCACCAGATATAGGTTTCCATTACCCAGAATAAATGACATGATGGATTTCCTGAGTGGGGCAACATGTTTTTCAAAATTAGATCTGAAGAGTGGATACCATCAGATCAGAATTCGAGAAGGAGATGAGTGGAAAACAACCTTTAAGACAGATGATGGGTTGTATGAGTGGCTGGTTATGCCATTCGGGTTGTCTAATGCACCAAGCACTTTCATGAGATCAATGAATGAAGTCTTGAGAGATTTCATAGGTAAGTTTGTGATAGTTTACCTTGATGATATTCTGATTTTTAGTCAAACAGAAAAAGAACACCTGAAGCATCTAAGATGTATCTTGGAGAAATTACAAAAGGAAATTTTGTTGGTGAATGTGAAGAAGTGTACATTCATGAAATCAGAACTAGTGTATTTGGGTTTTGTTATCTCAAGAGATGGGTTGAAGATGGATCTAGAAAAAGTATAGGAAATCATTGATTGGCCTTCACCTCAGATCATTTTTGAGGTAAGAAGTTTCCATGGATTGGCAAGTTTTTATAGGAAGTTTATAAAGAATTTCAATGGTATTTGTTCATCTATCATCGAAACAAGTAGAAAGGACAAACAACCATTTAAATGGACAGCTAAGGCTGAAAGAAGCTTTCAGTTTTTGAAGAAGAAGATTACTGAGCAACCAGTATTGAAATTACCAGATTTCAAACATCCTTTCCAAGTGAAATGTGATGCCAGTGGAGTAGCAATTGGAGCTGTACTCAGTCAGGAAGACAAACCTATAGCATATTTTAGCAAGAATTTGAATGATTCTAAACATAAGTATTCATCTTATGACAAGGAATTCTATGCTATTGTCCAATCACTAAAGCATTGGAGACATTATCTCATGCCTAGAGAGTTTGTTTTGTTTTCTAATAATCATGCATTGTAGTACATCATGCAACAACCTAAATTGAATCAGAAGCATGTCAAGTGGGTTGAGTTCATGCAAAAATTTACCTTCGTGATAAAACACATCAGTGGGAAATCAAATCGAGTAGTTGATGCCTTAAGTAGGAGACAATTGGTTGTGCAAGAAAATCAGATCCAAGTCTTGGGATTTGAGCACTTAAGAGGTTTGTATGAGACTGACATTGATTTTCAGGATTCATACAGAGTTTGTAAGAATCCCGTGGAAGTGGACAGAGAGCCATGGATGGAGTATATGTTGCAAGATGGTTTACTCTTTAAAAACAGTAAACTTTGTATTCCCAAATGTTCCATGAGAGAGAATTTGATACAGGAGAAACATAATGGAGGGATGGTAGGTCACTTTGGAAGTGATAAAACCTTTGGACAGTTGAGCCATTTCTATTTTTGGCCAAAGATGAGGTATGAAGTTGAGAAATTTGTGAGCAGATGTAGGATATGCCAACATGCCAAGGGAAGAAGCCAGAACACATGCTTATACACACCATTGCCTATTCCAACTAGGCCTTGGGATTCTGTGAGTATGGATTTCATTTTGGGTTTTCCAAAAACTCAGAAAGGAAATGATTCTATTTTTGTAGTTGTGGATAGATTTACTAAGATGTCGCATTTCGTTCCATGTTATAAGACTAGTGATGCCACACACATTGCTAACTTGTTTTTCAATGAAGTTGTGAAGCTACATGGTTTACCTAAGAGCATTGTATCTGACAGAGATGTAAAGTTCACAGGTCATTTTTGGAGGACCTTGTGGAAGAAGTTGGAAACCAAGTTGAACTTCAGTTCATCATATCATCCACAGTCTGATGGCCAGACTGAGGTGGTAAATAGAAGTCTGGGTAACATGTTGAGAAGTCTGATTGGAGAAAATTCAAAACAATGGGACAAAGTGCTAGCTCAAGCAGAATTTGCATATAATGACTCACCAAACCGAAGTACAGGAATGAGTCCATTCCAAATTCTTTATGGAATGCACCCAAGAGGAGTGTGTGAACTTCGTGATTTGGGTCAAATAGAGAAGAGAAGTGCAGATGGAGAAGAGTTTGCGACAAGGATAGTGAGGTACAAGAGAAAGTTAAAGCAAGGTTGCAACAGAGTAACAATAGTTACAAAGCCAGAGCAGATTCCAAGAGAAGAGAGAAAAAACTATGGGGTAGAAGATTTGGTTTTAGCACACCTGAGGAAAGAGAGATTTCCAAAAGGAGAGTACAACAAGCTAAAAATGAAAAAGATTGGACCTTGTAGGATACTCATAAAGTTTTCAACAAATGCCTATGAACTGGAAATGCCAACAGGGATTGGTATATCACCTATTTTTATTGTTGTAGACCTGCATACTTATGTAACATATGATACAGGACAAGTGCCAGAAGTGGGAGATCTTCAGTGGCTGAAGCAGATGCCTATAGCCCAACTATCAGAAGCTGAGTCTATCGTGGATACTAGAGTGGCAAAGAGTACCAGACAGAGAGACTACTTGGAGCACTTGATCAAATGGAAAGAACATCCTGTAGAAGATTCTACATGGATGGATGCTGAAGAATTGGAGACAAAGGGTTTCTTAGTAGTTGACTTACTGAACAGGGGTTCAGAATTTTTAACCTTGGGAGTCTGATGCAGGAGCATCAATGCTAAGCCAACAATGTGATTGCATGCTCACATGTTGTGGCTAGCACGAGGGCGAGTTGTCATGAAGGGAATTCATTTTGTTAAGTGTTTTGAATAATTGCAAATATGTAACCAAATAGTATGTTGTCAGTTTTTGAGGAGATAGAACGTAGTGGCAATTTGATACTCCCTGTGTGGAGATCAAGCCAGTTAGCTAGTTTGTTGTGGATGATAGTGACTCCTTCAGTGATGGAGAGAGTTAGCTTGTTAGTTTTTTTTTTGTTCGGCCATTCTGTTTTGGGGGAGTCGAATGGATAAAAAGGGGAGAGTTGAATGAGAAGGGTTGTTGGTCGTTTTGGTTGGAATGTAAATTTTTTGGCTATCTGTTAGTACAATTAGAAGTTCTGTGTGTTCGATAGGGTTACTGTGCATCTTGAATGAAGAATGATCTGAGATTCTGTTAGGTAGAGCTGTGTGCAATTGTTGGCCTGATTTTTGTGTGAATGAGTCTTTGTTTCGTATCTTTGTGAATTCCATGTGTAGTTAAGAAACCCAAATCGTTTGCAAACTGACCGTCGTTAAGTAGCTTAAGTAAATTTCTTGTTTGTATTTAGTTTCCCTTAGATCTAGACGATGGTCGAGCTGGATTGATTGATTCTCTGATCAATCAACAAAGAAATTGTAGAGCGCAGTCGAAGCGACTAAACAGAGGTTGGATGGCTCAAATCCAAGCTGAAAGGAAGATCGACGACGGGGAAACATTGATCAAGTGAACATGTACCGGAGTTAGCATCTCCGCAAGACAAAGCGCAGTGTTCCGCATTGATCAAAGATCAACGGATGAGATTCTAGCCGCAAAAGATCGACGGTCGATATCGCGTTCCGCAGAAGGAAAGAGCCCGAGAGTTAACGGCTAGAGTTCGGAAACCACATTGCAGAAGAGTCTTTGTGGAAAGCTCTTTCAAGAAAACACAAGAGACACACCCACAATCCGCAAGCTGCGGAAAGGAGCGTGCAGAAGGGTCGTTGCGGGAAGGCGATTGCGGAAAGATGTTGCAGAAGAACACTGCAATTGCGGAAAGGAGTTGTTCCTGCAAGGCTGTTGCGGAAGGTCAGTTCTGACTGTCAAAACATTGCGGAAAGCCTAGTTTGAAGGCAAGGGCCGCAATTGAGAAGAACCTGGCTAGTTGTTAGCTAAGGCTGGTGGTCCGATTTCAAGGGATCGCCCTATTTCCTGGGAAGGTGTGGGTTGGACAGGCTGTGGTCATTCCCGCCGGCACCAGAGAGGATAAGTGCACTCCTCTTCTAGGTTACATCTCTACTCAAGAGTGAGAAAGAATGAAGATGCAAGTTATATGAATGAAAGTCTCTCTCCTTCCTCTATTTTATGAGGGGAAAGGGATGCCAACAATACTATGTTGGCACGAGCCCTTATAAGCAATGTACATAAGCGTTTGTAGGCCACACAAGTGAGACATCCACTCGAGAGTGCAAGTGTCATGCTCAAATTATGATGTCATGCACAATAAGGACTACAAGGTGATGCAATTACACAAGGAAAGTCTACACCACTCCATCCCAAGCCTCCATGGACTCTAGTTATCCTCCAAAGCAAAGTACTCCATTGGGGTAACTACCCTCTGCAAGAACATGGTTGAAGTCTCAATGCATCCCCGAGCCATCTCCAACCCTCTGAATAAGAATCTGAGTGGTCACATGTCATCTAAGGCTTGAAGACCTCCTCCATGATGCACAGTGCTCTTGATCCCCTATAGGGCGTTCTCCCACCAAGTGAATCCTCCATGTGGCCATCATGAAGTGCATCCACTATCCAGGTAAGAGATCTCCAATGCCCAAGGGAAGAACACTGAGCTAGCAATCAAGTGAGGTCAAGCATCTACTAAGCAAGCTAATTCAAGTGTGCATATCCATCATGAACCACAATCCATCTTGAACCATTTAGGGGTTGAACATACACCATGTACCTAGAATCTCATGAAACACCTCAAACATGGCATAAATACTTTTAAAGTAACTTGAAAATCTAACAACTAAGACAAGAGAAAAAAATCAAATATCCTTATTAATCTTTTGGTTAAAACAAAATAACAACCAAATAAATAAAAAAAATTAGACAAACAAATAATTGCTATAAAATACAAATACTAAAGTAATTGAGGGGGTCCCTTGTCCCGCAAACAAGGGGGTCTCATAGATTATTATTATTGTAGAACAAGAAGTAGTGAAAATATTTTAACCAATAATTTAATTTCCATAAAATTTAAAAATAGTAGGATTTTTTTATATAATAATTTAATTTCCATAAAATTTAAAAATAGTAGAATTTTTTTATATAATAATTTAATTTCCATAAAATTTAAATATAATTTTAAAATAAATATAACAAGAAGTAGTAGAAAATTTTTAACCAATAATTTAATTTCCATAAAATTTAAATATAATTAGAACAATTTTTTAACCATTAATTTAATTTCCATAAAATTTAAATATACTTTTTTAAAATTAAATATTAAAATATGCTATAGTGTTTTCCTAAAAAATATTTCTATTTGTCCATTGGTTGTAGCTTGGGTGGAAAGATTGTTTCCCTCCCCATTATTGTAATGATTGTATTTCAAGCTTTCCTTGATTCTTAACAATAGGAAGATGAATGATTTTTCAGCTGAAAAAAATATATATATGTATTTCTATTTTTCTTTTCTTTTTTATAATATCATTTAAAAAAAATCAATAAAATTGAATAACCCTTTCAATTTTAATTTTTAATTTTTCAAATTTCACATTTTATTATCTTTTTCTTTATATTCATATACATTAATTATTCATTAATTTTAATTTTTAAAATATAATTTGTAATTTTTAAAATAAAAAATTAATAATTATTTTTAAAATTTTAAAACAATAATTAAAAAATAAAAAATATATTTTTAATATAAATAAATTTACAATCACTTAAACTAAACCAAATTAAAAATGACAAATAAAAACCCATACATACAGAAAGCTTAAATTTTATAATAAACTTGTAAATCTTGAGAAAGCTTAAAATTTCCCATAAACCTGTAGACCTAATTATGTTAGGTGCACGTATTTTGGTGGAAAAAAAAAAAAAAAAACGATTTGACCATATAGCTAAATTCATATGCTGGTGAAAAGTGCAAATTTTCATGATCAGAGACGTAAAGGATGAAATATATTAAAATAATAACAATAACAGTGGAAAAAAAATAAAATACGATTTGACCATATAGCTAAATTCATATGCTGGTGAAAAGTGCAAAGAATTTATGTTTTCCTTATTTTGTTATGGCTATTAATAATCATGGAAGCCAGTTATTTCTATATGATATGTAAGGAACTGAACTGAACTGATAGCCTGAATGGAGCTGCTGGACTGTAAGGAACTGAACTGATAGCCTGTTATATCTTCTCATATTTGCATTCCATACAATAGGGAAATCACAGGAAAATGTAAAACAACAAATCAGTCTGGCGATTTTTTCCCTTTCCCATTTGGTGCTCAGTTTGAGATTTGTGCAAAGAGAGAGGAAGGATCTTACAATGAAATCAATTTTGTAAGTTTTCCAAGCTCCTTTGGGACAGGGCCTGATAAGTTATGTGTTCCAAGCGACCTGAATCCATGAATGCTATTTAACATCAGGGGTGCAAATTGCTCGTTTATGAAATCTATTCTGTTAATGATTTTAAGTAGTACGACCTATATGAAAGATACAGATCAACAAACTCTACCTAGCTAAGACAAAAGAAAGAGTAATTCTGCATAATCACATTGGTTAATTGTAAAGAACATAGAACAAAAGGGGAAGAATCTCACAAGTACTTCATCTGTGTGAGGTTACCCAAGAAGGCAGGTATTGGTCCTGTTAAATAGTTTTGTTCCAATTTCCTGTCATGAAAATTCCACAGATCGCTCTGTCAAGATCTCATTTTATATAGACAGAATAAGTAAACCTTAAGGGTTCTCTTCAAGTGACATGTACTGTACAAGATTCATATCATAATATGTGTTCAGTTCAAGTTGTAAGAACATAATACAATGGTGATTGTGAAAGAATGTTACTAGTCACATGATTTTGGAAACCAGAGCCATAATATGTTAGTTATTTTGTACTTGGAAAAAGGACAATTCCCTGCAGCCATTAGAAAGAATAGTATTCAATTCAACTGGAAAATCAGAAACAGTCTTACAGATCCCAAAGATCCCAAAGGTAAGTCAGGTTAGCCAGTTCTGCCGGAATTTGTCCCTTTATGTCAATTGCATAGGCTTTCCTGCAAGCAAGAAGGAGCCTAATGGGTTAGGATACTTGAATTTTGCAATTATGTTTTGAAAAGAGGCCACTCTGGGCTTACATCTAAAATCAATAAAGGCCATTTCATGCTCACTGGAAGTGTAAGAATGCATTGAATCTAATTTAAGAACCTTAAAAAAATCGAACTGGCAGATTGAGGATAAGTTTTTACATTTGTATAATATGGCAAGTGTTTCCGCTGTTGGAGGTGCAATCACACTTGAAGGCAGGATTCATTGTGGGATCCTCAATGGACGTACTATCGGTGGCTCGTCCAGTGCATGGATCTCCTGTAAGGTTCCATGGAGTTTTCCATGTATTTGAATCTATACCGGTACTCCACTTCTTAGCAAGTGACTTTAAAACAGCAACTGTCACCGGGAAAAGGAAATGAATTGATCAACAAACAAAGTATTGATAAAAACAGAAGACATGAGAATGCTTGCAGCCTGCGGTATTATTTTGTTCTGTGGTTACCTTCTTTTGGGTCCGTGACGGCTGCTGCCTGAGCTTGCTGAAACGAAGTGACACAACAAGCAATGATAAAATAAGTGCAGAGAAGCCAAATCGAGGAAGAGATTTGAAGCTTAGACATGATGATGGCGGCCGGGTTTGGTGCTCGCGCCCGCACAGGCAGCTCTGGATAATACAGCAGGGCGACTTGATTGAGGATATTATAACAAACACGGATTCGTGTTATGCGCTGTTAGTTGCAGAATTGACAGAGAGATCGAATTACGGTACGTGCATTATAGTCAAGTCGTACATTATAGTCAATAGTAATTTTCTTATATCTGGTTGGAATTCCGTACTTAATAATTTAAAGTTCTGATCAATTTAGAATTCTGTTTGATATTTGAGAGCATGCATGGAATTTAGTGGATTAATATTTATCTAAAATTTTAATTAACTTATTTTAATATAATTTTGGTGTGGTTCATTGGTGTTATATTAAGCTTTACTTGTGTTTCATGCTTGCTGGGTGTGTGGAACATTAGGGTTATAGTGGTAGTTGGAATTAATACCTGAACCGCATGTCATTCGATTACCAACCAAGTTTCCAATTGCTGATTCCCTAATACAAAATAAAAACTTTTTTCAATATAAATAATATAAAATTTATTATTTTTTCAAGTTAAAGTGGAGCGCATTTTTTTTTTTCAACAGAAAGAGTGAAATACATTTTTTTTTTCTTTCAACGAAAAACTAAAACTAAAGCACATCTTTATACAAAAGAAAAAGGTCAACATTAGTTTCGAGCAAATTGTTTAGATTTTAGAATATTTGATATATGTCAAATTCAATGTGCTTTATACAAAACAGAAAGGTCAACATTACTTTGGAGCAAATTGTTTAGATTTTAGAATATTTGGTATATGTCACATTCAATCCATTGTTATCGATATTACTCAAAAAAAATAGGGCCAAGTCCAGGTTGTCAATATTTTAGTTCAAAAGTTCAATTCAATATCATTGTCAATGAATAGATATTTCCTATTTTTCAAAAGAAAAAAGTATGGAACTTTTTAAAGTTTACTTTATCATTCTCATAAATTTTAATATAATAATTATCACACTAAAGTTTATTACTTAATTACGATATGTTATATTAATAAATTTTATTTTTTCATACTTATTATTAAATTTTAAATTTTTGATAAAAACATGTTATATAAAAAAAATAAGTTGCAACATTTAAATGTGGAGTCAATTTTTAAATAAAAACAATTTTTTTAATGTATTTGGTTATTCTTATTTATTTTTAGAATATAATCTCCACATTTAACACAATGTAAAAAATGACCTATTTTATTTTATTTTCAATATTTTCTATTTAATATTTTGTTAACAATAACAATAATAATATTTGTATTAGAAAAAGTCAAAGTTATAATACAAAAGTATAGTTCACCACAACCTTTTAGCAAAACTTGTCCTTCCACCAAAAAAAACTAAAGACTTGCCTTTCCAAATTCTAACACTAAAAACCTAGCAAGTATATTGCCTTACAAATTGACATAGAAATAAAATACCATGACAAAACATGACATAGTTAAGAAAGAGTTGGCCCTATAATGACATGTTTTACCAAGTCCTTCGGAGTCTCCATAGTCGATTCCATAATGCGCATTTCCAATTCTAGTTTGTCTAAAGAGTGAGCTTCAACTACATCCACCACCAATTTCAATAAGGAAAGGTGCGTGATTCCCATAACCTCTTCCTGGAGTAGTATAAGGGCTAACTAAAACGCCCCCGACTCGCCTGAATCCAGCAGAGCAAGAATAGTTGAAATGATAATTTGGAGTGCTCAAATCGTAATTTCGGCGATCTGGGTAGTTTTAAAATAGGACATTTAGTCTAGGAGAGGTAGTTCGATTGTTGATATTGCAGAACGATGGAAATAACAATTTCCAGGAACAAATTTGGTCGGTTTTGATGAAACTTTCGCCGGAAAAGCGGGGCGTTTTAGTTGTCTTTTATCCTACACGCCTCTTCCTCAATCATAGAGCAATGTCATTCAGGAAGAGTCCCCAGTAGAGATAATGAACGAGGGTGGGGGTACAAAAGCACCTCCTATGGGATATGCAAATGATGCATATCCCTATTAACCATGGAATACAAGGACCCCAATTTGAATTTCAACTCAATATATTTCCTCTTGTGATTTTGCATGAAGACAATTACTCCTTTTTTAAATCCTTAAGCACCAACAACTAGGTGGCGGTTTCTACTATACATAATTCCCTCACGCTATTCTCAATTTGAGCCTTATGTCTCAATCATCCTGCCAATGTGTCCATTTCATGGAGGAATTCATAACAGAGCATTGAACTTCAACCATTTGCCTCTCACACTACTTAACCCCTCGTCTCATGTCCTCTAATTCAAACATAAATAACAATTGCTCTTACAGTGAAAGTGGACCATTGCTTCTACTAAAGAATGAAATCTTAGGTTAATGATAGCCATGATACCAATGGATTCTAGAGTAGACCAACCACCATATTCTAGTCGCTCGACTTGGTTCTAGTGTGCCACAAAGATTGGGATGTGAATTGAAAGTAAATAAAACAAACCCAACAAGAAGAGCCATTGTTGTTAACTCACACACTAGAAGTGACATCATTGTCATACTTCTCATTATCACAAATGTTGATGAGAAAGATCATAAAGTAATGTTAGTTGGGAGCACCTTAACTCCACATTCATTCCCACTTACACAAGAATACACTTGTTAGCATATGAGCCCCTCAATTTACTACAAATTATATTCATGGAATGTATTTGAATGTTGTGTTGCCACTGTTTATGACTATTGCTCCTTCACTCATGCACTCCAAGGTTTGCTTTGTGATCACCTCTTTTATTCTAAGTTCTTAGGACCTGAAAAATCCTAACTCTTCAAAGTCTTAAGCTAAGTCAAGGGATCACTAAATGAAATGAGTGAGGGAAATATTTTTGGGTAGAGAATGTAAAAATAGGGATTGTATAACAATCTAAGAGTCACCAAAATACTTGTGTTAATATTGTGTTTTTTGAGCATAATTAAACACTAAAAAACTACAATGGCTTATGCTTCATTATTAGATGTTATGCCAAGAATCCATGCAAAATTTTATTTCTTTTGTCCATTAGGACCATATATGGTGTCTCCCACTTCTTACGCCCTCGGGTTTCCTTTTGATGCTCCATTGAAGAAAAGGATGGGTTGTTTTATATATGACCTCCATTGCTAAAACTATGAATACCCCAAGTTTAGTTGCCACTTATAAGATTGATTCGGTTTTCTTAATTGGAAATTGAGGAGCTTTAGTAGCACTTCTATGCTGAGAGTTTTCAGCCATGGTTTTTCTTCCACTTCATATAAATCTTTATTGAATTTCCCCATGTTGTTCGAGTGAATTATCTCAACTAATAACCCCCTTGCTTGGTTTTCCATTCCCCGAGGCATAAAGGGATCTTGGAAAAAAATGAGTTGATTTCCAACTAGCCTCTAGGAGATAAATTTTGGCACAGTAGTACAAACTCTTATGAGCAGTGATTTATTGGATAGAATTCCAACATATGATGATGATCATGGTAGAAAAATCTGTTTCTAGTCCTAAGGCATATGATGATTGCGAAATTCAACTCTTAAAAGGCTATTGACCATGCCAAGAGAGTAAACTCGCTTTCCATGAAGAGGTGATGGGTGGTCTCTTCATCCGTGAGAAATAAGGGGTATGGAAATGGTCCTTTCACTCCTCAATTGTTAAAACTCTCCATCATTAATGGTTTTATTCACATAAATATCCAACAAAACAACCTTAATTTTTGGAATATTGTCTCCTCATATTTGTTTCCAAAGGGCTAATCTCTAGGGAATGTTATTTTTTGCCAACTTATGGGATATCCTTGTTTGATAGAGTAAAGGAATCTAGTTGATCCCTACCATGGGAGTCTTGTATATATTTCCTCACTGGTTCCACTCCACAAAGTTTTGAAAAGAGAGATCTCAAATAAGATATGAGGTTCTCTATGGGATAGCTATTTCCATCCAAGCTACTTTCCTTTGTCTACATGCTCACAATTTGATAAATTTAAGAATGAGTTGACTCTATCAATTGTAAGCCACTCCTTGGTTCCATGAATATATAGATATTGAGAGAGAGGCAGTAGTCTCAAGATTTTATCATCCTAGAGGCAAATCAATTATTTTGATTTTATCATCCTTGGTTCCATGAATATATAGATATTGAGAGAGAGGCAGTAGTCTCAATATTTTATCATCCTAGTTCCATAATGAATTATTTTGTAAACATGTATGTAGAAATATCTGCTACCAAATGTAGCGGATATTTTCCACTGCGGGGCTTTTGTAGATGTTCTTTAACGGTGTGTTTATATTCTTTATGCACTGGTGCTTTTTGTTTATGTGAACACATTGATGTGTTTATATATGAATAAACACATCGATTTAATTTGTAAATTTTTTGTTTTTATGTGTCCATTTAAAATTATATATTCATCCCAAATGTTCTTTTAGTATTTAACCACACCAATTGCAATATTTCATAGTATATATATGTTTCTTAAAATCACCTTATTCTTACAAAATGGTTTCCAAAATATATTGGAAGTTAGATTGTGATATAGTTCTTGAAAATATCTCAGAACTGCAGAGACATATATTGATTGTTGATTTGGCTCAAATGCAGGAAGAAAAGTTTGTAGTATCAAATGGCCAATTCTTCAGATTCCAACTTATACCATCTTGTTCAAAGTTCGATGAGTTCTCCCTTTCCATCCCCAACATGTTCAGGTTTTATTTATATTTTGACTACTTATTTGAAATTTATGTTACTTATCCATGTGAATCTTAATATCGATTTATTCTATATTGCAGAATCGTTGTTCGGGTTCGAGTTCGGATGCAAAAGACATTCCACCAATTTCAAAATGTCAGAAGGTCTTATTAGGAGCAAGATACCACAAGTAGTTTGTGGATGAAAATGGACAGCCACTTTACCTCGCCAATTTTGACATGCCATCTTCAAGCCTCCATCCTGGTTCATCGACGGTAATTCGTCGTGAGATGGAACTCTTTTATGACACCCCAATAGTTTGTGGTTGTTCAAAATGTCAAGGGTTGAAGGAGAACCCTTGGCATGTCACACTCACCCATTACACCAATGATAGATTACTAATGTCTATGGTCTAATACCCCCTACTACAATAAAAAATCCAATAAGTGATATAGAAAAGACACGCATGAACACTTCCCTATGCTCATTTTTGAAAAATTTGGAAGCCAAAACAACTATGTCTCATCCTAAATTGACGAACCCCTCTGCTTATGTTCAGTCATCTGAAATTTCTAGTGATCCAAAGTATGATATGAATGCCACCCAACCCATCTCTACTAGAAGATCCAAAAAGTTGCATGAGTTGAGAGAAAAATTGTCCAAGTACACACTGAGGTCCGTCCAATTGTTGGAGGGTAGCGATGATTTCTCCCTTCCTATGAATTTGAAAAGTAAATATCAAAGTTCTTACAACCACGCTTTATATGGTGCTTGGACATCTTCTCCATGTGCCTGATTTTGGAACCGAATTCTCCTTTTGTGGTAATCGTTTTATGATTACCAAGTCTAATATAGATGCTGCAAATCTTGGGTTGTTTATCCTTTCACTTGTGCTCGCTCCTCCCAAATAGTTAGTAGCACTTATGCCATTTTTCGGTCCTATCTAGTGTCGGTTTGATTACTTGAATATTGTTAAATACAAGCACATCATTTCCATGTATAGTATGTGCATGAATGGTTATGTTTCTAGAAACTTTAATAGGAAGAATCTATTGTATATAGATGGTAGACCACGAACCGCTCATCAGAGATGCCTTGCATTGGGATTTCCTTTAGACGTTCCTTGGGGCATAATACAAAAAAAAATTGATTAATTATATTTGTTAATTTTCAATGGATTCATGTTAATGTATTACTCAATTTGAAATTATGTTTTATAAATTGTTAATTTAATTTATAAATTCAATTTGAAAATGTGTTGCTCAATTTTTAATTTTCATATTTAATGTGGAATTGATGTTAATTTATCGCTCAATTTGAACGTCTGCTTTATAAATTGTTTGCATCTTAACATTTTCTATTGGAAGTGATTCCCGTGCTTCTATAATAATTATTTTCTATAATGCTAGATCAAACCAATTGCATTGTGCTTACTAACATCATTGATGTAAGGTTCAATATTTTTGAAATAAGGATTTTGATGATGAGCGACCCGCCTACCATCTTCCGTTTCACCCCAATACAATGTCAAATCGATAGAAGGCTGGAAAAAGAGCGCAACTTGGAGAGGAATAATACCAAGCATGGTTGAATCAACCACCTATTCAATTTCCACTGCGTCCATCCTCACCATTCAGGAATCCCTGTAGTAATAGTAGTTCTTCACATGTTGGCAATGGAGGCAAAGAAGTAGAGGTTGGTATGGACAAGTTATCACGGCAAAGGAGTTCCATGGATGCAATGTTGTTCCATGCATTCCAAGACAATGAGATAGGGGATGACGCTCATATTACTAAAGCCTTCTTTGAAAGCCTTAAATCGGCTTCCACCACACCTCTATTTGGATCTGTCCAGTCAAATTATACACAGTTGGGGACAACAATGTTACTATACAATTTGAAAGCAAAGTATGGCATATTAGATGCATGTTTCTCGACAATGTTGAGGCAACTAACCATCAACTACATTATATTTTAAGGAAACGAGTGACACAATCATCATTGAAAATGGTCGATTTTATGAACGTTAAATGACATTGTACATTTGTATTTCCCACTAAATGTAGGCTATTCAAAGATAAGGTACTTCCGAATGATAATGTCTTTCCCGACAGTTGCACAGAGGCAAAAAATGTTGAAAATGTTGGGTGTAGAGTACATATCTTATCATGCATGCCCCAGTGATTGTATTCTATATAGAGGTGAATATGCAGAAAAGGAGATATGTCCAAAATGTGGCTAGGACAGATACAAAGAATCGAATAATAAGGCTAAAGCACATGGTCCTCCTCATAAGATATTGAGGAACATGCCTATAATCCCAAGGATTCAAAGGCTCTTTCATTGCAAAGAATTAGCTATGTTGTAGGGATGGAATGCATCGAACAGAAGCGAGGAAGGAGTTATGTTATTCCCAATAGATTCAATAGACATGAATCATATAGAGGATACATGGCCTGATAAATTAAAGGATGACGTACGTAGCCTCCTATTAAGCATAGCCATTGATGGAGTCAACCCACATTCCCAACTAAACAAAATCTATACTGTTTGGCATGTACTAGTAATCAATAACAATGTCCCCCCATTGTTTTCCATGAAAAATGAACATCTTATGTTGGATATTATAGCCCCTGGTAAAAGAAAAGAAAAGAATATGGGTGTTTACCTACAACCATTGATCGATGAATTCAAGGAATTATGGGAAGGGATATAGGTATATGATGTGTCGAGACCCATCCCATCACAGAGGAGTTTTACACTGTATGGCATATGTGCATACACCACACATGATTATCTGGGGTTAGGTGTTTTCTCAGGTAAATATGTTGTTTTATTTGTTTTTATATTCAAAGCAATAATTTTTGACATATTCAATTCAGTGTGGTTGTCTTCAACTTCAACACTAACGTGCTCTCTTTACTATAACATCGCAGGTCTTGTAACACAAGGTTATTATGGATGTAAATGTTGTGGACATTCTATGAAGTCTAAGTGGTCCAAATACATAGGAAATTCAGTGTACAACTTATCTAGAGTATTCCTCCCAGAAAACCACTCTTATAGAAGAGCAAAATATGCTTTCAATGGTAAACAAGAGAAAACCCAAAGGCCAGAAGTAATGACACCAACTAACTATCTTAGGGCATATGGAAGAGAGAAGGATAAGGAATACATAGATATGTTCAATTCAAATGTGCAACCTGTGATTGTTGATCTTGAATTCTTCAACACCTATGTTGAGAAAATGCCCACAAGGATGGAAAGGAAATTGATATTTTATGAGCTCCCATATTGGGAGCATCTTAAGATTATTTACTTACTAGATCCCATGCATATATTTAAAAATGTTTCATGTTCTTTGTGGAGTCATATATCATCCCAAAAAAAGTGCCAAGATGAAATTCAGGAAAGATCTTATTTCTTCAAATACTAAAAAGAAACATTGGCCAAGATAAGAAAATAGAGGAGAGGCTGGCCCCTCTTTTTCATTTAAAAAAGGCAATGTCCCATGGATTTTGAAGAGAGATGATCTTAATTTGGAAAAATAAGCTATATTGGGCGTGAAGGCACCTCATTTTTATGGGTCTACTCTATGACGTCGCTTCACTACGTCAGACAAATTTTTTTTGTGTTTGAAATCAGATGACCATATCAACCTTCTAAGGGTACGTATAATGCCAAAAAATGGTTATTACTATTTATTTATATATTTTTTCACAAACTTTAAAATGCAATTAACGTTTTGTGTTTACTTTGTAGTGTCATTATCCGTTGTTCATGTGCGGGTGTGTGAACCATGACTTTCCCGATGACCTGCGGCTGGATGTTCTTCTTAGAGAGGTTCATGAAAAAAGTGAAGGTATTTGTTCGACAAAGGGAAAAAACCGAGGGGTCTATGGCAGATGGGTACATAGTATATGAGTCGTTCTATTATGCTAGTAAGTACATCAAGCAAATCGATGGCACACGAGGCTCAGTGATTTGGGATGATGAACGTGATGAGGACATAAGGGAAGGAGAGGTACTGGAAATGAATGGAAAAAGGCGCATGATAAAGAGTAAGTCACTTATCTTTCGATCTTCAATTTTCCACATAGTAACTATTCACAACAAACTTCAAAATCTATATTTGTTCCCATACGTACTGAATGTGGTTTTGTTTCCATGAATACAACAACAAATTTAGAAATTGATGCAATCAATAAATTCATTCTTTACAACGCGGAGGAAACATAGTCGTGGGTCACATTGTATGAAGAGAAGAGGAGGAAATGAGACATTGACATAAAATAATTCAGGTGTTTGCACGGTAGAAGCATGCCTTTCCATATCATTTAAAAGAAAATATGCCAATGATTTGTCCCATCAGTTGGGTTGCATACCAAGTCAGAGAGAAATATGGTGCATCCGGTCGTTATCCTCCTTAAGAGGAGGATGCGGTAAACATTGGGATTGGGTGCAGCAACTCGGTAATAAAATATTTATGTACATAATTTCTAATTTTATAATGCAACTTTGAATTATAACATCTATGTTTAATATATTAATGGTTGGGTTAAATATAGACATATGACATCATCATTTGTTAACTTTTCTTACAGGTGCATTCGTTCCCATCTATGTGGGATTATGGACATCATTTTCGCAATGAGGATGTTGATGATGGGCGTGTTACACAAGACTATGGAGTGGAAGTTGAGTTCGACCAATCTAGTTGTGCTAGCCACCAAGATCGAAACTTGGTAGGAGGGATGGTGGGTTATGTCGGAAAGATACAAGAGATCATTCAAGTGGACTTCTCATCTTTCCAATGTGTTATTTTTAGGTGCAGGTGGTGGGACACATTCAACATGAATAATGTAAAGGAAGATTGTGATAGTGGGTTGATATGTATCAACTCTAGAAAGATGTAGGATGAAATTAAGGAGCCTTATGTTTCCCCAAAACACTGCAACCAAGTGTTTTTTCACCTGGATCTGTTGGATAGAGATTGGTGGTTCATATTAAGACACGACCCTAGATCTAAACATGTTTCTAAGAACAATAGTGTTATCATGAAAACCGAGGAAGATAATGAGGGTGATGGCAATGGAGAGTGATATGTACATGTTTTATTTCGTCATTTCCAGATTGAGATATTATTTTGTTACTGTTTTCTTTGATTGTCTAATTATATTGTTTATTTTTCATTTTATGATAGTGGAAATGGAAAGTTGAGATGTAGTGTTTAAACAATTTCAGTTGGTTAAAAACCAATTATATGATGCTAAATATGGTTTATGTTTCTGAATTAATTTATGATTATATAGAATTATTATATGTCATTGTCCAAATTACTAATATTCTGTTTTCTATATAAATATAAATACACGAGGAAAAACAAATTTCCTGACTTGAAGGTGGTCTCAAATTTCTATATTGATATTTTAGTGCTTGTATTTTATGATGTTTTTGTTATAAATAATGTTAAGAATTATAATTGCATTAATTTATAACGTGTGCGCTAGAATGTAATGCTTTTTATTATTATATGATTTGATTAAATTCATTTTTTGTTATAATGTAATGTTTTTCGATGTTATTATTGTATTTATAATGTTAACTCCAACATAGAAAATGACACATTTGTAACCTTGATGGAGATTGAAAATTCAACAATTTTTTTAGTAGTGTTGATCTCTAAAATGACTTAATTTATGGCTTTGATAACAGTGAAATTTACATCAAAATTTAAGGTGCTCTCTAATTTCTCCATCAATATTTGAATGTTTGTATTTCATGATGTTTTTGTTATAAATAATGCTAAGAATTATAAGTGCACCATTAATTTATGACATTTTTGTTAGAATGTAATGCCTTTTTATTATATGATTCAATTAAATTGAATTTTTGTTATACTATAATGTTTTTCGATTTTTTTTTATTGTATTTATAATGTTAACTCCAACATAGAAAATGACAAGTTAGTGTTGAGCTCTACAATGACTTAATTTATGTCCTTATAACAATGAAATGTACAACAAAATGTGCTCTTTGATTTCTCCATGCTTTCTCCATCAATATTTGAATTATTGTATTTCATGATGTTTTTGTTATAAATAATGATAAGAATTATAATTGCATTAATTTATGACATTTATGTTAGAATGTAATGGTTTTTTGTTATATGATTTGGTTAAATTGAATTTTTGTTATAATGTATTGTTTTTTTTTATTTTTTGATTGTATTTGTAATATTAACTCCAACATAGAAAATGACACTTTTGCAACCTTGATGGAGAATGAGAATCCAACAATTGCTTTACTAGTGTTCATTTCTACAATGAATTAATTTATGGCCTGACTTAATTTATGGCCTTGATAACAATGAAATGTACAAGATTCAAATCATAATATGTGTTCAGCTCAATTTGTAAGAACATTATACAATGGTGCTTGTGAAAGAATGTTACTAGTCACATGAATTTGGAAACCAGAGCCATGACATGTTAGTTATTTTGTACTGGAAAAAATACAATTCGCTGCAGCCATTAGAAAGAATAATATTCAATTCAACTGGAAAATCATAAACAGTCTTACAAATCTTAAAGGTAAGTCAGGTTAGCCAGTTCTACCAGAATTTCTCCCTTTATGTCAATTGCATAGGTTTTCATGCACGCAAGAAGGAGGCTAATGGGTTAGGATACTTGAATTTTGAAATTATGTTTTGAAAAGAGGCCACTCCGGGCTTACATCTAAAATCAATGATGGCCATTTCATGCTCACTGGAAGTGTAAGAGTGCATTGAATTTAATTTAAGAACCTTACAAAAATCGAATTGGAAGATTGAAGATAAGTTTTTACATTTGTGTAATATGGCAAGTGTTTCCACTGTTGGAGGTGCAATCACACTTAAAGGCAGGATTCATGGATTTATCGGTAATTTGCTTACTATCAGTAGCTCGTCCAGTGCATGGATCTCCAGTAAGGTTCAATGGAGTTTTCGATGTATTTGAATCTATACTGGTACTCCATTTCCGAGCAAGTGAATTTAATACAGTAACTGTCACCAAGAAAAGGAAATGAATTGGTCAACAAACAAATTATTGATAAAAATAGAAGACATGAGAATGCTTGCAGCCTGCGGTATTATTTTGTTCTGTGGTTACCTTCTTTTGGGTCCGTGACGGCTGCTGCCTGAGCTTGCTGAAACGAAGTGACACAACAAGCAATGATAAAATAAGTGCAGAGAAGAGATTTGAAGCTTAGACATGATGATGGCGGCCAGGTTTGGTGCTCGCGCCCGCACAGGCAGCTCTGGATAATACAGCAGGGCGACGGCTGCTGCCTGAGCTTGCTGACGAATAAATAAGTGCAGAGAAGCCAAATCGAGGAAGAGATTTGAAGCTTAGACATGATGATGGACGAGTTTGGTGCTCGCGCCCACACTCGAAACTCTGGATGATACAGCAGGGCGACTTGATTGAGGATATTATAACAAACATGGATTCGTGTTCTGCATTGTGACAAGCGGAATTAACAAGAAAGATCGAATTGCGGTTTGAAAAGTCCTAACGTACATTATAGTCAAGATAATATTGTAGTAATTTTCTTATATCTGGTTGCAATTCCGTCTAATAATTTGAAGTTTTTATTAATTTACAATTCTGATTGATATTTGATAGCATTTAGGTGGGATACAAAATTTGAAGTATGCATGTAATTTGGTGGTTCGCCGATAGGCGCTTATGTCTTAGATTTTTTTGGAGGTGGAGGAGGAAGTATAGATTTTCTAAATTTAAGGATTTTCTAGATTTTTTTGGAGGTGGAGGAGGAAGTGGCTAGGTTTCTCAATGAATTTGACAGAGGCTTGGTCATCACATTGGATGTATGCTCGTCCGTTGCAATATACTGGAGCTTCACTGCTCCCTTCTGTACCATATAAAAAATGTAATGGTACCTGATCACGATATGCTTCGAATTGTCATGAAACATTGGGTTCTCAGACAACTTCATGCAACTCTGGTTGTCATAGAAAATAAAATTCACCTCTAACTCGAGATCAAACAACCCTACAATTAACTTTCGAAGCCACATTACTTCATTGCGAGCTGAACATGTTGTAATATATTCTGCCTCGGCTATACTGAGTGCCACACTAGTCTGCTTCCTACTGAACTAGGAAATCATGGCTGATCCCAAACTGAAGCAACATCCTGAAGTACTCTTTATGTCTGTGACACTACTGGCCCAATCTGAAGCATCATAGACTTGCAGGATAATATTCTGATC
Organism: Larix kaempferi; assembly: GCA_027924585.1. Lineage (NCBI taxonomy): Eukaryota > Viridiplantae > Streptophyta > Pinopsida > Pinales > Pinaceae > Larix > Larix kaempferi. The sequence continues at coordinate 5,730,355 of BSBM01000636.1, forward strand.
TGACACATATTTGATTCCATAATCAAGTGTACCCTTCAGGTATCTCATCACATGCTTTGCCGCAATAAGGTGAGCATGTCTCGCCTTGACCATGTACTGACTCAAAGTGTTCACCGCAAAGCATATATTAGTTCTATCAATGAACCAATCACTAGCAACTTCAAGTTTGATTCCATTGGTGTGGCCATGGCCTTACAATCCAACATCCCAAATCTGTTCAAGATCTCCACAACATATTTTCCTTGGCTAAGGAAAATCTTATCTAGACTCTTACACACCCTCTAGACCTAAGAAACAGTGCATCATACCTAGGTCTTCCATATTGAACTCTGTGACAAGTTTCTTCTTAGTTTCTACAATGAGCTTCTCATCTCCTGTTAGAAATAGGTCATCTATATATAGTATCAATATCACTGGATTCCCATTGATCCACATCATAGTTGGCATTGTTGTCGAATGCTAACATCGGCTGCGACAAGTCATCGATGTCGATACAACTTCGACAAGTTTCGACGACATGACTTCGACAAACTCAGCAACTCCGACAGGTTCTGATTTTGACACAACTCCAATAAGTCTTGACTTCGACATACTACGACACACTTCGCACCTTCAGCATGTTTATAAACCTCACAATTTTGCGACATCGACATGTAGCGTCGACATGCGACCAACGACTATCGAACTTTGACAGACTGTCTCTCTGTCTTCTAGTCTACTGTAACGGTTGAACTGTTGAACTGTTCTAACTTCTTCTTTGTAACTGAACGTAACGGAAAGGCACCCAAGCGTCTCAAAATTCTATATAAGCATGTATAATATTGTAACATACATCAATATATCTACTTACAACTAATAGAGAAGAACAATTCGCATTCCTACATATTGTCTGTGCATATTTGTGTTTATCTGTGTAGTGTAATCCTGCTTTCTCTCATTCTGCTTCTTAAGCTTCCGCCATAACAGAGCCGATTCATTCAGTCGAACTGTTGTCCCCCTCGTGCTTACTGGACACGACCTGGATCATTGGTATCAGATCACTCAACTTTGTTCGTGCTTAAGTTATGCGTATACACTTCTCTCGAAGTTACCGACTTATGCCGGTTCAAACTCGCTCGCAATCTCAGAAATCCATGAAGATGCTAATGACAAAAGAAACAGACGATAGGCATGCAACCGATGAGACAACACAACTTATTGAGCAAGCTATGGCTCGACAACGAACTGAAATGTTCTCCCAGTTCAATGAAATTCTTATGTGATTTGCTTCGACATCTGGAGGATTTTCGACGAGAACTCACTCCGATAAAATCAGCCCCTTCAAAGTGCAAATGAATTTGTACATACTGAATCTTTAAGGAAATATTGACGTGGAATTTGTCGACAATTGGGTAATACAATTGGAATCCTATTATGCTATGAATCAACTCTCAGAAGATGAAAAGATCACCATTGCATCCTTAAAGATGTCAACATATGTGCACTGCTGGTGGGAGAACCTCTCGACAAAGATGGAGAAAAGAGGAGACCCCATCGACACATGGGATAAATTAGTCGAACACATCCGAAAGGAATTTTACCTGCCCAAATACCTCAAGCAGCAGTATAAGAAGTGGAAACAGCTAAGGAAATGGAAATACCAATCAATACAGAGTTACACCGATGAGTTCTACCGACTCATGGCTAGACTTGGCATCCAAGAAGAAGTGAAATTGCTTGTTCTGATGTACATCAGTGGATTGTCCCAGTACATCCAGCAGGAGATGGAATTTCTGACTGTCAATACGCTTGTAGATGCATTCCACTACGCCAACAAGATGGAAACCAAGTAGAAAGGGAAAGCACACTTCACGACAAAGCCGACATCAAGATGACCACCTGACAAGAAGGCACTATCCGAATTCGACAAGTCGAAATATTCTCAGCCGCAACCACCAAATCCATATCACGAGAATAATTCTTTTCACAAGAGGGAACATATAAAACAACCACTGGCTGTAAAATGGTGCGATTACCACCACTCATATTGGCATGATACATTTGAATGCAAAGTTCAGAAAACATTTTTTACGAAAGTGTCGACCTCCGATGCGTTCGAAAAGATGGTGGAAGAATTTGATCCAGACGCAACGACCCTTTTGATATTGACCACTCCAGGAGCCTCGACTATCATCGACGAGGAGGAACGAGAACACCTGTTCCATACACAGATATGGGTCTAGAGCAACCCATTACATCTGATTGTGGACAACGGTAGCCAGAAAAACTTCATTTTTGAATATATCGTAAAGAAACTAGGTCATGTTGCCACTCTGCATCCTCAGCCTTACAACATCGGTTGGATGAAGGATGGACAAGAACTACAAATCACTTGACAATGTAAGCTCGCCTACTTCATACATCCTTTTGAAGATGAAGTACTCTGCGATGTGGCACCACTCTCCGTAGCCGACACCCTGTTTGGGAAACCTTATCTCTGGGATAGACATGGAAGTTATCAGTCATGACCTCAGAAGGTGATTGTCAGAATCCAAAATCGATGGTTCAACATACCAGAGCATCAACCTACACCAACGATTGCACTGATATCTTCCAAACAGACAAAGAAGCTCATCAATCATGCTCATAAGTTCGCATTAATCATGATCAAGCCGCAACATTCTAAGAATACCGCAGCGACAAGTCAAGTCACCGACCAATGTAGCTCTCGACAGAAGTAGCAAGTTGATCATATTCTTGATGAGTACCAGAACCTATTTCATGCTCCCGATGGAGTACCTCAACATTGTCAGGTAAAACACTCCATTGAACTTGTTCCTGGTTCTTCTTTTCCTAACGCATTTGTTTATAGAAGATCCATTCTCGAAAATGAAGAGATTCGTAGACAAATCCAAGAATTATTCGACAAAGGTCATATCCGCCCCAACTCCTCTCCTTGTGGAAGTCTAGTTGTCCTAGTTCCGAAGAAAGATGGGACTTGGTGCATGTGCATCGACTACAGAGCTCTCAACAAAATTTCAGTAAAGAATCGCTATCCTCTGTCATGGATAGACGAGCTCATTGACTGTCTGAAAGGTGCTAAATTATTTACTAATGTCGAACTCAAGTTGGGATACCATCAGATTCCAATTGAGCCCTCAAATGTGTGGAAAACTTCTTTCAAGACCAAGGAAGGATTGTTTGAATGGTTAGTCATGCCTTTTAGCTTAACCAATGCACCTGCGACCTTCATGCGACATATGGATAACCTTCTTCGACCTTTCATCATCAAATGGGTCATTTTCTATCTCGATGACATATTGATTTTCAGTCGATCATGGGAAGAACATGTCGGACATCTTCGACAAGTCTTCGACACTCTCCAGCAACATCGAATCTATCTGAACATGGACAAGTTCTCTTTTGCGATGACCAACATCAAATATTTGGGGTATGTAATTGACTCTGCAGGCATTCACGTCGATCCAGACAAAGTACAGATCCTCAAATATTGGCCCATTCCTAGAAGCATTCAAGAACTAAGAAGTTTTCTTGGTTTGGTGAATTTCTATCGACGGTTCATACTCGGCTTCAGTCACATAGCTTGGCCCTTGAATCAGTTGACGAAGGGAAGTGGGAAAACTGTCTTCCAATGGACAACAACACATCAAGCAGCTTTTGAACAGCTCAAGCACAAGCTTTGCACTGCACCAATACTTGTGTTACCTGATTTGCATCAACCCTTTGAGATTGAGACGGATGCATCGGACGATGCCTTGGGCGCAATGATCACTCAGTGTGGTCACCCAGTCTCTTTTCATTCCGAGACTTTTAACGACATAGTTAGAAGATACTCGACGTAGGAAATGGTCATTCCCACTGATCACAAGCCTCTACAGTTCGCTCCGACACAATAAAAGTTGTAGACAAACCGAAAACTCAAGTGGATTAATTACCTACAAATATTCTAGTTGGTGATTAAGTATCAAAAAGGTAAAGTTAACGACATCGCCAATTTGCTTAGTCGACCACCCATTACTCTCCTTCTAACAATGATGAGTATGCAGGGATATGACACGACCACTTGGCAACAGTTGTATGAGGACGACAATGAATTCTTAGCATTATATCGATAGTTACAGACTAACAAGTTGTCGACCTTTGACTACTTCCTGAAAGACACCTTGATATACAAGCTTGGACAACTTTGTGTACCGACCGGTGAGCATCGACATCAACTCATTTGGGACGTGCACTACAACAAGACTGCATGACACTTTAGAGTAGCAAAGACACTTGCTATTTTGTAGAAGTATTTCTTTTTTCCTACACTTAAATTCGACGTCAACAAGTACATTTGATCATGCATGGTTTGTGCCATTGCTAAACCGCCTAATTGACGACAGGGATTGTACACACCTTTGCCAGTTCCTAGTTGACCATGGGAATATGTTTCTATGGACTACTTGATGAGTTATCCTTCTACCAAACATCATCATGACGCAATATTAGTAGTAGTCGAACGATTTTCCAAGATGGCCATTCTCATACCATGCAATAATACCACGACAGCGCAACAGACCGCTCAACTCTTCTTTACACATGTTTGGAAACACGTTGGTTTACCAACGACCATCATTTCCAACCGACATGCCAGATTCGTCAGCATCTTTTGCAAAACCCTTTGGCAACAACTAGACACACGACTCTCATTGTCGACAGCTTTCCATCCTTAGATGAAAGTTTATAATCGCTTGGTCATACAACTGCTTTGCATGTACAACCACAAGCATCGACGCACATGGGATGAAAGTCTTCCATACATTCAACACAACTACAATAGTGCTCAGCACAGATCTATAAGAAATAGTCTATTTGAGATCTATTATGGATTTCAACCCTTAGAGCCTATCGACTTGATCGGCTCCTCGACACAGTCGAGCGACACGGACTACAAGCGGCAAGAAGTTGACAAAGAATTCAAGTTTCAAGAACAGATTTGTGACATCCACCGGCAAGCACATGACATGTTGCATAGAGAAAACGAGAAAGCTAAGGCCCGACACGATAAGCATCGTATCCCTCATTCATTCCAAATTGGGGATAAGGTCTGGTTACATCTTAATAAGGAGCGCTTCATTGGTCCTTTCAAGAATCTCAAACATTTGCGATATGGTCCATACAATATTCTTCAGCAAATTGGCGAAAATGCTTTCCAGCTCGACATTCCTGTGTGCCTTAGTCTACATCATGTCTTTAATGTGGATCTACTTCGACCATACCATGCACCACTATTGGAACAGAACGACTTGCAAACAACAGAACCCGAAGACATCCATCCAGATGTTTAGGAGCCTCTTCCTTGTGACACCATCATGGGACGACGAGTAGGCCTTACAAGGACGAACACAATTCCCTTGTTTCATGTTTCCAAAGTTGTCCAACTCCCATCTCAAGGAAAGTGGTACTCTATTACTGAAATAACCGACAAGTTTCCTCACCTTCGCGAGCAAACAATGAGGACCATTGTTTCTTAAGGAAGGAGGTATGATCCACATCGCAGTTGGCATTGTTGTTGAATTCTAACATCGACTGCGACAAGTCATCAATGTCGATACAACTTAGACAAGTTTCGACTCGACATGACTTCGACAAACTTAGCAACTCCGACAAGTTCCGATTTCGAGAAAACTCCAATGAGTCTTGACTTTGACATACTGTGACACACTCCGCACCTTCGACATGTTCAACAACCTCACAGTTTTGCGACATCGACATGCAGCGTCGACATGCGACCAACGACTATCGAACTTCAACAAACCGTCTCTCTGTCTTCCAGTCGACTGTAACGGTTGAACTGTTGAACCGTTCTAACTTCTTCTTTGTAACTGAACGTAACGGGCAGGAACCCAAGCCTCTCAGAATTCTATATAAGCATGTATAATATTGTAACATACATCAATCTATCTATTTACAACTGATAGAGAAGATCAGTTCACATTCCTGCATATTATCTGTGCGTATTTGTGTTTATCTGTGTAGTGTAATCCTTCTTTCGCTCATTATGCTTCTTAAGCTTCCGCCATAACAGAGCTGACTCATTTAGTTGAACTGTTGTCCCCCTCGTGCTTCTTGGACATGACCTAGATCACCCATCCTCAACCTTGTAGCAATGTTTGGAGTCTACTTTACTCTTGGTAAAACCCAAGCTCGTCAGAAAACCATTAATCCTGTTGTACCATGTCCTGGGTGCCTGCTTCAATCCGTATGTTATCACTCTACAAACTCCATTGGCTATGCAAGGAAGGGGCAGAGGTAACTATTTCAAACCAACTTGTAGACTGAAAGCTAGCCCTTCCAATCCAGAGAGGGATCTCTTTTACAACTCAGTTTCCAGATTCTATCTTTCAATGGATGGTTGTGTAATCAAGGCAATGGCTCGGTCTTTGAGGGTAGATTAGGGTTTTGGGTGTTTTGAAGTGGTGGGATCAGGAGAAAATCCCCATTGGGAATGGAGTCAACAGGCTGGAAAAAAATCATAAGGGTGATCAATGACTGGTTGTAGCATGCTCAAGGAAGTAGAGGCAAGATAGCCAATATCTCCTAGTCAATTAGATTGTTGGGGTATGGGGGCAGAATTGAGGCAAACAATTCATTAAATAAGATCATCCAATGATGAATTCTACCTTAACTTTGGAGGAAATAATAACAAAATATTGTTTGAAAATATTGAAACAGAGCATTAAGCTAAGGATGAATTCTGAATACAATAATTTCATTCAAACATTGAAGATAACACATAAAATGGAAAAGCTCGGAAAGACACGCATTCATGAAGGATAACACAGACTAAGAAAGATAGACACATGAATCTATGGTAAAAGAATTCAGTACTTATGCATTGGTATATTTCATTAAACTTAGAAAGCCAACAAGAATCTAATGTTCAAGATTTTTTTCTCTCCAAAATCCCAACCCTTGGATCTTCTAAAAACTTTCCATATATAGGCTTACAATTATTATGCATTAAAGAGAACCCTAAAGCCTTTCGGTTGTTATTAAAAATAGTAAATGGCCACATAACCACCATGTGTGTAAATTAACTGAATTCCAAACTATGACTCACAAACTGTTGTCTATTTAATTGATGGTGAAGCAAAGAAGAACCGGTTGCTAACTGACTGATAATGAAACTGAGAAACAAGCCAACTGTCTCCTCCACTCGTTCAGATTGTCTCGGCATAGATTAGACTCTTATGAGATTCCCACAATCTAGGGATTAAATTGATTATGTCCATCTCAAAAACTACTGTAGCGTACTCCAGTTGTTTTCCATAATATGCACTGTAGAAGTTAAGTTCCGGAACTTTCACAGTGCACTCCAGTTATTTTCCATAATACGTGCTGCAAAAGTTAATTTCTAGAACTTTCGCAACACACTTAAGTTATTTTCCATAATACGTGCTGTAGAAGTTAAGTTCCATAACTTTCGCAACGCACTCTAGTTATTTTCCATAATACGCGTTGTAGAAGTTAATTTCCAGAACTTTCGTAGTGCACTTCTCTGTTTTTGGTGCGTCGACACTACGAGAGTTCTGGAAACTACCGAAACTATAGGGTTTCACATCATCACCTTTAAACTCCTTTCCGGGGGCTAAAAATAATTGTTATTTGTCTTCTTTTATGTCTGATGTTCATCCATGCATGTGCCCATAAACTTCCACTATTTCAAACCATCAAACAAAATTGAAACCCTAATGAAAACCCTAATACTAGAGCTTCGCGTGAGCAGGGACCCGGTGGCATATTACCTTTTCTGATCAGATTGCTTCCTTTGAGTAAGTGCTTCAATAAAAAATATAGTTCACCATAACCTTTAGCCAAACTTAAGTGTCCTTCCACCAAAAAACTAAAGCCCTACCTATCCAAATTCTAACACTGAAAATCCTACAGGTATATTTCCTTATAAATTGACACACAAATAAAAAAGCATGACAAAACATAACATAATTAAGAAAGAGTTGTCCCTATAATGGCATGTTTTACCAAGTCTTTTGGAGTCTCCATAGTAGATTCCACAGGGTGCATTTCCAAATCTAGTTTGTCTAAAGAGCGAGCTCCAATGACATCCACCACCAATTCCAAAGATGAAAGGTGTGTGATGCCCATAACATCTTCCTTAATCGTAGCAATTTCATTGAGGAAGAGTCCCCAATAAAGACAAAGACTGAGGGAGGGGGTACAAAAGAATCTCCTATGGGATAGGAAAATGATGCATATCCCTATTAACCATGTAAGACAAGGACCCCAATTTGGATTCCACCTCGAGATATTTCCTCTTGTGATTTTGCATGACGAAAATTACTCCTTTTGAAATTCCTTAAGCACCAACAACCAAGTGGAGGTTTCCAGTATACATCAATCCCTCACGCTATTCTCAATTTGAGCCTTTTGATCCCAGACACCCTGCCAGTGTATCCATTTCATGGAGGAATTCATAACAGAGTATTGAACCTCGACCATCTATCTCTCACAATGCTTAACCCCTCATCTCATGTCCTCAAATTCAGACATAAAAGTGTACCATTTCTTCCACTAAAGAATGAACTCTTAGGTTAATGATAGCCATGATACCAATGGATTCTAGAGTAGACCAAACCACCATCCTATCCTCTCAGATTCTAGTCACTTGGCTTGGTTCCAATGTGCCACAAATATTGTGATGTGAATTGAAAGCAAATAAAACAAACCCAACAAGAAGAGCCGCATTGCTATTAACTCGTGCACACAAGGAGTGACATCATTGTCATACTTCTCATTATCACAAATGGTAAGAAATTACCATAAAGTAATGTTAGTTGGGTGCATCTTAACTCCACATTCATTCCCACTTACACAAGAATATACCTTTTAGCATATGATCCCCTCAAGTTACTACAAATTATTTTCATGGGATGGATTTGAACATTGTGCTCCCCTCATTTATGACTATGATCATGTTGCCACTGGATATGCACCTAGGGTAACGTGGCATAAATCTTCAAGCCACTGGGTGTGTCCTTGGGGGCAAGTCTCAAGTCAAGTGCTGTCACTTGATCTTGACTCCTCTGTTTAGGCTTAACTCCTAACAAAGTCAAGGGATGTAGTCCCTAAGAAAAGTTACTGAGGCTTTATTAGTTCTTAATTGTGAAAATGAAAGTTTATTTAGGAGTTTGAATAAGATACTGGCACAAGAAAGCAATGACAAAAGAATTTAAGATAGCAGCATGCAAAGTGATTAATAATGACACATAGTTGATTAAGAAAAAAAATTGAATAATGGACCAATGTCAATGGAGTCAGATAGTTGCAGCTGAAAGGAAATTTTGTGCAAATGCTTCTTTACAGTTTTAGATTTATTATGGATGAGTGGAGTAATAGAGAGGGGGATTCCCAATATACCACGAGGTACCGAGAATATGTCTGTATTCACCAAGTGTGGTTCTACACGTGAAATGTGGGATATATTGGAGTTTCGAGGGTGTGTCCAACACTACACCAAACAAAGGGTGTAGCCTGGTGGATCCCCGCAGTCATTATCTAGTAGTTCCCGCTTCATTGTATACTTTGCCCACAAGAGATAAAATTTGAGACACCAGATTTTAATCGTTCGGGGATGGAAATTGCAAAATGCGAGTCTAATTAAATCTAAAGTTGAGAATCTCTTTTCTGATCATCCACCATGTACTCAGGCAAGCCCTTTATGCGGTGGAAAGAGCATACTTCGGGAATACATAACAAGTTCGCTATTTTAAATTCTAAAGAAAAATAAAGTAAACATGAACTAATTAGTCCTAAAGCTGAGAATCTCTTTTCCCTTACTCGAGCAAGCTCTTTTAGTACTTCGGAAATACACAACCAAATTGATTTATTGTGATTGTTACTTGCAAAAGAAAAAGTACAATTTGTAACGAGAAAAGTAAACTAATTTAAAAGGAAATATAATCTACTAGTTAGCATATGAAATAAAAGAAACATAAAGCAAGAAAATGTTCATGCCATGAAAATGACGCAGGACCCCCCAGGGGGGAAAGAGGTGCGGGCGTTGAGTATCCCACTTTCTTTATTATTATTTTACAATATTTTAAAGGTGGATGCCTCTGGTCCTTATAAATTTGGATCCATATTTTAGAAGGTTTTGAAATAAAGCAATATCAAGGCTTGTTTCTCCAGGAGGCTTTGGATGGCTCGATTCTGAGAATTTTTGGCAACACTTCCTCTTTGTCCTAGTGAGAAAAATGCAAAACCAGACACATATTATACACCAAATGTGTCAATTAAAGTGTTAAAAGAACAAAATAATTGAGTACTGAAAGATAGGAAATAAGTACAGGTACTCAAACATAAACTAGATCTATGAATATAAGCTTTAAGACTTAGATCCAACAACACACTCAAATAAATCATCCTTTAGATATTATTTGAAAGCAAACTAATTTACTTAAGCATGTTAGTAACCATAACCAAAATAAAGTTTAAGAATAATTGAAGGGGGGAGAGAGAGAGAGAGAGAGAGAGAGAGAGAGAGAGAGAGCTGGAAGCCTGGGAACTTTGGGCCATGGAGTCTGCTTTGGTGGATCACCCAAGAACTATGTCCTTGATAATATCTTGAATATGAGGAAGATGAAACCTAGCTCAAACCCTTATCCAAGTGATATCACCTGCCACTTAGAAATCCTTGCACAAACAGATGATTAAAACAAAGGTGCCACCAGAAAGAGAAACTTAGAAAGCATGCAATTAAACAAAAAATACATGTGAGCTAAGAGATCTAAAACAAGCAAATAGTAAGAGCATGAATAAATCTAGAACAATCTCTTACCCCGCTGATAGATACCTCCCCTTGCAGGTCTACAACTAACCAATAGAAAGCAAAGAAAGCAAAACATATTACACCTCATAAGCACATGACAATCTACATCCGCACATGAAAATAATTACACCATAGATCTGCCTCCAAAGCCTTCTTTTATTCCAAAGAGTAATACAATACAATACATATCTAATCATCCTTTCAGTCCTCTAACCATGAGAAAATGAGAGGCCAATCCATTCTTTAATAGGAAAAGAGAGCACAAAACCCCAATGGGGTGAATTTTCCAAGTGTAGAAGAGATTGAATGAAAGGGGAGCAAATTTGAGTTAAGTGAGCTTGATTTAGAGTGCTTGGAGCTGATTAGAGTTGATTCCAACCTAAAAAATGCACCCCCACTCCAATGTTGACACATCCCCATCAAGAAATGCACCCTCCTTTGGATGAATTCACCCACTCTATTGGAGATCTTCAATCATGTCCATCAAGTGTTGAATCACAAGACTTGTCTCTCTCCTAACTCAACCTTGAATCTCAATCAAAACTGCCACAAATCCGATTGACTGAAACATGTCTTGGACATGTTCCCTGACTTATGGGATTTGATTTTTTTGCCTTTTTTCAAGATAAATTTAATTTAAGTGATAAATAATCACTTATTTTCTCTCAAAATTGGGTTTAAAGGTTAAGTGGGTTCTCTGGGTTAGAAAATGAGCACCCCCATGGCCAATTCCACCTCCTAGCCACACTTTTGTGACTTTTATTTTTATTTTTCCAATTAAAATATTAAAAAATCACCAGTTTTACGGGAAAATTTTTTATTTGCAAAAAAACAAAACTAGGGGGGCCTAGTACATGTTCATATGACTCAATATTGATGACTAACATGGTAACATAAATAGACACCTAGACTTAAAGAATTTCCTAAGGTTTATCCACCAAGGTGAATACTCCAGTTGTGGAGGTGTGAGTGAAAAACTCAAAAATTATACGTCATTGAAGAGGAACACATAATTAACAAGGAAAAAAACACTCTAGAGAACCACAATGATGTCTAAATCCTATGAAAACCAAGTCTTTTACAAATGACATCATGCTATGTCAACTTATTACAACTCCCCGCAAGGTATGAACATGTAAAAAAATAAAAAATAAAAGGACCAAGAGTGGCCTGCTAGACTTTTGATCTCTTGAATTTGAACAAGTACACTTGCTCAATCTTTGCTGGATCACTTGAAATCCAACTAAGTACAACTTAGGTGGTAACATATGGCTCCAACTACGGGAAGTGTGCTTTATTTGGACTTTAGGAAAGGAGAGGATGCGAGAACTATTGAATCTCTGGTTTTTGTAAAAACATCTCAACTTGACAAGCGAAACCCTCAATGGCACAAGTTTTATAAAGGCCAATGAACCACATGTTGCATTTATTTGAAAATGAAACTAAGAAAATTCCTAAGTATATAAAAGGAAAATACTGAAAAAGAAATACAAAAAGTAAATGCTCACTTTAAGGATCTCATTTTCCTACTCTAAACATAACATAAAAATGTTAAGTGAAATGAAAAATCCAATCCAACCATCTTAACGTTTTATCAATATTAAAGTTTTTGGCCTTGTCTTTTGTTACCAGCCAAATCAAGAAAAAAATATTTAAGAAATGCAAACCTACGTAAATTTTATGTATGGGAGGGATGTATATGAGATCATAGGTGTGAAAAATATCATTAAACTTCTTCCCAAATTGGAAAGTCCTCCCGCAGGATTCTTGAGTGCCTTCTTCCATCCAAGACTGGATAGGACTGATATAAACTTTTGTATAATGAGGAAGATCAACTGCTCCATCATACCCATCTGAAGGGATTCTCTAATGATAACTATTCGTGTAAACATAAGCCCCAAGCTTCTCCACATCATGAGGGATATATGAAATAGTGACGATGAAGGTTGAGACTGATGTTCCACTGACTGCATCATATCTGACTCTTCAGTACACTGCTTCTCCATGTCCTCATTACTAATACTCATACATGGCTATGAATGATCATATGAACAAATTGCTTGCTTTTCTTCCATATCAAGATTTTCCAAGGTCTTAAGATCCACAATCTCTTCTCTGCATATATAAAAAATGGGCTTTTATAAATCCATCCAATAGTCATCATGCCCATCCTTGTAAGAGAAGGGGGAGTCTTCATCTATTGCATCACATCCCTGGCGATACCCATCCTCATGTTCACAATAATCACCCTTAGAAGGCCTGGTTTTGAAAATGTTACAAGGAAGTAAACTTTCCAAACCTTCATTACTATGTGGGGAACATGGAGGAGTATCATCATACACATCCCAAATTTCATCATGGATTTCTTCTTGAGGTAAATCTGGCATACACATGTGATCATCTTCACTAAAAAAATATTGAGATAGCTCTAGATCTTCAATATTTACCATCATGGCAACACAAGGCGGATCTTTAACAATGTCTCCAAACCAGGGTGCTTCATGAAGCTCTTCAATGGGGTCATTATGGATTTCCTCTTTGAAGTCAAGCCGTGCTTTAGGGATGAGGGAATTATATTCTTTAATAAGCTTCTTAATCTCATCCATCTTTCCTTTATGCCAACGATAATATAAATATTTGAAAAAGTCAACCATGGAAACTATAGAATTTTCACGAAGGTTATAGAACCAATTCTCTGCATTCCTCACCAAAGTAGACACAAATATGATCATCAAGTCATCCTCACACTGAACATTAAAACCAACCACCAGTTTGAAGAAAGAAGCAATATGATGGGTGGATGAATCTCCATTATTTCCACAGAACTTTGGAGCAACATCATATATCCCATCAACATTATAGCAATCATTAGGAAAACCATGGATATTTGAGAAATTCAACGAGGGGAAAGATTCAAACGGGGGAGTACGAAGCCCTTCCTTATCATCATCCATAATAGAGTTCAACAATATATACTTGAAATGACCATGGGATGCGTCTTGTACTAAACCAGGGGAGTTGTCAAATAATGGGCTTTAAATATTTTCACTGTGCTACATGGGCTCAATTACACACAATCAGTCTCAACAATTTCATGAGAAATAGGGTTTTATTCCTTCAATGGAGTTTCCATGTGAGAAAAAATATGCATTTTAAACTCTCACAAATTTTTTTGCTTTACTTTGATTTTTATTTTTTTATTTTTTTTTAAAGAAAAAGGTTAGTGGAGTTTCTAGATGAAAATTACAAATCTACTCTAAACATTCATCAAACAAAGCAAAAACAAAAAGGTGAAATATCAAAAGTCGTATTCCGGGAATAAAACGATTTATCCCCGACAACAGTGCCAAAAATGTTGCCGCCTAAATACGCACATGGGATAACACAGATGAAATATTCAAGCTGCTTGGTGCATCCTTGGGGGCAAGTATCGAGTTGAGATACTGTCACTCAACACTCAACTCCTCCGTCTATGCCAATTCCTAGCGAAGACAATGGGTGTGGTCCCTAATAAAATAAAGCTACAGCTTTTACGCTACAACAAAAAAGAAAGAAAGATCTAGGAGCTTGAAATGATTACTGAAACATGAGAGCAATAACACATGAATAATACCAACAACAGAGAATAAGATTAACCATGACACATAGTTGTTTGAAAAAATGATAGTAAATTGATAGACCAATGCCAAAATAGTGTAAATGGAGTCTGTTGAATGGAAATGTTGTGTGAGTGCTTCGTAGTCAGTTTTAATTATTATGGATGCGTTGATAATGGGAAGGGGAGTTCTGATATACACAAAGGTGTGTGGAACAGGTTTGGATTTACCTAAAGTGGTTCCACAAAAGAATAATGTATATATCCTAGTTGCGGGGGGATGTCCAACAATGACACCAAATGAGGGTGTATCTCGATGGGTTCCCACGGTCACTACCTAGTTTTCCCTTTTCTTTGTGAAATTTTCCCACAATAAGCAATCGCGAGACACTAGTTTTTTGTCCTTTAAGGAGAGTTTATTTTAATTAAAGGTGAGTTGTTTAATTAAGTGTGGGATGTATCAAGTGTTAAGATTCCATTTCTGATTGCTCCAAAGCTCAGGCAAGCCTGATATGGGAAAGAGCGTACGCGGAAATTCGAGTTGAATATTAGTTCCAATTATTTGCAAATATAAGTATCGATTTGGTAAAAGTAATAAAATGTTTTACTAATTACTACGTGATGAGAATCTCTTTTCTGATCATCCACCAATTACTCGGGAAATCCATTTCAAAGATGGCGAGATCACACTTCAGGAATACACATCTAGGTTCATTACTTTGCAATTGATATATAAAATATTGAAATATTAATTAAACTAACTAAAAAACAAATCTACTCTATTGGTTAGCACATGAAATAAAAGCAGAAAGCGAAAAATTTCACCCCATGAAAATGATGCAAGAACCCCCAGGGGGAAATAGGCGTGGGTGCTGAGTAGCCCACTTGCTTTATTATTATTTTACAATATTTTAAAGGTAGAGGCCTTTGGTCCTTATAAATTTGGATCCAAGTACTTTACAAGGTTTTGAAATAAAGTAGGATCAAGGCTTGTTGCTCTGGGAGGCCCTGGATGGCTCGAACCTGAGAATTTTCGGCAGCACTTCCTCTTGTCTTGGAGAGAAACATGTAAAACCAGCCACCTATTATACAACAAATGTGTCAATTAAATCATTAAAAGCACAAAATAATTGAGTATTGAGTATTGAAATATTGGAAATAAGTGCAAGTATTCAACCATAAACTAGATCTATAATTATAAGCTTTAAGACTTAGATCCAACAACATACTCAAATAAATCAGCCTTTAGATATTTTTTAAAAGAAAACTAATTTACTTAAGCATGTTAGTAACTGTAACCAAAAGAAAATTAAGAAGAATTGAAGGAGAGAGAGAGAGAGAGAAAGAGTTGGAAGCCTGAGAAATTTGGGTCGTGGAGTCTGCTTTGGTGGAACAGCGAGGGACTATGTCCTTGATAAGACCTTGAATATGAGGAAGATGAAACCTATATCAACCCCTTCTTCAAGTGAGATCACCTACAACTTAGAAACCCTTTCACAAACAGATGATTAAAATAGAGGTGCCGACATAAATAGAAACTTAGAAAGCATGCAATTAAACAAAAAATACATGCGAGCTAAAAGATCTCAAACAAACAAACAGTAAGAGCATGGATCAATCTAGAACGATCTCTTACCATACTAAGAGATACCTCCCCTTACAGGCCTACAACTAACCAATAGAAAGCAAAGAAAACAAGATAGATTATACCTCATAAGCGCATGATAATCTACATCAACACATGAAAATCATTACACCACAGATCTAACTCCAAAGCCTTATTTTATTCCAAAGATTAAAACAATACAATACAGAGCTAATCATCCTTTCAGTCCTCTAACCATGAGAAAATGAGAGGCAAATCCATGCTTAAATAGGAAAAAGAGAACACAAAACCCCAATGGGGCGAATTTGCCAAGTGTAGAAGAGATTGAGTGAAAGGGGGGCGAATTTGAGTTAACTAAGCTTGATTTGGAGTGCTTGGAGCTGATTGGAGTTGATTTCCACCTAAAAAATGTGCCTCCACTCCAATGGTGACACATCCCCCATCAAGAAATGTGCCCTCCTTTGGATGAATTCACCCTCTCTATTGGAGATCTTCAATCATGTCCATCAAGTGCCAAATCACAGGACTTGGTTCTCTCCTAACTCAACCTTGACTCTTAATCACAACTGCGACAACTCCGACTGACACATGTCTAGGACATGTTCCCTGATTTATGGGATTTGATTTTTCTCTATTTTTAAAAAATTTTATTCACTTTTTTGCCTTTTTCAAGAGAAATTTAATTTACGTGATAAATAATCACTTATTTTCTCTCAAAATTGGGTTTAGGGGTTAAGTGGGTGCTTTGGGTTAGAAAAAGAGCACCCCCATGGCCAATTCCACCTCCTAACCACACTTTTATGACATTTTTTATTTTTACAATTAAAACATTAAAAATTGCCCATTTTATGAGAAATTTTTTTATTTGCGAAAAATAAAAATAAACCTAGGGGGACCTAGTACATGTTTATATGAGTCAATATTAATGACTAGCATGGAAATATACATAGGTACCTATAATTTAATAACCTCCTAAGGTTTATCCACCAAGGCGAATACTCCAGCTTTGGAGGTGTGAGTGAAAAACTCAAAAATTATACGTCGCTAAAGAGCAACGCATAATTAACAGGGAAAAAACACTCTAGAGTACCGCATTGATGTCTAAATATTAGGAAATCCAAGTCTTTTAAAAATTACATCATGCTACGTCAACTTATTACAACTCCCCGCAGGGTATCAAAATGTAAAAAAAATATAAAAAAAGGGCTAAGAGTAGCCTGCTGGACTTCTGATTTCTGAATTTGAACAAGTACACTTGCTCAATCTTTGTCGGCTCACTTGAAATCCAAATAAGTACAACTTAGGTGGTAACATATCATTCTTGCACACCAAGGTTTGCTTGGTGATCACATCTTTTACTCTAATTTCTTAGGACTTGAAAAAACCTAACTCTTCAAAGTCTTAAGCTAAGTCGAGGGATCACTAAATGAAATGAGCAAGGGAAAGATTTTGGGGAGAGAATGTAAAACTAGGGATTGAATAACAATTGAAGAGTCACCACAATACTTGTGTTAATCTTGTGTTTTTTGAGCCTTATTAAAAATTGATAAACTATAGTGACTTATGCTTCATTATTAGATGTTATGCCAGGAACCCATGCAAATTTTGATTTCTTTTGTCCATTAGGACCATATATGGTGTCCCCCACTCCTGACACCCTTGGTTTTCCTTTTGATGCTCCATTGAAGAAAATATTGTGTTGTTTTATATATGATATCCATTGCTAAAATTTAGAATCCCCAAAGTTTAGTTGCCACTTATAAGACTGATTTGGTTTTCTTAATTAGAACTTGAGGATCTTTAACAACTCTATGATGAGAGTTTTCAACCATGGCTTTTATTCCCCTTCATATAAATCTTGATCCAATTTCCCCACGTTGTTAGAGTAAATTGTCTCAACTAATAACCCCCTTGCTTGGTTTTCCACTCCCCAAGGCATAAAGGGTTCTTGGAAAAAAATGAGTCGATTTTGAGCTAGCCATATTTTCTAGGAGAATTTTTTTGGCATAGTAGTCCAAACTCTTATGGGCGGTGATTTATTGGCTAGAATTCTAACATATGAAGATGACCATGTTAGAAACATCTGCCTCTAGTCCTAAGGCATATGATTGTGAAATTCAAATCTTCAAAGGATATTGACCATGCTAAGAGAGTAAACTCACATTCCAGAAAGAGGTGATGGGTTGTCTCTTCAACATTGAGAAACAGGGGGCATGGAAATGGTCCTTTCACTCCTCAATTCTTAAAATTCTCTATTGTTAATGGTTTTCTTCACATAAATATCCAACAAAACAACCTTAATTTTTGGAAGATTGTCTCCTCCACAAATTTGTTTCCAAAGGTCTTAATATATGGGGAATGCTATTTTTTTCCAACTTATGGGATATCCTTGTTTGATAGAGTAAGGGCCTCTATACGATCCCCAACCATGATAGTCTCATATATGTTGCTTCGTTGGTGCCACTCCACAAAGTTTTGAGAAGAGAAAGTTCAAATAAGATATGAGGTTCTCGAGGAACCTCACTGCAAAGAGGGTGTCATCTTCAAATTGAGAATCATTGATCATATTTATGCCTTTGACACCTTTTATCGCCATCATGTGTCTAATAAACCTTTGATGCTCTAGTTTTATTCCCATAGATCCTAGCATGAGAATATATAGCATGGGGAAAAGAAGGCATTCCTAATGTAGACCCCAACTATTTTGGAAGGAGGGGGCTAACCAACCATTCACTAAGGGATCAATCCATGGTTGTACAATGCAAACTTTAATCCAACTTATAAAGTGAGGCACAAATCCAAATTGTCTAAGTATTGAAAAAATGAATGCATCCATAACTTTGTCAAAGGCATTAGCCATGTTGATTTTTGTTATCATTTATTTCTCATTATCGGACCTACTAGAGTGTATAGCTTCTTGCACAAAGAAGGTGTTGTTTGTGATTTGACATTGCTAAATGCATACCCCTTTGTTATCCAATAGTAACTGAGGGAGCATGCAACTCAATATATTTTCCATGATTTTGGTTAGAATTTTGTAAGAGGCATTATATAAAGATATTGGGGAAAAATTGGCGAAGGGGGAGGGATTGCTTTCTTTAGGAATGAAAGCAAATAAAAAGAGTTTATCCCACTCCTAAACATGGATTTTTGGCAAGATGTGTTTAGCATACAACATCGATCATATTTTATTATATGCCAACAAGCCCTATAGAAGTGGATAGAGACACTACATGGGCCTAGATATTTGTTTAGATCCAATCCTCATATGACTATAATAACTTCTTTCTCTGTTAGCTAGACTAAAGCTCTATTATCTTTCATTGAGACTATGTTTATATGACCTACACCATCTCCTAAATGATGGGTTCTAAGGTTGGATCCTCCTTTGAATATAGACACTTGAAATAAAATTTAATTTCTTGTAATTGGTTTCTTAGTTGTCTAGTACAAGCATTCTTAGTTGTCTAACATGACCCTTCTTGAATAAAAAAGTACATATCAAAGAACTATCCATATCAGGAAACATCAGACATCCAAAACACCACTCACCACTTTACAAAAAAAACCTTCAAAAGAACATACATCATATCTCGTAATAGTATAAAAAGCCACCCCAACATTATCAAAGCAAAACCATAACATATATCTATAACTATTTAAACTTGTTGAGCATTAGCACAATCATATTTTAGTAAGAGATTTAAAGAAAAACAATATTTAAAAAGTCAAATTAAATTTACATTTTTATTATATTTTTAATAGTCAAAGATCAAATTAAATTTATATTTTTATTAAATTTTTAATGTGTTTGAAGTACAAGTATTTTATGTGTACGTCATTTTAAAGGAATTATTTATTTCTTTGGATGGATGTCAATATAAATTAGTTATGATATGATAGATGACAAAATGTAACATCTTTGTGTTAAAAAATGAATAAAATGAATGAAACATTTTTATTGTATTCTATGTTTAAAATGGACTTAGATAAACATTATTTAATTAAAATTGAAGTTCATAATGTTTTAAGTTATAATGTTTGCATATTAGTTTTTAGTCAGCTGGGTTGTTTTTCTCTGGGCTTTGTTTTTGTTCTGATCCTTTACGTTTTTGTCTGCATCATGATTCCTATTTCTTATGCTTTTATGGGATAGTTTGGATGTAGTGAGGATTTTCCCTGTAGGCCTTGTTATCACATAGATTGTAGTTGCCACTAAAGGTATCCTATCCGGGACAGTAGAGGTGGGGAAACTAAACTAGTGACACTGCAAGGGCCTCGTCCACCACTTGATTAGAGTGGTTGTCACGTTGGACGGGCTCTTGTCACTTTATATCAAGCTAAGAGAAATATCAAGGGGGAGACCCTATCCAACCAATGAAATCTAGCAAACCAATACAAGATACACAAACAAGTATAAACTAGACCAAAACAAATATTCCTTGAGTTGATCACTCTAGATATATAGGATATATGTGGGATATAGGAGTTAAGGATCGATTGAGAGGATTTAGAGGTATGGGAAATGTTTAGTGTTAAATATTTATCACCACAATAAATATTATGGACTAGATCTAGATAGATCAAGTGCCAACAAAAGATACCCAAATTGCTCCACCTAGGGTTTAAGCAAATGAATGTAGGATGGTAACAAATGGGGGGATTTAAGGGATACATGACACTTAAATTGGTTTCTTGGGGTTATATATGAGCTTCAGAAGATAAACAAGCAACACCCAAATCATAAATCGGGACAAATGATCAACTTCCCAAGGAGGGCGAATTGCCCCAAAGAGGACAAGTGCTTTATAGAGGGTAAATGGAGTTGGTTTTAGCTCAAACTTGGTCTCTAAGGGTTTGAGAGGATTTCCAACTTGGGTTTTGAATTACAAGCCCAAAATATCACCCAATCTACTACTTCTAAGAAATAAGGGTTTAAAACTTTTGATTTATTGTGTGACTAATGGAATAGAAATTGGAACAAGAGAAAACCTAAGATATTACTTGTAAAAATTGCGGCCTCCAAATACAATGATGATCCTTTCGCCTAGTTACAATTTCAAGCCTGATCTGGTGAGTTCCAAGCTAGATCGAATTCCCTAGTGAAGGTAGCGCGCCCCTCTTCCATGCAAATGCAAACAACAAATGTTAGATTTGATCTACAAGAAAAAGAGAATAGAAATGCAAGACATCTCAAGAAATAAATCAACGACACAAAGCACAATTGGATACTTCCCGAGATGAAATGTTTTGGAGAGAGAGAGATGGAGATCCCTCACAAAATCACCCTCCACAAAATCGCACCCCTGCAAAACCAAATCGGCCTCCACAAAAATATTTTGAAACCACTATGATTTTGCTCAAATGTCTAAGAGAAAGGCTTTACAATCAAGTACAAGAACATTCATCAAATATTTCCAAGAGTTTTCTTCAAAATTTTCTTTTTATTGCCAAAGATCCAAGAGCCAAAAGTCCATTGCAATGAGTGAGATATTGAATAAATATATCCTCACAATACAAAAACCCTAAACCCAAAAAGATGGAGGGTTAGTATCAAAAGATAATACATCAATATCAACGGGAAATAATGCGCCAGACAATATACATGAGATCACTCAAAGAGGGGAATGCAATTTCCTCAATGATGCCTGGGGGGGAACATAACATAAGATACGACATGGTACAACATAATCACATAAGAGAGGGGGGATAGGAGGTCCAAAGTCTCTCCACCAACATCCCCTAGTACATCAACATAAGATACAACATGTAATAATCATGGCACAACTAGGAAATGTGCCCCCTCTATGGAAAATGACACCCCCAAGGAGAAGAATAAAATCGCGTGGACCCCAAAAAATGATGTAGATCATGTTGGAAGGTGTCTAGAGCATCAATATAATCCATCGAATAAACATCATGCCATTTCCTTTCCCCATTAAGCCAAATCGAATTCCTTGCTAGCCATTCTCACCTTTTTTATGCAAATTTTTTATGGTACTGTGTTGCTGGAAAATAAAATGGACATATCATCAAGTACTTGTGCCCAGAAATGAGATCTAAGTGCACCAATGGACTTACAATGTCTAAATCCACTAGGAATGAGTACAGATACACCATATGTCCATCAAGAAATACATTTGGAAGCTCATCCATGCTAGAATAATAAAAATATGGCCTGTAAACGCTAATAATAATAAAAATAATGCAAGCCACCATGGAAAATCACTGTCTGGTGCATGGAACCATATAATGAACATCAAAGGGAACTGAATAACCAAAATTGAACTCTGCCGACCAAATTCATCCCAGACCCTGCTATTGACTTGGTCAAACTGGTTTGACCATGTCACAAATGATCAAAATAATGACCCAAACTGAGAACAATTGATCCTACATGTACAGATGCATGAAATATGCTCCCTTATTTATATTAGTAGAAATACTAAAGAATTAAGCAACATTATAATGGTGACCATAAATAAAAATCATCCACAGTAAGTCTAAATCAAAGCAATACATCACTCCAAGTAAAAGCATCAAGTGTATACTCATTTACAGACTTGACCATTTTGTTAGCTATGGGTGAGATGGATGAAGCAAGGCTAGGATAAGTGGATTTTGTTATAATTTGCACTTGAATAGTAGTTATGTTAGATTATTAAACAAATTCTACTATATCACAATAAACATAAGCAATATGATCACTGAAAGATAGACAAGCACAACATACACAAGAGTTTATCCTGGGATAACCCTCTAGGGGAAGAAAACCCAGTAGAACTTCTTCAATATAGATTCTGTCAACAAGTACAATGTCAATACAGTGAAGAGCTAAATCTCTCACATACAAAGATTCCCCAAGAATAAAAGATACAAGGGCAAGATAAGATAGAACCCCAAACATAATATTCCTCCAGCTGCAGCTACTCTCCCATGCTCACTTATTCACTTGCTTGAGCGAAATTATGATGATCCAAATGAGAGATTCGACCCCCTTATTTATACACTTGTCTAGCTGAATTTTTCACTATAGGGCCAGCTTCAATGGGGCAGTTTTACCCATTGTTTAGGGAAGACTGCCCATTGTTCGGGGAAGTTTTACCCATTGACTTTTGTGGAGCCGAGTGTATTTTCACTTATTTTTATAGGGTTTTTACATGATCAAATACAATATGAATATCTTCCGAAGGAATATAATAAGAATATATTATGAAGTTACCTAATCTTCAACACTCCCTCTTAACAAGGAAGGTATTCTTCTGACACGAACATCATCATTGTTGCTACAAACTCTGTACTCTAACCATTTACTTGTGACATCTCTCGAATCTATACATCACTAGAAGTTATGTATGAGCAAACCATCATCTCAATCATGCATTAGTCACTATCATACATCAGGGGGCATCACAATAGCAACACATTAGCAAGCCAAGAGTGCATATTACGTCATTAGGAGACTTCGTCTAGCTCACACAGAATCTAGACACACACATCTGACTAGATACACAACTTGATTGGATACATATACATGGTTGGATACACATACTCAGTTTGATACACATACTCATTTGGATACACATACTCAGTTGGATACACATACTAAGTATGGTCATGCTCTCCAGTCTGCCAACGTATGGTCACGTTCTCCAGTCATCACAAGTATGGTCACTCTCTCCAATATGCCAGGGTATGGTCACTCTCTCCAATCATCGCAAGTATGGTCAATCTTTCCAACCTTCCAGAGTATAGTCACACTATCCAACCATCCAAGTATGCTCACACTCTCCAATCATCACAAGAGTTGGTCACTCTCTCCAGTCATCTCACACTAGCTCCAATTGGATACTCAACTCAATTGGATACACATACAAAGTATGGTCACACTCTCCAGTCATCAAGAGGTGGTCACTCGCTCCAGTTCTCATAGAGTCTAGTAATCCGTGCCTGTAAATGACCACCTCCTACTACCGCACCGTTCAACTACAGCCCACCGGATTGCATATGTGACTCATCCCTTCCTCTTACAAGGGACATCTCTCTACATCATGCCAAGCTTGTCCTTGAAGTACTCAAAATTCAATCTCGACAGAGGCTTGGTCATCACATTGGATGTATGCTCGTCCGTTGCAATATACTGGAGCTTCACTGATCCCTTCTGTACCATATAAAAAATGTAATGGTACCTGATCACGATATGCTTCGAATTGTCATGAAACATTGGGTTCTCAGACAACTTCATGCAACTCTGGTTGTCATAGAAAATAAAATTCACCTCTAACTCGAGATCAAACAACCCTACAATTAACTTTCGAAGCCACATTACTTCATTGCGAGCTGAACATGTTGTAATATATTCTGCCTCGGCTATACTGAGTGCCACACTAGTCTGCTTCCTACTGAACTAGGAAATCATGGCTTATACCAAACTGAAGCAACATCCTGAAGTACTCTTTATGTCTGTGACACTACTGGCCCAATCTGAAGCATCATAGACTTGCAGGATAATATTCTGATCTGACACATATTTGATTCCATAATCAAGTGTACCCTTCAGGTATCTCATCACATGCTTTGCCGCAATAAGGTGAGCATGTCTCGACTTGACCATGTACTGACTCAAAGTGTTCACCGCAAAGCATATATTAGTTCTATCAATGAACCAATCACTAGCAACTTCAAGTTTGATTCCATTGGTGTGGCCATGGCCTTACAATCCAACATCCCAAATCTGTTCAAGATCTCCACAACATATTTTCCTTGGCTAAGGAAAATCTTATCTAGACTCTTACACACCCTCTAGACCTAAGAAACAGTGCATCATACCTAGGTCTTCCATATTGAACTCTGTGACAAGTTTCTTCTTAGTTTCTACAATGAGCTTCTCATCTCCTGTTAGAAATAGGTCATCTATATATAGTATCAATATCACTGGATTCCCATTGATCCACATCATAGTTGGCATTGTTGTCGAATGCTAACATCGGCTGCGACAAGTCATCGATGTCGATACAACTTCGACAAGTTTCGACGACATGACTTCGACAAACTCAGCAACTCCGAAAGGTTCTGATTTTGACACAACTCCAATAAGTCTTCACTTCGACATACTACGACACACTTCGCACCTTCAGCATGTTTATAAACCTCACAATTTTGCGACATCGACATGTAGCGTCGACATGCGACCAACGACTATCGAACTTTGACAGACTGTCTCTCTGTCTTCTAGTCTACTGTAACGGTTGAACTGTTGAACTGTTCTAACTTCTTCTTTGTAACTGAACGTAACGGAAAGGCACCCAAGCGTCTCAAAATTCTATATAAGCATGTATAATATTGTAACATACATCAATATATCTACTTACAACTAATAGAGAAGAACAATTCGCATTCCTACATATTGTCTGTGCATATTTGTGTTTATCTGTGTAGTGTAATCCTGCTTTCTCTCATTCTGCTTCTTAAGCTTCCGCCATAACAGAGCCGATTCATTCAGTCGAACTGTTGTCCCCCTCGTGCTTACTGGACACGACCTGGATCATTGGTATCAGATCACTCAACTTTGTTCGTGCTTAAGTTCTGCGTATACACTTCTCTCGAAGTTACCGACTTATGCCGGTTCAAACTCGCTCGCAATCTCAGAAATCCATGAAGATGCTAATGACAAAAGAAACAGACGATAGGCATGCAACCGATGAGACAACACAACTTATTGAGCAAGCTATGGCTCGACAACGAACTGAAATGTTCTCCCAGTTCAATGAAATTCTTATGTGATTTGCTTCGACATCTGGAGGATTTTCGACGAGAACTCACTCCGATAAAATCAGCCCCTTCAAAGTGCAAATGAATTTGTACATACTGAATCTTTAAGGAAATATTGACGTGGAATTTGTCGACAATTGGGTAATACAATTGGAATCCTATTATGCTATGAATCAACTCTCAGAAGATGAAAAGATCACCATTGCATCCTTAAAGATGTCAACATATGTGCACTGCTGGTGGGAGAACCTCTCGACAAAGATGGAGAAAAGCGGAGACCCCATCGACACATGGGATAAATTAGTCGAACACATTCGAAAGGAATTTTACCTGCCCAAATACCTCAAGCAGCAGTATAAGAAGTGGAAACAGCTAAGGAAATGGAAATACCAATCAATACAGAGTTACACCGATGAGTTCTACCGACTCATGGCTAGACTTGGCATCCAAGAAGAAGTGAAATTGCTTGTTCTGATGTACATCAGTGGATTGTCCCAGTACATCCAGCAGGAGATGGAATTTCTGACTGTCAATACGCTTGTAGATGCATTCCACTACGCCAACAAGATGGAAACCAAGTAGAAAGGGAAAGCACACTTCACGACAAAGCCGACATCAAGATGACCACCTGACAAGAAGGCACTATCCGAATTCGACAAGTCGAAATATTCTCAGCCGCAACCACCAAATCCATATCACGAGAATAATTCTTTTCACAAGAGGGAACATATAAAACAACCACTGGCTGTAAAATGGTGCGATTACCACCACTCATATTGGCATGATACATTTGAATGCAAAGTTCAGAAAACATTTTTTACGAAAGTGTCGACCTCCGATGCGTTCGAAAAGATGGTGGAAGAATTTGATCCAGACGCAACGACCCTTTTGATATTGACCACTCCAGGAGCCTCGACTATCATCGACGAGGAGGAACGAGAACACCTGTTCCATACACAGATATGGGTCTAGAGCAACCCATTACATCTGATTGTGGACAACGGTAGCCAGAAAAACTTCATTTTTGAATATATCGTAAAGAAACTAGGTCATGTTGCCACTCTGCATCCTCAGCCTTACAACATCGGTTGGATGAAGGATGGACAAGAACTACAAATCACTTGACAATGTAAGCTCGCCTACTTCATACATCCTTTTGAAGATGAAGTACTCTGCGATGTGGCACCACTCTCCGTAGCCGACACCCTGTTTGGGAAACCTTATCTCTGGGATAGACATGGAAGTTATCAGTCATGACCTCAGAAGGTGATTGTCAGAATCCAAAATCGATGGTTCAACATACCAGAGCATCAACCTACACCAACGATTGCACTGATATCTTCCAAACAGACAAAGAAGCTCATCAATCATGCTCATAAGTTCGCATTAATCATGATCAAGCCGCAACATTCTAAGAATACCGCAGCGACAAGTCAAGTCACCGACCAATGTAGCTCTCGACAGAAGTAGCAAGTTGATCATATTCTTGATGAGTACCAGAACCTATTTCATGCTCCCGATGGAGTACCTCAACATTGTCAGGTAAAACACTCCATTGAACTTGTTCCTGGTTCTTCTTTTCCTAACGCATTTGTTTATAGAAGATCCATTCTCGAAAATGAAGAGATTCGTAGACAAATCCAAGAATTATTCGACAAAGGTCATATCCGCCCCAACTCCTCTCCTTGTGGAAGTCTAGTTGTCCTAGTTCCGAAGAAAGATGGGACTTGGTGCATGTGCATCGACTACAGAGCTCTCAACAAAATTTCAGTAAAGAATCGCTATCCTCTGTCATGGATAGACGAGCTCATTGACTGTCTAAAAGGTGCTAAATTATTTACTAATGTCGAACTCAAGTTGGGATACCATCAGATTCCAATTGAGCCCTCAAATGTGTGGAAAACTTCTTTCAAGACCAAGGAAGGATTGTTTGAATGGTTAGTCATGCCTTTTAGCTTAACCAATGCACCTGCGACCTTCATGCGACATATGGATAACCTTCTTCGACCTTTCATCATCAAATGGGTCATTTTCTATCTCGATGACATATTGATTTTCAGTCGATCATGGGAAGAACATGTCGGACATCTTCGACAAGTCCTCGACACTCTCCAGCAACATCGAATCTATCTGAACATGGACAAGTTCTCTTTTGCGATGACCAACATCAAATATTTGGGGTATGTAATTGACTCTGCAGGCATTCACGTCGATCCAGACAAAGTACAGATCCTCAAATATTGGCCCATTCCTAGAAGCATTCAAGAACTAAGAAGTTTTCTTGGTTTGGTGAATTTCTATCGACGGTTCATACTCGGCTTCAGTCACATAGCTTGGCCCTTGAATCAGTTGACGAAGGGAAGTGGGAAAACTGTCTTCCAATGGACAACAACACATCAAGCATCTTTTGAACAGCTCAAGCACAAGCTTTGCACTGCACCAATACTTGTGTTACCTGATTTGCATCAACCCTTTGAGATTGAGACGGATGCATCGGACGATGCCTTGGGCGCAATGATCACTCAGTGTGGTCACCCAGTCTCTTTTCATTCCGAGACTTTTAACGACATAGTTAGAAGATACTCGACGTAGGAAATGGTCATTCCCACTGATCACAAGCCTCTACAGTTCGCTCCGACACAATAAAAGTTGTAGACAAACCGAAAACTCAAGTGGATTAATTACCTACAAATATTCTAGTTGGTGATTAAGTATCAAAAAGGTAAAGTTAACGACATCGCCAATTTGCTTAGTCGACCACCCATTACTCTCCTTCTAACAATGATGAGTATGCAGGGATATGACACGACCACTTGGCAACAGTTGTATGAGGACGACAATGAATTCTTAGCATTATATCGATAGTTACAGACTAACAAGTTGTCGACCTTTGACTACTTCCTGAAAGACACCTTGATATACAAGCTTGGACAACTTTGTGTACCGACCGGTGAGCATCGACATCAACTCATTTGGGACGTGCACTACAACAAGACTGCATGACACTTTAGAGTAGCAAAGACACTTGCTATTTTGTAGAAGTATTTCTTTTTTCCTACACTTAAATTCGACGTCAACAAGTACATTTGATCATGCATGGTTTGTGCCATTGCTAAACCGCCTAATTGACGACAGGGATTGTACACACCTTTGCCAGTTCCTAGTTGACCATGGGAATATGTTTCTATGGACTACTTGATGAGTTATCCTTCTACCAAACATCATCATGACGCAATATTATTAGTAGTCGAACGATTTTCCAAGATGGCCATTCTCATACCATGCAATAATACCACGACAGCGCAACAGACCGCTCAACTCTTCTTTACACATGTTTGGAAACACGTTGGTTTACCAACGACCATCATTTCCAACCGACATGCCAGATTCGTCAGCATCTTTTGCAAAACCCTTTGGCAACAGCTAGACACACGACTCTCATTGTCGACAGCTTTCCATCCTTAGATGAAAGTTTATAATCGCTTGGTCATACAACTGCTTTGCATGTACAACCACAAGCATCGACGCACATGGGATGAAAGTCTTCCATACATTCAACACAACTACAATAGTGCTCAGCACAGATCTATAAGAAATAGTCTATTTGAGATCTATTATGGATTTCAACCCTTAGAGCCTATCGACTTGATCGGCTCCTCGACACAGTCGAGCGACACGGACTACAAGCGGCAAGAAGTTGACAAAGAATTCAAGTTTCAAGAACAGATTTGTGACATCCACCGACAAGCACATGACATGTTGCATAGAGAAAACGAGAAAGCTAAGGCCCGACACGATAAGAATCGTATCCCTCATTCATTCCAAATTGGGGATAAGGTCTGGTTACATCTTAATAAGGAGCGCTTCATTGGTCCTTTCAAGAATCTCAAACATTTGCGATATGGTCCATACAATATTCTTCAGCAAATTGGCGAAAATGCTTTCCAGCTCGACATTCCTGTGTGCCTTAGTCTACATCATGTCTTTAATGTGGATCTACTTCGACCATACCATGCACCACTATTGGAACAGAACGACTTGCAAACAACAGAACCCGAAGACATCCATCCAGATGTTTAGGAGCCTCTTCCTTGTGACACCATCATGGGACGACGAGTAGGCCTTACAAGGACGAACACAATTCCCTTGTTTCATGTTTCCAAAGTTGTCCAACTCCCATCTCAAGGAAAGTGGTACTCTATTACTGAAATAACCGACAAGTTTCCTCACCTTCGCGAGCAAACAATGAGGACCATTGTTTCTTAAGGAAGGAGGTATGATCCACATCGCAGTTGGCATTGTTGTTGAATTCTAACATCGACTGCGACAAGTCATCAATGTCGATACAACTTAGACAAGTTTCGACTCGACATGACTTCGACAAACTTAGCAACTCCGACAAGTTCCGATTTCGAGAAAACTCCAATGAGTCTTGACTTTGACATACTGTGACACACTCCGCACCTTCGACATGTTCAACAACCTCACAGTTTTGCGACATCGACATGCAGCGTCGACATGCGACCAACGACTATCGAACTTCAACAAACTGTCTCTCTGTCTTCCAGTCGACTGTAACGGTTGAACTGTTGAACCGTTCTAACTTCTTCTTTGTAACTGAACGTAACGGGCAGGAACCCAAGCCTCTCAGAATTCTATATAAGCATGTATAATATTGTAACATACATCAATCTATCTATTTACAACTGATAGAGAAGATCAGTTCACATTCCTGCATATTATCTGTGCGTATTTGTGTTTATCTGTGTAGTGTAATCCTTCTTTCGCTCATTATGCTTCTTAAGCTTCCGCCATAACAGAGCTGACTCATTCAGTTGAACTGTTGTCCCCCTCGTGCTTCTTGGACATGACCTAGATCACCCATCCTCAACCTTGTAGCAATGTTTGGAGTCTACTTTACTCTTGGTAAAACCCAAGCTCGTCAGAAAACCATTAATCCTGTTGTACCATGTCCTGGGTGCCTGCTTCAATCCGTATGTTATCACTCTACAAACTCCATTGGCTATGCAAGGAAGGGGCAGAGGTAACTATTTCAAACCAACTTGTAGACTGAAAGCTAGCCCTTCCAATCCAGAGAGGGATCTCTTTTACAACTCAGTTTCCAGATTCTATCTTTCAATGGATGGTTGTGTAATCAAGGCAATGGCTCGGTCTTTGAGGGTAGATTAGGGTTTTGGGTGTTTTGAAGTGGTGGGATCAAGAGAAAATCCCCATTGGGAATGGAGTCAACAGGCTGGAAAAAAATCATAAGGGTGATCAATGACTGGTTGTAGCATGCTCAAGGAAGTAGAGGCAAGATAGCCAATATCTCCTAGTCAATTAGATTGTTGGGGTATGGGGGCAGAATTGAGGCAAACAATTCATTAAATAAGATCATCGAATGATGAATTCTACCTTAACTTTGGAGGAAATAATAACAAAATATTGTTTGAAAATATTGAAACAGAGCATTAAGCTAAGGATGAATTCTGAATACAATAATTTCATTCAAACATTGAAGATAACACATAAAATGGAAAAGCTCGGAAAGACACGCATTCATGAAGGATAACACAGACTAAGAAAGATAGACACATGAATCTATGGTAAAAGAATTCAGTACTTATGCATTGGTATATTTCATTAAACTTAGAAAGCCAACAAGAATCTAATGTTCAAGATTTTTTTCTCTCCAAAATCCCAACCCTTGGATCTTCTAAAAACTTTCCATATATAGGCTTACAATTATTATGCATTAAAGAGAACCCTAAAGCCTTTCGGTTGTTATTAAAAATAGTAAATGGCCACATAACCACCATGTGTGTAAATTAACTGAATTCCAAACTATGACTCACAAACTGTTGTCTATTTAATTGATGGTGAAGCAAAGAAGAACCGGTTGCTAACTGACTGATAATGAAACTGAGAAACAAGCCAACTGTCTCCTCCACTCGTTCAGATTGTCTCGGCATAGATTAGACTCTTATGAGATTCCCACAATCTAGGGATTAAATTGATTATGTCCATCTCAAAAACTACTGTAGCGTACTCCAGTTGTTTTCCATAATATGCACTGTAGAAGTTAAGTTCCGGAACTTTCACAGTGCACTCCAGTTATTTTCCATAATACGTGCTGCAAAAGTTAATTTCTAGAACTTTCGCAACACACTTAAGTTATTTTCCATAATACGTGCTGTAGAAGTTAAGTTCCATAACTTTCGCAACGCACTCTAGTTATTTTCCATAATACGCGTTGTAGAAGTTAATTTCCAGAACTTTCGTAGTGCACTTCTCTGTTTTTGGTGCGTCGACACTACGAGAGTTCTGGAAACTACCGAAACTATAGGGTTTCACATCATCACCTTTAAACTCCTTTCCGGGGGCTAAAAATAATTGTTATTTGTCTTCTTTTATGTCTGATGTTCATCCATGCATGTGCCCATAAACTTCCACTATTTCAAACCATCAAACAAAATTGAAACCCTAATGAAAACCCTAATACTAGAGCTTCGCGTGAGCAGGGACCCGGTGGCATATTACCTTTTCTGATCAGATTGCTTCCTTTGAGTAATACTCGAGTGTTTTGAGTACTCACCTCCCCCAAGTAACAGGTACCAATTTTCCCAAAATTAGGGTTTATCTTTAGGGAACCCTAGATATCCAAAATGTAAATTTTCGAGACCTACCTGTATTCAATACAAACTGTGGTTGGGATGTGAGAAAGGCGTCATTGTCCTTGAGAAGCCACTTTGGATAGGATCTTTAGGTTTCTCTCTTACGCTTCTCCTCTTTTGAAAAGCTGCAATTATTCTCTAAGTGCCCTATTTTCTGCTTGTAATTATTTGTTCCTTTTGTATAGGTTTTGTAGCTATTTCCCGAAGGGAAATCCTATTTTCAATCTCCTTTTAGTGTTATATAACATGCCTTCTATCAAATATAGCTCCTTTGTCAACTTCCCCTTGTATTTTCTGCTTTCTTCCTCGATTCACATCTTTGCTTCCCTTGCCTCTTGTAGTTGGGATTTCAATTGGTTAATCTCGGACTCTGCATCATCTCTTTGTGTAGAGGGCTGGGATTTAGGCGTTTCTTCATCGTCCAACTGAATGGGAGATTCAGGGAGAGTGTGAGGGGGAGTTTAACGGTAGTTGTGAGAGTTTCCTCACCTATGGGAACCATCTTTTTAATTGCTGACCTTCAATTCTCAACTAAAAATCACCCCTTTTTGTAATATGGATGACACTTGACTTCCAAAAAAAAAGAAAAACCTAACCTAGAATGACCAAGGGAGTGGATGATGACCATGAGTTAGGAGATCATACCCCTGTGCATGCTTAATTTCTAACACCTTACAAAGCCTTCTTCAAATTGCACACATGTGTCTTCCTATCCTGTGTCTCGAATCACAATGGTAGCTCCACATACACTTCTTCTTCTACTACACCATTGACGAAAGATGTCTTCACGTCCAACTGGTGTACCTTCCACTTCATCACTGTGGATAGTGTAAGTATATCTATAATCAAAGTGTATCTTGCTACATGAGCAAAATGTCTCGTCATAATTGGCTCTCTCTTTCTTAGATAACCATGAACCTTTCCTTGTACTTCTGTAGTATGCTTTATTTTGTAAATCTATTTGAAGGTCACTGCTGAACAGTCATCACGTGTTCTTCAGAACAAGTCTTATTATCCTTCTCTTGTAGGTCATAGCACATGATCTTTTTTATTTTCATGTTTTTTGTAGGCTCCCTCTTGATTTCTGCCTCCTTGTAGAAGTTACTGGGGTTTCTAGAAGCGTACTCTGCTCCATTGTCTAATTCTGAAGACCTTGATCTTCTTCTTCGTCTAGTCCAGAACTTGCTAAAGTCTTCACCCTTGGTCCTCATGCATTGGATCCAAGATATCTTGTTGCTTTGATGTCACTTCTTGGAAACGAACTCTTCACGTTCTTGCCTCGTGCGCATACCTTGCATGTACCATTATGATCTACTTGGTTTCATAGTGTTATGTATCATGGCTTGTTCAATTTTCACAAGCCTCCATATTGTTCTCCACTTACAACTGCATCATCAATAGTCTTTCCTCTTGGCCACATAAGAACTTGGACATCAACAAAAGAAAATATGAATCCTTTCTTATCCAATGATGAAATGGATAGAAGATTCTTCTTCAAACCAGGTACATATAACACATCCTTCATCTTTATAGGCTTTCCAAAATCCAACCTGTAGGAAGATTCTCCTATACCTTTAATGGGATAGTGATAATCATCTCCAAGCTTCACCTTATGAGGTGAGCCTTTCTAAGTCAAACTAGTGAGAGACTCTTTGAAACATGTCATGTGCTTATATGCACCACTATCAACAAGCCAAGTATCACTCTGTAAGAGTGGAAACCAAAACATATTCTTCTTCACTTAACCAATCTTCTCTTTCCTTTTTTATGAACATGTTCATCGTCTTCTGCGGCATAAGAATGATACCTCTTATTCTTTACTTTCTTGACTTGATATTTTGCATGGGGACAATTCCTTGCAATGTGTCCCATCTCTTGGTAGTTGTAACATCTGACTGTTGAATAATATTTATGGGACCTGTGAGACTTATGATACTTCTTGGGTTTCTTGTGAGAGTGATCTTCCTTCTTTAACTTATCTTTCTTCGTATGTTCTTCCAATGCTTGGTCATCATCCTCACCCAACTTTTCTTCTCTTGCTACCAATCTAGCTTCTTCTTGAGTGCATTCTTCCCATAACTTGCTAAAATTTGTTAGTTTCCTCCTAGAACATATTCCTTGAATAAATGATTCCCATGACCTTGGGAGACCATTTAATGTGGTCATTACCACTTCAACTTCTTCAACTCTATCTCCAATGGCTTCAAGTTGTTCTTTGATTTGATATACCCTTGCGAAGTAAGACTGGATTGTCTATGAGTTTTGCATATTTACACTCTCAAGTTGAGTTCTGAAGGTCATATTCCAGTTGATGTTATTCCCTTCATATAATATGGTCAATGCATCAAACATCTCCTTGGGAGTCTTCAAGGATGAAACATGAGAAATCAAGTGATCCTTAATAGAATCAACAATAATCCTTTTATCCCTAACAATATTCTTCTTATGTCTTGTTTTGTATTCCTCTTCCTTTGGCTCTACAACTTCTTCCTCAACATCCTTCTCCAAATCATTTTCTTCTAGAATGAGAAGCATTCTATACTTCCATGCTCGGAAGTTATCAGCTCCTTCAAGCTTCACATCAAGCTTGTTGTTGCTTGACATATTTGATAATTTAATACGAGAACCTCAAATGGAAATAAGATTATAGAACTTACCAATTGAGATGCTCTTCCAGGTCCTTCCGAAATCTGCTAACTTAGTGTTTTTAAGAGAAACCCTAATTTTACAACTTGTAGATCTTGGAATTTTCATCCAAAGAAAAGATGCGCCTCCCCAAGGTGAGTTGAGCAAGTGTCCTTTTCTTATGAAACTGTGGACAAAATTTCCAAAAATATGATGCCCTAGTTTTCTCGGGCAGTAGTGATAGGGTCAAAATTGAAAATTCTCTAATTTGATATCTCCCACCATAGGAAGACGTGCCCTCATAGGGTGAATTTATTTGGCCTCCTTTTCAAGCTGATATGTGCATGGAAGTGCCAAAACAGTAAACCCTAGTTTCCGACTTTTGACAATTTTAGTTGTACAATGGCTTCTTTCAGTATGGCTCTGAAACCATGTTAGAATTTGCACTTGAATAGTAGTTATGTTAGATCATTAAACAAATTCTATTGTATCACAATAAACATAAGCAAAAGGATTAATGAAATATAGATAAGCACATCATACACAAGAGTTTATCCTGGGAAACCCTCTAGGGGAAGAAAACCCAACAGAACTTCTTCAATATAGATTCTGTCAACAAGTACAATTTCAATATAACAAAGAGCTAAAGATATCACATACAAAGATGCCCCAAGAATAAAAGATATAAGGACAAGATAAGATAGAACCCCAAACATAAGATTCCTCCAGCTGCAGCTTCTCTCCCATGCACACTTATTCAATTGCTTGAGCGAAATTATGATGATCCAAATGAGAAATTTGACCCCCTTATTTATACACTTGTCTAGCTGAATTTTTCACTATAGGGCCGACTTCACAGGGGTATTTTTTCCCATTGTTTGGGGCAGACTTCCCAATGTTTGGGGCAATTTTACCCACTGACTTCTGTGGAGCTGACTTGTCTATTTTCACTTATTCTTTTAGGGTTTTTACATCATCAATTACAATATGAATATCTTTCGAAGGAATATAATAAGAATATCTTCCGAAGTTACCTAATCTTCAATAGATTTGACTTGACAAACTCAACACTATGATTTCTCAAACATGAGGGAAAGGGGAAACCACTTATACATATGCTGGATAGAATACACTAGGGAATGGCGGAGCCTCACAAATGGGTAGAGTGCTTAGAAAGCTTCCAATAGACTCTAGACAAGCATCCTTTATTGTATTTGATTCATTTTCCATCTTTTTGCACATTTAGAATTTAACATTTAACATTTAATTCTTTGATCATCTTTCACTAGCTAGCCTTCAAGAGCAGGTGCCCTGAATAGCATTGCGGGCCTCAGATAATGACTCGTTATTACCACAATTTCCTGCCACCGTCCATAGGTGCTATGGAGTTACCACCCTGTTGCCCTGTAGGGGAAAGCTGACTTACATCATACAAGCGATGAGTGCTCGTCCCTTGGCCACTGAATAGCTACATACGATTTTTATTTGTTTGCTTAGTGTTTAAAATCACTTTTGTTGCTGAATTTTTGCATCCATTTAGATATAGCGTTTATGCATTTCGATGCTTTTATGGGAGTACTTGTTTTCGAGGACTAAGGGAGAACATTTCGGTGACACTAGCCACATAACCGATCCACCTGGCATCATACAAGCATACTAGAAGGGACTAGGCCACACACTCCAGATCCGAGACACAAAGTAAACATGGAGTTTATCCAACATAGAGGCATATGTGGGGAGAGTCATCGATCTCACTAGTCAAAGTACAAGTCGGGATCAATCCAAAAACATAATATAATGGATGGATGGAGACAATGAAAGGTGATTCCATGACTAGCAAAGTCAGTAGGGAATGACCACGTCCATACTATGACAAGGGAAAATACCAATGAGTATACACAAGAACCTCTCACTCAAAGAGAATCAATCACTTCTACTGTAGACCATCATTACAAAACAAATAAATAAGATCACCAATGCATAACCACCATATACTTAGTCCAACTACTAAGATAAGTAAACGAGCAAAATAAACATCCAAGTACAATAACCATATACTTGCTGGTTCCTATACTTGTAACTGCAACAGTAAACATTTGAGAGGCACTGGAATACTGCTACTGTGTGCATCCTGGGGAACCATAATCATCCATATTTGATTTGTCAAGGTGAAAAAAGGCTAACTTGGTCTCCAACTTGGGGTCATAAGACTCAGTGCTGGCATGAAACTGATTACATATATGCTTTGGGTCCACTGAATATAAGAGTGATCGTCATCAAAATGATCGTCTTCTACTGATCTCGTGCATAGAATAGCATAAGATTGGCTCAAAAATGTGCTCAATATTGGTTTTCAATCATGGTAGCTCCCTCCTACTATGTATGTGACAACAGGCCCATATGAGGTAGAAGCGTTGATGCTTCTTGTTATTGCTCATGGTCATCAGTAGTATTAGATTCTACATAGCCTCTCGTGCTAAATGGACTCTTTCTTGACATGTGAAAATAACTTTGATTCATCATAGAATATCAAGTTATTGATATTTTTTTTTGTGAAAAAAAATGTTGGTATATTGATATGTATATGACAACTGCATGACATAATAATTTTGATAAAGTGGTATTTTGACGATTTTTGACATTAATTTAGATGCCATGTATGAAATAGGGGTTTATCCATGTGTACATCGCATAGAGTATAGTTAGAATTTGTGTGTAATTCTAGGATATTAACTATATTTAACCAGGGAAAATTTTAAGAATCCCCCCTAAATTTCTATATATAATAAATGGGTGAATCCCCATGATATATAGGAAAATATGAAGGGTAATTTATCAATGTTATATTGTGTATATATAATTTTTTGGCGAATCTCTCATTGAATTATATAATTTTGTAAATTCTTTGCGAATGTTTTAGTAAATAATAAAATCTTGTAAAATATTGGTGAAGCTTTCACTAAATTATAAAACCTTGTGAAGTCTTGGTGAATCTTTCAGCAAGTTTCTTCTTGGCAAGTCATGGCCCCATGCATTCCCAATTACACAGCTATAAATGAAGTCCCATAACCCAAGCATGATGCCCCAAACAACCACAAAAACATTATTTCCACATTGTCAATCTCAAGCTTCACAATCCCCATGTTTCTTAGGGAAACTTTGGATATGAGGTGATGGGATTTAGAACCCTCCTAGATGAAAATGGGTCACTATAATACCTTATAGTAAATATCAACTGCCCTTCTCATGTGGACATTAAGAAAGTTGCAAAATGAGATTCAACCCATAAAATCTGGACGAATGTAACTTTGTCTTCGATTTACATGATCGATAGAAGGTGAAAGAGCCTCTAGCAACTGCCATTTCTAGAAATCAGGGGCGAATGGGAGCTACCTAGTGATTTTTGTGGGCTAACAGAGGTTTAAATCCATTTTTAGAAGGGCTAAATTGTTTTTTTTATCTTGGCTCCCCTTTTTAAATTCGATGGGATAACCTCCTATTCATTGAAAATAAATAAATAAAATGTGGGCTAATCATTCCTAACGGGTGCTTAATAAAAAATTATCCCATTAAAAATTTAAAACCCTTAAATTTATCCCATGGGCTAAGATTAGCCCCTAACATTTTCCTTGTATTTAACATCGACGAATCTCACTTTCTTTTAGAGTGCCCTGCATACATCCACATTCATTCGAAGTTTCATAGTCTTTGCTACAATTCTAATCTCCATGATTTTTTAACATGTCAAAACTATAGTGACATAGGAACACTTCTTTCTCAGCTTTTCAATCATAGGAATCAAATTTTATAGAAATCCAGTTAATTCCTTTATCTTTTCTTAAAGTCCCATAGACCAAATAGATCTCAATAGACATTAATCATCATCCATCAAAAAAAATTCCATAAACTGTTATCACATTATAAAAAAAAATTAGCCAAAATAGAATCCATCTTTGTAAATTTCCAATATCAATGAAGTGGCTTCTCTTATATTATTTGTTCATCTATGTTGGGGATAAAGGTTCAGATCCTTTATATTAAAGTGTGTATTTAGACTATGTTGATTGAGATCGACTTTCCATTTAGGAGAGTCACTAACATGTATGTGTGAGTTTCGTGAGAAGTTATTTGAAATCTTAGAGATAATGGTTTATGCTTTATGATTGATTTCGTTGGTTCGAATTTCATATTTTCTTTCAAGTATACATCACCTTTATAAATTATTATAAATAAATAATTCAACTTTATAAAAAAATTAATACCAAAAACATATTTAAATAAAAAATGTTTACATGTGGTCCATTGGTTGTAGCTTGGGTGGTTGGGAGGAATGTTGTTACCCTCCCCACCCAAGTTCAATTCTTGTAAGTGACATATTGCTCTTGTTGAGCCCATGTTGTAATGATTGTAATTCGTGCCACCTTGATTCTCTAGAATAGCAGATGGTGACCATTTCCCAGGTGGACTAGCCCTCTAACAAACGACGAACCACCTTTTCAAAAAAAATATTTACATGTATTTATAAAGTTTTTTTTAACTTTCTGCTACGTTTTTTTAACTTACATAATAATTAAATAAATAAATTATTACAATAAAAAATATGTAATTAATATTAATTGTATTTAATTTTTACACATGCAATTATAATATTAGGGGAGTATTCATGTTGAACTAAATTTTTTCATAATTATATCCCTCACATTCACGATCTAGAAAACGTGGTTTAAAAATTATTTAAGTTATAAGATTTTTTTAAGTCGAGTGGTTAAAATATAATAGTTAATAGTATAATTAAAAATTAATATTATATAATTAAAATAGTTATAATTAGAATATTTAATTATTAGTAAGAAAAATTCAAAATATTGTGTTATTAAATTCTTCGTTTGGTTATTAAATTATATATTTGTATTTAATTTTAAAATTAATTAATAAATTTAATTTAGATAAATTAAATCTTAATTTATATCTATCAAATATAAAAAAATTAAAAGGAAAAAAATATAAATTAAATTAAATTTAAAAAATTTACAATATAAAAATTATGACAAAGGCTTATAAGCAAATCCAAATAACAATCATGTATATGATCATTCTATTTATGAGGCTATCTACTTATCTTACACTGATTTTCTTGATAAATGGTGGTACAAAAAATGATGGAAATGGTCTTTTCGACTGAAGTTGAAGTGTTTTCTTTGGCTCTGCTCTGAAAATAAGATCTTAAAATTTAGTGAAAAGAGGTTGGCAAGGACTTAACCTAAGTATTTTATGTCATAGTGATGTTGAATCAATCCAACATCTATTTGTTTCTTGCTCTGTTGCTAAGAATATTTGGAGATTGGTCTCTAATGATCTCCAAATTAATGCTCCCTAGGACTCCTTACCATTGGTTCAGATTATGGAGATATGGACTACTAAAATGAAAAAGTTCAAAGAACGTCCTGGTTTTATATGTTTGGGTATTTGGAGATATAGAAATGATACCCTTTTCAATAACAAGAAACAAAACATAAATTTTGTCTGCTCTAAAATATTGGCATACTTTCTGGAACATTGCAGAGGGGATAGGAAACATAGACATAGAATCTATAAAGATCATGTTCTTGTCGAAAATTTACCTATTGGTTTTTTTGATGGCTCTACACAATATGGTCATTGTGGGGGAGTATGATTATAAAAATCAAGGAGGATTCTCTATATGGATGGGATGTGGATATGGGACCAACACTAGAGTAGAACTGTTGGCTCTATGGGATTTATTAAAGTTTGGTACTCATATGGGTATCACTTCTCTGCATGTAATGGGAGATTCCAAAATTAATTATCAACTGGGCTTCAGGCTTATCAGATCTATAGGTGGCCTCTTTGGATCACTAGTGTCAAAATATCAAAAATATGATCTCTTCTTTCAACTCCATTACTTTTTAGCATATATATAGAGAGCTAAATTATGAGGCTAACTCTTTGTCTAAAAAAGATACTATATTGGAAGGAGGTCTCTTATTTTACGAGGAACATCTAGAAAATTTAATGATTTCTAATGGCTCCTTCTATATATACTCGGGCTGTTGCAGATTCACCGTAGTCTTATTGGTTGGATCTGATTTTTGTATATTATGATGGAGACAATGGTCTTGCATCATTTTTGGGTGACTGAGCCTTGTGGATCAATTTTTTTTGTTGATGTATAAGTAGGGGTGATGGCTATTATATGGACTATATAGAATTGTTCTATCATAGTTATGTGATTTTATGGGATAGTGGGCATCTGGCATATGTTGTTAGAAGAGAATAGATTTTG
Source organism: Larix kaempferi (assembly GCA_027924585.1). NCBI lineage: Eukaryota > Viridiplantae > Streptophyta > Pinopsida > Pinales > Pinaceae > Larix > Larix kaempferi. Next base: position 5,771,761 of record BSBM01000636.1, read on the forward strand.
TTTTATAAATTATTGTTCTCTTTGATTCTAATATGAATATCAAGAAGCAAATATTTTCCTTGTTAAAAAAACATATATATAATTTCATATTGACACATTTAATTTTGAAGAAAACTTTTTTTCCACTCAACTTAAGGACACATTGGTCATGGCACACTATGTTGTCACTTCAATTAATATTATGAATTTGAAACAATTAAATAAATAATTTGGCCATGACACGTTATGTTGTTACTTCAATTAATATCAAGAATTTGAACTATTTAAAGAAAGTGATTATTGAATAAGGTGATGTTAACATCAAGATTGGAACTTATTAAATAAATTGATAGTTAAATTTATTATACTATTTTTTTTAATGTAATTTAAAAATATTTTAAATAAAAAGTTTACTCAAAGTTTTAATTTAACTCTTCTTACTTGAGCTTTTAATTTTTAATTCTAAACATCTTTAGAATATTTTGTCAAAATTTGAATGTTATTGTTAAGGAATATCTCTAAACTTTTACTTCTTCTTTAACCACACAATACCTAAGATCTTATCTCTTTCATTCAAAGGAAAAGGGTTGAGGAGTTTTAACTTGAACTTAAAAATGTTGACTTCTAAACTTTGAATCTCAACCCTTGAATGGTTTGTTGAAATATTCTAACCATTTCATCTTGGTTTTGCATGCATTCATGCATTCCATGCAGCACCGCATGCAAAGGAAAAGGGTTGAGGAGTTTTAACTTGAACTTAAAAATGTTGACTTCTAAACTTTGAATCTCAACCCTTGAATGGTTTGTTGAAATATTCTAACCATCTCATCTTGGTTTTGCATGCATTCATGCATTCCATGCAGCACCGCATGCATCCATGCATTGGTAGTTGAGTCTCCTAACACCTAGTCCTTAATCCCCCCCCCTAGAGCTTAACTTTGGTCATCATTAGCCTTCTTATCCACTCATAGCACCTTGTTTACATCACTAAAGTCCAAATGCACCCTAATGCATGATTTTAGGAGTCAGTACAATCAGTTCCATGATGTAGGGCGCCTTGTCCCCTTTATTACTCGGTTAACTGACTGTTACACCTAGTTTCACTACTATTGAGTGCAGGAGCGCCTATTTTGACCACTATAAGTCTGTATTGTGCCTCCTTGGAGTCTCATACCCTAATTTCTATCCCTAATGACTCAGTCATGCGCCAATCAACATCGGTAGCCACTGGACCTTATCGGGAGATGGTTCCAATGCAAACTAAGCCTGCCACTTGTGTGGATTCCAAATGCCTCTTTGGGATCACTAATTTCTCCTTTGGATATGTATTATTTATGTGCACATTTTACTGAATAATGAGGTAATGGAAGTTTTTCCAATTGTTCTTCATTCTCTTGTGTTGTAACACAGTTTTGTTCTTCTCTATTTTTCCTGCTCAATTCTTTTGATCTCTGTTAGAATTAGTGTGAATTTTATCTTTGTCTCTAGATCTCTATGAGAATCTCACAAAATATCACATGGTATCAAAGCTTTCCTAAGCAAAGTAATCTTCCGGGGAGCTTTTCAGGGTTTTTTTGTGCATGTATTCTACAACAGCTTCCATGGATTTGAAAGCAGTTCCTCCTCTCTCTCCATTCAACTATGATGAGTGGAAACCAAATATGATAGCATATCTGAAGAGACAAGGTCTTTTTGATATGTGTATTGGTGTTATGGGATATTTTGATTCCTATGAAGAGGAGAATGATTGGCTAAATGAGTATGACAGAGCCTTTGGAGCAATGTGTATTGCTATGTCTCCTAGTATGCGCTACCTCATCGATACTACTGAATATCCAAGTGATCTCTGGAACAATTTGGATAGAGAATTTGGAAAGTAGAAGGAAGAGGATCATGCTATCCATTTGGAGAACAAGCCCAGTGATACCTCCTCAAGTGTTCTCTTTCCTTCCTCTATTGATCTAGAAGTTGAAGACAGTTTTGAATTCTTCCCATGTAGGTGATGCAGATGAAAGTGATACAACTAATGAAGCTGATCCTTTTGGAGAGATTATCCATTCCTCACTCATGCTCTCAATGTCTTCTATTTCGAATTTTGAGCAAGATATGTCAGTTACTACTCTAGAGGTTGAAGAAAGTTTCAAATTCTCTACTTCCCATGAGCTTATTGATGTGCAATATTGAGCTCTACTGGATGTTTTTTAGGCTAGATCAATTTGGAGCTACTAAATATTCTCTTATTGGTTCCATGCCTCTTCCCTATTTTCATAATAATCAAATTCACACTTCCTTAAGCTGCAAATGAAGTTGGAGACATTTTGCATTCGCTTAGACACTTGCTACTCTCACTTGGAGCTGATTTGAAGTCCAAACCACCACCATGATGTCATGGTTCATTTGGTTTTGATCTCACCTAAGTTGGTTCAAAGTAGATATCAAAGAACCATCTACACATTCCTAGAGTTGATCCTACCTCAACTGGTTAGAATTTCAAGTTCCAGGATGATATTCATATTTTTGGATTTGTTCTCACCATGTTTGGTCTGAAGAGCAAGTTCAGAGAGCCTCCATATTTGTTTGCATCCACCGAAGGAGAATTCAAGCACATGTTTTTGGAGCATGATCCACTTCTTCCCAAGAGGAAGATACCTCCAGACATTGATTCAAGCATCACACCTACTTGAAGTTTGGAGCAGGCAATTTTTGGTGTGTTTCATGTCCATCTTGAGGGGGGGTTTTGTTCCCATAGGGTTTTCCCTCTTTCCTCACTTAAATGGACTAAATTTTTTGTAAAGGGTGACCTTTGGTCTCAGTTACTAGGGCCCTAATTCTGATCTTTCCTCACATAGTCAAACTTAAGGGGGGGTGTTGGAATATTCTAACCATCTCATCTTGGTTTTGCATGCTTTGCATGCATTTTGCATGTAGCACTCCATGAATCCATGCATTGGTAGTTGAGTCTCCAAGCACCTAGTCCTTAATTTGGCCCACCTAGAGCTTAACTTTGGTCATCATTATCCCACTTATCCACTAATAACGCCTTGGTTACATCACTAAATTCCAAAGGTTCCCTCATGCATGATTTTAGGAGTCAGTACAGTCAGTTCCATGATTTAGGGTGCCTTGTCCCCTTGATTACTTAGTTAACTGACTGTCACACCTAGTTTCACTGCTACTGATTGTAGGAGTGCCTATTTTGACCACTACGAGCGCCTATGTTGACCACTACAAGTCAGTATTGCGCCTTCTTGGAGTCTCATCCCCTAATTTATATCCACAATGAATCAGTCATGCACCAGTCCACCTCAGTTGACTAGCCATCCATCATCGGTGGCCATTGTACCTTATCGGGAGATGGTTCCAATGCAAACTAAGCCTCCAACTTGTGTGGATTCCAAATGCCTCTTTGGGATCACGAATTTCTCCTTTGGATATGTATTATTTATGTACACATTTTACTGAATAATGAGGTAATGGAAGTTTTTACAATTGTTCTTCATTCTCATGTTGTAACATAATTTTTTTTCTCTATTTTTCCTCCTCAATTCTTTTGATCTCTGTTAGACTTAGTGTGAATTTTATCTTTGTCTCTCGATATCTATGAGAATCTCACAAAATCTCACATGGTTTACCCCATTTGGAAGATGATGCTTATAAAGTTCACATTTCAAAAGTTTCATTGAATCCTTGATCCTAGAATAACCCGCACAACCTCCCAAATGGGTTGAACATTTAGACATTCAAAGATCAATAAAAATCCTCAGTCGCCAATAAACTTCACATCCTTGATATATTCCTTAAATGACATATGTTCATTTTTTATGAGAAATAACATGAGTTTGAGTTTTCCTAGGAGAGTATTGGACATCCTAAGTCCTGAATCCTAAATTAAGCATTTGGGGGTCATAATTCTATGCAAGATTCACATCATTGGTATCTCATTAGTGCCAATTGCATGATGCCATTTGTGTTACTACGGGGCTTACAATTTCACTAAGTTTTTGGGACTCAATTTTTTTAAAGGAGTAGAAGGAAAAATCAAAGGATCTAATTGCCCAGCCTCTTGAGCAACATTATCCTCAAACAACATTTTTGAAGGGAGAACTACAATGAGCTAACCCAATTTCAATAGGAATTGGGTTGGACAAACCTATGGTGTCCTGGATGTCATGCCTAACAGTGTTGGGAAGAGTCTCTAGTTCTACAATGGCTCTCTAATTTGATATGCCTTCATGGGTGACTTTGTTTATGGTCTCCCGTTAATCAAGTTTTCCACAATTGAATGATAGCCTTGAAAGTCTGCCTGGCGTTTAGCTCTTAAGCCATGCCTTTCTAGCTATATGTTGATCTTCTTTTCCAAAATAATTCCATATAATTTGGCTAAAATAGGGCTAATCATAATCGTCCTATTATTAGATGGATTGATTTTATCTCCACTTTTAAAAATAGGAATGTAATGAGGCTTTTTGTCCAGGGTTTAGGGAAACCTTGCTTGATTGCTAAATTGAAGAGCTTTATCCTCACATCCACAAGCTCTTCAATTTAGCAATCAAGCAGGGTTTACCTAAACCTTGGACATAAAGTCTGATTGAAGAGCTAAATTGAAGAGCTTATAGTTGTAAATCATTAAAGGATAAAGAGTATACAAATAGAATGCACACAATACCAAGAGAAGTGTGCCAATTTTTTTGGCTAGTAACAAACTCCCATTTTAAAGCGTTAAAGGATTAAGATTGCAATGACAAAATGCACAAAATACAAAAAAAGAGAAGCTTAACCTTCTAGAATAAACACCAGTTGAAATGTACAAAATAAGCATTCAATTGGAATAACCAATGCACAAAATAAGCACTTGGAATAAACACTCACATAATGTACAAAATAAGCATTAGTTGTAATGGAGCAAATTAATTTTAAGAGTAATAAGTACTAGTTGTAGAGCATTAAAATGATAAAAAAATATTTGGATAGAATGCATAAAATATCGAGGAATGTGGAACTATAATTATGGGCCATAAATAAACACCTAGGGTATTAAAAAAAACAATCCATTGACAAAATGCATAAAATGGCAAGCAATATGCACTCAATGAAATTATAATTAAAACTTTAGATTTAATGATCTGTATCCCAACAACAACATTAAATACATTGTTGTTGGGTGCATATTGCTTCCCTGTATAAAATATCACGAGAATTGGAGCTAAATTTTTTGATGAGCAATAAGCACCTAGATGTAGTATTAAAAGGTAAAAGAGTATACTTAAAGAAAACAAAAAACACAAAATACAAAGTATCAAGAGAGGTGGAACTAAAATTTTGGACAAGAAATAAACACCTAGTTATAAATCATTAAATGATAAAGAGGACAGAAACATAATACAAAAAATATCAAAAGAAGTCGGCCAAATGTTTTGGCTAGCAATAAACATCCACTTGTAAAGCATTGAAGGGTAAAGAGTGCAATGAAAAAATGCACAAAATACCCAAAAAAGTCAGGTTAAATATTTTGGAATAAGCACCAATTGAGCATAAGTTGAAATTGAGCAATTTTTTTGAGAGTAATAAGCACCAGTTGTAGAGCATTAAAATGATAAAAATTATATAGACATAATGCATAAAGTATCAAGGGATGTGGAACTATAATTTTGGGCGAGAAATAAACACCCAATGGTAGAGTATTAAAAGATAAAAGGTACACTAAAGGTACACTAGCATAATGCATAAAATGACAAACAAAATGTTGGGTGCATATTGTTTCCCTGTATAAAATATTTATGATGATCATTAAGCACCTAGTTGTAAAGGATTAAAAGGTAAAGGAATAAACTGATAAAAAGTAAGAAGTATAAGATATCAAGAGAAGTGGAATTAAAATTTTGGACAAGAAATAAGAACCTAACGCCTGGATGGGGTGATAGTTGGGAGGATAGAGGAAATAAATGGTGAGGTGATGGGGAGAGGACATTGGGAGGATTACGATTCTCTTCTTGGCCCTTCCATGCTCTCGACAGGATGGGGAATCAATCATTCCAACTCTCTGGTGTAAATGTTTGTTAATGGCTCTCAAGGTGGTGGCATCCAGAATCTTCAGCTCTGTATTAATCAGGCTGCTTAGTATGGAAAACATTGATGCGTCCCCTCTCCCCTTGCATTTCAATATTCATCATTTGGGAAAGGCTTCCAGGAAGGAGTTTTCTCTGAGGGTCGGCATCATTGCAAACTCAACCATGGTGCATGAATTCCTGTGCGCTACTAGTCGTCGAGGTGCTCAATCGAGGGGGATGGATAACAGGGATTTAGCGATGCATCTAGTACCCATGGTTGTCACCCTCCTCGACATCAGGAACAACACCCACCTTCTCGGGGAAGATATGCATACTCTTTTCCAGGATTTGGATTATCGAGTTCAGGTAATGGTGGAATGTTGCACAACCATTGCTAGGATATTTCATCTACCTCTGCCTTAGTTTCCAGCAGTGGAAAAAATGGAGGAATAAGTATCAATTTTGAAGGTGCCACCTCCTAACTTGACTACGTCCTCTGCTCCTCAAGCTTCAGATGAAGGTGTTAAGGATGAAAATTTGCAGACCTTGAAGGACGAGGAAACCACAATGGATGGAGGGAAAGCAACCATGCTTCCTGGATCTCGTCGGAGTGCTCCTGACAGTGCCTTGGAACCTCGTCTGCATCGCCATTGAGTGGAATCAAGCTCTAGTGCAAAAGAGAAAAACACTTCGCACCCTTACTGTTCAAATGGGTCTGCTTCTTAGCTCTTTTCATTTTTTGTCTCAAATGTTTTTAGTTGTTGGATTAATGATTGTCCCTATTAGTTTGGTTTTTCACTGGTGTGGGAATGCCCATCCATACATTATCAATCTTAGAACTTCTCCGCGTCGGGCCATTGAAATATTTTTGAGGATTTTTATGTATGGGTTCTTCAGAGGCAATTTTTTGGTTTCTTCTAGTCATTGTAATTATGTAGTGAGCAGCTCTGTAAATATGCTTTTAAGCAACGGTTTCTTTGTAAGCCCGCTAATGGTTGTTTTAGAACTCATCTTTCTGAAGTAGTCCTATATAGGTTTTTAAATGTCTTCAAGGCATCTCTTGACTCTTGGATTGGGAATTTTCTCTATTATGAAAACCTAGAACCTTGACGATGTATGTATCTGTAATTTTTATTATTATGTAATATAAGAACTTGTTTTAAAAAAAAAGAACCTAGCTGTAAAGTATTAAAAAAACAAAAGTACACAAATAAACTACACAAAATACCCAAAAAAGTGGGCCAAAATTTTTGGTTAGCAATAAGCACTCATCAATAAAGCATAAAAAGATAAAAAGTGTATTGACAAAATGCACAAAATAGTAAAAAAACATTTAAGGCTAAACCTTTTGGCCAACGAGAAACACCCATTTATAAGACATTAAATACTTTTTCAAGAAGAAAAAAACCTGTACTTTTGCTATTATAGAAATAAAAAGTACTCCTCCATACAATGACATCAAAATAAACAAAAATACCAGATTTATGTTCATCTCCCACCTTCAGTTACAAAATAAAAAACAAACAAGATAGATTTTATGAGTCCATCCCACATAACAGTCCTAACCAAAAAAGGACACAAACAAAAAACACCGACCCATACTTTAAAGACATTAAATACTTTATATACTAGTGTGTATAGTTAGATTTAAAAGTAATTAGTGTGTGCATCTTTATATCTTTCTTTCTTTTAAGTCATTTTAGATCCAAGTGTATACAAAACTCATTAAATGAATTGTAACGTATGTTTATTGTTTATCTATTTTTTTATTTATAATTAATTTTATCATTAATTAATTTGATATACATTGTTTTGTTTTACTCATAAATATGAAGTTCAATTAAATAATTATTTTGAGTATTTAAACCAAAGTGTTTTTTGTCTAAAAAAAATAAATTTAAAATAAGTTTATTATATACATTGTTATATCCAATTTAATTTAATTGAATGATATTTTTAAAATTTAAATGAGAATGAATGGTCATTATCTTGTAATGTTTTCATGAATATGGATGGAAAGATAATATCTTACCTTTTTTTATTAATTTTATTAAAATTTATTTAATTTACAAAAATAAAGTAATTATTTTAATTTCATGTAATAGTATATTACTATATTATATATTATATTTCTATATTTTATTTTATTATTGGAGCTGACCTTTTTATTTTATTATGGTGATATATATTATATTTAAGAGTTTTATGATTTTTTATATTTATTTTTAAATTTTAAATTATTTATATTTATAAAAAATAATAAATTAAAGGATAAAAGATATATGTATAGAATGTATTTAGAACTAAAGTTTTGACTTAATAATTAATATCCAATTGTAAAGCATTAAAAGATAAAGAGTACATTAACAATTCATAAAATGACAATGCATAAAATGACAAGCAATATGTATCCAAAGTAATGCATTTAAAACTATATTTATTACTCATTGGATATATACTTTTAAAACTATATTTATTACTCATTGGATATATACTTTTAGATATGAAGTTACTTTCCTATATAATATATCAAGAGAAAAGGAGTTAAAAAGTTTGGTAAGCAATCAATACTCACAATTATAAAGTATTAAAAAGTAAAGGAGCATATAGAGAGAAAATATACAAAGTATGAAGAGAAGTGGAACTAAATTTTGGAAAAGAAATAAACACTTAGTTGTAAATTGTTAAAGGATAAATAGTATAAAAATATAATACATATAATATTAAGAGAAATGTTCCAATTTTTGTGGCTAGCAACAAACTTCCATTTTAAAGCATTAGAGGATTAAGATTGTAATGACAAAATGCATAGGATAAGAAAAAAAGTGAGGCTAAACTTTTTGGAATAAGCACCGGTTGAAATGTATAAAATAAACACTTAGAATAAGCAATGTACAAAATAATCACTTAGAATAAGCACTCACATAATGTGCAAAATAAGCACTAGTTATAATGGAACAAATTCTTTTTGGGAGTAATAAGTACTTGTTTTAGAGCATTAAAATGATAAAAAATATTTAGATAGAATGCATAAAGTATTACAGGATGTGGAACTATATTTTTGGGCTAGAAATAAACACCTAGTAGGGCATTAAAAGATAAACAATACATTGACACAATGCATAAAATGGAAAGCAATATGCACCCAACAACATTAGATTTAATGATATGTATCCCTACACCAACATTAAATGCATTGTTGTTTGGTGCAGATTGTTTTCGTGTATAAAATATCAAGAGAACTGAAGCTAATTTTTTTTATGAGCTATAAGCACCTAGATGTAGTATTAAAATGTAAAAGAGTATACTTTAAGAAAACACAAAGCATCAAGAAAAGTGGAACTAAAATTTTGGACAAGAAATAAACACCTAGTTGTAAAGAATTAAATGATAAAGAGTACACAAACACAATACAAAAAATATTAAAAGAAGTGGGCCAAATATTTTGTCTAGAAATAAACATCCACCTATAAAGCATTAAAGGATAAAGAGTGCAATGACAAAATGCACAAAAATACAAAAAAAATGATGTTAAATATTTTGGAATAAGCATTAGTTGAGCACCAGTTGAATCCGAGTTCAACTTTTTTTGGGAGTAATAAGCACCAGTTGTAGAGCATTGAAAGGATAAAAAATGTCTAGACATATGCATAAAGTATCAAGGGATGTGGAACTATAATTTTGGGTGAGAAATAAACACACAATTGTAGAGTATTAAAATATAAAAAGTACACTAGCACAATGCATAAAATGACAAGCAATTTGGTAGGTGCATATTGTTTCCCTATATAACATATTTTTGATGAGCAATAAGCACCTAGCTGTAAAGGATTAAAAGGAAAAGGAATATATTGACAAAAAGTAAGATGTACAAAGTATCAAGAGAAGTTACTATTTCTCAATGGGGAGCAGTCATTCGGCTCTAGGGTTTTAGCATTTGCGACTCAGATATTGAGGATGGCCCTTTGGGTTTTCATGATTTGTGGGTGTGTGGTAGTGGTGACTCAGATATTGAGGATGGCCCTTTGGGATTTCATGATTTTTGGGTGTGTGGTAGTGGTTTTTTGAAGTGGATTTTTCTCATCTGCTTCTCCTCCTTTGGTTCGCAGATGGGTTTTTTATTATGGAGATGACATCCCCCCTTTATGAATGGTCCTATCATTTCCTGTCTTCATGTCTGGGACCGAGGCTTATCCGGTTGTTGTGATATTTGTTTATTGCTCTATCTAACGTTTATCCTTTATCTCGAAGGACATCTAGCATTTGATGCATCTTTTCTTCAGAAACCTGCTTGGCTTTCGCTTCAATGACGGGTGCTACTAGGGGCACGAGAAATGATTCATTTATCAGTGACATGGGTGAAAATATTGATTGGTTGTGTTTTCCCTGCCTCTCTCGGGGTTTGGAGCTTTTGTATTTGGGTGGTTCCTAGTTATTTAATCTGTCTCCTTAGGAGATTCATGCCTTTACTTGCCTTGCTAATGCAACAGTTTCCCTGAACGTCTCTTATTTTCTTCTTGTCAAGGGTGATTAGAAGTCCCTGAACACGCTGCTAGTGGAGGTGTCCCCCTCTTCACCTGGGGAAGTGATGGAGACTAGAGGTAAAAAGGCTTTTCATATCTTTGAAGGTGGGGAATTTTGAGTTGATGCGAGGGGTGTTTCAGTGGTGGGTTCTCCAGCCGGAATGAAGAGGCCTCGGTACCAAAAATGTATAAATAGGCCGGCTTAGAAAAATCTAGCACTCCTGGAAGATGTAGAGAAGTACAAGGTGCTTACACTCTTAGAGAATGCCCTGGTGGGGTGTTTTGGTAGACATAGTATGGATATGAAGAATTATAGGATTTCGGTGGAAGCAACATTGGATAAACCACTCATATATGTACCAAAGGTTTTAACATTGGAAAAAGGCTGGTTGGGGGTTCATTCTTGACTCTCTGACATATGTGAAATGCCTCCTGGATGGCGTTTGGATGTGGGATAAATTGGCTATAAAGCTCAAGCATTGGACTCCCTTTTCTTTTGACACTAAGAGGGAAACAAATTTCAAAGAAGATGTATGGGTTAAGCTCCCTAGGATTCTAGTGGAGTTATGGACCCTCGATATCTTCCAAAAGATTGGTTTGACCCTAGGTGATTTTCTCAAGGATGAGTTCAGTTTCTAGGATATTGACATTCTATCGATAGCCAAAATACTTGTTGACAGACATCTGTGAAGGAATTCCTACTGATATGGTGATTATGGAAAGGTAAAAACTCTATCATACAACCTCTGGATTACTCAGGAATTCCTTTTCGGTGCAACCATTGCCACAACTATGGACACCTGGGCAGGGACTGCTGTAGGCATTTCACTCGGGCTGTTTTGAAAAGGAAATTTGGAGGAGTTCAGTCTTTGGGTTTTGGGTGGAAAGAGGATCTCCCTTTAGCAGTTCAGGGGGTGACGGTAGTGCCTCCTAAGGAGGCGATTCAACATCTTTGGAAGTTTATTCTCCCTCAGCTTCTGTCTCTAGTGACGCTCTAGACCTCTATGTCCCAGTGCTTGTGGACGAGAATGATCCGTTCGCCTCTATTCTCTCGAAGGGAAAGGAAGTGATATTCCCATCTAGGCTATTGATTCCACCTCTTTTTTGGGCCATCCAATGGATCTTTCTTCTTCGAATATCGATCCCGGTAAGTACTACTTGGTTAAGCTCATGAGCTTTTGTTGTCTTTTTCTTCGCAGTCTGTAACAAAAGAACTGTTTCTTCGTGTTCTGGTGTTGGATGTTGTTTTTATTTTTCATTTGGGAATGATAACCTTTCTTGGTTGGAGGCCCATTCCTAGCGTTCTCGAGTGTTCCCCCCAAAGCTTCCTTTTTTTTATGATAGGGCTCCTTTAAGCTTTTCCTCGTATCTTGACCCTTTATCCTCTCTCACTTTGGCTTTGGGTTATTATTTTCCCTATTTCCTGAATACCCCTCACTTTGGCTTTGGGTTATTATTTTCCCTATTTCCTGAATCCCCCTTGGGATCCCCCTAGGTCTATATGGTCCATACCGATCTCTTCCCCTTCATTTTTTTAATTTTATTTTTAAACCATGGGAACAACGACCTCCTAAGGGTATATCCAACAGCCTGCAAGCCAGATATACCAAAAAATTGTGACTCAGCAGGGGCCGAGACGTCCTGAGGCCCTTTATCCTAGGGGGAGCCTCTATACCAGGGGTTTCCTACCCTTCGAGCCTTGTCACAACGGGCCAATGAGCAACCCTGCCCTCCGCCGGTTTTGAACTTGTGACCTCCTCGGAGATAACACATGTTCTTAATCATTAGGCCCACTCAGGTGCTCTCCCTTCAAGTTTATTTTCATTTGCATCTTCTCTCATTGATAAGGTCCCCTCTACTAGATCTTTGATCGACAACTGGAACTACTGCCCTTCTGTTTTTGGGTCTTTCAATAGATCTTTTTGTAAGGATGCTAGGGAACCAAAAGATATTCCAGGTATGGTGGAGGATTTGGAGCCGTTGGTCTACTCTTCTAAAAGGTTATATGGTTTTGTTCCAGTGAAAAAGGATGGCCCTAAGGTTCCATCATCCCCTGGGTATATTGAAAATGATGTTATGGTCATAAACACTGGTAAAGATTCCCTCCTCTTCCTCCTTTTTTATATGGGATGGTTCGTATGTGCCAAACTTATTTGTTTCATGCTTGTTTCCATTGATCCTCTAAGTTTTTCAGATCAAAAGGTTTATATTCCTTCCTTTCTTTCTGTACCCTTGGGGATGAAACCCTCTCATTACTCTTTGAGGTCCAGAATCCTCTCTAAGGAAATCAACAGGTTTGGTGCTATGTTACCAGAAACGAGAAATGGGAAACAAAACGAGAAATGGGAACGGAACAAGAAACGCAGTCAGAATTTTTCTCCCATATAAGAAATGAGGAGAGAGAAAAAATAATACTATTAAATAAAAAAATAAGTTTTGAAAATATAAAAATAAAACCATTAAAAAAAAAGTTTTTCAAATGATTTGCTCTATACTCAAAGGTTTCGAAGATAACGATATTGTCAATCCCGGAAAACCTCCATATAAACCCATTTGTCTCACCCAGAGTCATCGGGTTTAGTCATATCACTCATGGAGCCAATGCGAGATGCAATAAAAGCTTTAATATATGGTAAAAGAATATTGAGGCAATGACACAATGTTGATAACGCGATACAATTATGTTACTCGATGATGTCGATGATTGTGCCCAATGGGTGGGTGCGCTGCCATAAGAGGATTGGTTATTATACTTGAATACGCTTTGACTTCACTTCTAGTGAGCCGACAGGAAATCCCCAGGATGTGCTGATTCACGCTAGCCAGTACCCTAGAGCCCATAGCGAGCTGCCGCTAGCCAATACACGGAAAAAACAGAAGGTCACTGACAGTACGCCGAGAGAAGAAAAAAACTCCCTTACCCACTGGTCACTGTCAGCCAACGAGTCGAATGGAGTGGATTACTGAAAAACCTAACCAGAAACGATCCGCGTTCTCCATGGTTTCTACAGAAACAGTTTCTCATGCCTGAAAACAAGAACGGTCGTAAAAACGGCGTTTTCTGTCTCGTTTCCATTTCTTGAGCGTTTCTTCACCAAAACGAGCATCCCCGTCACGTTTCTGGTAACACAGGTTTGGCGTGGGAGGGATATCTTCTCTTTATTCTCTTAATATTTCTTCAAGACTCGTGGAAGGAGATCTATCATGGAATGAAAAAGGAAGCAAGTAGTATTAGATGTTGCTGCGGCTTGTGGGTAGGAAAAAAATGTTGAAGGGATCGCTTTAACTTGCTTAGAGCATGAAAGCCTAGGAACAAGGTTACTTAATGCTAATTTTATCCCTAAAATGAAGAGGGTTAGGGCTTCCCTCAAAGAGACATGTTCTAAAAATATTGATCTTGATGAGAAGACCATCTGTTTTTTTGTTACAAGAAACTTTATCCACTAGTGATAATATTTTGGATGATCTTAGAAGACTGCTCCCTAAGTGGGTTTTTTTTTTGTGTAGATGCCTCTGGTAGATCCGAGGGCCTGAGTATTGGTTGGCTTACCAGCTCCTTTCTATATATTAATTGCTGGTATATTCCCACATTCCTAGGAGCATGATTATTTTCCAGGGAGTTCAGAGTTGCCTACGCTTTCCTGAATATTTATGGGCCATATAATCAACATATGGAGTACTAGGATAGAGTTTTTGGAGTCGGTTTTATTTCTGTATATAGACTCAATCTAGGTGGGGATTTAAAATTTTCTTTGGGAGAGTACAAGATTTGGGGGACTCATGTTCAAATGGATCCCCTGGATGAATATTTTATTAGACAGATGGAAGATCATTCTCTTTTTGATGTCCCTCCTATTTTAATGAGACCTACATGGCATAACATGAGAATGGGTTCAACAATTGTTGCTAAAATACTAGATAGATTCTTAATTAATGAAGGTACTTTAAGATTGGCAATTTGTATTAGGAAATGGGTAGGAGAAGGGGGGAACTCCAACCATTTTCCTGTTTTTCTCGAGCTAATTCAGGTCCAGAAGAAACCTTCCAGTCCTTTCAAGTTTGACCCAATATGGTTGAAATATGATGATTATAGACAAATGATTAACATGGTTTGGATGCTTTATGTTGCTAACGGTTATGTATCAGTGGGCCTCCAATTCCAAAACAACCTCAAGAATGTCAAAGCTTGCATGATTCCATGGGTTATTGAAAAGAGAATTGCTCAGAATTTGCATCTCAGAAGAATTGAAGCTATGCTCGAAGCTTAACATGTCGATAATTCGAGTTTTTTTTCATCAATAGAACAAAAGAGTTACATTGTGGATTTGGAGGTAAAGCGTAAAAAGATCTTATTAGAAGAAGAAGCCTTAGCTAGAATTAAAAGCTAAGTTATTTGTCTCTAACATGGGGACAATAATACAAAGTATTTTCACAATTACATTCAACATAGAAAGAACACTAATTATATCTAGAAGATCGAGGAGGAGGATGGAAAGTCTATATTAGGTTTTAGTAATATTGCAAGATCAGGGGTCTAGCACTTCAGTAATATTTTCAAGGAAGATCAATGGGATCCTATCACTCAGATTCTTGTCTTATGTTCTCACTTTCATCCCATTGTGATTGAGGACAAAATTTGGCCCTTCAACGACCAATGTCTCTTGAAGAACTTAAGGAGGTTATCAATACAATGCAAAATGACAAAATTTCTGGGCCCGATGGTTGGCCTGTGGAGTTTTCAAGGGTTTCATGGAGCTCTTCAAATGATATCTTCTAGTTGCCATTGAAGAATCTAGGATTAAAGGAAGGGTGCTAGCTGCTTTCAATACCACTTTTATTGCACTCATACCTAAAAGTGACAAGGGAACCTCTTTTGATGACTATAGGCCCATATTCCTCTGCAATTGAATTTACAAGCTCATTGAAGATCGAGGAGGAGGATGGAAATTCTATCTTAGGTTTTAGTAATATTGCAAGATCAGGGGTCTAGCACTTCATTAATATTTTCAAGGAAGATCAATGGGATCCTATCACTCAGATGCTTGTCTTATGTTCTCACTTTCATCCCATTGTGATTGAGGACAAAAATTTGGCCCTTCAACTACCTATGTCTCTTGCAGAACTTAAGGAGGTTATCAATACAATGCAAAATGACAAGATTTCTGGGCCTGATGGTTGGCCTGTGGAGTTTTTCAAGGGTTTCATGGAGCTCTTCAAAAGATATCTTCTAGCTTCCATTGAAGAATCTAGGATTAAAGGAAGGGTGCTAGCTGCTTTCAATACCACTTTTATTGCACTCATACCTAAAAGTGACAAGGGAACCTCTTTTGATGACTATAGGCCCATATCCCTCTGCAATTGAATTTACAAGCTCATTGCAAAGGTTATTGCAAGAAGAATCATAGGTATTTTCTACAAAGAGTTTCTTCAAGAACAATTTTCCTTCTTGGAAGGGAGACAAGTCCACAATGCCATTGGTACTGCTCAGGAGGCTCTACACACTACAAAGATGAATAAATTTCCCTCTACTATCAGTAAGGTTGTTTTTAAAAAATATTATGATCGGGTCAATTGCACTTATCTTAGGTTGGTTTTGCTTCAGATTGGCTTTCAGTTACTTTTTGTGAATTGGATCATGTCATGTGTCCAATTGGTCTCTTTTGTAGTTTTAATAAATGCTTCAACATATCCTTTTTTCAAACTGGGTAGAGGGTCGAGGCAAGGTTTGCCTCTTGCACCCTTGCTGTTTATTTTGATTTCCAAAGTTCTGAGCAAGGCTATCCATCATGCAAAGTCTAATGGATCTTTGAATGGGATTTTTAATGGGGGAATATTAGAATTTCCCATCTACTTTTTGTAGATGTTATCTTAATTTTTATTGATGGATCTGGGAGGGATATCACAAAAATTAATCCTATCCTGGATAATTTCTCAGATGCTACAGGAATGTCCATTAATGTTGAAAAATCTATTATTTCCTTTTTTAAACTAGAAGATGATTTGGCTTTCTGGATTAGCTCACAGTTTAATTTCTCAGTGGTGGACATACAATTGGGGATTGAGGATTTTGGGTTCATTTTAAATCCTAATGACTATCAAAAGAGGGATTGGGCATGGCTTATTGGTAAGGTGGATAACAAATTACAATTGTGGTGCTATAGGTGGCTTTCTTGCGCGGGGGGAGGCTTATCTTGATGAAATCGGTATTGGAAGCTATCCTGGTTTTTTAGGTAACATTGCCCTATTTCCCTTCAGGTACTCTAGACCACATTATGAGATGTGCTCTAATTTTATTTGGAATGGGCACTCCGAAGAAAAGGATTTCCATTGGGTGGCCTGGCATAGGATTTCTTTACCAAATAAACTTGGTGGGTGGGGTTTAAAAATCCATCACTATTTTGCAAAGGCTCTTGCAGCAAAAGTTGTTTGGAGGATCTTAAAGTGTGATAGCTTATGGGTTAAGGTTGTTTATCAAAAATATATCTATCCCCTTTCCATAGAAGAATGGTTTAGGGACAAGAATAAGTCTCCCGAGAATGTCTCAACCATGTGAATGTCTATTTTATTGGCATTTGACATCATAGGTGACTGGTTAGTTTGGAGGATAGGAAATGGTAGAAACCTCATGATGGGTCTTGATCCTTGGGTGGGGATTCAAGATGCTTATAGACTACATGGCCACATGATTTTCTCCTTACAAGAGTAGGGTTATTGCTTCCTATATCAGGTTAGGGATGACCAACATGCTTCTCCTCTAAGGCAGGTTTGGCTACAGTTTGAGTACCTGGGATTTCCAGAAGGGGATAAATTTATACGTGATCATTATATAAAGACTCTCTTCAGGTAGGACACATCAAATTGGTGGATAGAAAGATGAACTTATTTGGTGTAAGAATCTTGAAGGAGGGACATACACTCCTATCCAAGGTTACAATGTTGTCAGAGAGGAGGAGGATCCCCTGAGCCTCCTTGGTGGAATGTTATTATTTGGTCTCTTAACTACCCATTAAAAAACATCATGTTTCAGTGGTTATCCCTCTCAAATAGGGTTCCTGTTTGGGATAACATGGTTAAAAACTTTAGCATTGGGCCGCATAGACGTTCTTTATGTAGAGAGAACAATGAGTCTCACCCATATTTTTGTTAATTGCTCATATATCAAAATTATGTGGACACACATATCAGGTAAAAGGTACACATTTTGTTTGGATTGGAATTGATCTTTAAGGTGGTCTACGGGTATGGTTCAATAATAGATCCTTCTCTGAGTATAAGGCTCTTCATGCCTTGCTGATTTGGGGGTCATGGCTCTCAAGAAACAAGGTAATTTTCAAGGATACATTTATAGACCCATATATTTATGCCTCCAAAATTCTTGCTATACTTGATTTATTTCCTCATGATACAAGGAAAAAAAGGAGAGAAGGATCACTGTAGAAAATATCGACAGATCAGGTAATTGGTGTTATTTTGATGGAGCATCACAAGGGGATCCGTCATAGGGTGGATCAAGTGGTATCTTTTATTTCTCTGATAATCAGTGGATAAAGATAGTTGTAGGTCTCGATAGGTGTACAAACAATTATGTTAAAATGATGGCTTTGAAATTAGTACTTATCTTGGCTCTTTCGAGGGGAGCATAGAAAATTCAAGTATTTGGTGATAACTTGGATGAGCCTTTAGAGATCTCCAAATAAAATTATATTGATGCCTTTATATGAGATCTTAATCAGAATGACTGAAAATTTTCAAGATATACATTTTCACCATATCCAGAGAGAACGAAACAATGATGTTGACCGGTTGGCCAGTCTCGGGCTTTAGATGGATGAATGCATGTGGAAATTATGGGATCACACTAATGACACAATCATTGAGCATGGCCATGGTCTGCATCTAGGGTAATATTTTCCATGGCATTGGTCAATAAAAAATATGACATACTTTTTGTATTCGATGGCCATATTTCATTATGAGTTTTTTTGTATGTTGTTGAGATATTATATCATATGGAATATGTTGTATGTAACATAATTATATTCAGTGACAGTCAATTTATACTCTATAATGAGATAGTCCACAACTTAGGTTGAGATATTTTGAAAGAGTTCACATCATAGGATGAGTCTTTTTTGACAAAATGTAAATTTTTAATGGCCTCAAAGGCCCATGAACAATGTGGTTCATTTCAATTAATGAATTGCAAATTTTTTCCGCAGAAAAAAATCAACATAAGTGGAATTAAAATTTTGGACAATAAATAAACACCTAAATAAGCATCACAAAATACCAAAAAAAGTGGGCCAAAATTTTTGGTTAACTATATGGACTCATCTATAAAGCATGAAAAGATAAAGAGTGTATTGACAAAATGCACAAAATACCAAAAAAAAAAACAATCGAGACTGAATCTTTTGGCCAACAAGAATCACCCAACTAAAGGACATTAAATACTTTATATGCTAGTGTGCATAGTTAGATTTAAAGGTAATTAGTGTGTGCATCAACAAGAAGCACCCAACTACAAGACATTAAATACTTTATATGCTAGTGTGCATAGTTAGATTTGAAGGTAATTAGTGTGTGCATCTTTATACCTTTCTTTCTTTCCTTGTTAATGTCATTTTAGATCCAAGCGTATACACAATGTCTTAAATGTTTTGTACCTCATGTTTGTTTTTTAATCTATTTTTTAATTTATAATTAATTTTATCATTAATTAATTTGATATATATTGTTTCGTTTAACTCACGAATATAAAATTTAATTAAATGATTATTTTCAATAAGTTCGCTGTCTTTTAAAAATAAATTTAAAATGAGTTTCATCATATGCATTGTTATATAAAATTTAATTAAATAATATTTTTAACATTTGAATGAAAATGAAATGGTTAAATTCTTGTAATTTTCATAAATATAGATGGAAAGATAATGCCTAGAATAAAAACAAACCAAAATGTCCTATTTTTCAACATAAACTACAATTTCGACAATTCTTCATCTATCAGATTCTGGCGACTAAAGACGTTTTGGTTGTTCCTTATACTGTTCCGAAAGATAATATCTTACTCTTTTTATTAATTCTATTAAAATATAATTAACTTACAAAATTTAAATAATTAATTTAATTTCATGTAATAATATATTACTATATTATATACTTCTATCTTTATTTTACTATTGAAGCTAACTTTTTTATTTTATTACAGTGATATATATTATATTTATTTTTAAATTAAATATATTTATAAAAATGAAAAATTAAAGAATAAAAAGTAGATGTATAGAATGTATGTGGAACTAAAATTTTGGCTTGATAATAAATATCTATTTGTAAAACATTAAAAGTTAAAGAGTACACTGACAGTACATAAAGTGACAAGCAATGTGTACAAGAGTAGCGAATTTAATTATAAAAATGAAAAATTAAAGGATAAAAAGTATATGTATAGAATTTATGTGGAAGTAAAATTTTGGCTTAATAATAAATATCTATTTGTAAAACATTAAGAGTTAGAGAGTACATTTACAGTACATAAAATGACAAGCAAACTCAAGAGTAGTGCATTTAATGCTATTGTTATTACTAATGGCATATATTAGATCTGAAGTTACTTTCCTATATAAAATATCAAGAGAAATAGAGTTAAAAAATTTGGTAAGCAATAAGTACCTATAAAGTATTAAAAAGTAAAGGATCTTACAGAGAGAAAATGTCAGAATTCTAAATAGGTTGAAGACCATACTAGAATTCAACAAGCTAGGATCTAGAAATTATGTAGTCCTCACTAAGAATTTACATAGAGATATGCATAAATAAAGAAGAAATAATATTGAAGCATAAACATAAGAGAGAGGACTCAATTGGTGTAAAATTCCACTCTATATTATTCATCAATAATATTACAATATATAATACATCTCTGAGAGAGAATTTGAATGCCTTGGAGGCAACTTGAAAATCTCACATGTGGTAGGCTTAGAATAGCAAAAATCCCCCCATCTAGGTAACATCAAATTCAAAATCATAGCAAGTGGTCACAAATTGGCTAAGTTTTCTTAGGTAGGTCATGAGTGACCAAAAGGCAACTGGTTGGAGTCTTTTCAAGAGAAAAAGTAGGAAGGGGTTAAGGCAAAAGCTGACAAACTTGCCCAAATTCATCATAGCACACTTGTTCATCCTAATCCAAGTGAAAAGTAGAAAGAAAGTTGCCTTGAACTCACAAAAGATGGATAAAAGCAAAGTAAAACAAGTAAGGTGCTCTAGCTCATAAAAGTTGCTTTAAAAGACGAAACTAAAGCAAATGAGGGCGCTATAGTGGATAAACTTGACTAAGGTGGTCCAAGCAAACACTAGGTAAACAACTAACATAGTATAAGACACTAGGAGGCATAAAACTAATGTCTAGATGGTTAATTATTCTAACACCTCCCCTTAAGCCTGACTTATGTCAGTGAAATATCAAAATCAGGGCCCAAGCAACAAAGGCTTATGGTAACCTTTTACAAATTTATTAGTCCATGTAGGTGAGGAAAGAGAGAAAACCACTTGGGAATAAAACCCCTCCTCAAAAATGGACATGAAATACACCATAATAATCTCTCTATAATTCCAAGTAGGCGTGAACTTGGTGAAGATATCTGGAGGAATCTTCTTCTTGGGAAGAAGTAGAGTGTGCTCAACTGAATCAAGAACATAAACAACTGCATGATGGACAATGTATCCATGTAGAACAACTGAGGTCCATTGATGGAAGAGCGAATGCAAGTGCTCACAAGACTTGAACTTCCTGAGATCAAGTCCAATGAGACTTGAGAGTCTCCATCTTCATGAGGAAATGCACTTACCATCATGTAGCAGTGGATAGGAAGCATGGTACCAAGGAGGGCGAATGCATAATCTCCAAAATTTGATCCATCCTTCAAAACATCCAATAACACACCAAAATTTGAACCAAATCCTCATGTGAAAGAGAGGAATCGAATTCCTCTTCAACTTCTAGAGAATGCTTAGGACGTGAACTGATCTGCCACAACAAACTTATCATCCTCACAATCTGAAGAATGATGGGAGAATAATGATGAGAGATGGAAGGAGAGTTCTTATTCAACAATGAGGTTCAAATTTCTTCTCTTGGATCAGCTGCATATGAAGAGGATAAACCAAAGTTCTCAAAAACTTCTACTGCAATAGGAGAAGGAGTCACGTCAAGGATACTTTCACCATTTGAACTTGTGTTGAGATTTCTGCCATTGTTCTTTAGTACCTGCAAATCAAACTCTTTGAAATATTACACTGGAGGACTATCTGATCTATCTAAGTTATGAGCTATGCTTTAGTCAGTAGGTACATTTAGGAGTGCATCACACTTGGGTAGACCCCAATGGCAAGCCAAAGGACTCAAGACAATTGCCCCAGGATTTATGTGGTAACTCCACTACTTATGGTGCGCTACTGCAAGTAGCTATGCTTAATCTAAGCTCCCTAATCTCTGATACCATGTCAGAATTCTAAATAGGTTCAAGACCATACTATAATTCAACAAGCCAGGATCTAGAAATTAGGTAGTCCTCACTAAGAATTTACATAGAGTTTTGCAGAAATATTGAAGTAGAAACATAAATGAGAGAACTCAATTGGTGTAAACTTCCACTCTATATTATTCATCAATAAGATTAGAATTCCAATCTAATGGGCATGACAATATAAGTCGATACAGTAAGATAGCACTATGATCGTAGGCCCGCAAGGGAACGATCAAAGAAGCAAAGCCTCACCTGCGCGTTTTTATCTCAAGAAGCAAAGCCTCACCGTAGATTGGATCTGTATGTTTTATTTTAAAAAACTAAAAATAAAAATTTACCTCTGTAATTTTATTCAGAAAGGAATGTCTCAATAAAAAGTTGAATCTATATATTTATCCTTTTATCTTCCCTATATGCATATTTATTTAAAAGGGCAATACCTCAGTGTAATTGGATCTATACATATTTGATTTCAATAAGATGATCTTTGTACCTTATCTCAGAAAGAACTGCTCCAGTATAGTTGAATCGTTGTATTTTTTTATATAACCTCTGTTATTTTAATTAGAAGGGAATGTCTCATTTAAATTTGGATCTCTGTATTTCTAATTCGGTCTTATCACAGTTAGAGTTGCATTATTTCAGAAAAATGATTTATGAAGGAAATTCCCCAACGCAATTAATCTTTGTATTTTAATTCGAAAAGAATATTTGGGTTGCTCTCATCATTATTCATAATCCGAGTCAGATGGGTTGCTCTCATCATGATTCATAGGAATTATAAGAATTAAAATATATATATATATATATATATTTTGTTCTTCATTTGGAAGTAAACTTATTATGTTGAAATGAGATTATTTTGTTATGTTCAATTCTCTTTTTCTGATGGGATGACAATATATATATATATATATTTCATAAGAGATATACGTAGAAACAATAGCTTAAACTCAGTTTAATCAATGGATGGATCCCATATCGAAATGCAGTTAATGATTAATAATTATGTTTGATATTAGAAAATAATTTTAATAAGGAGTACTAAATTCTTAATTGCATTATAATGATGATGTATATGAATTTTTTTGGATGTTCTGATATTAGAGGAAAAATGGGAGTTCATTATGGATAAGAAGGAGTGCTCATGGTTGAATGTTAAAAGGATGTTTTATTTTGTAAAGGACGAATGTTTATGCTGGAATCTCGCAGGACTGCTTCAACCACACGCCACTCCTGAATCAAAATGGGAACTTATGTCTATGTACTTCATTGTGGGATTACTGTTGACTTGCAAAAGGCATGACACTGTTTTTGTGGTGGTTGACACCCTTACCAAGAGTGTGCATTTTATCCCCATTAAAAATACTTATCAATCTCTGGAAATCACTAGAGTCTTCATTGACGAGATTGTACAACTACATGGGGTACCAAAGAAGATAATATCTGATCGAGGATCAGTATTTACAGGAAGATTCTAGACAAGCTTCCAGGGAGCTATGGGAACGCGTCTTAACTTTAGTACTGCATACCACCCTGAGATAGACGAACAGACTAAGAGGGTGAACCAGATATTGGAGGACATGCTGAGGATGTATGTAATGGATCAATAGACTCATTGGGAGGATTTTCTACCTCTAGTAGAGTTTTCCTATAACAACAGCTATCAGAGTTCCATGTAGATGGCACCATTCGAGTTTTTATACGGGCGACCATGCAGGACACCTTTGAGTTGGGACATACTAGAGGATAGGACCTTGCTAGGACCCAAGGTGATTCGGGAGATGGAAGACTAGATGGAAGATATCTGTGCACGACTGAAAGAAGCACATGATCGAAATAAGAGTTACGCTGATGGGCATAGACTCGACATAGAATATAAGATTGGGGATCGAGTATTTTTGGGAGTAAAACCGCAAAAGAGCACTATTAAGTTTGGGAAAGGGACCAAACTATCTCATAGATTTGTAGGACCCTTCGAAGGATTAGAACCGATAGGACCGGTTTCCTACCGTCACGCGCTACCATCATCTCCCTATAGGATGCACAAGGATGCACAATGTTTTTCATGTATCAGGATTTAGGCATTATGTTTCTGATTTTGCACATATTATTGACATGAGCAATTTACAGATATCGGACAAAGGGGTCGTGACGACCAAACCGATATGCATATTGGACCATCAAACACGGAAGCTTAGACACCGTGTGATCGACCAGGTTAAAGTTCACTAGGCTGTTATACGTAGAAACAATAGCTTAAACTTAGTTTAATCAATGGATGGATCCCATATCGAAATGTAGTTAATGATTAATAATTATGTTTTGTATTAGAAAAGAATTTTAATAAGGAGTACTAAATTCTTAATTGCATTATAATAATGATGTATATGAATTTTTTTGTGATGTTTTGACATTAGAGGAAAAGGGGAGTTCATTATGGATAAGAAGGAGTGCTCATGGTTGAATGTTAAAATGATGTTTTATTTTGTAAAGGAGGAATGTTTATTCTATGGAGGGAAAATGAAAGAAGTACTATGTTTTTATGTGGAAGCCGACGAGGTCCCTCTTAGGGATGTGTTGGAATGGAATGGATTGGGATAAGCTATTATGGTTTATCAATTATATTATTGGAGTATTGTTAATATTTTTATAAAAATGATTGTGGAAAGTTGAGTGTTAGACATTGGAATTGAATGATTAATCATATATTAAAAAAAAACACTACTTCTTGGAGGAGCTACATGCATGTTAAACTGTGTCGGTAGCCGTGTGTCAGGCCCTTTGTTCATGGGAGTCTGCTCGCATTCTAGATTCTTTTATGGGTAGATACTGATGAGAGAGATATGCATGGAGAGACTTTCGAAGGATTACACCTTCAACTTTCGAAGGATTACAACCTTCAACTTTCACATATTCTCGATAACCATTACATTATACCCTCCTTCGACATTCGGCCTTCACAGAGACAAAGAAAATAGATAATTGCTTACAGAGCATCCCCGAACCAGACGCAATTCCTCCCAGGATCCAATTACAGTCGCAACCGCTATTGCTTCTGCCCAAAGATAAAATTCCTGTTACATGTACAACAAACTTCATGGGCCCTTGTAATTTGTGAATTTTTCAGGGTTTTATTTTAGGTTTTTGTCACATGAAGCTTTGTTTTTCATTCAATTTCTCATGTTTTTTTAGTGAAAGTGAAAGTCTTCTTGCATTCATCCAGCATGGCCCGTGATGAATAAATCCGTGTTGTAGTTGAAAGGTAAATTATGTTCCAGCTTTATGGGTTATTTAATGTCAAATTGATTTACCTAAGTGAACTGATTTCTTTAATATCAAATTGCTTTACGTAAGAGAACCGATTTTTTTATGTAAGCGAACAATAGCGGATATCTTGAATTTTGATTTCAAGATAACCCTCTAATCTAATCGTAACCAGGTATTCTTTCTCAATCACATCGGCTCCAAGTGACGATTATGTCTCAAAGGTAATATTCTGATTTCTATCTATACACAGAAAGGTTGGTTAAAATTAATGGAGTTTTCCCTGATGATATTTGTTATAATTTCGATTCGGGCACGCTAGCCTCGCGAGATAAAAGCGGGCTTCTTAGGGCTTCTTAGGGCATACAAGACAACGAAAAAATGGTACATATAGATTTTGAGATTCCATTAATTCATGCATGATCTCATTATAATTTAATAAGATTTCCTTTTGGTAGATTTTCATATATTAAGTGAAACAAATATGCGATTGCAACATTCAGACTTGTTGGAGATCTTTTTGACTTTTATTTTTGATCACTTCTTATGACCATTGGGCTCTCACATTAGATTCTATGCAGAGAAAAGAATCTGGCGTATCGAGTTATCCTAAGATCTTAGGTTATTTTGTGTCAAAATCCAGAAATGGCTGACCAGAGCTTGGACAACCAAATGACTTTGAATTATAAATCAAGAGCGGTGAGTTGAGGCTTGAAAGTTCTGCAATTCTATTATTGAACGTGCAAAAGTTCTACTAACTACAAAAACAACTAGATGAATTTGAATCAGTGAATGGAAGGCATGCATAATATTCTTTTTCTATGTTTCAAAGTTTTGCAACACCATTATTGACCATGCAAAAGTTAGGTACGAAATATACGGTTTGTGTTATGTGATCTGCTATTTGACTTCAGGTATTGCATATCGCCTAATTTTTTCTGCACGCGCCGACTGAAGCACCTGTAAACTTGTACTTAAAACCAAGCAATCATGTTCTTATGTTAAATTGTTGATATTGAATATTCAGATTAACTATATTTCAGTTATGTGTTGTGTAGTCCACTCCTGCTATTTATTTCTACGATGTTATACGAAGATTTGGTTTCGGCTGGCTGCTCAGCTCTATAAAACTTACATCTAAATTAGACAGTACACTACATTACGGTCCTCCGATTAATCATGATAAGACCTCGCCCTTTATTTGGCGAGCCTTATTGAACAGACAGACTCGTCTTTAAGACGAGTCTGTGCACTGTTAGAGTGTATGACTCTCCATGGCATAAGGTATGGTGATGTACATGATACATCCTTTTTGGGGCACTTTTCCGGCATCCTGTTTCAATAACTCCTATTCCGATATTCTTCAAGCCATCCATTAAAATGTCTCCGCCCTTTGACCGATTTCGAGAATCGCTGAGTTGGCAACCTTGAGTCATTATAAGCATGGGACGGTTGTTTCAAATGCCGCTCAATTTCAAATTCAAATTCAAACATTTTAACATGACCTTTCCCTCCAACTCCATTAGCATGAGTTTTTCTCTCCATTCATTGCGACTAGTTGTGTTGTCTAGTTGTGTTGTATAGTGTCTCTATTATTTCTGTGTGCATCTAGTTGTGTTGTATAGTGTCTCTATTTGGCCGTGATACATTGCTGCAACCTACACACTATCCTCGACAGACGGGATGCTCCTCCATGCACACATGTATTCCAGAGGAAGAAAAATAGGGTGTTTTCAGCAAATCTGCAATATCTTGTGGTTTACTCATTTTCATTGGGTTTCGTTGTAAATACAATCTTTGAAAGAAAATTTCTATGGCAGCGCTCACAACGGCACCGGCACTGGAACCCATGGTAGCAGCACCAAAGGCATTGCCGGCTAAATCCCCAGCAATGCCATCACCTGCTTCTCCTCCTCTTGCGAGTTCCCCGAGTGCTTCTTCTCCTGCCTTTGCTCCTTCTAAAGTCGCCACGCCACTAACCTCAACCTCCTCTCCCACAGCTCAAACTCAAGTATCTAGCCCGGCGACCGCTTCGTCACCGAGCCCCAGCAGCGGGGTCGTGTCTACCGTCAATTTGGGGAAGATGGGTATCTTTGGAGCCACTATGCTTGGAGGAGTCGCCTTCCTCCTTTAAGCTGCATCATGTGTTCTCTCCATTCGCATTTATTTGATTGTTTCTCTCTTTCCGTATTCTTTTCTATAATTCCACTCCTGGCTTGGCTTGACAGAGTGGAGTGGATAACAACTATCACTATCCAAAGAGCCATGCAATGAGGATGTACTCGAGCCTTTGGGACGCGGAAGATTGGGCAACTAGAGGTGGACTTGTGAAAACAGACTGGACTAAAGCTCCCTTTGTTGCATCCTTGTTGCATCCTTCCGCAATTTTAATGCTGCAACTTCTTCTTCTAACTTGGCCGCAGAGGAGGTTTTGGACACCAACCAAGAGCAAAAGCTCCAGTGGATGCGAAATAACTATATGATCTATGATTACTGTGCTGACACCAAGAGATTCCCCAGGGTCTACCCGCAAAATGCAAATGAGCCCTAGACTGAACTCATCTCCATCGTCTGGTTGATGAATTCTCGATACCCTGCCATTCCCACTATTTTGGTCTATGACCTCCATTCTTTCATTGTTTTCCCATACATCCGATACATGCATTAATGTATACAAAATCTGGAATAGCCCATGGGACTAATTATTTTGTTCTTTATATAATATCAATGTCTACAAAATCTATAATAGCCCATGGCACTAATTATTTTGTTATTTGTATAATACAAATGTTTTTAATGGTACAATTTTCTATTTTTTTAGAAGCTGATCATGACTGATCACCACAGAAATTTGATTTGATACCCATTAATTGTCTATCCTTGAAAACTGATCACCAATCCAAAATAACAAGAAGAAAGAGTTTGGTTGGGTAGATGACAATTATCATTATCCCAAGAGAGAACCATTGAGGATCTAGTCTAGCCTAAGGAACACGGATGATTGGGCAACCAGAGGTCAAAACCGACTGGATTAAAGGCGCCTTAGTTGCATCCTTCACGAACTTTAATGCTACTGCTACTTCTTCCAACTATGCAGCGGAGGAAGCTTCCTTCTGAATGTAAATGAGCTCTCCACTTTATACTTCCTGAATTCTTCACGCCCTACCCTTCCCAACACTGTACCCTCTTCCATGACAGCCATTCTTCGGTTGGTTTCCAACACATACATTGATGTATCAAAAAGGGTATTGTTAGGAAATTAATTATTTTGTTTTTGGTTTCCATAGATTTCAGATTCTTGATATCATTCAATGGTGACTTTCTTGCCTTCTCTATTCTATTTATTTCTCTCTCCGGGAGGTACAGAAATACACCATTAAAATGGGCATTTGTTAAAGGTTATCTACAGATTTTAATCTAAATGAAAATTGAAATGATTTGGTGTAGTGTATAATTTCATAGAAACCATTTTTAAATAGAAGTAAATGGAGTAAGCTAAGCATTCTATGTTTTGTTTTGCAATATTTGTTTGAGATTTTTTCATCTAGCCAAAATTGTTGTTATTGCGATATACATTGTTGGGATTGCAGATTAGCATAATCTGGATATCTCAAGGAAAGGAATATTAAAGAACAATGATTTCATATTTACAATAAAAAAATGCAATTTGAATAATAAAAAAAATAAAATAAAATGATAATGATTCCATAGTTACATTTTGAATAATAATAAAAAACTAATTCAAAAAAATATTATCACAAAAATGTAAAAAAAGAAAGAAAATACACAACCATGACATCTTTTTTTTAAATTGAACTATCTTTAGATGGACCATTAAAATGGATATTCTTATATAAAAGAAGTTATTCCGAAGGAAGTAAATATGTGTATCTTTAAGTTAAAGAGTGAAAATTATTACTGTTAAGTCTTTGCTCTTTATTGGTAATTATTGTTACTCACTTGTGAGTATATATATATATATATATTAAAAAAAAATTATATATCCATCATTAACTACGAGGAATTAAATCTTGGTTTATATATCCATAATTAACTATGAGGAATTAAA
This sequence comes from Larix kaempferi, assembly GCA_027924585.1. Lineage (NCBI taxonomy): Eukaryota > Viridiplantae > Streptophyta > Pinopsida > Pinales > Pinaceae > Larix > Larix kaempferi. The sequence goes on from BSBM01000636.1 coordinate 5,801,174, forward strand.
TCTTGGTTTTCTAACACACAAATAGTTTGGCTAGGTCCACTTTGTTTCTCTCGAAATAAGTAACAATTTTAATGTAGTGCAATTACAAGGCTACATGGTTCAAAGATTGATACAATTAACACTCTAGCCAAGTCTACTTTGCTTCTCTCGAACCACTTTGTGTTATGAGAAATTTAGTATAGTGCAACTACAAGTCCACATGGTTCAATGATTGATACACTTAACACTTCAAAACAAGGTGTCAAGTGTAATGATGTAATAAATGAAATTGATACCAAATTTTGCATCAAAAGCTAAAAGCTGACACTAAGACTTATTTAAATTCCAAGAGGTGTGACTTTAGCTACATTTATTACACAACAAATTTTATTTCAATGGTTTTTCAAACAAAAAATCACTTTTCAAGATCTTAATGGTAAAATGTAGTTTTCCTTCCTATTGAGTTTGCCTAGTGTCAAACTCCAATAAATAAATGATGTTCCATGTTCACTTTGTTCAGAACTTGGTGAAAGCATAACAACCAATGGGTTACATTGATTTCTTTGTTTTTACATAACTTTTTAAAAGGTTTGTTTAGCTCATCAATGTGAAGAGTTATTAAATTAGGATATTCAAAATAAGGAATGTTATGGAAACAAAGAGATATCTAGTTTACTTCAATAGTTCACTTACTAAATCTAAGGATACTTGGAAGGAACCACTAGTTTTGAATCAAGTGAACACTTCAAAGCTATAGACTGGTCATTGGGGTATGGTATGCGCTCATTTGCAGGATCAACAGTTACCCATGATAGGAATTCAAGCTTGTAGTTAACAATAGAGGGCCTGGCACCTTGAGGATTTTGACAAGTCCTGTCACATAAGAGCTCTGGGGTTAAGATGGATTTGTACTAGTATAGGGTTGCACCCAAATATCAATCTTCTTGGGAGGTAATTTAATAGAGAAAACAATAGGAGGCTTTTACAAAGTCCATAGGTGGTCCATAGTTTGGTAGTAGATATAGAAAGAATTTTTATCTATGATAGATAGCATGGAAGTTACATTATAATTGTGAACTTGTTCAAGTTTTTTGCTTTAAGAAATGATATTCACCACATTCTCTATACTTGTGTGTATTTTGTTCATTTCTTTATTTGTTTGTTTCATTATCCATCACATCCTTTACATGCTCTTGAGTTGTGTGTATTTGATTCGTTCAGTCATTTGTTTATTTCAAATAATGAAGCAATCCACTGCTAATGATTATCATCTCACTCGAAGTTAAAATTCAAATTAGAAATAGAAAAATATGCTATTTTAGGCCAAATAATTTGTGTTTCTTATACCCCTCTATAAAAAAATTAATCCCACATTAGTTGTATATGTGGCCCATGACAACATATAAGCTCCAATATACTACAAATTTGGTTTCATATACCTCTCCATATAAAATAATAATCCCACATTGGTTAAGAGATGTGACCATAATAACCAATAAGTTCCAATATACCATGATCCTTATGCCAATGGAGGCAATGACAAGAGAGTGGTGCCTCCTACTAACATAATGTTGATTGATTGCAGTGTGTACTATACAACTATAATTGTAGTGAGATTCATGCAACATCAAACAATGCCAATATATTGTTCTTAGCATAACGGTGCTTGCAATACAATTTGAGGGTTGATTCCCTTACTTGAAATCCTATAATTCACATGCTTTCTAGGATATGATCTTGTTGGAGTTCACATCACTGCATCTTATGCTCATCCATAAATTTTTGAGGTTGACAAAGATTAGGGCATCTTTGGAATACTACTTGCTAATTGGTAGGATGCATACATGGGAACAACAAACTATGCTTATTTTGCTATGCACCAAATTCCCAAAAGAGCATAAAATAAGAAAGCGAGAATAATCCAATGCCTTAAGAATGAGGACAGGATGAATAAGAAGCCTTTTCAAGGAGGAAACATACTTATACATTGTACCAAATAAACAAGACTATGATATGATCATAAAGCTAGGTATATATGAGATGATCATAAAACTAGGTATATATATATATATATATATATATATATATATGAGACAAATGGTACAATTACATTTCTAGCTGACCATAAATTACAAATAAGGTCCCAAATGTAACAATAGAAAGTAACCTTACAATATATAGGGCTTAACATGCCCCTCTCTTCCAATCAATTATTGTCCTCAACACTTGATTAATTCTAGATATTTCTGGTTGAAGAACTCATCTTCCCATTTCGCCTCTTCTATTGGAAAGTTATTCCACTTCATGAGGTACTCAGTAATTACTCAATTTCATAGTTTATTGTGTCAAGAATCGTTTTATGTTTTAATACCAATTGATCTTCCTCATCTATCTCTGGTAAAATAGTTTGGACTAGGATCTTGTCACCAATGACCTTTTTTAGGCATGATACATGAAGATGGAGGCAACTTCAATTTGTAAGACATACTTCCAATCCTTTGCAACACCGTACATGGGACATAGTACTTGAGTGTTAATTTATTGTCCTTCTTTTGTTGCTTGAAGGACATGTGTTTGTATGGTCGTAGCCTAAAAAATACCCAATCCCGCACTTAAAATTTCATTTCACTACAATGTTGATCTTCTTGTTGTTTCATCCTATTTTGTGCTATAGCCAAGTTATCTTTCAATAGTTGGAGAAACTCTTGTTGGTACATATGTGTTCCTCCACTTCTTGAACCTTATATTTCTCTTTCAGGGATGATGTTATGGAAGGAGGATGATAGCCATAAAGTGACATAAATAGTGGCATTTTTTATGAAGTATGGAAATATGTGTTGTACCGCCATTCTATGAAGGGAAACGACTTGACCTATTGTGTTTGTTTATCATATACAAAGCAATGAAGATGGCCCACAAGTTAAAGAGAATATTAGTGAAAAACAAATGTTGGTTTGAAAACTATAAAACCTATTACACCACTTCAATTTAACTGGTTTTGTATTTAATTATGTCTTATATAATGATTAAATGCCTTGTCTTAACTTGTATTCTCGCATTATTGTTTTCTTATTTTGTGACGCTCTAAGTAGAATTTCCAACACATTGCCGAAAAAGTCTTCATTGAATTTGGGAAATATGGATGCAAGTTCATTATCTCCACACTATGCCTCCAGTTCTACCAATGAACAATATTTGTCAAATGATGGACCTTCAGAAGTATCAAGAGGAGTAGTTCAAACGGATGTAAAAGATGAAATCTCTTCTTTCATGGAACGGCTTAGTAATTCCTAAGTTGACAACAACAATGGGAACGAGAACGGGAAGGGGATAATTAGTGGAGAAGGTCACTTTGATGAACTAACTATTGGAAAATTTGTGAATCCAAAGATTTTAGAAGCAAAAAGCTCTCATATGGCAGGCATCAATAATCCCCAAATCATAATGGGTATTCATTGAAGTGTGAGTTATAACAAAGAAGAAATGGATCTTGCATGTGGTTGATGTTATTGGGGATTTTGATTAGAAGATATGGTACAGTGTCCGAATGGGAATCTATTTTTTATTGTGTAAGGCATCGGGTAAAACATATCATATATGGAGGTTTCAAAGCACATGTCTCTCTAAGTTGTATGGATATCGATGGTTGCAAGGAGTCAATTCCTTGGTCATAGGTTTAGAGAGTTGTACCAAATCTTATCATTGAAAAATATGAAGATCAAATCTATAGGAAACAAGACCAAGAATCTATAGCTGAAGCCAAAGTTGAAGGCTTGGTTTATTTCCCATTTTGTAACATTCCATATGAAGTAGACAAGTGTCTACAAGTTTTGGACTGTCCAAATGAAAAATGTCTAAAGGCTTCTTGTATCCAATGCAACAAGATGAATCACTTACCATTACTATGTGAAGAGGTTCAGAAAATGCCTGACACTCTTCGTGGGTAAGTTGAAGAGAGGATGACAAAAGATCTGATAAAAGAATGTAACATTTGCCACGCAGAGTTAATCAAGATGGATGGGTGCAATAAGGTAACATGTAGGTGTGGAAACACAATGTGTTATGTTTGTAGACAAACAATTTTGTCCAACAGCCTTAATCATTTTTGTGCTTGCAGTCTTTATTGTATGCTTATCAAAAGAGCAGGCAGCACATGCCCCCATGTGGCTCTTGTTAAAACAAGAGTGGAATTATAATAATAGCATCCATTGTCGATAACTCATAGTATTTGTAGCTTTACTATGACAAGACTATGACCGAATTATTCATTCTTCAACCAATATGTTTTTTATATGAAGAGAACAATTTAATTACATACATTTAAGCCACGTCGAACCCAAAATAAATTATGATTTAAAATTTAAAATTTATATAAATTTTAGTACTATAATTTTAGACCATTTTAAATAAAAAAAATTAATTTTGTCGAAATAAAATATTAACATAGTAAAATCATACCTTCACTATTTAGCCATCTAAATATCTCAAATAAAAAATCAATTAGTTATCATATAATGACATTAAATAAATACAATAGAAAAATGACATTAAATGATCTTCAACTATATTAAAGTAGGCAACAAAATGCAACTATATTAATCAAAACATAAGCTAATATTACCTCTACCATTTGGTGGTTGATCCATAGTAAATAGGATTTTGGGACATTTTTGCCAATTTCCAACCCTATGTATGGGTACAGTACCATATCCAGGGTGTTATCATCCTTGTTGGCAAGTAAATCGAGGGACTCTTGAGTGATCCTGCCAAAAAAATTGGACTAGCCCCTCTTGAGCAACGTTTTATCCCACATGTACATATGCACCTCGATCATCGTCCTAGGAGGTTGGATGCAGAACGAGGGCCAAGTGACTAGAAACCTTTAAAAAAGTAAGGAAAAAAACTCCAAATCAAACTGGAATATTGTCTTTCCTTCGAACATAGTGCGACAACAATCCAAAGTAAAACAAAACTGCCGAAAAAAATGGCAGACCACTTGATGCATCTAGGTCTCTACACTAAAGTTGATTCCTTAACCTAGCAAAAATCCTAGAAATTTTCTCTTTTGTTGACGTCGTTAACTATATAATCCAAATGAAACTCTAAGTAGATAGAAAAATGTTGTAACATTGTTATAGTTGTCAAAACTATGAAGTAGAAATCTATTATAGATGTTGAAAACATCACATAATTGTTTCCTTAATATTGAACACATATATATAATTTATAGACATCAAAATTTCGAGGATAGTTGACCATGCTCACTTTGGAACCCTTAATTCAAGATAAACATTATTGACCATTTCAGCGGATGAGGGAACGAGAACTATGAACACCGGAATTCCAACATCAGGTTGCCAAAATTCCTACATCTGAGTAGGATCATCGAAATAGTGACATACAATGCATCCAAATAAAAAAAAAAACAAGAAAAATGTGACGACACCTATGATTTTTTCCATCATGGTCGAAAAAACGTTGGAATTCGTGCCAAAATGTAGTAGTGATAATAAGAAACCTTGAGCCCATTGTTATTCCATCCTATTGTTTTTGCATGCATGTGTTTAATTTGATTACAACCTTGTTTTAATTGCATCCAACCTTGTTTGATTCGTAGGGAAAGATTAGATTTGGGCCTTTATTTTGTTCCTACACCATTTCGTATCAAAGTAGGAAGTATTCAATTGAATTTCAACTCCAATAAAAAGAAAAGAATTGGGTGGATGTTGTAAGGGAGGAAATAGCTATAGTTTAGTTTGTAGGGAAGAGTTGTAGAAGCAAAAAGACAACTACAACACCAAGATTGGGTGGACATTATGAATGGTTGAAGAGGATATTTGGGTTTGCATGTTGTGAAAAATAACAGCTTTAACAACAAATTATTAGGTAGATGTGTTTGTGGGGTTGAAGTGCACACAATAAAGAGGCAAATCACTTTCAAGTAGAAAATCATTTCCTTGTGAGGACCAATATAACACCCAAGAGGAAGCACATGAGTGAATGAAATGAATATCAAACCATACAGAGACAAGAATGAGGTAAATAAGGGAGTGCAAGCACTATGTGCACAATTGAAGGCCCTAGGGAAGGATCAATAGAGAAGAAATATAAAGGAAGTGGCTTATGAGATTGAACATGAGTGGGGGGGAATGCCTCCTAAATAAATACAATGATATTCGTTTGGAGCTAAGATGAATTTGTCTTAAGAATAATAGAAGGTAGAGGAGATGAAAGAAAGAAGCGGTACTTAAGAAGTCAACAACAACATGGAAAATGAAAGAAAGGGAATGGAGTGGACTTTGTGAAAAATAATTTTCATATGAAGACAAAGATAGAGTAAATCATCAATTGCATGGCTAAACAAGATGATGAATAAGAAGAGTTTGTAACCATTGGAAATATTGGTTTGACACTTTAATTAAAAACTACATAACTAATTATTTAACAAGTAAATAGACACAAATAACATTTTACATAGTCTAACAAATAATTCATATCACAAACACTAATATTTGGATGTCTACGACTATTATTCCAAAGAGCATCTTAAACAAAGCTAAGGAAAAGTTGTTGCAAATATTTGTGGGCAAGCAAAAATGACAAGAATAATATCATGAGGATGGAGTCTAAAAAAGTTATCTCATTTTAACAAGGATTTGGTACTGAGAGGATTGTCAAGGATATGGGCTATAAAAGGCTTGTGGTGAGGTATGATGAAGTCAAAAAAGGCATCCATATAATATAATGGATAGTAGTTGTTATAGAAAAAACAATATGTTTATGTTTCAACTATCATTAACTCAAGAGCTAGAGCCATGATTTCAAAACATAGTAAGGGTTTCAAAATTAGACTGCAACTGGTTTCATACATGGAATAATTTTTTTGATGAATGGAGCACATTGTCCAGTGCTGTGTGCTAATGTAGTTCTGCTATAAAAGCAATACAAAAAAATAGAAATTGCCATTGTTTGCCAATAGTTTTTTTTTGCATTTACAAAAATATGCTCCAGACAGTGGAGATTATGTAATTGCACATAGCGTAGGATGGGGAAACTAATACAAAAAAGAGTTGTAACATGCTTTATGTCTCTAGTTTTACTTGATTGTGTATCGTTTCACATGTGCCTGCACATTTTGCAGAATCTATAGTCAGAGCATTGGGAAAAATTCAAATAGTGTACAAACAATGCCATAGAATGCTTATGATATTCTTGGTTCCACCAACATTGTTCAAGGTTCCTTAATTACACATGGTGTTGTATGCATTTTACATGGTTCCACCTACATTGTTCACGGTTCCATCAACAATGCTCATGGTTCCATAAATAGAGCTCATGGTTCCACCAACAATGCTCATGGTTCCATAAATAGATCTCATGGTTCCATAAACAGAGGTGGAACCATGAGCATTGTTGGTGGAACTATGAGCACTATTGGTGGAACCATGAGCTCTGTTTATGGAACCATGAGAATTGTTGGGGAAACCATGACCTTTAGTTATGGAACCACGAGATCTGGTTATGGAACCATGAACATTATTTGTGGAACCATGAGCATTATTGGTGGAACCATGAGCTTTATTTATGGAACCATGAGCATTATTGGTGGAACCATGAGCTCTATTATGAACATTGTTGGTGGAACCATGAGCATCATCGATGGAACCATTGATCCGCATCATAGTTGGCAAGTCAGCGACATTGATACAACTTTGACAAGTTTCAACTTTGACATGGCTTCGACTCGACAAGTTTCCAGTTCGATGGGTTTCGAATTCGACACAACTCTGATGAGTCTCGACTTCGACACACCTCGACACATTTGCACCCTCGACATGGTCATCAACCTCATAGTTCACGACATCGACAAGCAGCGTCAACATGCAACCAACGACTGTCGAACTTCAACAGATTGTCTTTCTGTCTTCCAGTCGACTGTAACGGTTGAAATGTTGAACCGTTCTAACTTATTCTTTGTAACTGAACGTAACGGGAAGGCACCCACGCATCTCATAATTCTATAAGCATGTATAATATTGTAACATAGCAATCTTATCATGTCTTAGACTTGTTTACAATAATAGAAGATATTTTCGTATTCCTGCATATTGTCTGTGCGTATTTGCGTTTATCTGTGTAGTGTAATCTTGCTTTGCTCATTCTGCTTATTCTTAATTGCTTCCGCCATAATAGAGCCGACTCATTCAGTCGAATTGTTGTCCCCCTCATGCTTCCTGGACACGACTTATATCAACTATGAGCACTATCGATGGAACCATGAGCTCTGTTTATGGAACCATGAGCATTGTTGGTGGAACCATGAGCTCTATTTATGAAAATTGTTGGTGGAACCATGAGCTCTATTTATGAATATTGTTGGTGGAACCATGAGATCCATTGATGGAACCATGAGCATTGGTTGTGGAACCATGAGCTCTATTTATGGAACCATGAGCTCTATTTATGGAACCATGAACATTATTGGTGGAACCATGAACATTATTGGTGGAACCATGAGCTCTATTTATGAACATTGTTGGTGGAACCATGAGCATTGTTGGTGGAACCGTGACCATTGTTAGTGGAACCATGAGATCTATTTATGGAACCATGAGAATTGTTGGGGGAACCATGAGCTTTAGTTATGGAACCATGAACATTATTGGTGGAACCATGAGCACTATTGGTGGAACCATGAGCTCTATTTATGGAACCATGAGCTCTAGTTATGGAACCATGAACATTATTGGTGGAACCATGAGCTTTAGTTATGGAACCATGAGCTCTATTTATGGAACCATGAGCATTATTGGTGGAACCATGACCATTTTTTGTGGAACCATGAGCTCTATTTATGGAACCATGAGAATTGTTGGGGGAACCATGAGATTTAGTTATGGAACCATGAACATTATTGGTGGAGCCATGAGCACTATTAGTGGAACCATGAGCTCTATTTATGGAACCATGAGCATTATTGGTGGAACCATGAGCTCTAGTTATGGAACCATGAACATTATTGGTGGAACCATGAGCTTTAGTTATGGAACCATGAGCTCTATTTATGGAACCATGAGAATTATTGGTGGAACCATGAGCATTGTTGGTGGAACCATGAGCTCTATTTATGGAACCATGGGAATTGTTGGGGGAACCATGAGCTTTACCTATAAACATTCTAATGAAAATATGTGAAGTATATATAACAAATTAATCCAAACATCATATCCAAATACAATAATCAAAGTTCAATTTATATATGAATACTATTATAATCAATATTTACATTTATGATAAATAATGTAATAAAAAATATAATTGCATTGTCACAAATCATTGTTTGAAAAAGAGAATGAATTTTAGTGCTTCCCATAAAATATTGCACTAGTTCTTGCAAACAAAGCGAGTACCGTAGACAAATATTTTGTTACAATCCTTAGTGTTTTTTTATTACAAATACACCCTGGTGTGTTATTAAAGAGCACCGATGTTGAAACTTGTGTGGAACTTGATGTTGGTCATGTCGTTGTTTATACTTGGAATTGGATTTATGCATAATATCATGAACTTGTTGTTGGATGTGCTATATCCGTTCAATGAATTTGGTTGCTTTACCTGCCTCAGCTTGAGCATGGGAGGACTCATCTTGTGTAGATGAAATTGTTATAGCCACGACAATGGGGGCCAATGGATAGAACCCCAATCACATCTGAAAAGGGATGTGGTCAATAGAGTTGTGTAGGGATCTATTGTAACTATGTTGAACATATGGAAGGCTCTCATCCTATGTGCATGGATTTTTGGATTTGTACATATACAGGATATGCACAATCATCGTGTTGACCACCTATGTCTAACCATCTGTTTGGAGGTGGAAGGAAGTCGATTTGATTAGCTTTCTGTCCATTAGATACCATAAGGAGGAATAGAAGGTGTTGAGGAACCTATTGTCCTAATATGAAACAATGTTCTATGGAAGCTCGAAATGAACCCAAACACACTCAAAGAAGAGCTTAATAGCAACTTTTACCGTGATAGTCTTCGTACATGGTGCTAGACTGGTCATCTTAGAGAACCGATCGACAACCAAAAAACACAGTCATGACCATGCTTGGTGGAGGGAAAACCTGACATGTAATCCATTGATACTAACTCCCAACGCATGTCTAAGGTAGGAGGAGGAGTGTACAACCCTTGCTTCTTGATGGAAGGTTTAGCGATGGCATAGGTAGTGCACGATGTAACATCCCTCTTTTTTCTCCTAATTATTGTAAATTAAAAATGTAATTGTGGTTTCTGGTGAGGAGCTCAAGGCCAAGGCCCCACCAATAAAAAATTTGTGAAGTTATGTGGGTTAAATTCCTACGTGGTAGATTGTAAATTTAAGTGACGATAGGCAGCGACGCGACTAAAGCATCGACAACTGAACCATTGGGGGAAGGTAAGGTCAAGGGAAGCCTTGTTAATCTAGACGATAATGTCTAGGAGCCTGTAGGACATAATGGTTGGATCTATGGTTATTACCTTAATACTTTCATACAACGTCCTAATATAAGGATGCTAGCTTTTCATTACAAAAACAAGTAAGCGGCATATATGACCTATGCCTAAGGATAACACGATATTCTAATATATGATCATAATTACTTTTATGATAAACCTAATCCAAGAGGGGAGTGCTAGAAAGCACATGGGTTTAAAGAGCTAAAAGAAGATCAACTTATTAATTAAGATATTAATATATTCACTACAATTTACTATATGATATCCATTGAAATCCATGAACATAAAGGTTGGTTAAAATGTGTATATATATATATATATATATACACACGGTGGATTGATACATATATATATATGTAAATATAAAATGGGAAATAATCTTTGATGGTCATAGAAGGAAGGAAGTTAGGTTTTTCCCCTTTAAAAGATAGGGTATGGAGTAAATTATGTAAGATTATGTCTCTTTGTGTCTCTTTCTCTTGTAAGATTATGTAGTGATTCATTTGGTTTCTAAAGTAAATTATGTGTTTGTCAAGCGATTCATTTGGTAAAGGATAGATTATGGTTAATCAGGTTGTCACATAGTGATCCCATAAAGGTGTTTAAGTTTGTTAGGAAAAAATTGAGCCAACGCTAATGGGTAAGAATTTTAGAAAGATATCCAAAATAAAATGGTAAGATTCGTATTATTAGTGGTTGTTCGAATGGTTGGTATGTCTTGTATCATCATCAAGTTGTCGAAGTAATTTACTATCATAGTATCGAAGTTGCAAAACTCTTGCATAAGCAATCGAAGATGACAAGAACTCAAGTTGTAGAAACAAATTCCAAATGCATGTTAGTTATATCTGTAATTAATCATCTTCTATCAATGCTGTGATGGCGGATTGTTGATCATTAATACAAATAGTTTTTATTACATGAAGAACTTAATGGAAGAATTTGTTTTATTCCGCTAAAATACTAACTCGCTGAGTTTGGGTATGTTACACACGATCAAATATACCTACCGACATCCTGCCAAAGATTTTTCCAATAGAAATACTTATGAAGCACTTCTATTGTCTTCTCCACGCCAAAGTGTTCGGCCAACTGACTGTAGTGTGCCTCCAAAATTAGCCTTGTAGGGGAAATTTATCCTCTTCTGACCAAACCATGAAGAGGAGAAATTTCCCACTTTGAGAGATGACCATTTGAAATTGCTTCACAGAGATCAAAGAAACTGCAATAGTCGGAACTACATCGGGTATCCTGTAGAGTTGGCCCTCCAAAGAAAGAATGACACTACGGGGCCTGGACTCATAAACATCATGGCATTTTCACGTATAGGGTTTTCCTCAAAGAACATCGCAAACTTCAAGTGGGGCAACATCACACAGTACCTTATATTTGAATGGATTTATGCTGTAGGATAAGACGCAATGTTGAGTGACGCAAATGTCTCATCCCTGAATCAACCAACCAATAGTGTATGGTTGGAGGTGTGGCACCGTCGACAGCTTCAATATTTTGATGACCTCAATCGAGATGAGGTTCCTCTATTTACCACTATCAACAATGAAATGTAGTGGATTCCCCTTCACCCACAGTTGTGAATGGAAGAGGCACTCCCCTTCATCTAGCTTCCCTCACTCTTCTGGTTGAATATTTTTGGTTGCGATGGTGGCACTAGGTTTCGCATCAATGATTCACTTTCCCCTTTCTTTCTCTAAATCAGAATATAAGCCATATTCTAGCTCTACAGTTTTCGTCTCAACCAACAATGATTGATTTAAGTGGCATTCATCAGTGTTGTGCAAGGAGATTTTGTGGAACTCACACCACTTTCTGGTGTCCTCCTTCGATTTCCTGTTACCCTTATTTTCCTACGACTTGGGCTGGTTTTCATGAGTTTGGTTGTTCTTGCTCTATCCTTTGTTTTGTGAGTTGGGGCCTCCTTTTCCAAGATTCTATTGTTGTTGATTTGAAAACCCAAACTCATACTTATTCTTTTTCTCTAAACTTTTTCTCGATCTTGGCAACGTACCAATAAGCATCTCCTAGTGAGGAGATGTCCAGAAAATACATCTTTGTCTTAATGTAACTATGCAGGCCACTACAATACTTTAGGACTAAGTATCATTCGAAGTCTCTAATACCCAACTTTGAGCGCAAAGCATGGAATATATTGGTGAACTTCGACACCGTCTATTCTCTCACTTAGCGCAAAGTCGTCTACGTGATGTACTGGTCATCATAGTTTCCAACATAGTAGAATTCCTCCTTGACAGCATCGACAAAAGCCGCCCAAGTGGGTTATGTCCTATATAATTCAGACTCATCTCCCGCATGCCTCTCGCATTAATTGTCCCACAAATATTTGATATGGGGGAGGGAGTTAAGGAGCGTGAAAGTGATCTTTTCGCTATAAAAAAAAATTAAACTGAGAAATAACCCTCTAACAAATTTAATCATTTCTCCAAAGCATCTGCATCTATCTAGAGTTCAAATAAGGGAATGTACAAGTTAACTTGTACCTTGAAGGGAGTCACACCTCCAAAACAACTTCTTGTTGAAGGTGCATCCACTGCCGTCAACATCTGTCGAAGGATCTGGGAGAAATTATCCATCGTCTGGTTCCTGTGTCGCACAAGGTCTTGCTCGAGCAACAACTTAATAAGATCTCATGCTCCATCATCTCTCTTTTCTTCTCCCACCATGTGAGGCTACTTGGGCCAACAAGGGTGGTTTTCCCCAAGATCAACTAATTCAATACCCAACTCTCCATATTGATATCTCCACGGGGACATGAACTAAGAAACAACAAGAGCATATTGCTCTAATACCACTGATCTGAATTATTTGGAGAACGAAGTGAAGACAATGATATAAAACAAAAAGACAAATGGATATTTTGTAGAAAACACAATAGTACAGTAAAACCCAAATTCTATTAATGAATGAACTAGAAAAACATTGTAAATTGTAAAGCAATACAAACTAGCTCTAGATGGTAGTCTGAAAAGAGATGTGTCAGCTACGCTCATCCACAAGAAATGAGTTACAATGAGGTTGGAAAGGTCTTTTTTACATAAAGCATAAATGAGAAAACCCTAAACATAAAAAACTTTAACCCCAAAATATGAAATGAATTTTTTTTTGTAGGCCCCGATCTAGTTAGTTGATACATCAACTTCCTCGGGGTGCAACTTTTGCATACAATCTCTATTTGGGGCGCTCAGTATCCCATCGGAAAGGTATGGATGAGGACTCTGTGTTGTCGGCCCAGACGATGCCATTGGCGATTATTTATGCGCCACCGTGACAAAAAAACATTGTTTAGGGCCTCAAAACAACCCTGGAAGATTAGGATCTGAAAAACCGTAAAACAACTACAAAGCTGGAAAACTATGTCTTTGAGTCAATGGAATAGGTGGGTGGCCACCGATGTCCATCTGGATCACTATGAGACATGTGTCAACAAAGTGGATTTTTGTATCGACGTGCACAATATGTGAACAAAATGGGAAGGTCGATAAGAATTGGCCAATGACCAATCACAGGGTGACATGTGGCACGGTTTCAGAGTTTTTTGGATTGTCGTTAGAGGAGCCCAATGGGTAATTGGAGCATAGTTTTTCCCATGTATTTCAATGTGTTTGTAATAGATTTTTTCCCGATGTGAAATTCTAGTTGCCGTGAAATCATTTAGTCTGTATATAAATATATATGTAATTTGTTATTTTAAAGTAGGATGAATAAAAGAAAAGAACAAGAGTTTGCTTATGTTGTGTGTGTCTATGTTAATTTTTGTGTGTTATGAGTCTGTAAACTCCTTCACATCCTTCACGCTAAAAGAGTTGCAGTTTGTCGATCGATGTGAAGGCAATCAAGATTTCTTAGAAGAAGAGAGCATCGCCCCCTCCTGCTTGTGAATCCATGAAGATGATCAACTACCAAACCCTCGAAACCCTATGAAAACTAAACTTTTAATAAACTTAAAATTAAAAAATATCTTTGTATTAAGGAAACATTCTATATAATAGCACCCTTTCATTTTTCAAATTTTTAATATTTTTATAAATTTCAAGAGTAAAATGAACAATTTTTTTAACATTTAGATAAATTTTAAAATTAAATTGAATAAAAAATTTCAAAATTAAAATTAGAAAAACATTTTACATTTCAATAATCCATAGTTTCAAATCCTTTTTCGTTTTTCTAAGTAATTTTAAAAGTTTCAAAATTTTATAAAACAGATCATAAATTTCAAAACTAAAAGGAATGAAAATCATTTATGAAAGATAAAGTACTTTAAAAATTCTCTCATATAGGAATTGATATAATAAGGTGAGTGGGAACATGATTTAGAACCAAATTATTTTGTGTTTTTCTTTGACTATCACCTCGGTATTCTTGTTGGCCATGTATCCAATAATGTCTACATGGCTGGTTGTAGCAATTCAAGGTGTTGCTTCATGCGATTCTTAATTCTTAATTAAATTCCTAAAGGTAGAAGAGGAGGAAGTGATTGACAAGTGAAATCCTTATGCTTATTTTGATGGCTTTCCCAACCTTGTAATGTGTTTGTGGTATTTTTCATATATCTGTTTTTCTATTTGGGTTTCAAATTTGGGAACTGATAATGCTATTGAATTTTGAATTTTGAAACTTGTTTAAACTTTGGTAGTGGAAAATGGTTTAAATTCTGTTTAAATTTTTGAAGATTAATGTATTATGATAAATATATGATTGATAAATTGATTACTAACAAATACAGAATGATAATTTTTAATTTGTTAGGTTTGGATGTATAGGTCCTATGAAATTTGAAAACAAATATTTGATTTTTTTTAAAATTATTTAAACACTACAAATCATAAATACCATTCAATTTCATACTTTCTTATTAAAATAATTATTAATAACTAGTTTCTATTTCTCACTCTCTCACGGTAGCCATATCCAAGATTGTTGAGATTTAATATTTAATATTTGATTTTATTATATAAATGTTTATACATTTATTGTATATTTGTGAATATTTGATTCCTTACAATTTTGTAGAATATCATGGAGCTGTGGAACCATGATCTTTAAATGACCGTGGGCATGTAATTTCGAAATATTTGTATAGATGGAAATGGAAAATTTTTAATGTGGAAAAAAAAGAATTGATGTAATACTTATAATTTATCTTCATACTTGATAACAATAAATTAATGTGATTTTTAAAAATTAAGATGAATTGAAATCTTAAGTGTATGATAAATTCAGAAATAAAGATGAATTAAAATCACAATACCTCAGGATTTCTCTTGACACTGGACAACACTTTGTAAATTTCCAGATTAATATTTGATACCAGTTATTAAATCCCACATTATATTCAAAAGGAATATATTATTAGACCTTTAGGCACTTTTCTTTACAGTTAGAGCTTGTAACCGCTTTCATACAGGATGAGTTTTTGTTTTATTTCTCAATCGTAGGAAGCCGTGCGGAAAATACGACACATAAATTCAAAGAATGAAAATGTTCTCACTTGCCTGCCATCCAAAGTAAATTGGCCTCACGGTGAAAATAAATAAATTTCTGCCTCAATCAATGCCTAGTGCGACTCCTAAGAAGTGACAAGACATTATAAAACAATTCTACTACAGAATCTAGAGGACCTGGAATGCAATAGTGCAAGCAATGCTTCTAGTTGATATACATTAGCAGCACCAAACAAGATCGCCTTTAAGGCGAGCCTGTTTGTTGCAAACAGGCTCGCCATGTCTCCTCACATAGATTCCTATTTAAATCCCTGCGCTCCAAAGCTTTTTTCAAACCTTTAGTCTTTTGTCTTTTGCGTGTTTTAGTTTCTTGTCTTCTTCATCATGTGGAAGCTACTGGACACGATCTTCTTACTGGCAATAACCCCCTTACTATTCGCTTAGTGCAACAATTGAGTAATGAGAAGCATAATCTAGAAGATGAGGTTGAATTTCTAAACAATGAAAATGTTTAGTTAGAAATTATGAAATCTTCTAGCTAAAGTAATTAAGTAGTTTAACCGTGGGAAGAGAAGATGTGAAGGTATATTTGAGATGTTACCAAGGATGGCTTCTATATAGCATAGATTGTCATCCGATGTTTTTTCTCCTCGAAAGTTATATTTGACATGTTATCAATGATGGCATTGGTTTCTTTTTCCAAAGGTGGGTTCAAAACTTCTTTAATAATTTCCCAAAACTTTTTTAACATAAAAAATTATAATTGTATATTTGAAAGATTTGGCAAGTTTGTGAAAGAATTTTGGATTTCTTTACCATGTACACAATTGAACCCTTGGCTAAGAGAGACATTTATATATAAAAGATTAGTTTAACTTAGTGCCATGTATAAGGCTGTAATGGATGAAATATCGTAGTCCTACTCACAACATTGATCAAAACCTGGTCGCTAGCACTCGATGATGAAGAGCCAAGCCCGATTCATGAACCATGGGCTTCTTTCCAAGATGCTGTCTCTACCAGAGTGCACTGTAACCGATCAAGGATATCTCAATTTCTCTTATTGATTTCCAGCTAGTTTTCACCCAGGATTTCAGGGTATTACGAGGGCCAAAAGCCCATGAATTTACAAATTAACTGTTCTGAACAGAGTGTCGAGAGAGGTTCTGTTATATATATTGGATCCACAGTAATATCTGGATTCGTCGAACATTTCTCCATACATCTTTACCTTGCTTTTCCCTTCACAGCTTCTTCCTACAGGAATGAGAGCAAATCCGTTTCTGAATGCATCTCTTGATCTTCTCCCATTGTGATGTGTATGAACAAATATGGGGAGCCCATGCTAAACCGTTCTGCCTAACTTCTTTTTTTTGTATATAAATAAATTTGTATTTATGTCTATCCAAACAACATTTATCTTCGCCAGCTTTGCCCTGATAAATGTTCCAAGTTGCAATCTAACAATTATGACATCCAGGAAACGTTAAAAGCCGAACATTGCGACTATTCATAGGCATTAGCAATTGTCATAAAACGTTGTTACTATTTGGTTAAGGTACAAAGATTGGGATATTTGTGGCATGTTGATGTAATATTAGAATATAATGCTCATTTCACATCAATTATTGCAGTGCCATTCAACCATGCGTGATTGTTTTAATTTATTTCACATCGACCAAAGATTTGGATGGATTGATTGACTGTTTAAAAATGCATGCAGGGTTATCACTCCCAATTTGAAATAGAAATTGTACGAGTAAGTAAAGAATACTCATTAAAAGAATAATCAAGTATACAATGAAGAATGTCCAGTGACTATGGTGGCCCTCCACTCTGTCAAGCCAAGCCAGGAGTGGAATTATAGAAAAGAATACAGAAAGAGAGAAACAATCAAATAAATGCGGATGGAGAGAACGCATGATGCAGCTTAAAGGAGGAAGGCGACTCCTCCAAGCATAGCAGCTCCAAAGATACCCATCTTCCCCAAATTGACGGTAGACATGGCTCCGCTGCTGGGGCTCGGTGGCGAAGCGGTGGGAGAGGAGGTTGAGGTTAGTGGCGTGGCGACTTTAGAAGGAGCAAAGGCAGGAGAAGAAGGAGCAAAGGCAGGAGAAGAAGCATTCGGGGAACTTGCAAGACGAGGAGAAGCATGTGATGGAGAAGTAAAGAATACTCATTAAAAGAATAAGCAAGTATACGACCTCTTTATTTCCACTCTTTGAGAATTTATTCATTTATGGAAAACCTTAAATATAATATTTGTTGAGAACTGACGTATGTCCAAAACATAACTGGAATTGAAAGTCAGCATTGACATTGCCATTGCATTACCCTAAATATTTGTTGAAAATGTCTGAAACCTTAAATATAATATTTATTCATTTATGGAAAACCTTAAATATAATATTTGTTGAGAATTGACGTATGTCCGAAACATAACCAGAATTGAAAGTCAACATTGACATTGCCATTGCATTACCCTAAATATTTGTTGCATAAGGGAAGCTGAGTGTTAGCAATGACATGGCATTGGCTTCATTGAGGAAGTGCATATGGTGTTTTCTAACGCAACCGTATAGCGATTGCGGATGACATTTCCTGATATTCCCAGTTTTCTTTATCTTTATAATTGATTCGCCACTAGAGGTCGGGTGACCCCCATTTTCTATTCCACCATCTCATTCATAGATAATGACGAACGTTCTCATATTTGTTAGTGCACTCAACCTAAACAAAACTTGAGAAAACGTAAACATTATTGTAAATATACAATATCTTTAACTAATTTAATTATTATTTTAAGAATCTGCCGAAACCAAGAAACCAAGATATAGAGAAGTATTCCATCTACTTATAAAAAATACTGATTTGTAGAATAAAACTTAAAAGATAATATTAAGAATTTAAAATTACATACAAATTCACAAATCTAAAATCGCATGCATTCTTATCAAATAGTTTATCTTTCGATTTTATGTTAATTTTAATAAATTTAAATTTTGTAACTTTAACACATGTTATATTTAGCCTAAAAAAAATAGATTTCTTAGATGATAACATTAAATTTTATTAAAATAATGAAAATAAATGTTATATTTAGCCTAACAAAAATAGATTTCTTAGATGATAACATTAAATTTTATTAAAATAATGAAAATAAGTGTTTTTATATATCTTAACTTCATCATTTTTTAAAACACTTCAAACTTTTTCAAGCAGTACCTAGCACCACTAATTTTCACTATCTATAAAAGGTATTTAAAAAAAATATTAAAATAACAAAATAAAAAAATTAAACTTTATATCTTAAATTTTATAACACAAATCTCATACTTTAAAACTTAGATCAAGTAGAGTTATAATATTAGACTTTAACAATAGATTTTTTTGACAACAAAGACCTTGCTACTTTCCATATTATCTTTTAACTAACACAACATAGAATAACTGTTCTAAGTTATTTTCTTATTAGTTCTTGCATTTTCATTAAAGCGGTCAATTGATCAAATGGCTTTGTATTGATCAATTGATCTATTGCTAGTCTTATTTCGCATTATAGAGGCTAAGTGCTTGATATTTCACATGATAATTATGAAGGATTTAGCATTAATCTTAACAATAGATGTTGGTTTCTTCATCTGTCCTTCTGATGGCAATACGTTTTTTGAGCATCGCCCTACTCATGGTACCACTGCCCATGCTACCACTGTCCCCCAACATATTATATTTTTTTTAGGCATCCAAGACATTATCATTTCTTGGTAGAACTGCACCTGGGTTATTATCAAGATTTCTTGGTTGTTGTAATGATATAATTCCTTCAGGCATCTGAGACATTATCATTTCTTGGTAGAACTGCATCTGGGTTATAATTAATATTTCTTGGTTGTTGTAATGATACAATTTCTTCAAGACCTATTATCATTTTTTTGGTCGTTGCAGTTATATATATATATATATTCCAAGGAAAAAAGCGTAATTTCATTAAGAATAATCAAATTACATATTGAAGAAAGGCTTCAAAGAGCCCTTTCCGGTAAACAAATTTTTAGCTTCATAGAAAATATACCTAAATCTAATAAACCCTAGATCAAAGCAGCCAAGAATGGCTCATGGACATTGAATAACCCACTCATTAGGAGCTGAAGAGAACAAAAAAGAAAGAGTCCAAATGTGTTGACATATGCAATTATAGAGCCATTGACATCTGAAGACTGAAGTCACCGTCAACAGGTGGTCATAGTGCCGCCAAAAAAGGTTCACACCACACCGAGAACATCCATCCATAGTCGGCCTTGACTATGAGCTGTCGTGGCTACCAAAAGTAAATAGGAGCCCGTGTTTGAGAGAATCTCCATCGCCATCTAGCTACTGTCGATGCCCCCATTGTGGACGCACTTCCCTGTAGCACTCCTCAGCTCAGAATCTGCCACCGTTGCCACTGGTAAGCAGGAGGATCCCGCTACACAATGGGTCGTCGCGCGAAGGATCCACCACCGCTCCGCTCATAGGGATTCGTCCATATCGGCCACCAGTCGGTCATGCCAGGTAGCAGCTCAGGGAGAAAGGGACCCCCGTCATTGTCACCATAACAGATCATCGCCAGAAGAAATAGAGGAGGTTTGGCTTCTCCTAGACTATAAATCTGCCACCGGAAACAACCTCTCTTGAACTACAGAGAAACACACCATCTCCAATCCTTCACCATTACCAGAAATGCAAAGGGTGATGACGTCCTTCTCCATTCACACACACACACACACACACTTTTTTTTTCTTTGCAGTTATATATATATATATATATATATATATATATATATATATATATATATATATATATATCAATTTACATGTGGTAATTATTAGTATCTAAGAATGGATAATGGATATGGCACTTAACTTATACTCTTGCACTAATGTAGACGATCTCTTCGATATAGAAGATCTTAATGATTATTTTTAGTTTGAGAGAAATGCAATATGCATTCCTATTAAGGTATTGTTTCAGTCCAATTTTCCATTTTGGAACACGAATGGATTAATATATAAAAAATAAATTAACAAAGATTGAACAATCAGGTTTCGCATGGTAGAGAAACTCAACAAATTTGGAAAGAGAACGAGTTTTCTTGCTGAGATTGGAATATATAAATCATTGTGGGCAAAGGGATTGGGCTTGTGTCACGTCTGTAACACCCATTCATACCAAGTACCGAATCAAAGTACAAGACAACAAGAAGCAAACTGAGGATTCCATTAAAATCACAATAAATGCAGCTTTCTGTGCAACACAACTCTAGCAGATTTCCTCACTAAGTCATATAAATGGTTGAAGAATACTTTAAGGACATGCAACGATGGTTGCTATGAAGACCGACCATGAGATATTGAGTCAAATCCAGCTACAGTAGTTGCGTAGGTTCGTGGGATCCCACAAGGCCATTTTCAATGCGGAATTTTTCATGGAGATACAATCATGAATGATCGATGACCCAAAGTATACGCACAAATGGAGAAATACGTTGAACAAAGTGTTAGGTGAAAGGACCATTTTAAAAGGTTGCCTGCAGAATGATATCTTTGTCATGGATATTGTTCAACTACCAAAGTCACTATTAAATAATAAAAATAATCTTCTCATTATCATATTCAATTGCATTTTGACAAATGAGAACCAGTGAGTGAGGGAGAAAATTACAATGAAGGAACATAATCCATAATACGCAATATCTGATTTAGTAATTTCAATTTCCAGGTGAACATTATTGTTGATAACGTGAAGGGAATGCAACGCATCCCATAACCAAAAATACAACAATATGTGACAAGAGAAAAAAATTCATCCTTCAATAAGCAAAAATCAACCGGCACCTATAGGCATAAAATCACGTCCCAAGTCAAATCAATGCCAATAATCTCATGGCTAATTTTGAATGAGGAGAAATTATATGAAAACCGATGATTACCATTGAGGCTAAGAAGACAATGAACATGACAACCAATATCACAATATGATTAGTGGTTTTGATTATTATTTTTATTCTTAATGATGCAATTCGTTTAGGTAGGGACTTGAAGCTTTGATTATTATTTTTATTTTTAATGATGCAATTCGTTTAGGTAGATACTTGAAGCTCTTCTTCTATCTCCTTTGTTTTACTATTGAAGTTAACCTTTTTATTTTATTATAGTAATATATATTATATTTAAGATTTTTTATATTTATTTTTAATATTTAAATTAAATATATTTATAAAAATGAAAAATTAAAGGATAAAAAGTATATGTATATAATGTATGAGGAACTAAAATTTTGCCTTAATAATAAATATCTATCTGTAAAACATTAAAAGTTAAAGACTAAATTGACCATGCATAAAATGATAAGCAATGTGTACTCAAGAGTAGTACATTTAATGCTATTTCTATTACTAATAGGATATATATGGTTAGAAGTTACTTTATTTTATAAAATATCAAGAGAAATAGAGCTCAAATTTTTGGTAAGCAATAAGTAATTATTTATAAAGTATTAAAAAGTAAATGAGTATACTAAGAGAAAATAAACAAAGTATCAAGAGAAGTGGAACTAAAATTTTTGGAAGAGAAATAAATACCCAGTTATAAAACATTAAAGGATATAGAGTACAAAAATAAAATGCACACAATACTAAGAGAAGTGTGCCAATTTCTTTGGCTAGCAACAAACTCCCATTTTAAAGCACTAAAGGATTAAGTTTGGAATGACAAAATGCACAAAATACCAAAAAAGAGGATAAACCTTTTGGAATAAGCATCGGTTTAAATCTACAAAATAAGCACTCAATTAGAATAAGCAAAGCAGAAAATGAGCACTTGGAATAAGCACTAGTTGTAATTGAGCAAATTCTTTTTGGGAGTAATAAGCACTAGTTGTAGAGCATTAAAATGATAAAAAATAAATGAGCACTTGGAATAAGCACTTACAAATGTACACAATAAGCACTAGTTGTAACTGAGCAAATTCCTTTTGGGAGTAATAAGCACTAGTTGTAATTGAGCAAATTCTTTTTGGGAGTAATAAGCACTAGTTGTAGAGCATTAAAATGATAAAAAATAAATGAGCACTTGGAATAAGCACTTACATGATGTACACAATAAGTAGTAGTTGTAATTGAGCAAATTCTTTTTGGGAGTAATAAGCACTAGTTGTAGATCATTAAAATGATAAAAAATATTTAGACAAAATGCATAAAGTATCATGGTATGGGAGCTATATTTTTGGGCCAGAAATAAACACCTAGTTTTAGGGCATTAAAAGATAAACAATCCATTGACAGAATGCACAAAATGGCAAGAAATATGCAGCCAACAACATTAGATTTAATGATGTGTATCCCAACAACAACAACAAATGCATTGTTGTTGGGTGCATATTGCTTCCAATATAAAATATCAAGAGAATTGAAGCTATTTTTTTTATGAGCAACAAGCACCTAAATGTAGTATTAAAAGGTAAAAGAGTATACTTAAAAAAAACACAAAGCACAAAATTCAAATTATCAAGGAAAGTGGAACTAAAATTTTGGACAAGAAATAAACACCTAGTTTTAAAGAATTAAATGATAAAGAGTACACAAACATAGTACAAAAAATATCAAAAGAAGTGGGCCAAATGTTTTGGATAGCAATAAGCATCCACTTGTAAAGAATTAAAGGATAAAGAGTGCAATGACAAAATGCACAAAATACCAAAAAAAGTGAGGTTAAATCTTTTGGAATAAGCACCAGTTGAAACTGAGCAATTTTTTTGGGATAAGCACCAGTTAAGCACCAATTGAAGAGCAAAGCACCGGTTGAAACTGAGCAATTTTTTTGGGAGTAATAAGCACCAATTGTAAAGCAATAAAAGGATAAAAAATTATATAGACATAATGCATAACGTATCAAGGGATGTGTAACTATAATTTTGGGCAAGAAATAAACACCCAATTGTAGAATATTAAAAGATAAAAGTACACTAGCATAATGCATAAAATTACAAGCAATCTGCTATGTGCATATTGTCTCCCTATATAAAATATTTTTGATGAGCAATAAGCACCTAGTTGTAAAGGATTAAAAGGTAAAAGGTAAAGGGATACACTTACAAAAATTAAGAAGTACAAAGTATCATGAGAAGTGGAATGGAACAAAAAGTTCAAATAATCGAGCATAGCTAATGGAACTAAAGTTATCTTTGTTCTTGGCCATACAACTAGGGGTGTAGCATCTTCAGGTTTATAGGGATTCTAAATTGGTTATTGACTAGCTCAAAGAGAGAAGACCTCCTAAAATCTTCAATTAATTCCCATCTATGATGAGATCCAATGGTCGAGGACTCAATTTTAGGTAGTAGTTTTTTCTCATATATACATGGAAATAAATTCAGTTGCTGACTCTCTATCTAAGGTAGGTTGACAAGTGGGAGAGGGCTATTGGTCTAGATGGGATAAGGATGAACATGGTGAAGTGACCTTCGACCCAGTTTTATACGCAAGATAATCTCGCTGCAATTTATCATCTTTCTATGGGTAATCAGAGGAGTGTTACCAACAACAATTTTTTCTCAAATCCTCTGGCTTTTTTGAGTTGATATTCATATTTGATATCAATTTTGGTAAATGTTGTTCCTTATGCTAGAATACATGGAACGCATGTTGTTGGTATTTAGTGGTTGTGTTCAATCCAGCCAATAGTCTCTTTGGTATGAGGAGGCTGTGTTTGTAAGGTTTTTTTTAGTGATGGATCTATATTCATCCATGTGGACTTATTACGTATAAGATATTTTATGATATACAAAATACAATCTATTATATAAATATATTGCATTTTTTTTTCAAGGAAAAAAATCAAGATAAGTAGAATTAAAATTTTGGACAAGAAATAAACACCTGGTTGTAAAGTATTAAAGGATAAAAAGTACACAAACAAATTGCCGCCTTTTTTGGTTAGCAATAAACACTAATGTATAAAGCATAAAAAAAAGTGTATTGACAAAATGCACAAAATACCATAAAAACAATTGAGACTAAACCTTTTGTCTAACTAAAAACACCCAACTATAAGATTGAAAAGTAATTAATGTGTGCAACTTTGTAATTTTTTTTTCAAGTTATTTTAGATCGAGTGTATACACAACTTATTAAATGTTTTGTGCCTTATGTTTGTTATATATATATATATATATATATAGTTTTATCATTAATTAATTTGATATATATTGTTTTGTTTTATTTATAAATATGAAATTTAATTAGATAATTATTTTTAATATTTAAACAAAGGTGTGAGCAGCAAAGTTCTTCCTTTTACAAAAAAAATTGAAATGAAAATTGAAAGCTCTTGTAAAAACATATATTGCAATGTAATGCATGAAACCATGATAATGGTAGATAAAAAAGTATGTTCAAGTGGATAAGCTAAAAAAAGCTAAACTTAAGGTGGATGGATTATATGCAAATTGAAATAACTTTAGCTTTCCCTTTTCAAGTGGGGATCCTCATGCTTTGTGATATGCATAATGAGGTTGCTTTAATTTGTGTCTACATTGCATCCTTTAAAGGTACCATGTGTTCTATCTTCTTTAATGTTCATGGGGTGAAAGATGAGTGCCAATTTAGAATTTTACAAGATGATAGACTGTTTTTTGAGGAGCTCACTCTATTAGCATGTCATTTTCAAAGCAAAAGCATTGAAATTCTACAAAACATCAAAATTTTGGAAGAATCCAAAGTGAGACGTTATTCCCATATTGATAATAAGTGATTATAGTCATTTCAAGATTACTAACATAAATGAAATTAACATTTTACAAACTTTACAATCAGATGAAGAACAACCTCTCTGATCAAATTTTTTCATATGTCAATGAAGAGATGAACATAATGGCTTATTGGCATGACAACTATATTCCAATCTATAATTATACTTCACTACGTTAAATAATGAATGACATGCACATATAAACATTTATCATGGGACTGATACAAGTTTTTTGTCTTTTAAAAAAAATTCATTGTACATATTGTTATATAAAATTTAATTAAATGATATTTTTAACGGTTGAAGGAAAATGAAATGGTTAATATCTTGTAATTTTTATGAATATGGATGGAAAGATAATATCTTGTTTTATTAATTTTATTAAAATCTATTTAATTTACAAATTTTAAGTAATTAGTTTAGTGTCTCTATGTAACCTCTTGTACAAGCTTATCTCTAAGATTATATCGGAGAGAATGAAGCCTATCTTGGGTAGTTGCATTTCTGAAGATCTTTTTGGTTTTGTTCCCAATAGGAAAATATTGGATGCGGTGGTTGTGGCCCAGGAGTGCCTTCACTCTATTAAGCAGAAAAAACTAAACAATTTTATCCTAAAAATGGATCTTGAGAAAGCCTATGACAGAGTTGACTGGTATTATC
The DNA here is from genome assembly GCA_027924585.1 of Larix kaempferi. Classification (NCBI taxonomy): domain Eukaryota; kingdom Viridiplantae; phylum Streptophyta; class Pinopsida; order Pinales; family Pinaceae; genus Larix; species Larix kaempferi. The sequence continues at coordinate 5,827,579 of BSBM01000636.1, forward strand.
TAAGGTTTATTCTCATTCAGACTGGCTTAAAAGTGGAAGTTGTTAACTAGATTATGATGTGTGTCACATATGCTATTATTGTTGTGTGGGTGAACGACTCTCCGACATATTTTTTTAATGGAAATCGTGGGATCAGGAAGGGGTGCCCACTTTCCTCCTATCTCTTAATTTTGGCTATTGAAGGATTCAACTTGATGATAAGAAATCCAAAGATCAAAAATTGATAAGAGGGATAAAGGTTGCAAAGGCCTTTTCTATTTCCCACTTATTATTTTTGGACTATGTTTTATTGCTTGGTGAAGGATCCTTCTTTGAGTGGCAGCAGTTCTCCATCATTATTCATGGGTTATGTGATGCATCCGAAATGGCCATAAATGGACATAATATGCCTTTTTGGATCAATGTGGGGACCTCGATGTCCTTGACAGGGTTTCTTCTATCCTTCCCTATAGGATGGTCCATATAGAAGAAGGTTTTAGATATCTTGGTTATTATCTAAAATTGAATTGTTATAAAATCTCTGATTGGAATTGGCTCGTAAACAAAATCCAGAGGAAAATCAATTCATGGTTGTATAGATGGTTGACATTGGGTGGGAGGCTCACGTTGGTAAGATCGGTCCTGCAAAGTATCCTGATGTTATGGTTTTCCTTATTCAAATTCCCAGTTTCTGTGATTTCTAGCATTAGAAGGAAGATGTTTCAATTTTTATGGTCTGACAATCCCGGTCTTAATAAATTTCACCTTGTATCCTGGGAAGGTATCTCCATTCCTCAATATTTAGAAGGTTGGGGCATTAAACACTTAAGTTTTTTTAACTTGGCACTCTGTGCCAAAAGTCTGTGGAGGAGCCTCTTTGTAAATGGCTTGTGGGGAAAGCTTATTCAGGCCAAGTATCTCAAATGATTACCTCCAGTACTCTGGTTCAGGTCACATGTTTGGAGAAAACTTTCGGGCTCTCCTATATGGCACAATATTCTGAGTTCTATGCCCATTATAAATCAGTATATTGTTTGGATAGTGGGTAGAGGGACCCAAAGTTTTGTTGGAATTGATCCAGTTATTGGACTTGATGAAAATTTCCTTTTATCTGATGCTTTAGTGGGTCAATTACATCACTGAGACATCTATGTTTTAAAACAGGCATCTCTTAGTTCACATGATGGTATTATCACGTGGAAATCATCTAAGGATATGAACCTGGGCTACCAATTGACTTTGAATGGGATCAGTATGTGGACTCACTCTATCAGGAAGGCATACACTTAACTAAATTTGAATACTCACTACTATGGTCATATAATAACTCTGATGGAGCGGTCATGGCTCATCTAGATTATAACTTCTTGATGGAGAATACTTTGGAGTTGAAGCCTTTATGGTGGTTGAAAAGGATTTGGTCAGGGAACATACCCTTAAAAATCAAGTGTTTCACTTGGTCAACATTACACAACAAAATCCTCCATGGAAAAATTTACAGAAAATGGGATTTGAAGGTCCCGGTATATGTGGTATTTGGAATTTGACCGAGGAGTCGACCGATCACCTATTTGGAAACTATTCCTTTTTTCTAAGTATTTGGCTTGCTCTTGAATTTTTTTTTGGTTTTCATTTCTAGTGGGATTCTCGTCGGTTTGGAGTAAATTTGCAGAGATGGTTGGCACAACATTCAAAAGAAGATACTCTAATATTATTCGTCATATGGGGTGTGTGGAAGGCACGTAATGGGCGTATTTTAAATAATCATAATCCATCGGTGGAGTTGGTAAGCTCTCAGATTATAGCTTACTATATGGAACATAAAAGAGGGGTTAAATTGAAGGTGCCTAGACATGTATGTTTCTTTGAGGACTCTTTCAACTATCCCATGGGTTTCTTTGACAGGGAAAATAAAAAAGATCGTGGTGGTGTTGGCTATGTGCTCAAGCTCAAACCTGATCATGCATTTCACTTGCTCTTTATGACTAGAGCTGGTACTAACACCATAGCTGAACTATTGGCCCTGTGGTGTTTATTGTGTTTTTCATCTAGCATAGGTATTACTAATTTTTGGGTTTTCGAGGATTCCAAATGTATTGTGGATTGGGTGCTTGGAAATGCCACACTGCACTCGCATAGGTTGGAGCATTGTATGGACAAAGTAATAAGTATGATATCCTCTTTTGAGCGGGTGTCTTTCAATCACATTTTCAGGGAAGCTAATTCGGTGGTAGACTCTCTCGCCAAGTGTGCCCTTGGTCATATGGATGGGAAGATTTTACGTGAATAATTCATAAATGGATGCCTTATTCACTCTGACAGTCTATCTCTCTTTTGATAGTTGGTTTTTGCTTATTGGTACTGGTAATTTTGACACCCTTATGTATTACTTTTTTTATGTAAGCAAGAAAAATTATATTATAGAAGAACCTTTAGTACATATGGAATCCCAATAGTCAAGGACTAACCTGCTTTAAACCTTTGTAGAGCTACCTGATGAAAAGCATACAATATCTGTTTTTTCCCCAAACCTCCTTATCTTATTTCTAGCATCCCTACTTACCATAATACAAAAATGATTTCCAAGAACCAAACAAAAAGGATCTACAAACACGAAACTGAAACATTCTAAAGCCGCAACATATAAATCTGCTACATACAAGCTAAACAGAACCCTTTCATAAACATTGACTAAAAGCATAAACATGATAGGCACAAAACATAAAATATAGACATTCCCAACCCATAGACTCAAAATCGAGCATCAGACATTTGGCACCTGGGTCACGTTCCTATGAATCATGGTACCAGAGCGTATGTCATCGTGGGTATTGTCCTTAACTGCAACTGGCTGAGTCTTCGTTCCATGCATAAGGAATGGGCCCTGAATTCCACCCACAGATGATCCAGCTTTAGCACCATTATTTTCAGTCGGTTGGAGCAGGATACCAAGCTTCATAGCAATGAGATCAACCTTTTTATGCATTAAATGGTTGTCATAATGGTGCTCTTTCCAAACTCTTATAGGCTCCTCATCTCCCTTGCCTTTATTAGCCATGTCCATCAGGACATGGGATAATAACTCCTTTGTGACCCAGTACATAGTTACCATTCGGCTGTAGGATAATATCCTCCCGTTCATTGTACTAGGATGGAAAATCCACTCTTTAACCTCCTCTTTAATTGATTCCAGGTTCATATCCTTCATCTGGTTCCATAAATCCTTCTCCACTCTCGCAATTTCCTCACAAATTATCGATGGGATGCGCTTCTTAAAGAACTGTTCCATCTGCCCAGCTTTCTGCAATTCGCGAGTGAGATTCTTTTTGGATCGCCTCTCATTCTTCTTCCCCCCCCATCTATTATTTGGGGGCCATCGTAGCAACAACTCAAAACCAGAATTGATACCACAACTAGTTGTTAACTCTCACAGACACTCGCCTTAGAATAGGAAAAAAACTATTACAGAGGTGGAATGCCTGTATTGAATAAATAGTCGGAGTGTTGGAATATTATCACCATCATTTTTTTATTTTGCATGCTTGCATGCAATTCTGCATGCATCCAGTCATCAGTATGGCTATCTCCCAGCAACTAGTCCTTGTTTTGCAGCCCCCAAGAGTCTGTTTCTGCTTAGTTTTATCCCTCATAGCCACTGATGCGCCCCTGTTTTCAGCACTGGAGCACAAGTGCACCTTATTCCACCTGTTTATGAGTTACTTCAGTTAGTTTGTTGGTTGATGACTCAGTTCCTTGATTCAGGGGTTGATTGATCAGTTAACTGAATGAAGCACTTAGATAGGCACCAACTAAGACTAGTTTGAGCTCTACTAACTGCTGACAGCTCCTCATGCACCCACATTGGAGTCTCCTTCCCTACATCAGTTCACATGCACTCAGTTAGACTTAGTTAGACTCATTTTACTGACTATCTGACATTTGTGACCACTGCCACTGGTTTGGATGATGTCTCCAATGCTATCCAAGCCACACTTTGAGGAGAATTCGAATGACCTTAGAGGCATTCGAATCCATTTGATTGTATTAAGTTATTATTCATTTTACAGAGTGCCAGCTTACAGCTGATGTATGATACAATAGTTTTTCTCCATTTTCTATGTAATGAGTGATTATTGATTCAACATTTCTTCTTCTTCTTTTTGCACTTCATGAGTGAACTCTAATGAGGTATGCTACTGCTGAGTGATCCTATTCCTAAAATATCACATGGTATTAGATATGACAGCAGCTATTCGAATTGCAGCAGCAATAGTTGCAGCAATTCCTTGAGCAGTTGTCTTTCATTGAGCACCAGAAGCCTCTGAGTTTCCACAGCAAATCCTGGTGCTATTGCCTTGAATTCACTAGATCAATCCAGTGAGGCCAGGTGTGAAGGACTTAGTCACATGTGCTCAGTGTCCTAAGGCAATGTTCAATTCAAATTGCAGCAAATCTTCTTTTCATAATTCTCATTTGTTTTGCAGGAATCTCCCTTTTTCAGCTTTGAATTCTTCAGTATCATGGATCTCAAGTTGAATTCATTCAACTACTTCGAATGGAAGGAAAAAATGGACATCTTCTTGAAGTTGAAGAGTCTTTCCAGAGTATTGAATGGCTCTGCAGTTGAGCCCACTAGTGCAGTAGAGAAATACAAATACTTAGAAAAGCTTGATGAAGCAGTAGGACTGCTGATACTTAACATTTCTGAAGATTTGCACTTTCATGTTATCGATTTGAAGACTCCAAAGGAGTTTTGGGACAAGATCGAATCCCTCCTTGGCCAGAAAGATGATTTGAAGGGGAATAAACTAGAAAATGAGCTCATCTCCTTGAGCCCCAGCAGTTTCAAAACTATCACTGAGTTTCTCAACAAATTCAAGAACTTGATTTCACAGTTGAAGAGGTATGGGATTGAGAAGGAAGAAAAATAGCTCATCCTTGCCATCCTGTTGAAGCTTGGCCTTGATTATTCAGTGTTTTTTTCGACCTTCCAGTCATCAAAATTTTCCATTCCAGAATGGAAATTCCCTTCGCTTGAAGACTTCATCCAATCTGTAACTCTTGAGGAGGAGAAGCTAGTGCACATGGGAGTGATAAAAGCCAAGTTGGATTCAGCTCTTGCCGCTACTGAGTCAAGGAGAGAAAATGGAAAAGGAACAAAAAAATTATGATAGAAAGTCGAATGACCAAAAGAAAAAGGAGGCTCCCATACAGTCAGATGGAGCCTCGAATCCTAAGAAGGACAAGAACACTTAGAAGGGAAAATCCAAGTGCGCATACTGTAATCGAGGATACCACCCTGAGAGCTTATGTATGGAGAAGACCATAGATCTCATGGCTTCACTTCTTGAAAAAAAAATATTCTAGTACCTACATGTGCTAGAAAGAAAGAGAGTGAACCATCTCGATCTAAGAACAAAGAGAGATGCCATTCCCTCATGGCAAGTGCATCAACTCAATCCTCCTTCATCATAGATTATGGAGCATCAATACACATGTCTTCCTCCAAGAATCTCTTCACTGGATTCGAAGCTACTGTTGGACCATCCATTATGTTGGGGAATGATTTTTAGGTCTCCTCCGAGGGGATTGGAAGAATCAAACTAGATCATGGATACTTCTCGGATGTACTCTATGTCCCCACTCTCACTACTAATCTACTTTTAGTATATTAGATGACCCATACTGGAGAGTCCAAGAGGGTGATCTTCTCTCCTACTAATGAGGTCGAAATTCAATACATGATATCAATATCTACCATTGCAAAAGGTGTTGCAAACCATAAGACAAAACTCGATGAGTTCTCACACTTTATACCTCTCTCAAAGCAGTCTTCTCTTCACACTCATGAAGAAAGTAGGCTATGTCATCTCATCTACAAACATTTGCAGAGCATGCAAACTCAAAAGTTAGTTGAAGATCCTCCCAATCTCATATTTTCCCAAGGCACCTGTAAAGGTTGCCTGAATGGAAAAAATCCAACAAGGAAAGTTGAGGAAATGAAGACTCAGAGAGTAGAGCGAAAGCTAGATCCAGATCCACAAGAACCTGAAGATCTAGAATCTATTGGTTCAACTCCTATTGCAAAGTGGGACACCGCCACTATTGCATACACCAGTGATCTTGTTGAAGATCAACCATCATCATGTCATAGTTCATTTGGTAAAAATATCACCCATGTTGGTTCAAAGGATATATCAAAGAACTACATGCACATTCATGGAGACGATCCTACCTTAGTTGGTTTGGATCACATGTTTCAGAATGATATTCACATTTTTGGATTTGTTCCTACCATGTTTGGTCAAAAGAGAAAGTTCATGAAGTCTCGAGATTCACTTACTTCCACTGAAGGAGAATTCAAGCACATGTTCTTGGAACATGATCCACCTTCAGATTCAGAGTTTGGAAGTGATGATGAGCAAGAGAGCATGTTGGAATATTCTCCCCATCATTTTTCAGTTTTGCATGCATTCATGCATTCTGCATGCACCCAGTCATCTGCATGCATCCAGTCATCATCATGGTGAACCTCCCAGCTCCTAGACCTTGATTCTAGCTCTCCGCAGCCTATCTACAGCCCCCAGGGGGCCTCCTACCTACTAAAGGCACCCCTCTTCATGCCAAGTGCGCTTTTGTCACCTACCACAACTAGTTAGGCACCTTTCTCACCTACCAGTCAGCTATCACTCAGTTCTTCCTTGATTTAAGGCTAGATTGACTTCCCCACTGACTGTTTCACTCCGATAGACCTCCAGTGAGACTAGACTTCCCATTCTGACTCTAGTTAACTTCTCATGCGCCCTCCACTGAGCCTCCTTCATTCATTTCATGCCTACCTCACTCAGTTAGAATCCTCATGCGCCCTCCACTGAGTCTCCTTCATTCAATTCATGCCTACCTCACTCAATTAGACTCAGTTGACTGACTGTTACCATTGATGACTGATACATTGACTGGATGATGACTCCACTATCATTCAAGCCACACTCTGAGTTATGAATTCGAATTCCCTACTTGGCCTATTTGAATCCTATATTACGCACCTTACTGTTCTATTGTATTCATTCACTTACATTCTTATTCATTGTATAATACTGAGATATTGTTCTATTCTATTGTGTTTATGAGTGATAATTGAGTGTCTCCTTCTCTTCTTCTTTGCAACATATTTGTGAGTTTGATTGTGAGTTGCTACAGCTTCCAGATCCGTGCATATTCCTACAGAGCAAAGCTCCATCACATGATATTTCAAATTCATAGTTTGGAAGTGATGATGAGCAAGAGAGCAAAGCTCCATCACATGAGATTTCAGATTCGGAGTTTGGAAGTGTTGATGAGAAAGAGAGCGAATCTTCATCACATGACATTTTAGATTCAGAGTATGATAGTGATGATGATGAAGAGCGAATGCTAGATCCAGATCCACAAGAACCTGAAGATCTAGCACCTGACAGTGAAGATGAGCGAATGGGAGATCCAGTTCCACAAGAACCTGATGATCTCTCAACTGATGATCCTCCTCTTCCGAGATGGGAAGCCACTACTCTCAGATCTACCTGAGATCTTGTTGGTGATCCAACTGATGAACGGAGAACCAGATCAGATTATCAGAATGCAAGGTTTCATCCTTCTCACATTACTGATCCATTTCAGATCGATCGATACTTATTTGGAAAAGAAGGACACTTGCCTCCTTCCGGGGTGAGTGATGACATGCTACATTAGCATCCTTCGGTCTATTTTGAGGGAGGGATTTCTTCCCATTGGGTTTTCCCTCTTTCCTCTTTTATTATTTATATTGTTGTACGAGGTGACCTTTGGTCTCAGTTACCAGGGCCCTACCATTTCAGTTATTCCTCATAGTTTGTCTTGCGGAGGGGTATTGGAATATTATCACCATCATTTTTGTATTTTGCATGCCTGCATGCAATTTTGCATGCATCCAGTCATCTGCATGCATTTTCATGCAAATGCATGCATCCAATCATCAGTATGGCAGTCTCCAAGCACCTAGTCCTTATTTTGCAACCCCCAGGAGCCTGTTTCTGCTCAGTTTTAGCCCTCCTAGCCACTGATGCGCCCTTGTTTTCATAATTGGAGCACAAGTGCACCTTATTCCACCTATTTAGGATTTACTTCAGTTAGTTGGTTGGTTGATGACTCAATTCCTTGATTCAGGGTTGATTGATCAGTTAACTGACTAAAGCACTTAGATAGGCACCTACTGAGACTAGTTTGAGCTCTACTGATTACTGATAGCTCCTCATGCGCCCACATTGGAGTCTCCTTCCCTACATCAGTGCCCATGCACTCAGTTAGACTTAGTTAGACTCATTTGACTAACTATCTGACATTTATGACTAATGCCACTGGTTTGGATGATGTCTCCAATGCTATCCAAGCCACACTTTGAGGAGAATTCGAATGACCTTAGAGGCATTCAAATCCATTTGATTGTATTAAGTTATTATTCATTTTACAGAGTGCCATCTTACAGTTGATGTATGATACAACAGTTTTTCTCCATTTTCTGTGTAATGAGTGATTATTGATTCAACATTTCTTCTTCTTTTTGCACTTCATGAGTGAATTCTAGTGAGGTCTGCTACTATTGAGTTATCCTATTCCTAAAATATCACACGGAGCATCCCTCCGTTTGTGGTTAAACTTATTAAACATTTTGTACTTCCTTTCTAAATGCTTTGTACCAAAACCAATCCTACTAATGACCTTCATGGAACTCCATACCTTTCCCATTGTTCAAGGAACTTGTCCCCAATCTCTCCTCAGTATTTGCAGGCAAGGGATTTAAATGGAAATTCACGTTGGGATTAAATACAGATGTACCAGCGACAGTTGGAGTGTGGGTAATATTATAGCTCCAGGTGGTGGGTGGATCCTCTGTGTGTGTTCTGATTGAGTGAGTCCTTTAATGAATCGTGTCTCTAGTCCCTTCTCAGAAGAGCATAATGTCCTTTGCTTCCAGTTGGGAGCACTGAATGTGCCAATCGTTTCCACCATCGCTAGACAAGTTCCCTTCCACACTTCTTTATTTTCCTCATTCTCCAATGTTGGCCATCATGTCTGCCACCTTGTTCCCGTCACGCTTGACATGGGTGAAAATCCATGCATGATGTCCTCGAATGAGGTTTGCTAGACGGTCCACCCGACATAAAATTATCCAGTTGTCCACTACTTTGGACACCTTCTGACCACCTTGGATTTTTTTGGCCATTTGGATGATGATACCTGAGTCACCCTCGATGAACATGGGTTCCCATAAGTTATTAATTGATATTCTTATGCCATGAATTAATCCCTCCAATTATGCAGTATTATTAGTATCCTGACCAATGTTTCCATGATAAAAATGGACAACAATACCTTCTTCATTTTGGATGACTCCTCCAAATCGAGCCGATCATGGATTCCCTTTGGCCGCACCATCGAAATTTAACTTAAAATGACCTCTTGGTGGAGGATGGCATTGTTGCGGGCTATCTGGAAACCTTTTCTTTGGCTTAAACTTTTTCCATCCTTATGGAGAGCATTCCAATCCCCATCCATCCATAATTCTTTTCTCGTTGTCATACATTTCCCAATATTTTTTGTTCCATTGGGTAATTTTATTAGTCTAATGTATGTGTTGTTTCACTTGGTTCCAGACCTTCTGGATCAAATGTTCTTTCCTTCAAATATTCTACTATTTATTTCCTTCCAAATTTCCCACATCAGAGTTCCCAGGAATATGAGCCAAATTTTGAGGATAAATGGGTTCTTGAATGCTTCCTTATCCCAATTTTGAATAGTTTGATCGGGCTGGTCTCTCATGCGACGGGTCCTTTGAAAAATTTCTACTCCAAAATCCCATAAGGAGGACGCATAGGGGAAAGAGTCGAGGAGGTGGTTCATGGATTCCTCCTTTATTTCACATAACACACACCAGAATGGGCCATTCATGCCTCTTTTCATTAGGTTCTCTCCTGTCAGAATTCGTCTATGTGAGACCAACCAAATGAAAGTGGCGATTTTGGGCCAGGGGTTAGAGTTCCATATCGCATTCCATGTTGCATTGTGTTGGATGTCTTCATGGTTGAAAGTAATATTTTAAGCCTCTATTGTATTGTATAGCCCCTTTGACTCATACCCCCATCTTAATTTGTCTGGGCCTCTTTGGATGCGGATACACTGTTCGTGGAGGGCATCTTTGATTCCTAAAAATTCTTCCACTTGGAATCTCTGGTTCCACCAATCCTGGGGATGCCATTCATGGAAATCTTCATTTTCCCTAGCTCTGGCCCAACTTATATCAAGATTAATTTTGGAGGTGATATTCGGCTTATGTTTCTAGGAGTCAGTTCAAAAATCAGCATCCTGACCATCCCTAACTTGCCAAAAGCTGTGGTCTTGGATTATCCTTCTATTCGTTGTGGCATAATTCCAGATATGGGACCCTTTCATGTTTTCATTAAATCTAATGAGTTCTTGTTGCGGCTTCCCCTGATCATACTTGTTGTGCCATAATTTTTCCCATGGGTCCTCTTTGTGAGACACCCAGTGCCACCAAATTTTCGCCCCAAGAACTTTTTTGTTGTTCTCCAGGTCTCTCATTCCTAGACCACCCTGGTCCTTTGGTTTACACACAGTTTCCCACTTTACCAAATCCCATCAATGTTTATCGTGATTTCCACCCCACAGGAACTATCTTTGGATTTTCCTAATTTATTTTAAGACTGACTTCGAGGCAACTAGGGTAGAAAAGAGGTAAATAGGCATTGCTTGAAGCACTGCTTTCACTAACACCACTCTGCTATCCAAATTGAGTGGTCTATAAGCCCAATTATCCAATTTCCTTTTCATCCTTTCTAGCAGATCTTCCCAAGAGATTTTCCTGATTATTCCTTCCGCTAGAGGAGTGCCAAGATATTTGGATGGAAGGGAGCTTCCTTGGAATCTTAGAATGCACAAAATATTCCTTTGATTAATCCTTGGAGTGTTAAAAAAGAACACTTGGGACTTTGTATTGTTTACTTCCAGACCTGAGGCTTTTGAGAAAATGCTCAAACAGTTCTTCAGCACCGCCGCTTCTTGAACCGAAGAGTGTCCCATAAGCATCATGTCATCAACAAACTTTTGGTGGGAAAGAATTTCCATTCTTGTATGGAGTTTCAACCCTTTGAGTTCCCTATTTTAAATTTTGTCTTTGATCATCTTGCTCATCCCCTCAGTCATAAGAATAAATAAGAAAGGTCAGAGAGGATCTCCTTGTCTGATACCTCTAGTAGGATGGAAAGTTTGGGTAGGAGCTCCATTTAAGAGGATAGAAAAGAAAGCAGTTGACGTTATGTTCATTATCCATTTAACCCAATCCTGGTGAAAGCCATAAGCTTCAAGCATTTCTCTCATGAATTTCCAGCTTAGCTTATCATAAGCTTTCAAAATATCAAGTTTCAGCATCATACCAGATTTTTTGGTCACTTTAAAAGAATGGATGACCTCGTGGACCAAAATAATTCCGTCCAGGATTTGGTGACCTTCCACAAAACCTGATTGTTCATGGGACACCAAATTTGGGGGGAGAGGTTTCAGTCTGTTGTCTAAAACCTTTGTGATAATATTATAAATTAAATTACAAAGGGAAATGGGTATGTATTTACCTGGAGAGTCGGAACCATCTTCTTTGGGTATAAGGGTGAGAAAAGTGGAATTGAAATCTCTCAAGACACCCTTACCCAAGTGTGAGTCCTCCATTATTTTCCAAATGTCGAGCTTAATAAGGTCCCAAAAGTGGTGGAAAAAATTGGTTGTGAAGCCATCAGGTCCCAGGGCTTTCCCATCCTTCATTTGATTAACTGCCTCCTCAACCTCTTGGAGCTCAACAGGTTTCAATAAGATTTCATTTTTGTCTGTCAAGATCTTCCCAGGGATGAGTCTTGTAATCTTCCTGATGTGTTCACTTCTGTCATGCCGATCCTCCTTTAGAATTGTTGCAAAGTATTGAACTAGTTATGATTCAATTTATTCTTGTGTCTCTACATACTGTCCATCTTATTTTTAAGCCGCATTAGTTTTTCCCTTTGCAGATTCTGGATGACTGATTTATGGAAGAACTCAGTGTTTCCTTCTCCTTCCTGCAACCATTGGTTCCTAGATTTTTGTTTCCAATAAATTTCCTCCTAGCGATCTCTAGCATTAAGTTGATCAAGAGTAGATTGATCTCTTTGTTTTAGGTCTTCATTGTACCCTGCATTCATGCCTTCCCACTAGATTTCTACCAGTTGATCATTGAGAAGCTTCTTATCTTGGAATATGTTTCCAACTTCCTCCTTATTCCAAGTACGGAGCTTGGTCTTTAACTATTTCAATCATTTTTGCTGGGATTGATACATTAGTGTACCCTAGATAGGGTCCATCTCTTCCCACCATTTTTTGACAAGGTATTTGAAGTTCCTGTGTTCAAGCCAGAATTGCTCGAAACAGAACGGGCGTCTAATTGTGGGACCCCCGTCATCCCAAATCAGACAAATTGGCCAATGATTAGACCCTGCAGAAGGGAGGACCATAGAATTCACTTCCTGACCTCCACAAATCATTTCTCCCAATAGAATGAATCTGTCCAATCGAGAGGCCACATGATGCTCGCCACCTCTACGGTTATTCCACGTGAACCACCTATTCCCTATTTCTATGTAAACCATCCTTTTCTCCTAAATAAACTCTCTAAAGGAGATGTTGGGTGTTTCCATAGTTCTCCTTCCCCCCTTCTTCTCCTCCAAGGAGGTGATCATATTGAAGTCTCCACCCAGGATCCATAGATTTTCTTCGCACTCTTGTGCTTCCTTGTCCAAGTAGGATAAGAAAGCCTATTTCTGAGCCATTATACTTGGGCCATACACATTGGTAAGTATCCCCTTTACCTATGAATTGCATAACTAGAAGTCTTCACTGATGGAGAATATTGATGCTCTGAAGTTGCTGAGATGTAACTCTTCTGGTTTCCAAAGTATGGCTATACCACCAGCAGCCCCTCTCGCATCAATAGCTATCCCTTTACTTACCCGCCACAACTTTCGACCAATCTCCTGCATACTGTCCGAACTGCACTTGGTTTCTTGAAGGAATAGTACAGTTGTTTTTTCTCGTCTTAACTTGTTTCTAAGAGTCTTCACTTTCCTTGGGTTATTAACCCCCCCGTATGTTCCAGGTTATTATCTTCATTTAAAAGTTTCTATTGAATTTTGAAAATGCCACTTTTATCGTAGGATATTGGCCTAATTCGATTAGTCTAGTTCCAACCTCTGCTATTCTCTATCTATATGTATTTTTTCCTCGCTTCTCTCCTTCCTCTGGTAGTTTCTATTTACTCCCCTTAGATGGATAACACTATATGCCCAGATGAGGAGAGGCCTTAGTTTTAAGGATGGCTTGTTGGAGAAGTTCTAACGGCCTTCTGGAAACATACCCTTGACCTTTATTACTGCTTTCCTTTTCGATCTCATCAAGATCCAGGTCCCCTAAGTCCATATCCTCCATTTCCTCCGGGAATTCTTCATCCATGTCATTCGTTAAACCTTCTATCTGCATTTTATCTGGGATGGGATTAGATTTACTCCCATCCGCAACATGAGCATTATTTTTATCGTTGTTATGTTCCTACATCTCATTCTCCATGCTGCTCAAGGTTTCAAACTGTTTCCTTTTTTCTGGGATCTGCTTTAGTTCGTTTTGATGATTGGTCCTTTTAACTTGCATTTTTTGAGTTTGAACTGGAGTGAAACCTTTGCTATCCTTTTCAGGTTCCTTCTTCTCCTAAGTTGGGCTTGCTTTAGGGTAAAGGGTTGGACAATTTCTTCTTAGATGACCATACTTGTGACATTGCCTACATTGGAATGGGAGTTTTTCATAATATAGAGGTTAAACCCAATCCTCATCATCCCAATTTAAATTGATTACTTTTGTAAGATATTGCGACATGTTCATATAGACACAGATCTGAGCATATGTAGTATACCTTTGCATTTTAGTTTGATCTGAAACTTTCACAAACTTTCCTAGGGTATTTCCAATTGCCTCCAGAATTTCTGGTTCCCAGTACTCATAGGGGAGAGAATAGAGCCTGATCCAGAACGAGGCTATACTCATGTCTTGTGTCTCAGGGTTGAACCTTTCTTTCCACGTTCGAAGGAATAGACCCGACGAGTAAAAAAATAGGCCCCCCTGTCAAAACCCTATATCTGTCTTCTTGGTTGAAAAAAATTATAGTGAAGAAACCTTTTGCTCCCAACTGCAGATCATAGTGTCCTTTAGGGTTCCAGGAGACCTTGATCCATCTAATCAGATCCTTCTCCTTTGGCCATATACCAATGAATTTTCCAATGAGGGATTTTTCCTTCCATTGATCCACACATTCACGTAGCTTCTTAAACGTGATCTGCAATGAGGGTTTTTCTGTAGATCGGGGTAAACAACATCCTCTTGTCTTTTTCCTTTCCATATCCTGCTTCTTCTCACTCGCTATCTCCCGATCTAGTGAGATTTTTGTTTGAGCCCGGGTTCCTTCACGCAAGATCTGGGTGTGGCAGGGGACTCCTCCCCCTCCAAACAATGCCATACCCAATCAGAACCCTTCCGCCTTCCTCAATACTCCTCGTGGCAAGGTTGAACGTCGCTTACCTAGCCTCTTGCCTGCACCTCTACGCACCTAGCCTCAGCTAGGGTTTAAGAACCATATGCCTTCCGTATTTCCAGTCCCAACACTCTTATGTAGTACTTACTACCTGATCAGGTACTGTATTATCCGAACGATGCGGTTATGAATCTATGTATATTTATAGTGTGTTTGTTTCTTAGACTTTTCATTGAGAAGATCCTCACTTCTCAATAGTGATCATGTATTGTTGCATACAACTTTTACTAATATAAAGTTGGTTTTTTTTGGGTGAAAAAAAAGTTTAATATCATGTAATAATATATTATATATTATATTCTTCTATCTTTTTTTACTATTGGAGCTAACATATATATATTTAAGATTTTTAATTTTTTCTATTTATTATTAAATTTTAAACTAAATATATTTATAAAAAATGATAAATTAATACATATATATATAATGCATGTGGAATTAAAATTTTTGGTTAATAATAAATATCTAATTGTAGAGCATTAAAAGATAAAGAGTACATTACCATTGCATAAAATGACAAGCAATATGTACCCAACATTAGTGCATTTACTACAATGGCTATTATTGATGGGATATATATGGTTAGATATGAAGATACTTTCCTGTATAAAATATCAAGAGAAATGGAAGTAAATTTTTTGGTAAGCAATAAGTAACTAGCTATAGAGTATTTAAAAGCAGAGGACCATACCGAGAGAAAATTTACAAAGTATCAAGAGAAGTGGAACTAAAATTTTGGATGAGAAATAAACCCCTAGTTGTAAAGCATTAAAGGATAAATAGTACACAAATAGAATCCACAAAATACCAATAGAAGTGTGCCAATTGTTTTGGTCTAGCAACAAACTCCTATTTGAAAGCATTAAAGGATTAAGATTGGAATGACAAAATGCTCAAAATATGAAAAAAAGTGAGGCTAATCCTTTTGTAATAAGCATCGGTTGAAATGTAAAACATAACCACCAAGTTGGAATAAGCAATGTACAAAATAAGCACTTGGAATAAGCACTCATTGTTACACCTCAAAATGTCACAATTTGAGTGTCCTCCTTGAGTTATTTATTTCATAACCATGAAAATGTGGTTGTTGTGCTTCCTAGAGGTGTTCTAGAGGGAAACCTAAAGCCTATTATGGTCCCTAAACATGTTGGGGGCAGAAATCCACCATCAGGGGGTTGAAATCCACTTCAACCCACCCTATTTTGGGCCATGTACAATAATTTTCACCCCCTTCTAGTTGTCTAGGGAGCGACAATCTCCTCTTTGTCGCTCTATGGCCCTCTTTAGGGGAGAAAAAATATCCTCTTAACCACTCTTCCTTGAGTTTAGGATCAATATTTGAGAGGGATTTTTGGATATTAGGTCCACCCTTCGAATCCTCTCCTCCATACCATCCTATGTCAATCCTCTTACGATCCTTGATATCCTCTTGTGATCCAAACATTTCTCCATGGTGGTTGTGGCTCCCAAATCCTATAAATGAAACTCTTACCTTGAATCCCACACATGGAAAGTATGCTTGGAGATGCCATCCTTATGTTAGCTTGATTCTCAAAGGGTTTTGGAAGGGAAGCTTGGAGGAAGTGTTGTCGCAAGCCATTTTACATGCTTCTTTATGGATTTCCATTAATAAAACTTGGCTTATTTCTCCCATATGTGTCTTCATTTACATGTATGATTATTGTTGTTGCATTCAAAGTAAGCAGGCTTCTTTATGTTTAACTTGTAGAAGGAAGGTAGTCCTTGATGTTGTCTCTATAGTATCTTCTCATCTTTGGAGATTTGTACATAAAACATAAATGTTGGTGAAACAAGGACAAGTTTCAGTAAGGAGGTAAGTCATCTACTCTCCCTCACTCTTCTTACTTCTTGTATTGTTGTGTGCGTAAATATTAGGTCTAGGAGAAAGGTAGAGTCCATTTTTTTTGCTTCTGTCTTCGATTGGGGATCTAGGGAACCTTTACTTGTCCAAGAGGGATTATATCTATATGTAGGGAGAATTTCCTACAACAGAAATTAGAAACTCCACTTGGATCGAACCGATCATCTCGATATCATACTAGAGTTAAGACTCTATTGATGATCATGCTGGGGGAAAATATCCAACCTCTAGACATCAAGTTTGGACAAAACCCGTTCATCAATATCACCCAAACTATTGACCTCTAGATATCATGTTGGGAAGAAACCCGCCAATGGGTGTCATTTCGAGCACAGTTTATTTTTCAGTTCTAAGATCGTTAAAAAATGAAGCAGATACCTCGAGCATTCTTTCCACGCATCTTCAAGCTCATTAAAAACAGTAAAAGATGTTGAGATTACTTTTTACTTTTTCGTGCTTTGATTAAAACATGAAATAGATGCTGAGCTTACTTTTTACTTTTTTGTGCTCTAGTTAAAACATGAAACAAATTCTGAGCACTTTTAATACCATAGTCATGCTCGTTAAAATTGAGTAAAGAGGTGTCGACTTTAGTCTTCATTTCTCGTACTTGTAAAATAATGAGGAAGTGTCTAACGAGTATAGGTTTATCTCTTTATCTGGCCTCGCTAGACTATTTATGGAAAAGGAACTATACTGAGTTTACTTTTAGTCTTTGTCATACTTAGTTATCAACCATGACAAAGTCGTCTCTTGAGTGATAATTTATCCCTTTTTGGGCCTTGTTAGACTAGCTACAAAAAATGAACTCTTTGGAGTTTTCTTTAAGCCCTTTTCAGACTCCCTAAACATGAAAAGATTGTCAAGCGAGCTTGTTTCTTTCAAGCAAAATATTTGAAAGGACGTCCATTTAGTGATAGTTTACCCCTTTTTCGGACCGTTTGGACTAATTACAAAAAAATGAATACTCTAGTATACCATTAACTAGAAGAGTTCTCTCTCATATTGTTTTATCCTTTTTTGGATGAAGAGACTAATTTTATGAAAAGGAACCATTTTGGAGTCTTATTTAGGTTCTTTTCAAACTCTCTAAATGTGAAAAGACCACCGAGTTTACATTTGTTGGACTCGTAAAACAATGCATTGAAGGGCCCATATGGGACCGAACCCCTCCTTCTTTAGGTTCATTAAACATATGATGAGGGACTCATCTAAGATGAGCTATATCGAGCATTTGTTATCCTCCTCAAGATCGTTTAAAAAAAACAAAGAGGTACTCATGAATCTTGATGGGGGGGAATTGGGAAAAATGTTAGTTTTGTTGGAAATCTTTATGGCAACTTGTTGTCGCCCTTGAACATGGGACATGTTTACATTTTCCCTTACAGTTGGGTAATATGCTTTCCTCTGATTTATACAAATTCCATGAGTCACCTTAGTCCTTTGGTCCACCCGAAGAATGCCTCAGTCATTGTTGCATTATGTTTTGGTTTCTACCTCGTTGAGTCAATGTTTCCAAGTCACTTGTCATGTCATCCAATGGTCAAGGGAAAGTTAACCTGATTCAACCTTTCTACAGTTCTATCGACCTTCATCCTTGTGTCAATTTATGCTAATTTGATCTATTACTTTACATCACTTTCCTATGTTGGTTTCATGTTGATGATGTGGGATATGTCATGGCCCTTCTTCGACAAGTCTATTCTTGTCAACTCCAACACATCATCTGGGAATTAGAATTAGAAACCATTTAGTACCTTGGGTCATGCATGCCTCAATGACAAGTTTCCTCGATTCGAACAGTAGGTTTGCATCATTGACCTCTGATCAGACGATTCCACAAGTGTTCAACTTCAGCTCACTTATTCACATTTGTTGGAATGTACTAGGATACCTTGGAAGTCATTGACATCATGGGTGATTTCCATCACAATTGTTAATGATTTACATCAATGATCTGTAATCAATTGGTTTCTACCATGTTCGACTTCAATAACTTTATTCACATGGCTAGAATTGTATCGCTTTGGGATCGGGTTGAATATCCTAGGGACTCTTATTACCTAGGTTGTGATGGATATTTTTTAAGTAGGTTCCTACATGGATATCATGTTGGCACTGATATGTATATTGTCACACAGATCCACTTTGTATTGGTCTGTGGCTTTGTTAGTGTTATATCATGGATCTACCTTATATTCTTGTAGCCATGATCTTTTTCAGTCATTTAAGTACATATCCACATTGTATGTCGGTGACCGTATCCTAAGTCAATACTATCGTGGATCTGCAATGTATTGGTCAACAGTCATGCTTTGAGTCAGTTTATTCCAAGCATGGGTATTCCTGCCTTTAGGATGATGTAGATATACTATTTGGTCTTTTCTTGCAGCTTCTTCGCCGCTCTCTTCCAGACAGTACTTTGCACCCATATCTTGGTAAAGTGTTTCGACCATCGGATCCTTTTTGACCTCACACTTTAGGGGGCACCTATTACACCTCAAAATGTCATATTTTGAGTGTCCTCCTTTAGTTGTTTATTTCATCACCATGAAAATGTGGTTGTTGTGCTTCCTAGAGGTGTTCTAGAGGGAAACCTAAATCCTATTATGGTCCCTAGACATGTTGGTAGGAGAAATCAATCATTAGGAGGTCTAAATCCACTTAAACCAACCCTATTTTGGGCCATGTACAAGAATTTTCGCTCCCTTCCAGCTATCTAGGGAGAGACAATCTCCTCTTTTTTGCTCCGTGACTCTCTTTAGGGGAGCGAAAATCTCCTCTAACCACACTTCCTTGAGTTTAGGATCAAAATTTGAGAGCGATTTTTCAGATATTAGGTCTACCATTCGAATCCTATCCTCCATACCATCCTAAGTATGTCAATCCTCTCATCATCCTTGATATCCTCTTGCGATCCAAACATTTTTCCATGGTGCTTTTGGCTCCCAAATCTTATAAATGAAGCTCCTACCTTGAATCCCACACATGGAAAGTATGCTTGGAGATTCCATCCTTATGTTAGCTTTATTCTCAAAGGGTTCTAGAAGGGAAGCTTGGAGGAAGTTCCGATGCAAGTCATATATACCATTGTGCATGCTTCTTTATGGCTTTCCATTATTACAATGTGGCCTATTTCTACCACATGTGTCTTCATTTACATGTAATCTTACTGTTGTTGCATTCAAAGTAAGTAGGCTTCTTTATGCTTAACTTGTATAAGGAAGGTAGTCCTTGGTGTTGTCTCTACAGGATCTACTCAGCTTTGGAGCTTTGTAAATCAAACCTAAATGCTGGAGCAACATGGACAACCATCAGTAAGGAAGTAAGTCATCTGCTGTCCCTCACTCTTCTCCCTTCTTGTCTTGTTGTGTGCGTAAATCTTAGGTCTGGGAGAAAGTTAGAGTCCATTTGTTTTTCTTTTGTCTTGGATTAGGGATCTAGGGAACCTTTACTTGTCTAAGTAGGATTCTACCCATTCGTAGGAAGAATTTCCTATAACAGAAATTGGTGACTCCACTGGGGACTTTCCCTATTTTTAACCTTTTTGAATACTTATTTGGGTGTTTAGTCTCTTCAAGTGTTATTTTATTTTGAGTTTTTGTATTCTCTGATTATTAATAAGAAGCATTACGAGCCTAAGACCTAATCCATTCTTGAATCTAGGAAAAACCATTCATTTTCCCAACTTTACAGAATTTTGTCCCCCCCCAAAGGAGCTTACAGACTGAAAATTTTTTATTTTCACCCCCTCTCAGTTGTCTAGGGAGTGAAAATATCAAAATGTTTTCCCTCTGCTAGTCTTCCGAGGATCGAAAATCCCACATTTTCACTCTATTTGTGAAGGGAAGGGAGCAATATTTCCCTAATTGGGCCATTTCTTGGGTCTATTGGCTTGGTTTTGCTCAGTACTTTGTTTCAAATTTGTTTATGTGATACTTTTCTATCTAATTGAAGTTGTGTGTTCTATTGACCTTAGCATTTGATTTCGTTTTTAGTCCTTTTGAGATCCCTTTTGTTTTTGTCAATCCTTGGAAGCTTGAAACCAACTTGGGTTAACTCTATCCTCATTGCCTCAATTGAGTTCACCACCTCCTTGACTTGGTTCCTCTTGTTCAATGGCATTTAAGCCTCTATTACATTGAGTCTAACATCCTCAAAGCTTGTTTGGCACTGTTTGGGACCTTCTTGAGTTGTTTGGGGATTTTTACACCAAATTTTCTTATTACTTGTGTTTTGGGTGAAATTACCAATCCATTACAAGCCCAGGAGTTTATAGCCCTGTTTTGGCTCTTCCTTGACCATCTGGTCTGATTTGGATTTAATATTTTAGGTTTCAAAATATCTTTTTTGTGTGGCTTGGTTTGATTGTTTGGTAAGTGACAAGATTGAAAGCACTTGGTTGATCCAATTGTTCTCAATTTTGTTACCTTGATTGAGTGCTTGTATTCTTCAACTTATTTGAGCTTAGTTTGATTGCAAAAGTGTTTGAATTCCTTCATTTTAAGTAGAACAAAGAAGAAAATTTGTCTTTTGAGTTGTTTGGTGCAATTTGGAAGTGCTTGGAAATTGAAAGCTTTCATTGTATTCTTTGGATTTGGATTTGCTACATTCATCATTGAGTCTCTAAATTGAATCAAAGAAGATTAGATTTCAAGTATTTTGAGTCATTTGAAAGTGTTCTCTCATATTTTCTCTTAAAATTATTTTGAAGAAGCATTGAATCTTCTCAAAATTGAAACAAAAAGTCATTTTTCAAGTCTTTTCATGCAATTAGGGAATCCTTGAAAGTACAAGAGTGTTTTATCTTCTTTGCTCCTTAAAATTTTGGAAAGGGAATTGAATCTTTTTAATTAAAAAAAAGAAGTTATTTCAATTCTTTAATGCAATATAGGAGTTTTGAAAGCAATAAAACAAGAAAAAGTTTCTTTTATTCTTTTTGTAATTTCTTGAAGGTTTTTCTTGTCGCGTTAAAGCTTATATTTTGGTGAATGTTCGGAGTCTAGTTTGGCATTGTATTCATCCATAAAAAGGAAAATTAAAAAGTGCATTGACATCTAGTGTTTGTTGCATTTAAAATGGAAAATCTCTCTCTCTCTCTCTCTCTCTCTCTCTCTCTCTCTCTCTCTCTCCCGTAGATAGAGTTCATTAAATTGAAGGCTTATGCATCTAATTTAGTTTGCATGATCTCGAGTCAAGTCTTCATATAATTAGTTTCACTTCCGTTTCCCTTTTTGAGTAGAGAGCAACCTTAAAATCAATCACACACTAATAAAACTAATTAGACTTTTTAATTTTATAGCGCACCAACATTATTATAGGGATTAGGACTTTTGAACTAGGAAAAGTGAGTAAATTGTCCAGGAGTTACTGAAACAAGACTAGGAACACTAATGAGCAAAAATCCATTAGTAGAGTGAAGTGATTGTTGGGAAAGATCCTCTAAAATAGGAGTCAAGCAATAGGAGAAGTCAAGAAGATTTTTCATATTGGTCCCTAACATTCTCTCTCGGTGGGGTTATGTGAGTTTGGGGGTAATATCAGTAGTGGAAAGTCCTTGGGGTGACACCACTATCTAAGTTTTTTCAAGTCAACGAAAATTTATTATGTTCCCTCCTAGGGATCAAATTTGAAGGGTTGGTTTTAATTTCAGATTGAAGCTTATATATTCATGCTGCCCTTCGATGATGAATAGCTTACAAAAATCTAACATTTCAAATGAAAATATTAAATTGATTGCACACTTCATAAAAAAAATGTACTAAAAAAATATTGCATTTCAATTAAATTTAAGGCACTAAAAAATCAATCATAGAAAATTGTTACAACTACAACTAGTGTAACTACAGCCAGCATAACGCCAAAAATACTAGTTTTGTAATTTAACAAAGTGAGATTTTACAATTAACATAATGGCAAAATACTGTTTTTGTGATTTAACAACGTGAGACTTCCCAAAACGAAATGAATACAATGGAAAAAATACACTGTAAGACAATTTAAACCAGAGATTTATACTTCCCCCAATTATATCTGCATTTTGACTCATAAAGTTGGCTTTCACTCTTTCCCAAAATGGCATCAAAGCAACAAGGCAAAGCGAAAAAATCGCCCAATTGGAACACATCTCTAGCAAGGCTAGATCTGAGTGCAGATCCAAATGATTGATGGAATAAGAAAGGTAATAAAACCTGTAGCTTTGCACACAAAATTATTAGAGTAAATTGAGTTGATATTAAATGTCAAAATTCAGACTTGTTATTAATATGTTTTAATTATGCAGGATTTGGGGTTTGAATATTGGTTGTTGTATGCAAAACTACCCTCAAATTCTAGATCTGAATTATTAATCCAATTTCCATCCTAAAACATGCCAAAAGTATGTCTTTTCAAATCACTATCAAATTTATACAACATAATGCTTTAACCCTTAGATTGATATGAAATGGAGTATAAACTAAGTTTGAAGCAAGAGATTTAATTCCCAAGGTTCATATCTGTTCTTAATGTGCTTTGGTAAAGCAGAATGAGAATTAAACTATTGATCAATGCATGTGAAATTCACCTCAAACTCTAGAGTCCATATTTGAATTACTAATTTAATTATTGTAGTAAACTTGCAAGGAAATGTATCTTTTCTTAACCAGAAAACAGATTTATAACAACAGTAAGTTTTAGTCCTTAAAAATATATAAAATGATTGAACCAATGAGGCTAAAACAAGAGAAAATATGGAAAATTCAATTGCTTATTTAATTTGAACCTCCAACCCAACAAATCGGCCCTCAAAGATGATTTAAAATTCTGTTTTAAGAGAAGTTTTAATGATAAAAACTAGGTAGAATTGCATAATATATTTTCCAGTCATGAATTAGTTCAAATCTACCAGGAAATATTGAATTTTATGGTTGATTATAATGGATCTAAGTAACAAAAAATTCCAGATCTATTCAACAGAAAATGAAAGATGAATTTAGATTTTAGAGAGGCGTAAAAGTTGTGACTAGGCCTAGAGATTCCAAATGGACAAATGGGGTCAATTGAGGATCTCATAGAGATTTAGTGATTAAGGAGTAGATAGGGTTGATCATATCAAACCCAATTCTATTCCCTAATAGCTAAATCTATTTCAGAAATCTTACAGCTAGATTATATGCAGAATTTAAAATTGGGAATGTGAATCTGTAGTGTTCCAAGTGCAGGACCTGAATAGAAACTGTATATGCCAACAAATGATTTTGCAGGGAACCTATGAGTATACAGACATTGAGATTACCTATAGTATTTTTGTTATTGCAAATATAAGCAGAATTCCATAACTTACTACTAGTTCCAATGAACAAAGGAGATAAGATGTTGAGTTAATTATGGGTTGTCAAATCCCACAACATACATATGAAATTCAAAATAAAAATCATGCCTATTCACAAGTCAAAATTAAAAAGAAATGAGAGGACGAACCTGTAGCGAAAATGCTATAAAAACGAAAGGATTAACTTGTAGTTTGTCATTTAGAAAGCATGCATGCCTATTTACAAGTGAAAATAAAACCTATTCATAGGTCAAAATGAAAAAGAAAATAATAGGATTAGAATGTAGAATTATATAAAAATAAAAGGAATAACTTGTAGCTTGTCATTTAGAATCCAGATAGCATGCCTATTTACAGGTAAAAATCACAACCAATATTGAATAGAAAAAGCATTTAAAGGCAGTGTTACTCCTTCGAATTGTGAAGAATATATTTGTCCTTGTGAATATATCAGTCACATGCAAAATCCACCCCATCTCCAAACATAGAGACACAATATATATGTGGATTCAATGAGAGATTTGAATCCCTGAGAAAACATAAACAACAGGTAAACTACCAGGTTAGTCACTATAATATATTCTATGCTCATGCAAGAAGATAATCACTGAGCCACAACTGTATCTGCTCAACTGCAATAATAAAAGAACAGTTGTAGAATTGTCTTCAATAATGAACCATCAGAAGACAAGGCTAGATTACCTTGGAACAACTGTATATTATACTATGAATAATAAATTTTAAACTTACATTCGTATTCTTCAAAACTATATCTTAAATCATGCTAGATATGAATCTATTTTACTAGTGGAAGAGGCTTTCTAGATTTCATCTACTTCCATACATCATAAATAGCATTCCAATCTACCTCATTCAGATCATGAGGTGCAGAGAGAGAGAGAAACATTAGCATATCCAATGTTTCTAAATAAAATCTTGATCTATCATCATTTTTTATTTGACTTAATTTTGAGAAGCCTCTTTCACATACTGCTGTGCTAGCTGGAATAACAAGAATAATTTACCATAGCTAAATCAGACATGGAAATCCTTCAAACCACTCATGTTCAGCTCCACGTAGATCCCATGCTCTAAACATATGTTTTTTTGGGTATGATCTATAAATAGTACCAATAAATTCATCCATTTCACCGAAACATTTATCACTATCCACAATAGGTGAGTCCCCAACACTAAATTTCTCACATAAGCTTGTTAACCATCTTCTTGTTTGAGAGTCTTTATCATCCATATCCTCATAATAATTACGAGGACTAAAAAACTTAGCTGCATTGAATATAGGTAGACCTGTGAACCTCGCATTTAGAGAGTCAATCACCTTCGTTACAAAACTTTTTCCCAACATAATGCAATCATCTAGTGCCCCCGATCTTTGTGACATGGGAAATATTTCAAACCTCAATGCATGTACATGTACCATACCTGTGCAATCTGCAAACTCAAGAGTTCCTTGTTGCGTTTTACTTAAAAATGATGACATGTGCATTGTTCCTAACCCAAATATGCCTCTTAAAAATCGCTTATGAAGCAAGCTAATGGTAACATCCAAAGTAGTTCCAATGGATGTAATATCAACATGATCTTCTTGGAACTTTTCATTCAACTTATTTAACTCAATAAGCACATCTGCAAATAAATGAATGCAAAACTGCACTTGAAATAATGTGGCCAGCTCATACATTTTTTTCTCCCCTAACTGCCAATCTCTTAACAAAGCAGGCATGAGCTTCACAAGTCTTTCCATAACTTTGCCTCTAGACAACCACCTAATGTGATGAATTTGTAACACTTCTAACCTTGTGATTTGAAATGAATCCGTGAGCTCTTTCAATTCTCCATGTATTTTGGAAGACATCCCAAGCCATAAATAAACTTTGTTTGCAAACTTTTCTATATCTTGAAACTCTGGAAAATAAGACAAAGCATCATTTGCTGCCAATGCTTCTCGATGGGATATGCAATGGATATCTATTAAATGAGGAGCATGTCGACGAAGCTTAATAGATAAACCTTCACGAATACCCCTCATTGTTAGTTTTTCAGAATTTACTTCAATCTGATCTAGGATCTTAACTGAGAGAACAACATGTGCATCATATCTACAGCATATCAATCATGAACACAATAATGCAAGCACACAAGAGACGCAGATTTTACTTGGGGAAAACCATAAAGGTGAAAAACCCCAATAACTTCCTCAGAGATAGATAGAGAAATGATACAACCCAAGCATAAGAGATAGACATCTCCTAGTAGCAGCTTCTCCTCCACAAGTGCACCACTCTCCCAAGAGTGTGAGAGAGAATAGAATGATGAAATAGAGTGCCTCTCGCACTCTATTTATACTTGACTTGACTTGCCTAATAACCTTTACTAGGTCGGCCTTAAGTTAACCACATAACATAATGATGACTGGGCCGACACCCAATAGGGTGGTCTAATAACCCTTTGACCCACAGGTACGACCCCCAATAGGGTGGTCTAATAACCCTTCGACCCACATGACTTATACAAAGCCGACCCCAACAAGGTGGTCTAATAACCCATCAAGTATAAGTTATGACACTTATAATATAAATGACGACACTTCCGTATAGAGGAATAATAACATCTCTATAGGAATACAAACACTTCTGTATAGAGGAATAATACCACCTCTATAGGAGTACAATATGCATATATGAAATACATTTCGAAGTTACATATACATCAACACTCCCTCTTAACTAGGAAGGTATTTCTCGACACAGGTCTTCTAGCACAAGTCATTTTCTCTGGATCATCATCACTGGATAATCATCATTGAGTCATCGTCATCGTCACTGCTACTGCTATCTCAATCAATCTCTGAATCTACTTGTCATAGGAAGTTCTATAGAGCCAGTCCTTTTTCATACTAGATGTAGGCCCACCACCTGCAGGTCTTCATCATCACTGGACATATTGTGGAATCCTCAGGACTTATTATGTGTGTCACAAAACCTTAAAAGAGTCTCTTGACTAGCAAGAACCCTAAAGAGCATATGAGGCCTTTTTGATCCTGTCCAGATCTCCAGGACTTATTACATGTGACTCCACCACAAAAACTCGAAAGAGAATCCTAGGACTGATTACGAGCACACGGCTCAACCTATCGGATCTCCCAGGGCACAAATTACATGTGGTCACCACAAAACCTTGAAAGAGCATCCCAGGACTGATTACGAGCACACGGCTCAACCTATCGAATCTCCCAGGGCACAAATTACATGTGGTCATGGAAAAACCTTGAAAGAGCATCCCAGGACTGATTACGAGCACACGGCTCAACCTATCGGATCTCCCAGGGCACAAATTACATGCCATAGGACAAAACCTCGAAATAGCATTTGCCAGATATCCCAGGGCAAAAATTACATGCCATAGGAAAAACCTCGAAAGAATATCTGCAAATCTCCCAGGGCACAAATTATATGTCCTCCCAAGCAAAACCTCGAAAGAGCATTTGCCAGATATCCCAAGGCACAAATTACATGCCATAGGCAAAACCTCGAAAGACTATCTGCAAATCTCCCAAGGCACAAATTATATGCTTATCTGCACAACCTGTTCCACGGCCACAGAGTATCAACCTAATACTCATCATACATCATCCGATGTACACATGATCATCCTGATCATCAACACTGCATCATCCTACTGCATGTCATCTGGAGCAACATCCTAAAGCTCGTCATCCATGATCATACAATGCATCTACTTGATGCATACCAAGTATCTACCTGATACATATCATCATACATAATCCACCTGATCATACAATGTATCCACCTGATACATATACAGATACATGGTCCAAGCATCCAACATGATGTGAAATTTCCCACATAAGATCCAAAGAGATGATGTAAACCTCACAATGAAAGAATTTAGGAATAATAGAAGAAGAGACAAGCAATGGAACTTAGATCCAAAGAAACTCTGATTGAGGCAGAATAATTACACATGTTACTATTAACAGAATAATGAACTGGTAAATATACAATGTTGAGTATGAGGATTCGAATTCACTAGGAGGAATTCGAATTGGCCTTCATGCATAGATCCATAATCAGTGGAGAGTCATCAATGCCTAACTAGGAGTCCACCTTCTCATCAGTGAAGTCATCAATGCACAAGTAATGATCAACTGGGATTCAAACTGAGTCTAACTGAATGTGGTTGGTGTAACTGGCACATGGAAGCACTAATATAGTGAAGGAGGCTCAGTGGAGGGCGCCATAGGTTCTAACTGGAGTCAGAATGATCAATATAGTCTCATTGGAGGTCCAACAGAGTGATAAACTCAGTAAAGAGTCAGTTAATCCTTAAATCAAGGAAATAATTGAAGATAACTCAATATAACTGAATATAACTGGACTGGTAGGTGAAGAAGGCGCCCTTGTCATGCAGTGGAGCAAAGGAGGGTGCATTAGTCACTAGGAGGCCTAGAAATGATCTGAAAGAAGCTCCGAGGGCTAGTTTGCTAAGGACTAGGTGCTGGGACTGATGACCTAGAATGCATGAAAATTGCATGCAAACCCTAATTTTGCATGCATGACTGAAAATGAAAATGACTGGAAAGCTAGTAGGACTAGGATGGAGTATAGGAATATCCTAACACATGATGCATATACAAATACATACAAATGATCCAACTGATCATATCCAACATCCAACATGATGCATACATACATAAATGATCCAACTTATCATATCCAACATCCAATATGATGCATACGTACATAAATGATCCAACTGATCATATCCAGCATCCAACATGATGCATACATACATAAATTATGTATATTAATATACAGAGCAATAACTAGAGCTTCGTCCTAATGCTCATCATCCAGTGCTTACATCCATAGCCATGTGAAGGATCCTCCTTCCAACATGCTTGGAATGGCTTCAGCAAATGTCTCCATCACTTCTTCCTCGAAGTATCATCCATATGAAGAACACCAAGCCTCTCTTTGAAGTACTCGAACTTCACTCTGGCTAGTGGCTTTGTCATCACATCTGCAACCTACTCATCCATCGCAACATACAGGAGCTTCACTGCTCCTCTCTGCACCATATCTTTGATATAGTGATATTTGATCTCTATGTGTTTCGACCTATTGTGCAACACCGGGTTCTCAGACAGCTTCACACAACTCTAGTTGTCACAAAAGATACCGGTAGCCTCCAGCGGTAGATCAAATAACTCAGACAGTAGCTTCCGTAGCCATACTACCTCACAACTAGCCGAACAGGCTGCAACATACTCTGCCTCGGCTATACTTAGTGCTACGTAGGACTACTTCCTGCTAAACTAAGAGATCACACCTGATCCCATATTGAAGCAGCACCCAGAAGTGCTCTTCCTATCTGCAGCACTGCTTGCCCAATCTGAATCAACATAACCCTACAGGTTAAACTTTTGATTCGGATCATACTTGATCCCATAATCAACTGTACCCTTCAGGTACCTCAGAATATGCTTTAAAGCAACCAGGTGAACACTCCTCAGATCCGTCAGGAACTGGATCAATGTGTTCACTGCAAAGCAAATATCTGGTCTCGTGTTCGTTAGGTACATCAAGGACCCAATCAACTGACGATACATAGTGATATCAACTGGCTCAGATGAAGCATCACATAGAAGCTTCAGGTTTGATGCCATAGGTGTGGCCATGGCCTTGCAATCCATCATCCCGAACCTTTTCAGGATCTCTACTACATACTTCCCTTGTCCAAGGAAGATTCCATCTGCACTCTGCCACACCTCCATACCTAGAAAATAGTGCATCATCCACAAGTTCTTCATCTCGAACTTCGGCAACAAGCTTCCACTGCGTGTCGGCAATCCATATATCTTCACCTGTAATAAACAGGTCATCCATATACAAAAGTAGTATCACTGGATTTCCTTCCTCAACCTTCTAGTAAAGGTTGGAATCCACTTTACCCTTGGTAAAGCCCAAACTGGATAGAAAGCTGTCTATCCTACCATACCAAGTTCTGCACATATATGACTCCCTGTCATGTGTCTCAGAACCAAGTGGCTGCTCCACATACACTTCTTCTTCAACTACACCATTCAAGAAAGTTGTCTTGAAATCCATCTGGTGTATATTCCCTTTCATCACTGCAGCCAGAGCAAGTACAGATCTAATGGAAGTGTATCTGGCTACAGGAGCAAAAGTATCTATGCTACCACCTGCAGCATGCTTGATCTTGTATATCCTCTTGGAAGTCACTACAGACTCCCCTTAAGGTCTTGGGACTGCATCCCAAACATCTTCATGATCGACTAGTACTCCTCGATCATGGCATTCTTCCCAGATCCTGGGAACTTCAATATCTTCAGTATTTTCAATAGATAACTTTGTTTGCTGAACAAATGTT
Source organism: Larix kaempferi (assembly GCA_027924585.1). Lineage (NCBI taxonomy): Eukaryota > Viridiplantae > Streptophyta > Pinopsida > Pinales > Pinaceae > Larix > Larix kaempferi. The sequence continues at coordinate 5,857,876 of BSBM01000636.1, forward strand.
GTAGTCCTTATTTTGTAGGTGATGGTATACGATCTTTCCTACACAACAAGTTAAACTGCATGATTAGAGAACATCTCATAGTTTTTAGAACAAACTCTTACACATAAAGAAATATGTCATACATTCATGCAATTATCTTAGCCAATGCTTCAATACAACATTTATCCATCTCCCGTAACTTTCTAGATGCCTTCCAATCTCTACCAGAACATTGTTAAGAGTGTGCACAACTCCCAACATGTCAGCAAAGAGGTTTCATTCTAGATAAGTAGCAATGGAGTGTTGTACAATGCCATAGACCACTTACCCATGTATATTAGTAGTATACTGTTCATCAATGCAACTATGCATAATACACAACCTGATTCTAGGAACATGAGTATATACATTGTTGAACAGTATTATTTAAACAATAAAATATGCAAGGAATGATAATTCAAATACTTATCTTTGTTTGTTTGTTGGGTTGACTCCCTCTCAGTATTTGCTTCTTTTCTACAACACATTCTGATGTGGATTGTGAGAAGTGGTCAACTCCCTCTGAATATCTGCATCCTTGCAGAAACTACTGAAGTGTGCCCCTTCTTGATCTTTGCTTCCTTGCAGGAAACAAATGGAGTGTGCTCCCTCTTGATCTTTTCTTCCTTGCATGAACAACTGGAGTGTGCTCCCTCTTGATCTTTGTTTCCTGGATTACTTGTCCTTGAACTTATATACATCACTATGCATGCTTATTAGTATCATCATTGTGTTATCCTCGAGGTCTCATACATAATCACACATTCATTAGTATAATCTTAATACTATCAAAACACAATAATCTTAAACATGTATAGTCATGATCATTTCAAACACAGATAATAAACATTAGTATTCAAGGTTTCGGGGAAGTCTTCTTTTACTCATGCATATTCCTATTTGATCATAGGACTCTTCTTGTTAGTTAAATCATCAATCAAGATAAGAGACATAAAATGCATAAACCCTTGATTACTTACATTTCTAACTTTATGAATAAACATAACCAATCATACCAAGTATACTTATATAAGGGATCCTAACACAAGGTAGGATTCTAACTTGATATAGGAAAAACACACCTGGATTGGTATGTTAGCTAGTTATGTCTAACATACCCACATGATGTCTTCTTGTTCTCTTCAATGACTTGTGATAGTAACCTACATGTCTCATAAGTTAACCATTGTAGAACCAAGTTATGCATACCTCGTAAGTAGATCTTCTATGTGATCCATGACAATGGATGAATCTTTGTCTTCATGTCACTATGATCATATGTTCTTGAAGTAGAACATGATTTGTCTTTCTTGGTGTACCTTTCATGTTAGCGAACAACATAAACTTCATACAACACCATAATGCATTAGTACAATCATAAGTGTCAACACCCTAATCAATGAATATCTTCTATCATGCATTCATAATTTTATTAAGGTGATACGACAAGTCTAAATTTAATCAAGATTGTACTAACCGTAATAACATGAAGACAAACATACCATAAACTTAATCATGAACAAATCTCGAAATATACCTGGATGAGTCATACCTATCGAGATTGCTTGTAATCTTCTTATGTAAGGCCTTAGCCTCATCTCCCTCTGAAACATGAACTTCTTCACTTATGCAGGTGACCAATCCATTCTCTTCTAGGATTAACCTAATCCACTTGATTTGCAGGAACTGGATCTGGAGCTGTATTAGGGTTTGTCAGAGAAACCCTAAAAATTCAAACTTTGAATTTCAAACTTTTGAAATGATAGAAATATGCGCCTTGATGAGTTGATCAAGCTGGTATACTCATAATTTGAAAACTGCAAAGTTTCACCCCTCAAATTTGCCTTTGAAACTTCTGGATTCACTAGACATGACCCCGAACTAGGGTTTGATAAAGCCCACCTTTCTTCCCAATCAAAAGGTTCGATCCAAATCTCTAAGCTTCTATTTTTCTAAGGAGCTTCCAGCCGTGGTCACAGATTTCAAAAATTTCCATTTTTGTCAAAGCCCTAATTTTCCACTTTTTCGATCAAAGTCCCGAACTAGGGTCTGATCAAGCCCGGCCTTCTACCCAACCAAAAATTCTGATCTTGGCCTTTAAATTTCAATTTTTATGAGTAGCATTCAGCTGCATTATCCGATTACAAAAATTCCAACTTTCTCCGAAACCCTAAATTCCAGAAGCCATGAATGAAGGTGCTAAAAAATAATTATGTTTTGACATAAATATGTATCTGATTGTTTCTGGTGTAACTCCGAACTTTTCGATCCACAGAGTCTAATTTTTTTTTTGTGATAGCTCGACCTGTAATATTTCCAACCCCATAGGTCTGACCTCAAATAGATTCTCTGAGAGAGATTTATGCCAAGTGTCGCAACGTGACCTGTTTATGGGATAAAACAGGAGAGCAAAATTTTACGGTGTTCCACGTGTCACTAGTTTAGTTTCGGCCTCTGAAAAAGTTACCTGAGAAAGTACAGTCCATGCACTACCTATCACTTTTTACAAAATTTTATTTGGAGCTTCCTAGCCCAAGTTATGACATTTTTTCGAAGGTCACCTGTTTATGACTGAGATCTGGAAGAGGCCGAAACCCTATATTGTACAGTTCATACATCACAAAGTATAACGAATTAGAGGTTGTCCTTTGGACACAAGGTACATGGGGATCTTAGCTTCTCCCTGTATGATTTTAAGACCCTGAAACCTTTCCAAAATTTATTTATAGTGAAAGTTCTACGGTGACTGGTTTTTTCTATATCAAGCCCTAGCTTCGCAATTGCAACAAGTGTCATACATGCCATACCATGCCTTCTTTCAGTCTAGTTTTGATACCATGTTAGTTTTTCAGAATTTACTTCAATTTGATCTAGGATCTTAACTGAGAGAACAACATGTACAACATATCTACAGCATATCAATCATGAAAACAATAATGCAAGCACACAAGAGACACAGAGTTTACTTGGGGAAAACCATAAAGGTGAAAAACCCCAATAACTTCCTCAAGGATAGATAGAGCAATGATACAACCCAAGCATAAGAGATAGACATCTCCTAGCAACAGCTTCTTCTCCTCCACAAGTGCGCCACTCTCCCAAGAGTGCGAGAGAGAATAGAATGATGAAATAGAGTGCCTCCCGCACTCTATTTATACTTGACTTGACTTGCCTAATAACCTTTACTAGGTCGGCCTTAACTTAACCACATAACATAATGCTGATTGGGCCGACACCCAATAGGGTGGTCTAATAACCCTTTGACCCACATGGCCGACCCCCAATAGGGTGGTCTAATAACCCTTCAACCCACATGACTTATACAGGGCCGACCCCAACAAGGTGGTCTAATAACCCATCAAGTATAAGTTACGACACTTACAATATAAATGACGACACTTCCATATAGAGGAATAATAACATCTCTATAGGAATACAAACACTTATGTATAGAGGAATAATACCATCTCTATAGGAGTACAATATACATATATGAAATACATTCCGAAGTTACATATACATCAACACTCATTGCCGAAGCCCCATCAGATCCAAACCCAACTAGCTTTGACAAGGATAGATCCATTTCTGCTAAAAGAGATGTAAGATGTAATAGCATCATACATAGATTGTGATGTGCCATCTTTAATTTGAAGCAATTGTATGAATTTTGTAGCACATTGGCCTCTTCTTTCATTTGTCAAATATGTGATATAAATGACCAAATGTTGCACCATAGTCCGATCCGTACTTTCATCAACTAAAATTGAGTAAAATGGGTTGTTGGAAATTTCATCTTTTAACTTTTTCCAATATACTTCTTCGGCAGCTTGTAAAAACTCTTTTCCAGATGTTGTGTTTGTATATGTTGAATATTCATCTGTTAAAGGCATGTGATGAGTGTTTTTATACCTATTCAAGTCACATATTGACTTATATACTTCTAATGGTAAATCATGTATTGCAATAAAATACATGTTTTCAATTACTGATATAATTATCTCATTTTCTACATCTACCATTAGCTCTACATGTTTAGTAATTGGAAGAGTACTCTCTTTTCTTTCTCCATCTAAAAGTTGCACGGCAAATTTATGAGCCTCTGATTTTGCATGGACGGTTAGACCACTGACTTGAAGAGTAGTACTTTCATCTTTAGCAAATAGAGTTTCTCTTTTAAATTTTACACACCATGAACATTCAATCCTTTGAACACCATTAATATCTCTTATTACATAAGCCCATGGAAATCGTGTCTTCCATTTGGAATTGAATTCTCTCTTGGGCTTCTTTGATGTTGGTTCCTCTTCAAGAATTTCTGCACTATTTGATTCATGGATTTCAAGTGGCTGATCATAAAATTCATTTTCATGGTGGCATGGTTGATTAGAGCATTGAGGAATACCAAATGCATCAGCAAGTGAAAGCTGTCTTTTATCTTTCTTAGGACGACCAAGAGGTGACATTCTCAATAATATATACCTGTATTCAATCAATGAAATACAAAAAATATAAAAATACAAATTAATGATAGACATTCATTTAGGAATTATCAAATACAGAATATTATGGAGGGGATTAAACCTTTTAGCCTTTGAGTAAAACATAAAACTTCAGAGCTAATATTCCTCTAATTATCCGCTAGGGATTCTTCTAATCTATGTTCTTTGTTTATTCCTTGCAAGGGAAAACATTGTAATCTCTCCATCTCTTTAGAAAGTCCAAACTAGCAAGATTTTTGTTCAACCATACTTTCATTTTCTAAAATCGTTTTACATCTTGTAGGATGTTCTCACCATAGAGGAATTCGTTTTCATCAAATATACTTTAAGAGTCCATTACTGTTGGGAATTTTCTCAAGGTATAAACTTTGTGAAGAGGGAAAATTTTTATTTCGGTTTCTGTTGGTAGAATTTTTCCCTACGGATAAGTCAAAATTCTCTTAACTTAAAGCAGATTTCTAACTGACTCTAAGATAAGAACAAAACTAAACAAATGCTACCTTGAATCTCCTGAACTAATTTCCACGACAAGATTAAACGCATTCAGAAGAGATGAAAGACATAACTCACCTTTCAACCTGACGTTTGTCCCGCTTCTAACTCTTGATCCCAAAGCTCCAATGTAGAACCTGTTGAAATCAACAAAGAACAAGCATGCAAGCTTCCAAATACCTTGAAGTAAAGATTAAGTTCAAATCTAGACTAGATACATTCCATGTCAGAAACTTACACAATACACATGAAATGGGAAAAACAAGACAATTTATTCTTATTACAAACTTGAAGAATGCTTACAAAGGTTGCTTGATGTCCAAGCCAATCCTCCAACTCCAAGTGCTTCCTCCTCTAGCTATCTCCACAAGGTTGCAAGATCATAAGTTTGATACCTCTAAGAGTCCTCCCCTTTGTTCATGGAATGCCTCTCTTTTATAGTGTGTGGTAGGGTTAACCAACAAGAGAGAAGGGTGGATCTAGGGAGAGTTAAGTGGATCAGTCCTACTAATCACAGAAAGTGAGTTAGGATCGAATCAGGGACCCTAATCCTCAAAAATATCTCGAAAATCAAAATCCCACAAGCCATGGCAAAAAGGCTAAAAAAGGTGTACCGCGCCCCCAGAACAGAGCATAACACAGTAGTACTGCGTGGCAGGGACAGAGCATAGCGTGGTAGTATGGACTACCGCGCACCTAAAACTGAGCAAGGCACGGTAGTGTAGGTAAATGAAGTCTTGGCTAGGTTGATTCTTGACTGGGTAGATTTGCCTTCAAGGATCACTCATCATTTGTCTCTTCTGGGTGGTTTAAATAGTAGGGGAAGTGTCGTCAACTCTTTTTGTGGTGGAGATGCGACACTGTGGAATATGGAGGTATAACAGATGCCCCCTAAAGTGTGAGGTCAGAAGGGACTGATGGCCGAAAGACTTTACAAATATTGTACAGAGATAGCATCGAGGAGAGCGACAAGGAGCTGAAACAGAAACAAGATGTTAGATATACCACCGAGGCGGGCATCCCCATGCTCGGAAACAAATGAATCAAAGCATGGCTGTTGACCAATACATTGCAGATCCATGAGTACTGAGATGATATAGACTGTGGACAGATCATGGCTACTATGAACAAGCGTAGATCCATGAGACAGTAATAACACAGCCACGACCAATACAAAAAGTGGATCTGTGTGACAATACAAAGACATCTCCATCGCAACCTGGACACAGTCAAGATACAAAGGTGCACCCAGGGTCTTCTATCCGATCGCAAATGATACGAATCTAGCCATGTGATTACAAAGTGTTGAAGTCGAACATGGTAGAAACCATTTGATTACCGGTCAATGATGTGAACCGTTAACAAATGTGAGGGAAATCACCAATGATGACGATGATCCCCAAGGTATCTAAAGTACATCTCAACGAAATGCAAATATATGAGTTGATGTCGAGCATTCGAGAGATTGTTTGATCAGAGGTCAGTGATGTAAACCTACCGTCGAACACGAGGAAACCTGCCATTGAGGCATGCAGGTACCAAGGTACTAATTGTTGATTCCTAAGTCCAATTCCCGAATAGTGATTTGGTGTCGACGAGAATAGACTCGTCGAAGGTGGGCCAAAGTGATTCCCACATCATCGACACGAAATCAGAACGAATGATAAGATGATGAAACAATGGAGTATGTACTGACACAACGGAGGCCTGACACAGTGAACGACTCTGAACAATGCAACCCTTTGAACATATAACGGCATGTAACAGGACTTGGCGGCAGGGATTATTGATAGCAGAGGATAGACACCGAATGAGTAGGCTCATGGCCAGGGAGACGACTCAGGATGATGACCATAACTTAGTGAAAAATAGATACCCATTATAGACAAGGGACAGACACATGCCATGTTCAAAGGTAACGACTGACAAGCTGCCAAAACAAACTTGACTTGTTCCCCATATTCCCCCGACATGATAGACGAGTACCTCTTTGTTGTTTTTCGAGCTTGAAGAGGATAACAGATGCTCGGTGTAGCTCATCTCATAGATGAGTCCAATCTCACATGTTTTACAAACCTGAGAAAGGAGGGGTTCGTCCCAAAGTGGGTCCTTCGATGTCAAATTTTAACGAGTCCAAAGAAGGAAAACTCGGTAGTTTTTCACATTTAGAGAGCCTGAAAAACTTAAAGGAGGCTCCGCAATGTACTTTTTGGTAAATTTAGTCCCTCGATCCCGAAAAAGTGTAAAACAATTCCTGAGAGAACTCTCCCAGCCAAAATTGACCGAGGTATACCTTTCTCGTAAATAGTCTAGACGGGCCGAAAAAGGGGTAACCTATCACCGAATAGAAGACCTTTCAAATACTTTTACAAGTGTGAAAGAGTCAAGATCACTTGGAAATCTTTTCAATTTTAGGGAGTCTGAAAAGAGCTTAACTATGGACTCCAATGGTCTTTTTCGTAATTTTTAATTATTCTGGTCCGAAAAGAGAATAAAATACAACCAGGATAATACTTTCCTCATCGTTTAACGAGCATGAGTAAAGACGACCGAACTCGACACCATTTAATTGAGTTTGACAAGCACGACACGGGTGTAAAAGCACTTGGAATATTTTTCAAGTTTTAATCCAGAGCACGAAAAAGATAAAGTAGGCTCAAAACGAAGGTCAAATAATGAATAAACGCCAGTGTGAATATATTGTCTTTAAAGGAGATCCTGTCAATAAGTGCTCATAAAACCAGATATTAGTAATGTGAAATGAGTTTTATTTTAACTAGATAAAATAATGAGTAAAAAATAAGTGAAAAAGCTATATAAAGGATGGGTAAAAGTAGAAAGTTACCATTTCACTTGTGTATTTATCAAAAGAGGAGATTTTACCCATTTGAGGAGCAAAACTTCAAGAGTTCATATCTGGAGATTCGGGGCATCATTTCAACAGTCGTCTGCGTCAGGTAAGAGCTTTTAAGCTTCTCTTTCATTTCATGTATGAACAAATCGTTTTCAGTAGGAAAAAGTAATTTTTTGGGAAAGCCCTATTAGGCAAAAATAGCCCTCCATAGTACTGCGCGGGGTCTATATCGGGAAGCGCAGTACTGTGTAACAGTACTGCGCTGTTATGTTAAAGAGAGGTGCAGTACTGTGCAGTACCACGCAGTCAGATTTTACCCAGGTGGCAGTCACTTTCTTTTTGGCGAGGGTGCCATTGTTGCGGCCACAGATATCTATGCCCCCCCGTCCACCTACCGAGCCATGGATGGCTCGGTGGAGTGATTATGCAGGACGTCTCGGGGGACCTCAGTGTTTGGCTTTTGGTGAGGATTTCTTCTCATGGCTCGAGGAACAGATAGTGATGATCGATGACTACCCCTATGCAGGGGTGGACTTCCGCGAGGACATCGACTTGGCATTGCCAGAAGATGAGGATTGGGACAACTCAGGTATGACCTTCATGGATATATTTTTCTTTTTTGAATATATGATTTTTATTGCTTTTTAGAATGTGTAAAAGACTTTAATGTATGCATGTGTGCATGTCGCAGATCGTGGACCACAGAGAACGGCTGGGTACTCACCCTTACGTCGCGGTGGTGTTGATCGCCAGGCCGCTCCAGACGAGGAGGAAGACGAAGATGAAGCGGGAGGGGTCCAAGAAATAGAGAGGAACTTGCAAGGTTTAACCCATGGTATTCCTGCTATGAGGGTGGACGACATCCCCTTGCATCTTCAGCGGCATACTGTAGGTGTGCCTAGGCGTATCAGCCGACTCCTTCGTAGGGTGGCTCGAGCTGTAGTGTGTTATCACCAGCAGCGTGAGGAATCTGACGAGGGACATGATAGATCTCCCAGATCTCCTTAGATGGTTTTTTGTCTTTTTGCGGCATGTATACGATATGTAGGCTTTGAGAGCCAAAATTTTGTATGGGATTTGGTCCCAAATTTTTTCTTTAACACAAACTCTATGTATTTGGAAAAAACATTTTATATACAGTGATATGGACCTATTTATGATCTATTTATTTACAATGACTTGTGCGTTTTATTTTTTGTGATGTGTTTATGTATGGGCAAGATGCCAATCCAAAATGTAATTAGCTAATGAATCAGCTATACAATTGAATTCCCTTGGTACGTGTTGATATGAAATGAAATTAAAAGATCGTTCCAAGAGGCGTACCCTTCGAAATAAACGAAGTAGGATAGGATCGCGAACTGTGTAAACACGGTTCAGATGAGAAACCACAAGCTGGGAGTCTAAAAAGACTGATAGGGAGTCAATTCCGAGTGAAGCAACCTCCTTCAAGATTCCGATGACTGCATGGTACTCTGCGATATTGTTGGTTGCAGGACCCAAACAATTGGCTCCTGAAGAAATCAACTTGCCAGTGGGAGAATAGATTACCCATGCTGCGGAAGCGAGATTCTGGGTATGTCGGCTTGCACCATCGGCGAATCCGAAGTAGGCAGACATCTGCGCATAAAATCATGAGTCAAAGTAAGAATGGATACATAAGGTCCATGCGCACACCAAAAAGATAAGTGAAAACAAGCTAAGTACATTATGTACAAAAAGTAACCCGCGTAGGGCAACCTTACGCGTAGAAGCGTTTGAGGTATAGCCCATTACGGGGCCGTTCCAATGGCGTGCCATCACAATCGACGAGTTCATAGGCTCCTTTCTCCAAGACACGTTTTACAACAAAGGGGTCGTACCACATAGATTCTAGTTTTCCTTTTCCGAGTTTATCGTGCATTTGATCATATGTGAGTACAAGGTCGCCTTCATTGAAAATCCGAGGTTGAATGGATTTGTCATACTGAGCTTTGACGCGTTTTTTATGAGCTTCGTTGGCTAAAGCAGCATCGCGACGGGTTTCATCTAGCTTGGCTAGGTATAGAAACCGTTCCTCTTCGAAAGTGGTGTGGGGAAGTAGCTCTATGGCTGTCTTAAGTGATGGAATTTCACATTCAATCGGTAAAATGGCTTCTAGGCCATACACCAGTTGGAATGGTGTAAACCCAGTAGCACTTTTTACTGAGGTTCGGTATGCCCATAGTGCTAAAAATAGAGCTGAGTGCCAGTTGGATTTCTGGGTACCCACAATATGCTGAATCGTTCGTTTTAGGACTTTGTTAATGGCTTCAACTTGGCCATTGGCTTGTGGGTAGTACAGGGTTGAGTTTTCATGGCGAAAACCCAACTTGGCACTTAGTTCCTCGATCATATGGTTCCTGAAGTGGGAGCCATGATCGGTCACAATGGATTGTGGGACACCAAATCTAGCTATAATGTGATTGAATATGAATTGTGCTGCTGTTTTACCGTCCTCAGCATAAGTAGGCATCACTCTAGCCCATTTTGTGAAATAATCGACAACTACTATGACATAGCTATGCCCCCTGGCTGAAGTGGGCTTACAGTGTATGAAATCTATTCCCCATTTGGAAAAAGGGCCAACGGCAATAACAGGATGGAGTGGAGCAGGGTGCGAGCGTGATTTACTATGAAAGAATTGACATGGTGGACATTTCTTGACCATTTCAATGCAGTCTTTGAAAATTGAGGGCCAGAAATATCCTACTCGCAGTATTTTCTGGGCCGTAGCCATCCCAGAGAGATGACCACCACATGCTCCAGCGTGGCAGTCATTAAGAATGCGTTTCGCCTCATCTAGGGTCAAACAGCGTCGAAGAACGGTGTCGACACCACATCGATAAAGAGTATCGTTGACTATGAGGTAGTATTTTGCGTGATGTCGGATGCGTCGACGTTCATCGCGAGTGAGGTCGGGGTGGAAGCATTGGGTTTGGAGATATAATAGAATATCCCCGTACCACGGATCAGACGTGCTAATGAGGAACAACGATTCATCAGGTAGAGAATCGATGGGCTCGGATTGCTCGGTAGAACGGGGAAAGTTACAAATCAACTCAGCAAAGACCAAAGAATTCTTGGACTTGGCTTTGACAAATTCCAAGTCAAACTCTTGAAGGATGACGATCCAACGAGAATATTTTCCCCCAAGCACTTGACGCGTGAGGATATAATACATTGGATTGAAATCGGCTATAACAATGGTCCGGCGGAGTAGAATGTAATGACGAAATCTCTGGACAGCGAACACTGTTGCCAGAGCCAGTTTTTCAACATGTGACTAACGAGTTTCGGAGTCGAGAAGACTCTTACTAAGATAGTATACCACATGTTCTATGTCGTTGTGGTCTTCCTGGACTAGCACCATACCGATGGTGGAAGTCGAAGCTGCGAGATAAAGAATGTAATCCCGTGTGTAATCAGGGGGTTGGATCACAGGATCTTTGGTTAAGGCTGCCTTTAGATTATCAAAGGAGCATTGGGCTTCGTCATCCCAGATAAAGGGAACGTTCTTCTTGAGAAGCCTCATATAGCCTTTTGTTATCTCGAAAAGATTACAGATGAAACGACATAGAAAGTTTGCATGCCCTTGCAAACTTTGAAGTTATGGAATGTTTGTGGGGGAAGACAGGGCTAAGATAGTTTCTACCTTCGCAGGATCTAAGCGTATCCCACTTTTGGAGATTATGAATCCCAAAAAAATTTCGGCTTCTACGCAAAATACGCACTTATGCGGATTCAAACGTATATTGTAGAGACGACACCTTTCAAAAATGGCACTTAAGTGGTTAGGATGGTCTTCCCGGGTCCGAGAGTGAGCGGGAAGATCATCAAGATATGGTTCTACAATATGTTTGATGTCGTGAAATGCGTATGACATCGCCCATTGGAAAGTTGCCCCGACATTTTTAAGGCCAAAAGGTAACTTTCGATATGCGAAAATCCCCCAAGGGCAGATAAAGGTTGTTTTGTGCTGGTCGACTGGGAGGATATCGATCTGATTATAGCCAGAAAAGCCATCCATAAATGAAAAGATGACACTCCCGACACAGTTATCGATGATCTGGTCGATGAACGGAGTTGGGTAGTTGTCCTTTGGACATGCTTTGTTCAAGTCGCGGTAATCGACACAGACTCTAATCGTTCCCTGTTTCTTGGCTACGGGAACGATGTTAGATACCCACTCTATCAATGGGACAGGATAGATAAAACCAACTCGCAAAAGTTTTTCAACTTCTGCTTTAATAGCGGCTGCCTTACGAGGATGGACGGGTCGAAGTTTTTGTCGAACAGGTCGGGTGCCAGGGAAGGTTGGAATTTCACGGACCACAATTGAGGGATCTATTCCTGGCATTTCTTCATAACTCCAAGCAAAAAAATCGCGGAAGGTTTTGAAGTAGGCACTGTAGAACTCCATTTCGAGGGGAGTACATGTTTTTCCAATGTGTATGTTTTCCACGATACCAGGCTTCACTGAAATATCTATGGGAGTGGTTGCCATAAGGTTAGCCAAGTTTCCTTCGGAAAATACCTCGTCGAGGGAAGTGGGGAACTTGGTTTGAACCATCCCAAGTGAAGTACTAGGTTTTGTATCGGGCTCAAGAGTCTGAATAGTGGGCAATGAAGATTGATGATGAAAATCTCCCCATGGTGGCTCATCACCGCACATAACCTCCATAATTGATTCGTCAGTGAGAAAAATCCAATTCAGAGGATCGATAAGTGGTGGTTATGAATGAGTCTCAGACGAGAGTTGTGCCACGGTGTGATGGGTAGAACAGTCGACCCAATCGGTGGCTGATTGGATTGCTTCATACGCTGCGAGGTTTCTATTTAAAGGCATAGAGTTGCCGTAGTCTTCAATCTGAGCAGGACTCGGAATCACCCATGAATCATTGGAAGGGGTGACATTCGATGAAATCATGTTGACTGGTTGAACATGGGTCCCCAACTCTGGAAAAACTCGAATAAGGGAAGAATCCTTCATGAGACCAACACCAATGTCTTGGAACCGGTACCGAGGTTGATCCAATAACGGGACGGTGTTGGCGTATTTCGAATGAGAGTCTGGGATACAGTAATCAAGTTGATCAATGGTGACAATTTTCCCTTCATGAGGAAATTGCACAATCTGGAAGACTGTAGATGCTATGGCGGTCATGGCGTAAAACCAGTTCCGTCCAAGTAGAAGATTGTAATCTAATGGTGCATCTATGACTTCAATGTGTACGGATACTGTTTTGCCCCCCAGTTCAACACCAATTGAGGGAATGAGTCCATAAGGTTGAAAACCGTGTCCATCAAACGCCCTGAGAGTAGTGGGAGAAGTCGTGACTTCGGGTGAGCCTAAGGCTCTCCAGCAATTCAAAGACATGATCGACTTGGAAGCGCCTTCATCTAAAACAGTGAGATGGATGCTATTTCCACGGATTTTTGTGTGAACCTCGAAGGCTAACTGGTGAGACAGCCGAGGTTTGGCGTGTTCCAAGTTAAACATAATAGAGTTTGAAGTATCTGGGTCTATTGTCCCCAGTGCTGAAAGTAAGGTTCTACGCTGCGTGGGGCAGTGTTGGAGAACCTCGAGAGTCGACATGGCGCAAGGTGCTTGAGCTAAAGCCTCAACAATGTTGTAATTTTTGGCAGCTCGCGCATTGGGATTAAATGTCGCCTTTCGTATGGTGCCCTTGGGTGGGCGTAGCACTGTGTCCGTAAGCGGTCTCTCGATATGGAGATGGCCGGTAGGGGGGGGAATAGGAGTCGGATCTTCAACAGGCGATTTTCCTTTGGCTATCTCTGATTGTTTGTTTGAACTTGGAGGGTTCTCATATGTCTTTGAACGAGTGGTTATATGAATCTCCTCATTACTCGTCATCAGGATTTCGCGATTTGTGGACGTCTCTCCGCGGGTTGGGTTGGTCGGGTTGCCCCCCTGTGGGGTTTCTTGGGCAACCATCTGCTGTTGCTGTTGAGGGAAAGGGTCAGTTAACACTACCGGGTGAGAGGATCCTTTAACGAATTTGTTGACCTCGTCCTTGTAGGGACAGTCACGCGTGTAGTGATCGTCTTGACAAATTAGGCAGGGAAACTTAGCCTTTCGGCGTGGTTTCTGGTCGTTGTGGGTGGGTTGTGGCTTGGGGTTCTCCTGCTCGTTCTTCTTGGATTTACCATGATTGTTTTTCTTCTTTCCTCTGGATGGTTGTGACGTATATTGAACTGCGTTCACTTCGGAGGAAATAGCAGGAGAAGTAGTAGCTTTTGAAGCAGCCTGAGGTAGAGCGGGGGAAGTAGAAGCTTGTTGTCCCGTCGAGTTGATAGTAGGCTGGGCCTTGACTGAACTGATAATCCCGTCAATGGGGGGTTCAGTGGTAGGTTTCGTTGGATCAGTGGTAACGCGGCGGCATGGGGAAGAAGTTCGTGTAAAGTGTCGGATTGGGTGTATACCAAATCCATGTACTGAGCTTCTGAGATGGCTTGTTCTTCTATAATCGGCCCGCGCATAGCGATGTCTATGGCTATGGGAGGCAAAAAGGATTTTGTGAACCAATCAACGAGTAGCTGATCTGGAATGGGTGCCTTGATTAGCCTACGGCGTCGACACCACTCATGGATGTGATCCGAAATGTGCGTAGAAGTGGTTTGACGCAATGAGGTTAACAGTTATGTTCCAGTCTCATATCGGATGGGGAGCTGGAAATGGGTCAGAAAATGCATAGCCAAAGTGTTGAAATCACGGAAAGAGTGTTGTGGCAGCTCGATGTACCATTTTGCTTCCGTGCCAGTAAGCGTACGTTGGAAGAGCCGAAGTCGAATGGAATCGTCCATCAAGGAGTTGGATGAACACCAAAGATGGAAAGTCATTACGTGATTCTTGGGGTCTTCCCCGGGCTTAGCATCGAACTTGGGAATGTCTGATGGAAGTTTGGCTAGAATGGGTGGCCAGTGAGGTTCATGCCATATAGGATCGTTAATGAGCCTCGACAAATCAGGTAAGTCTAATGTGGCCAAAAAGGGAAGTTGACGATTAGTCTGCGGGTATGAGTAATAACCGTGCGGTGCAGAGAAACCTGGGGGGCCCTGCATAGCGTACTGTTGCTTGTTATACCCATATGTGTTTCCCGAGGGGTACTGCTGGAAGTTCTGTGGGTAGTAAGCCATCTGGTTAACCGGTTGAGTGTTGATAATCGGTTGGTGGATGTTTTGCTGAGTGGGGATGGTAGGTATGGTACCCTGGGGTTGCTGAAACCCAGGAATGGTTGCTGCTCCTGGTTGGGTAAAAGTTCCTTGGAGTTGTTGTGTTCCAGGGATGGTACCATTGTATTGAGTGAGTGGAGGGTTTCCCATAGCAGGGTTGGGGGGTGGCTGCGATGGTGGTGTCCATGGAAGGCTTGTTCCTCCTTGAGGAGCGTGTGGAAATTGAAGGGATGGGTTCCATGGAGTTGTAGCAGCTGAATGGTAAGGGAAGCCAAAATTCAAGTTCGTGGGAATCTGAGATTTCTCCCCAGCTTGGTTCCAGTTTCCAAATAGTGAGTACCCCCCACTCTTTGGGATTTGAGATTCCCAAGAAGGAAGCATACCTGACGGGGGATGTTGAGGATGAGGCTCAGTTGGAATGCCGGTATAAGGTTTCCCGCTACAAGGTGTGTTGTACATACCATACTGAGCAGATGCTACTGGTTGGGAGGGTTGTTGGATGGAGCCAATGGGTTGTCCTCCAACAGATGGGTTGGATGGCCCTATAGGAGGAGGTTGTTAACTAGGTACGGGGTTCCCAACAAAGGGTTGTCCTCCAACTGGTTGGGTTGATGGCCCACCAGGGGGAGTTTGGTTGTTGGAGTTGGGGACTACGGCAGTCGGTTGTCCACCTCCTGAGATGGTGTAAATAGTGGCCGAAGGTGATCCTCCAGTCAAAACGAAAGATCCAGCAGTATGACTTGGTGTTCTTCCGCCGCTAGCCAAATATGATAGTGTCGATTGGTCTACGGTTCCAAAAGTGTCGATTTGTGGAGGGGGTCTTCCATATCTGACAGGCGAGGATGGAGAAAAAATTGGGTTATCCCTCATAGAATGTGCACCAAAAATGGGTGATGGTAGCAAATGTGGGGAATTTAACCCAGGGGTATCAGTGTCGTCCATAGCATGCTCAATGATAGGAGGACCGTCGAAGACTGGGTCCGGGTTCATGTCCTGGAAAGGGTTTTCGGGGTCCGACGGGGACCTAGGTATAGTAATGTTTGAAGGTCCGGAACCGTCTGCATAGGAGTGATGGAACTCTGTGCTAGACGGGATGTTGGGATCCCGATAGTCAGAAGGACGAGTAACAGGGGGATATCTAGAAGCTGTCGAGAGCATTTGCTCTGTGTCGCGTTTAAACCGTGCCGATATTAACGGGGAATTTGCTAGACTAAGCATACTAGACTGGATGGAGGCCATGATCTCATGTCCCGGAGGAAGGTTGCGGAGAGATATGGTGCGAGGTACGTTGCTAGAAGAACTGGTTTCCTGCGGATGAACTCTGGGTGGCGTGGTGATAACAGGCGGAAGCTCCGCTTGGGAAGTGATGAAGCCATAATCAGGTTCAAAAGGTGTGTCAGGAAGTCGAGTATCTTCAATAATTTTGATGTACCCGCTTGGGACTGAAATCAAGCCAGGTATATCCTGGTCGGATCCTTCGGTGGTGCCAACAGATCCGTTTGTGTCATCGTGAAAAGTGTCTGGTGGACGGGAGGTGTTGACATCAGGGTGACATCAGGTAGGAGGATGACCTCTGGTCTAGTATTTTGGGCTGTACTAGATTCAGCCGCTGTAATGTTGTCCACTGTGGCAGATATATCTAGAATAACAGTGGGTGAAGTGACAATGGAAATCTCAGATATGCTAGTGGTTGCAGAAGCTGCAAGAGATTCTGAGACTGTGCTGTGAGTAACAATTACAGGCGGAACTGATGGTGTAGTATGTATCGGCAGTGGAATGTTCCATCGACCAGCACCGCGGCCAAGAGGAGCGGGAATGCGTGATGCAAGTGGACCGGAGGTCCGTGGCGGTGGTGGTGGTGGAGGGATTTTTCCATGTACTCGTCGTGATCTTCGTGGTGGTTCTGACATGATGATAGGAAAATGAAAACCAGGGGCAGTTTCGTAACAAAGAACTCAAAAACTCTAATGCAACCAAGTGTGCAGAAGAGGAGCTAGAAAAAGCAAGGCTCGCAGGCCAAAAAAACAAGCTCTAAAATCTATACTGAGACCGGTGTCTCAGTAAGCGAGCTGATAAAAAGAATGGCCAGAATGCCAACAAGCAGTCACTAAAAAGAAAAATGACCCTCTATAAAGATGAGATAACAAGCAAACTCCTCAACAAGCTGTATCCTTCGCAAGGTGATGAAATCCAAGTCGAACAATACAACGTGAGAGACTGATATGAGAAGGATATCCCTCTACCGAAAGGGATCCTGGGTAAAAGAGCCCTAGTAGAATAGTCACTAAGCTACCTCGTTCATGACACGTTGGAAAAGGTTTTGGGCACTTCTGCCTTCCGAGGAAGACAATGATCGATGTTGCCTTAGGGCTAAGTGGAGTGCGGCATTCCACAGAGTCCGTCCGGTTCTCAATCTCGCGGCCGTTTAACCCCTGAAAGTTAAAAACAGTCAGGAGGCCCCTCCACAAACTAGCTGTGACCGTGTCAATAAATACTAGAGGATTTTAGTTCCCTAGAGGACAACAACTATGTTTCAGATGAAAATGACAAGGGGGAATTATTTTGATGCCTATCTCCGGTGTCCTACCTAACTACCAAATTCTTTTGATTTCCTCAAGTGAGGTTAATGTTGTTTTAGTTAGGGAGATTAATTTTAGTGGTTGTATTACTCAATCGGGTAAACGGACGTGAAACTTGGTGGTGTTATGACGACCCAAACCATGCAAATGAGAATGAATCGAAATAAGCCTTGTATTCGATGAAAACTAGCTATGGAAGAGAGAGAGTTCTTCGATCATAAATGCATGAAATTTTTCACAAGCAATAAAAAACCAAAACAAGAATTTTTTTTCTTTTTTCTTTTTTCTTTTTTGCAAATAGAGCCAAACTGAAATACACACTTCTTTCCAATTCACTGATCCTACAACTAAGATGCTTCAAATATGGGAATTTCTATGGCAAATTTCAATCGTTAACTTCCTAATGCACAATGATGCTACTAGACCATTTTAATCAAAATAACACAAATGTTTTCCAATGATGACTTTCAATATGGATTTTAATGAAAATAATGGAAACACTGTGACTATGAAAGCTACACAATTTAGTGACAGAGAACAGTAGTAATGGTCTGGTTGTGATGGGAAGATCAAACCAATGCACTCAAAGTGAAGGGGTGACCCTATGTGCCAATAATGCCACTAATTCACACAATAACCAAGCTCTCAACAAGGAAATAAACACACCACACAGACTGTATAATGGACAGGATGGTAACAGGCAACAACAAACACTACCTAAGGCAGAGAAAGATGAAAAATGACTCAGGAAACCAAGCAGGGAGAAAAAATTTACAGTATGCAGACACTACCGCGTTTCAGAATAAGGCTATGGCGCGGTACTGTTAAACTACCACTCTGGTACTAACTCAGGATACGCGGTACTACCGCGCTGTAGTCAATGCAGAGGGCGCGGTACTGTGGCAAAGTGTGGAAAAGCGCAACTTTTGAAAAGGAAGATGAAATTTTCAGGGTTGCTGCAGACCCAGAGGACTCAATGATCACACAGGGAGGAAAAATACAGAGAGGAGGGGTGAATAAAGGTCAAAAAAGACCAAAATTCAATACTGGTTTGGAGAGCAATAAAAAATCACAATCAAAAGATGGATGACAGTGAACTCAATCAATCAAATGGAATTCAAACCAGTGGAGTCGCCATTCTTGTTGGTAGAATTTTTCCCTACCGATAAGTCAAAATTCTCTTAACTTAAAGCAGATTTCTAACTGACTCTAAGATAAGAACAAAACTAAACAAATGCTACCTTGAATCTCCTGAACTAATTTCCACGACAAGATTAAACACATTCAGAAGAGATGAAAGACATAACTCACCTTTCAACCTGACGTTTGTCCCACTTCTAACTCTTGATCCCAAAGCTCCAATGTAGAACCTGTTGAAATCAACAAAGAACAAGCATGCAAGCTTCCAAATACCTTGAAGTAAAGATTAAGTTCAAATCTAGACTAGATACATTCCATGTCAGAAACTTATACAATACACATGAAATGGAAAAAAAAAGACAAGTTATTCTTATTACAAACTTGAAGAATGCTTACAAAGGTTGCTTGATGTCCAAGCCAATCCTCCAGCTCCAAGTACTTCCTCCTCTAGCTATCTCCACAAGGCTGCAAGATCATACGTTTGATACCTATAAGAGTCCTCCCCTTTGCTCATGGAATGCCTCTCTTTTATAGTGTGTGGTAGGGTTAACCAACAAGAGAGAAGGGTGGATCTAGGGAGAGTTAAGTGGATCAGGCCTACTAATCACTGAAAGTGAGTTAGGATCGAATCAGGGACCCTAATCCTCAAAAATCTCTCAAAAATCAAAATCCCACAAGCCATGGCAAAAAGGCTAAAAAAGGTGTACCGCGCCCCCAGAACAAAGCATAACACGGTAGTACCGCGTGGCAGGGACAGAGCATAGCGCGGTAGTACGGACTACCACGCACCTAAAACTGAGCAAGGCGCGGTAGTGTAGGTAAATGAAGTCTTGGCTAGGTTGATTCTTGACTGGGTAGATTTGCCTTCAAGGATCAATCATCATTTGTCTCTTCTGGGTGGTTTAAACAGTAGGGGAAGTGTCGTAAACTCTTTTTGTGGTGGAGATGCGACACTGTGGAATATAGAGGTATAACAGTTTCTCAATTGATACCCATCCTCATAACTTGAAGAAGCTCGAAGAATTGGATTATGTATAAATTGTAAATGAACTATTATGACTAATCTTGTTCGTTAGCAATTCAACTAGTGCTTTGTAAGAGACATTAAGCAATATGATCATTGTTCAATGCTTCTTAAAGTGGTATATGTTGTGGTCTCCATTCCATATATTGGAAATGCATGGGTCAGGGCAATGATGTCCAGTCCTTCTCCTGGTGTCAAAGCTGAGCTTTCGGATAGCTTATCTACATGGAAGATCAAGTAATTAGATGTTATTAAACATATTATGGATATGATTATTTTGCAGTTTTCTGGAAATCTCCTGCTTTCTCTACTGCAAAATCAATTAATATTATATAATGAGTATGTAAATCACTACTGTCTGATATCTTTAAACTATTTTGTGGTCTCTTATCAATGTAAATCACTACTGTGTGATATATTTAACTTATTTTGTGGTTTCTTATCATAATTGATAGTAGTATAAAATCTCCTCTTCTTTACTTGAAAATTTACTAATTGTTGTAAAATTTATAAAAACTGCTTCTCTCTGCTGGTTTTTGGAATAGCAAGTAAGATTAAAATTTTTGAAATAGTTTCTCTATTACAAAATCAATTATGACCAGATAAACCTATATTATGGCTCTTACAATAGCTTATAAAATCTCCTCAATTCTCTATTACAAAATCTACTCAATCTTCTAAAACTATAAAATCCTCTTCTCTATGGTTATCTTCTTGATTTTTTGGAATAGTTACTAAGATTATAAAATCTCAATTTGTTCTCTTCTCTATTGAAAAATCAGTTAATATGTGAATATAGAAGAATCAATTAATATATAAATCTATTAGTATGTAAATAAATATGCCTCGATATTACATGATTTTTTCTTTGGTAGTATTGGCAATGACATATGCCAATGACCACATAGGGATAATGGGTATTTGTGGACACTGTTCATGGGTAAGAGTTATACTGATTTTGCTTCACCAAAAGCTAGTTGTGAAAGACATAAATTAATGACCAAGATCCAGAGGCAGAGTCATCTGACAAGAGAATAAAATAGATCTGAAAATGCTACTAATTTAAAAGGTCCAATAACAAAGACTAGACCTTTTCCTACTTTCTGTAACTGTAAAATCTCATCTCATCCCTAAACAAGGACGAACAGACTAATAACATATCTAAACAACGAACAGTATACAAGAACTTAATTAATTTGTGATGATGAAAGGACTATAATTCATGATGATTGAAGTGTTAACTAATTACCAACTTCCGTGGCTGATCCCACGCCTGCAAACAAAAAAAGGAAAGTGCAAACGAGTTCTGCAACAGTTTCCCTTATAGAATATGCTTCAGTGGCCTCTTCCACATGTCCTAACTTGGGCATAGGCAAGGGAATGCGTTGCAGACAATTTTGTCATATACAAAACCAAGTGAAGACAAGTAAAAAGGAGGGAGTATACAGGAACAGAAAAATCAGTATATTTGAAGAACATGGCTTAAAACAAAACACTGCTAAAAGAGTAAGTTGAATGGCAATGCAACAGTGAACAACAAAATGTTTTAACTATGCAACTAACCTTCGTTTGGAGCACATTTTCCACCCGGCTTGTCACCTTTTCCATAACACTTCTTCTTAAAATATAAAACAAGGGTTACTTCATTAGAGATAGCAAGGGGTTGATATTGCATTGTCATGTGTATATCATCACCCACATTGCTCTCTATCCTTAGAGACAAAACAGATGATTTTGTACAAAACTAATGAAGATTCACTGTGCAATTGATTAAATTCTTGAAATTTATGAAATTGTTTCTTAGCGTGAGGTCTACTTCATGCTGAGCTTGATGACCAAGTAACTATGGATTGTTCACATTGGTGGGAATAAACACCTGCCTTGATTTCTGTTGAATGGCCAAATCAGAAGGCAGAGGTGGAGGCATATAGACAAATGCGGAGGAGGAGGTATGATGGGGAACGAGATTTGAATTATGTGGAGAAATGAACTTGAAGTTGTCCATAAATACCTCTCCATTGACTGAGAGAGGAAGGATAGGACCCTTCCTGATCCTTGCATGATATGCCATTCCCAGTAGGGATATGGCCTTCCTAAACTTTGATAAGGCTTCCTCTGCTGCCCAACTGGAATCTTGCTGAATTTTCTCATATGGGAATTGCAGATTCTGTTTTGTTAAGATATTGAGAAATTGATAAGCAGTTTGTAGGCCACTTTTTACAGCCTCCTGAATTGAAAGGTTGGTCTCCAAGGTGGAAGAGAGGAATTTATCTGAATTCTCCATTAACCTATTGGTCTAAATAAACATTAGAGATTAATGATAGGCTTAAATCTTGCCCATGTCCTCTAGAAAATAACTAGACAGTAGAGAAAGGATAAAAGTCCCACCAGGGTTCACAAGCAAACCTACATCTTCACTCCTTAGCAAAGGAAAAATACAGAAAAGAGGAGAATCAAAGAAAGAAAAACCCAGCATAGAAAACAAAGACAGAGCCTAATTCTCTACTATGATGAAGGGAAGCAGGTGATCATCCCTGCTATTCTTGCCGGACATGATACATTAGGGATAAAAATAAAAAACTGAATCAGGATATTATAAAGAGAGATCTCTCTCATTTGGGTTGAATGAATGAAAAAACAATTGTCAGCGCCTCTTCTTTTCTTTGAACAAGTCTAGTCCGCCGAAAAAACAACAGCCATTATTGACTTACAAGCATCATGAGAACGACGAAGCAATTATCAAATTCACAATTACATTGTCGAATTATTTTGAGAGGATAATAAAATCGATCTGCCCAATAGACATATGGAATGCTCGATCCAAATCCAATTCCAATCCCCGTCCCTATTCTTGTTCATGATAGGGCTTGGATTTGGGTGAACCTTGAGGCAGGCTCCTCCCCTCTGATTTTATTTTATTGTTTTCATCCATCCACACCATGGTCCATGACCACTTCCACTGCCATATGTTTTAGTTATATTTGGGTTGTTTTATTGTTACTATTGTCGTGACTCCTACTGCAATATTTCCCATATTGTGAACTTATTATACAATCACTTTTGACACTAAATATATCAACTCTGATCTTTATCTGCAATCTATTTCAGTAATATAAGCTATTCATGTACTGCCATCAAGGTCTCTCACAGAGAAGCATAGCGTAGCCATTCTTATAGCCGAGAAATGGAAATCTAGAGCTGATAAGCCATAAAACAGTTGTTGGCTCACTGCCATTGGTTGTCATATGAATTTAAGCACTCTAGTTATAATTTTTGTGCGATACTCATCTCATATTTAAAGCGATGGGTTGGGATTCCTACGAAGACTCTTTCAACTAAAAATTGCATACATACTAATACATATTGTATTGAAGTGTAAACTATATAAATAAATAAATATGTAGGCATGTCAATGAATAGAAGCAGCATAGCTGTGTCTGTCTCTATCATAAAGTGAAGATGAGGTATGCCCTGGCTGTGGTTAACATACTACCAGATTGCAAATGGCATGAGAGATTATTTAACAAATATAATGTCACCCAAAAATCTAATAGAACTTCATTCAAACAAACATGATGTGATTCGTGAAGGTAACATTTATACTATGTGCATTTTGGGAAGGTCGACAACTTCTCGAATCTCTACAGTTGATACAGTAAATTATATCAAATTTCCTACACCGATTTGAAATTTTAACCTCTTTATTTGGGATAAACTATAAAGTGTACACATTTTATAATTTTAGTTGTCTAAGATGGGTATTTCGCAGCAGCAGCGGCATTGTGAGGGAGTTCGTGGAGCTTAAAAGACATGCTTAAATAAGAAATTAACAACCCGAAAAGCTTTTAACTTAGCGGTCAAAGAGATAAAATGAATATATAAAAAAAAATCATTACAAATATATATAGAATATATATAAAAAAAATCATTACAAATTCGAATAAGGCAACAATAGGAGTCATTCTACTAGCACAGTGCACTGGTAGCAACCTGTAGGTACATACCTGTATTCCAATCCTTCTCCTGAGCATCGACTCCCCACTAGTAGCACCGCTGGGGTTCGAATTCCAATCCAACTTTCCACACACGTCCTTCCCAAGAGATAGGAATACCTCCAGGCTCCCACAGTTTATAGTTTACAGCAGAGAAACAAAGAAACAGAGGTGGGAAACTTATTGGGTATGCAATGGAATTTTTAAAGTGGAGGGAAGGAAGGCCGCAACTTCAGCACGACGGGCGTTGGGCTGCCCAATGGAATATTCATAGAATTGCCCACTTTCTGACTTCTGAGAGTGAAGCCACAGGTTACAAGACAACAACACTCAATCCTCCCATTTTCAATATTCATCTTTGAAAATTGAGATTGAATAGGAACTGTGAACTTTGGCGGCCAGGGCATTGCCAGCTGTGGCAGAGATTGAAAATTGAGAGTGAACAGGATTCGGGAACTGTGAAATTTGGTGGCCAGGGCGTTGCGGCTGCGGAAGAGATAACAAATTACAATTCAATACAACTTGGTATTGGTAAATTGGTAATATGGTATTGGTAAAGTTGGTAACATGGTAGTTGGTATTGATAATATGCTATTTAATATGACATGAAAGAATTTAATTTTGTAGCTGAACATTGATTTCTCCATTGCGTTCCTAACTTACTCGACCACCAGTTGAACGAGAAGTTGGGAAATGGGCGCTACAATGGGAATGGGTAGTTGGAAGTTGGAACCAATTCTGATTCGTTCCAGTTGAAAACTTGAACCATACCATGTTGCAATTTGTAAACTTGCATAGTTGCACTTGAACCAAAACTTGGAAGTGGAAGTGGAACCATTAACCTCCGAATCTGGTTCTTACCCAGCTGCAACGGTACTCACTGAGTCACTACTGCCCATAGCATCCCGTTACCACCTAGTATAGTGTATAGGTATACCATATGAAGTTGACAACTTGACGGGCAATTTTAACTCCAGCCCTTTTAATGACATTTTTAATTAAATACTCCACTTTTTTTTTAAATGGCAAAAATGAAAAATAGCATTTTTAATGACGGCTAATTTTTAACTGCCACTTCACTAACGGGCTATGATGGCTTGAAATTTGATCCCTGTTCCCTCCCCATTCGTAGAATCCCTCTCCCCTGACTGTTCCTCCCAACCACCAAGCGTGAGGTGGTAGCCTTAGTTTCCTTTCTTGGGTTATCTCCCAAGTGACTGCAGTGGTGGTGTTGTCGGTACCTGAGACAAACGTGCAACACATGATTTTGGCTCCTTAGGAGGGTACTTGGTTATATCTGGTACTTGCACCTCTTTAAGTCCATTACAAAGTAGTTGTGGGTAACTATCTCTCATTTCTTTGTTGATAGATTGATATCCTGTCTTTGGGAGATCTCTTACTTATTGATTGCTTGGTTGATTACCTTTAGTTATTTAGAGGGGTGTGGTATTTCTGCATTCGTAGTTGTCCCTAGGAATCATTGTTTTTTTAAACTAGTTGACTGAGGTCTGCGAAGATCTCGTAGAATGCAAGGGTTGGAACATGAGGAGAAAGAGCCTCCACCTTCACAATGTTCGACTACATAGGATAATTCCAAAAGACCGAACACCTAGAGCAGCTGCTCACACAAACATATCATAGATCAACACACCGATTTTTTCATGTGGTTTAAACCCTCGAAAGGGAAACATTCCATGGCCCCAGCCAAATAGCTACTTGAGGAAGTTTATTATGCAAAATAAAGAAAGTTACAAGTGAGCTTCTCATAATCGATCAACTAGCAAGTGACCCTCCATGCTCTTTAAATAGATATCATGGACCAATCGGGTGTTAAGCCACTGATCAAAGGTAGTTATGATCTAAGAGAAGTTGAACCGTCGGATCAATCTATGTCTAGAACATATTATGACCATCGGATTAGATATTTACAAATGCATACTAATGCATACTAAAGAAACACACTTTTCCTAACGGATATATTATAACAAGTTGATCTTAACTAACTTCTAAGTGTCTAAATATCCTAACATCCCCCCTTAAGAACAACTTGGGATATGATTGAAGGATTTACAAAAGTGACAATATTAGGAGAAGGAAGGAGGCATTAGAGCCTATCCCCCCTTAATGACAAGTTCTTGAATTGCTAACATAGATCGAAGTTTATAAAACTTTGCTTCTGTAAGAGATTTGGTGAAGATGTCTGCAACTTGATCATCTGTAGGGAAAAAGAGCACTTCAAGAACGCAATCATGAACAAGATTTCTTATGAAGTGCATATGTAGCTCAATGTGTTTGTTGCGTTGATGTTGAACTAGATATTTGGTGAGCTTGATCGCACTTTGATTGTTGCACCGAAGGGGAGTTAGATGCTGCTGCTGGAATCCAAACTTTGAAAGGATCTATCGAAGCCATAAAGATTCTTGAATGGTGTTAACTGGTGCATGATACTCTGCTTCTACTACAGAGAGAGAAAGAGCGGCTTGTTGTTTCTTACAAGCCCAAGTAACAGGTCCAGAACCAAGATTGAAGACATAACTTGCAGTAGACTTCCGATCATCAGGATCGTCAGCCCAATCTGAATCAGTGAAACCAACCAACAAAAGAGTCCCCCCTGAACTGTAATGAATCCCAAACTGAATTGTACCCCGAATATATCGAAGTATTGTTTTTGCTTCTTTCCAATGAATTTCATGGGCATTTGGATATAGCGGGAAACACGACCAATGAAAAAGGAAACATCGGGAAGGGTATGATTCAAGTATAAGAGACTACCAACAAGATGGCGATACAGGGTGGACTCAAATTCGAGTGAAGTGCAAGTGGAAATTTTTTTGACTCTAAGCTGAAAGGGAGAGGGTTCTGGTTTTCAATATTCCATGTGAAAGCAACGAAGAAGGTCACAAGTATACTTAGACTGCGAAAGAAAGATTCCTTCTTTTTTTTGCAAGACTTGGAGGCCAAGAAAATAATGCAAATGTCCTAAGTCTGTCATTTCAAATTTTCGCTTAAGACTAGATTTCACATGGGCTAAAAGCTTAGGGTCGCTACCAGTAAGAATAAGATCATCAACATAAAGAACATGGATGATGATATTTTTTCCTACTTTCTTGGTATAGACATTGGGATCAGAATGGCATCTAGAAAAAATAGTGTCAAGGAGAAAGTTATCCATTTTGGCATACCAGGCTCAAGGAGCTTGCTTAAGGCCATATAGGGATTTCTTAAGATGACATACAAGACTAGATTCATTCTGAACATATCCAAGAGGTTGTTCCATGTAAATTTCCTCCTGTAAATCCCCATGCAATAAGGAAGACTCGATATCCATTTGATGGACCTCCCATTTATGTAAGGATGCAAGGGAAAGAACAAGGCGGATGAAGTTCATTTTAGCGACAAGGGAAATGGTTTAATTGTAGTCAATTCATTCAACTTGGGAAAAACATTTGGAAAATAACCTTTCCTTAAGCCTTTCAACACTTCCATCTGAGGCATACTTAGTTCTGTAGACCCATTTACATCTGACAATTTTTCATCCTTTCAGAAGAGGGACAATTTCTCAAGTATCGTTTTCCATTAAGAAATGATATTCTTCATCCATAGATGCATCCCAATCTGGATTCCTTGAAGCTTCTACAAAAGTCTCTAGATCATGATTCTCTGAAAATTTTTCCAAAAGAGAAGAGGCTCGTTGGAACTGAGAACATGTTCGTCATTGATCTCTAGGATCACTAACAAGATCACCGGCTACTTCGCATGTTGAACGAACCCATAGAGGAAGCAGTTGTGCTGGAGGAAAATGAACAAGAGGGGGTGGATTTCATCCTCACTGTTATCATCAAAAACTAGAATTGGAATGCTGTCAAGGAAGTTGGGAGTAGAAGAAGGAACAAGCGTCGAATTAGACTTGTAGGCCACAAATGGCACAAATTTCGAGTTAGGATTGCAGGACAAGATATTTTCATCGAATTTTACATCTCTTCTAATTATTATATCATGAGAATGTGCTTGAAGAAGTCTATAACCTTTTACATTTTCAGAATATCCAACAAATATCCACTTTTCACTTTTAGGCTGCAATGCTTTTCATTTTTCATCTAAAATGTGAGCCCATGCTTCACTACGAAACACACGGAAGTGACTTACATTTGGTTTAATTTTACTCCATGCTTCTTCCAGTGTGATATCTTGTAAATATTTAGTGGGGGGTGTGATTAACTATGTAATTTGCACAATTTATGGCTTGAACCCAAAATTGAAGACTTAATAACTTTTAAAGTGCGGTTCTTCCATTCAGCTACACCATTTTGCTATGGTGTATATGGAATAGTGTGTTGTTGTTGGATTCCTTTTTCAGTGCAGAAAGTAGTGAACTTGTTGTTAACATATTCTCCCCCATTATCGGATCTTAACTTAATAATTTGATGACCATATTGTTTTTCAACAAGGGCCTTGTAGGCCAAGAACATGTTAAATACTTCACTCTTAAGTTTTAGGGAATAAACCAAAGTGCATATAGAGTAATCATCAATGAAATTTAAGAAATATTTGAAACCAGAAAATGAAGCAGATGGAAGAGGACCACACAAGTCACTATGCACAAGCTCCAAGGGGGCCGAGGTGTGCTAAGAGGCACGTTTGTCAAAACTGTCCCGATGATGTTTTTCGAGTACACAACCATAACAAACACCATCCATGCAAGATACCATCGGAAGACCTGTCACCATATTTTATTTACACAGTTGTTGCAATGAGCAATAATTTAAGTGACCAAATCGCTCTTGCCAAAGTTTGCTCAAGTCATCACTATGAGCAACAAAAACTGAGGGAAAAGGTGATGACCCAAAGTTGTTAAACTTGTACAACCTGGTAATATCATCAACAATTCCAGTGGCTAGGACATGCTTGGGATCTTTAAAATCCTTTATTACAACTTGATGAGGTGTAAATGTTACAGTTTTACCTTCCGACTAGAATGATTGATTGTGACACACCAAAACATTATTATTTATTTTGATTTAATTTTGTGACCATTATTCTTATGTAGGAGTTATTTAAAAATAAAAAACATAAAGTGACACTTTACACAACAAACTATTTTGTTTTATTAAATAAAAGGAAAAGGAACTTGGAGAGTTCAGCTAAATGAGTGGACACCACCATGGCACAAGAGAACATGTGTAGCAAGTTGGAGAGATATTTACCAATACAATACAATCTAAAACTCACCAACCAGACAAGATCCTAAATCATACGGATTTATGGATTGATTGGAGATTTGATTGGGATGGCACAAGACTTGGGTAAAACTATATATAAGAATGCACTCAGATAGCATGGAACATCGTGTGGTGCATAGAGGAACAGTGTTGAGAGTTCTCTCTTTTCATAAGTCCATCATTGATTGTTATAGACTCTGAGAGAGAGTGCCGCATGGAAATGATTGCTTGCATTATAGTGCATGGTGGTGATCCAGCTCGGAGGTGGAGCTGGGAAAACAGTCGAGTTGCTCTCTCCTATAGTTGGGAGGAGCTAACTCTCCAAGAAGTCGTTCCCATTGATAAATCAAGTAAGTATATATATTTTTATATAGGTTATGAATTTATGAATGGAGATCAAAATGTTTTTTTTTTTTAGGTATACCGTAAGGGATACGACTGTCACTATGTACTATATACCTGTTGTTAAAAGTGATAATTGGTTTTGGAATCATATGTGATATATATATATATATATATATATATATATATATATTTTTTTTTCTTCTTCTGTATACCGTAAGGGATCTGACTGTCACTATGTACTATATACCTGTTGTTAAAAGTGATAATTGGTTTTGGAATCATATGTGATATCATATGCCATAATGTGTTCGATATATATATTGTGTTTATATCTATGTATTGCGATATGAAAAGTGTGAAGGGATGGATCTATGGAGCCGATCCCCCATTAAGAGCTCAATCCCTATAGTTGCATTGTGTCGATTACACTATGGGAAAGGATAGCTCGTCGAGAACTTGATCCCTATAGATGCACTGTGTCGATTGCATTTTGGGAAAGGACAACTCCTTGTGAGGTTGATCCTCTGTGTTTTGGTATAGGATCTGTCTTTTATATGCCTGCGATCACAGTGGGGATAGGTAAAGTCTTTGTTATCTTGATTTCATGGGATTTGTTTTATGTATTGTATTTAAATGAAAACAATGAAGAATATGATCTCAACGCCTCATTTCTTATGTATTGTGTACTCTGCCTTATCATAATATCCTAGTAAAGAAATACAACCTCTGTGCCACAATTGCTTTTTATGTGATTACTCCACAATCAAGCGGTCGCTGTCGTGGGTGTGATATTTAATCATGCAAGTGATCACCACATTGGGTATGGTCTCTATTTATGATCATTTGATAGCAGTTCCCTTTTGGTACTTTGACATAATAACTATGCGATCTCTGTGTTCTTCTTGTTTGATAGAGTGGCGTGGATCTCCACATTTTGAACAAGATTTATTTGTTTGATTAAGAGTATATGTATAACATCTCTTCCTGTGTGATGTATATTAAGTTATTTTAACAACTAGGCATCAAACCAAGATTGCACTTGGCTTGCATGTGTGTATGGGAAGGGAAGGGTCATAGCCCAATCCCATACATTAACACTGTTTTTTTTATAGTAGATAGATCATCAATGTTTTTATTTTTTTTACACGGTGTGATCTCTATACCCAATCCTGTTGATCACATTATAGAGATGTGACTTGCATATCTATGTATTGGTTATTGACTGTATTTATCCAGAGATGCGACTAGCATATCTAAGTTGATAGGTGTTTCATTTGTAATTTGGCATAGAGCTCATATGGCTCCACCATTGGATTTGGGTATTTACAAACTTGAATTGGGTCGATGAGATGTCTTAACTATATTCAAGAGTGAAACTTGAAATGGAAGACAAAATTATTTTGTTTGATCTCTGTAGAAATGAACTCTGTTATATTTAAATTACAGAGGAATTTGAATTTGATAATTAACGTGGCTCTATGCGATGGGAATATAGTGTTATGAGTTCATGGATCGATTGGATTCAATCAAATTTTCCTTCGCTACACCAATCCTCCACCTGTTAGTAACCATGACGAATTTTTCCCCGAATTTTTCCCCTAATGTTTCCATACTTGGAAGAACTTGGTTGTGTTATTCCTTCCTCGGCAAATCCGCTTCCCTTTTTTTACCTTACACTTGTGTCCAAGTAGATCCAACCCGGTGATCGCATTAATTTCGGAATGCAGTCAGCTAAACTCTAGTTGACAAGGCATGTTCTCTCCTTCCATCTACCCCTTTGTAATTTAATATTGCGAGTCAGAGTATTAAATGTTTAAGCGATTTAAACTAACTGTCTGCCGATACATGTTACAAGGATCATTTGATCATGTAATTTCTTGTGTATGTAATAGTTGAAAAACTGTATGAGAACTTTACTTTCAACGTCGATTCATTTTGGTATGTTACTTTGCATAAATCGGAAATCCCCTTTTTTGTTGCTTAAAAGATTAACAATTAATGTATTTAATATTACATTCTAAATTGAATGTTGTAACATTGTTAACATTAAAAATATAATCCAAAATATAGGATTATGTATGTAGATTTTTATACTAATTGAATTACATTAAGACCAACGTAGATCCATCTCAAACCTGGATCTATCAAGCACCGAGAGGGATCCAATTTCTTGAGGTGTAATTTTTTTTTGTTTTATCCTAAATTTTTTATACATTAAGAAAAAAATTACCCCTCAAGAAATTGGATCTCTCTCTTTTAATTTTTTAATTATTTTTATTTTTATTTTTGATAAGTTATGAGCGAACATGAAATTTTTAATTACTTTTGATTTTTACAAGTTATGAGCCGACATGGAAACGTAACGTAACAAATGTGACAAACATTACAACATCTCCCCCATATTGGGTTGTAACGTGACAAACGTGACAAATGTGACAAACGTTAAAACATCTCCCCCATACTGGGTTGTAACGTGACAAACGTGATAAATGTGACAAACATGACAAATGTGACATGTGACAAACGTTACAGCATCTCCCCCATACTGGGTTGTAAGCACCTCATTACACTCGGTGCAACAAACGTGACAAATGTGACAAACGTTACAACATCTCCCCCATACTAGGTTGTGAGCACCTCGTTACACTTGGTGCAACAAACATGACAAACATGACAAATGTGACATGTGACAAACGTTACAACATCTCCCCCATAGTGGGTTGTAAGCACCTCGTTACACTTGGTGCAAAAATATGGGATACATAGTCCAGGGAATAAGTTATGTTATATTCTAACACCTTAGAACGAGGAACATTGTGTTATTATCATACTTCTATCCAATAAGTCATTGATAGCCAAGTGGGGTGTATATAAAAAGTAAGGATTATATTTATTTCCATTTTGAAATGCATGATATTTATATTCAATAGAATTACATTAGAAAAGTATGGTTAGAATACGTTCACACTTCATGTGAAATATTTCCAAAAACCACAAGATATGTTTTTATTTATATTCCAGTTTGAATGTATTTGAAGATATATTTTCCAGTTTATGTGCTCATAGGAAGGTATTCAAAGAGGAGAGTTTAAGCTTTAAGAAAATCCAGATTTTATTGTTATGATTTTTTGGAGCATTGCATTTTGGTATCAGATCTTAGGTTACGACACTTGCCCTTATGGTGTCCATTAATGTTATGAGAAAACTAATTTTTTTTATATGTTGTTCTTATTTCGTGTATAGAAGAAATTTTGTTTACTAAACTGTAGGAAGAAATGGACGGAAGATGATCCCCTACCCCACTTGTTTGGGTTGAACTTAACGATGAGAATAATAATGTAAATAATGAAATTCTACAAACAGTAAGAGATTTACAAGTCGAGTTGATGAAATTTAAGACTGACCATGAGAGGGTACTGAAAACCCAGGAAGACTTAAATGAAGCCTTACTATATAAACTGAATGAAATAACTGATGATAAAAAAAAAAAAGAAACGTAAAAGAGAAAACTCATCCTCTGACTGTCCTTCTTTTGGAAAAATCCCTATATCTACTGAATCGAAAGATTCTAGTGTAATGAATCAAAAGATTCTAGTGATAGCTCTGGGGGTTGACGAAGGAAGAAGATAAAACATAAAGATGAAATAACAGGAGAATTTTAAAAAATAAAGCTTCATACCTTTGACAGTGAAGTCAAAAATGGAGAAGAAGTTGAGGCTTGGCTCTCTGGGATGAAGAAGTACTTTACTATGTACAATTATTCCAACTCTATGAAGGGAAAACTGACCATATTCAATCTAGTCGAAAAGGCTGAGATTTGGTGGCAGGAATTAAAAAGAGGAAAAATAATTAATGATATAAAAGTAAGCTGGAACTGGTTTAAAGGGGAATTTAAAAGGGAATACCTCTCAGAATATCACTATGAGGGAAAAGCAAAGGAGTTTTATGAGCTACGACTGGGATCAATCTCTATGCATGACTTATATACTAAATTTTTTCCATGTTCAGATATGTGCCTTACCTAAATGAGGAAAAACAAAAAAATTCAGATATTTCTAGGTTTCCTACCTAACTTTTATAAAGACAAACTAGAATTTTATGAACCAAAAACGTTATATGAAGCAATGAGGAAGGCCAAATTAACATATGATCAATCTAAGAGTAAGAATGGAAATCCTTATAACTTCAAGAAAAGATATGGAAGTAATTTTAAGAGAAGAGAATTCAAACCTTTCAATACACATAAGGGTTTCCAGAGAAATACTTTTAAAGATAGAAAACAAACAATAAGGATTGAGTATAAACAACCCATGAGAACTGCTGAGTATAAAGATAATCTCTTTAATAAAAATAAAGAAGAAATAAAAAGAGAACCTTTGCAGTGTTGGGGTTGCGGGGAGAGTGATTTCTATCGGGATTGTCCTCATAAGAAGGATAATTGGAATATTCACACTATCTGGGAAGCAACCACAGCTGGAGAGGTTGCCCAAAACATACCACAGATTAGCGCCGCTTTAGACAATCATCAAGTGGATTATCAACCTTCCATGATCGAGGTAGATGGTAATATCGTTGACAAACCTATTTCTATATTAATTTATTCTGGATCTACTATAAGTTATATTTCTCCTAAGCATGTAGATTTATGTAAAATAAAAAAAATATGATTTTGAAAGGTCATGGTTAGTGCAATTAGCCACAGGGACAAAAATACAAGTAACCAACTTTATTTCTAGTTGTGAAATTCATATGCAAAATTTGATTACAAAAGTAGATTTGAATATTTTTCCATTAGGGTCTTATGATGATTAATTAGCATGGATTGGCTAGAAAAACATAAAGTTGTGCTAATTTGCTTTGAGAAAACTTTTAATTGCATTGATGAAAATGGTGAAAGTAAAATTGTTACAGGGATTCCAAAAAAGTTCTTAATAGGAAAATATTTGCTTTGCATTTGAAAAAGCGTGCTAGGAAAGGATGTAGGTTTTTTGTTGTACACATCACTGAAACTAATGATGATAAACCAAAATCTAGTTTAGAGGATTTTCTTCTTTTAAATGAATTTAAAGATGTGTTTCCAGAAGAGATACATGGACTACCTCTGAAGAGGGATATTGACTTTACCATTGAGTTAGTACCAAGAGCTCAATCCCTATAGATGCATTGTGTCGATTACAATATGGGAAAGGAAAGCTCCTTGTGAGCTTGATCCTCTGTGTTTCGGTATAGAATATGTCTTTTATACGCATGCGATCACAGTGGGGATAGGGAAAGTCTTTGTTAGCTTGATTATGTGCGATTTGTTTTATGTATTGTATTTAAATGAAAACAATCTCAGCTATCACAACACTCTTCATGATTATAGAAGAATACGATCTCAACGCCTCATTTCTTATGTATTGTGTACTGTACCTTATCATAATACTAGTAAATAAATACAACCTCTCTGCCACAATTTTTTTTTATGTGATTACTCCACAATCAAACGATCGTTTCCGTGGGTGTGATCTTTAATCATGCAAGCAATCACCACATTGGGTATGGTCTCTGTTTATGATCGTTTGATAGTAGTTCCATTTTGGTACTTTGACATAATAACTATGCGATCTCTGGGTTCTTCCTGTTTGATAGAGCGGCGTGGATGTCCACATTTTGAACAAGATTTATTTGTTTTATTAAGAGTATATGTATAACATGCCTTCCTGTGTGATGTATATTAAGTTATTTTAACAACTGGGCATTGAACCAAGATTGCACTTGGCTCATAGCCCAATCCCATACATTAACACTGTTTTTTTATAGTAGATAGATCATCAATGTTCTTATTTTTTTTACACGGTGTGATCTCTATACCCAATCCTGTTGATCACATTATAGAGATGTGACTTGCATATCTATGTATTGGTTATTGACTATATTTATCCAGAGATGCGACTAGCATATCTAAGTTGACAGGTGGTTCATTTGTAATTAGGCATAGAGCTCATATGGATCCGCCATTGGATTTGGGGATTTACAAACTTGAATTGGGTCAATGAGATGTTTTAACGATATTCAGGAGCTAAACTTGAAATGGAAGACAAAATTCTTTCATTTGATCTCTGTTATATTTAAATTATAGAGGAATCAAAATTTGATCATTAACGAGGCTCTATGTGATGGGAATATAGTGTTTTGACTTCATTGATCGATTGGATTCAGTCAAATTTTCCTTCGCTACACCAATCCTCCACCATGACGAAGTTTTCCCCGAATCCAATGTTAATCCTTGGGAAGCACTTGGTTGTGTTAATCCTTCCTCCGCAAATCCGCTCGCTTGTTTTTTTAACCTGGTGATTGCATTAATTTCGGAATGCAGTCAGCTAAACTCTAGTTGACAGGTCGTGTTCTCTCCTTCCGTCTACCCCTTGATAATTTAATACTGCGAGTCAGAGTATTAAATGTTGAAGTGATTTAAACTAACTGTTTGCCGATACATGTTACAAGGATCGTCTAATCATGTAATTTCTTGTGTATGTAATAGTTGAAAATCATTTATGAGAACTTTACTTTCAACTTTGATTACTGGATTACCATATTCGAGAGCCACAAATGTTCCATGGGGTCAACCCAATCCAATATGCATCCTTGCGCAAGGAGGCCTACCTATCCAACCTATGAAACCCATGGTTCCTACATCCTAATTCCCCCAAAATCCGTATATGGGAGGACTAACAGGTGTTGATGTCCCATCTCAACTGACCTTAGGTCCTACTGGTATTCCATTGCCTTATCAATATTACCATTATCTACAACCAAACTGACAATTACCCTTTTTGGCTACTTTAGATCTGCCATTCTTGCCACGGTTGACAAATGATCCCATTCAACATGCCCAATTTTGGCCTGCCATACCTGCCAAAATCCCATCGGATATTCCCAAATTTGATGGGAAATCAGGTGAGGATTCTAATAACCATGTAATGACTTATCATTTATGGTGTTCGTTGAACTCTTTGATGGATGATTCCATCCATTTGAGGCCTTTTCAAAGGACCCTTACTGGTACTGTAGATAAGTGGTATATTGAGTTACCATGACACTTCTTTGCAGTTTTCAACTCCCTGGCCATGGCCTTTTTTATGCATTTTCAATTACCAATACTGAACTTTTAACTTCACTGAGACCATCCACCTCCACTCATATTTCTGATCATATACATGAATGGAGGTGGTGGTGTAGGTTAATTAAAGCTACTATTTTGGACCAATTATTAGCCAATTGGTTTACAAATTCATTGTTTCCACCATTAGATAGGGATGTTTCCATGGGAGGTGTTGTAACAAAGGAGCAGGCGATCAATTGTTCCCAATATTTGGATTTGTTTACTCCCAATCTGGCACATTATACGATTTTATCCCCAATGATCCTCGTCCCACAAGTGACCCTTCAAGACCTTCCACAAATACTCCTACCAAAAACATTGTGGGTTATGTGAAGACACAGTTTGTACCCCAACCGGTTGGACACCAAACTCAATCTACCTCTACTCTAGTCCCACACTAGACTGTTAGCAACACCAAAACTACTCCTTCTCCTGATCAAACTTTGGAGGTGAATACGGTCCAATCCTCTTCGTCTTAATCATAAGGAGGAAAGAAGAAAAACAAAGGCAAATCTGAAAAGCTTTCGAACTAGAAAGAAAATCCCAAAACTCAAGAAACTAATGCTGAAACCAAACCCAAGAGAAAGACAAAATTTCCATGCTTGATATGTAGAGATGGTCACTACACTAAAGACTATCCTCATCATGAGGAAGTCAATAAGTTCTTGAAAGGTGTATCCCAACCTACAGTACTGAATAACCCTTTCCCTCCACAACAACAACAAATGGTGACACACAATATGAACCCCCCACAGGGGGAAATGAAAATCATTCCCACCAAGGGGATGCATTCCCGAATGATGATATCTTCTTG
Organism: Larix kaempferi; assembly: GCA_027924585.1. Taxonomy (NCBI): domain Eukaryota; kingdom Viridiplantae; phylum Streptophyta; class Pinopsida; order Pinales; family Pinaceae; genus Larix; species Larix kaempferi. The sequence continues at coordinate 5,895,214 of BSBM01000636.1, forward strand.
TGTAATGAGACGATTAGTGTAACTACCAGTTCCCATACATATGAACCCCTTCTAGATAAAGACTCAACTGAGGAAATTCTAACAAGACTTCCACCTCCACATACACTACTCCTCCCACTCCATTAGGCCCTCTTCAAATAGAGAAGCTCGTTGTTGGCTCTGTTTTGCGCCCACCCAAGGCCACCATTCGAAAGGAGACATTTAATCCAAGTGCTTATGCTGCTAAGAATTATAACATTGTTGAGGATTTGTCCCAAGCACCTTGTGCCATGTCAACTCTTGAGGTTCTGCAAAACTATCCTAGTCAACGTAGAACCCTTTTGTCATCTCTTGGAGCCGTGGATCTCGAAACATCAAATTCCATTATGTTTGATCTGGAGCATTTTAAAATGAGCATTTCCCACAAACTTGCATTTCAGATTACTACCATTGTTTGTGGGAAAAGCGTCCATCACACTGTCTTAGATGAAGGTGCCTCTACTTCCATTATGTCTTTATCCAGTTGGAAGCCCCTAGGTTCTCTTGATGTCAATCGATCTCCTACCACACTTAAATCTTTCGATGGTTTCAGTTTTCATCTATATGGACTTTTACCTTCGCTATCTGTGGAATTAAGGGGCAAGACCATTTCCATTCATGTGGAAGTGGTAGACAGACCCTTAGATTATAATTTTCTACTTGGTCGAAATTAGTTTTATGCTATGACTGTCGTTGCTTCTTCAGTATTTCTCTTAGTACAAATTCCCCATCAATGGAAAATTGCTACGATAGACCAACTTGACTATTGTATGCCAAATATCCATGACAACTCTGCCCATAATGTCCCTCTTTTGGGACATACAAAGATTTATTATGAGGATGTCAGTGTAGGGTTGCTTAAAAACTCTTCACTGATGGGAGTATTCCCTTTACCTGTTCTTGATCCTCCGTGGAAAGTTGCCACAATGAACATAATTTCATCTACGGTGCCACGATCCCCTGAATCATTTGATCCTCGGGTTGTACCTTGTCCATATGAACTAGATCCTTCAATTGGGGAATTGAAGCTCGCTCTGCCCCCGGTTACCCTTATTGAGTCTCTTGGCATGCATTCTTTCCAGTGTATTATTCTTCCGTCCGATGAAGGCCTCTTGGAAACCATGGCCAAGAATCATGAGAATAGTTCATTGTGTGTGTCAAGCTCATTAAAAAATGAAATAGATCCCCCTCCCATTGAGTCAAGTCTTCTACCAGAATTAGTACCCAAACCTTTATTTCCTGTGCCCTTGTCACTTGATTTTGTTTCTTCCTCCCTCTCTGGCCAACCTATTCCTAGTAGTAACCAATAGTGTCATTGGGTGAAGCAAAAGAGTTAGCGGATGAAATAAATCTTGGGGGGCATGTCTCCAGCCTCTGGATATCATACTGGAGTTAAGCCTCTAGCTTTTTCCGATCATGCTAGGGGAAAAGTTCTAACCTGTGGAAATCATGTCTGGAGAAAAACCATTCATGGGTATCACCCAAAATACTAACCTCTGGATATCATGTTGGGAAGAAACCCACCAATGGGTGACATTTTGAGCACGGTTTATTTTTGTTTCCAATCTTGTTAAAAAATGAAACCTCGAGCATAGTTCATTTTAAGTTTCAAGCTCAATAAAAAATTAAGTATATACCTTGAGCATTCTTTTCACCCATCTAAGAGCTCGCTAAAAATAATAAAAGATTTTGTGCTTACTTTTTACTTTTTCGTGCTCTGATTAAAACATGAAAAAAATGTTGAGCTTACTTTTTACTTTTTCGTGCTCTGGTTAAAACATGAAAAAAATTCTGAGCGCTTTTAATACCATAGTCATGCTTGTTAAAATTGAGTAAAAAGGTGTCGAGTCTAGTCCTCTTTATCATACTCGTAAAATAATGAGGAAGTGTCCAACGAGTATAGGTTTATCTCTTTATCCGGCTTCACTAGACTATTTACGGAAAATGAACCGTGCCAAGTTTAATTTTAGTCTTTGACATACTTGGTTAGAAACCCTTACAAAGTCATCTCTCGAGTGATAATTTATCCCTTTTTGGCCTCGTTATATTAGTTACGAAAAATGAACTCTTCAAAGTCTTCTTTAATCCCTTTTCAAACTCCCTAAACATGAAAATATTGCCAAGCGAGCTTGCTTCTTTCATGCTCATGAAAGTATTTGAAAGGATGTCCATTTGGTGATAGTTTATCCCTTTTTTGGACCATTTGGAATAATTACAAAAATGGAATACTATGGTCTATCATTGACTATAATATTTCTCTCTCTCATATCGTTTTATCCTTTTTTGGACGAGGAGACTAATTTTATGAAAAATAACCATTTTGGAGTCTTATCTAGGTTCTTTTTAGACTCTCTAAATGTGAAAATACCATCGAATTTACCTTCTTTGGACTCATAAAACAATGCATTGAAGGTCCCATATGGGACTAAACCCCTCATTCTCCAAATTCGTTAAACATATGATGAGGGACTCATCTAAGATGAGCTATACCAAACATCTGTTATCCTCATCATGCTCATTTAGAAAAACAAAGAGGTACTCATCGATCAGAAGGAGGGGGGGGGGATTGGGAAAAATAGGTTAGTTTTGTTGGAAAGATTTATGGAAGCTTGTTGTCTCCCTTGAACATGGCACCTGTTTGCGTTTTGACTATTGGGTAATTTGCTTGCCTCCAAGTTATAACAATTCCATGAGTCACCGTACTCCTTTGGTACAACCGAAGAATTCCTCAGTCATTAGCACATTATTTTTTGGTGTCTACCTTGTTGAGTCAATGCTTCCAAGTCACTTGTCATGCCCTTCAATGTTCAAGGGAAATATAACTCGAGTTAGGCTTTCTACAGTTCTATTGACCTTCATACTTGTGTCATTTTATGCTCATTTGGTCTGTTACTTTACATCACTTTCCTGTGTCGGTTTCGTGTCAATTATGTGGGATACATCATGGCCCTCCTTCGATAAGTCTATTCATGTCGACTCCAATACATCATCCAGAAATTAGACTTAGAAACCATTTAGTACCTTAGGTCCTGCATGCCTTAATGGTAGGTTTCCTTGCTTCCGATAGTAGGTTTGCATCATTGATCTTTGATCGGACGATTCCATGAGTGTTCTACTTCAACTCACTTATTCACATTTGTTGTAATGTACTAGGATACCTTGGGAGTCATTGATATCATTAGTTATTTCCCTCGCGCTTGTTAACAGCTTACATCAATGACCGATAATCAAGTGGTTTATACCATGTTAAAACTCAATATCTTTATTCACATGTCTAGAATCATATCGCTTCGAGATCAGGTTGAATACCCTGGGGACTCTTGTTATGTACTTTACCTAGGTTGCGATGGATAAATTTTGAGTAGGTTCCTACATGGATATCATGTTGGCACTAATATGTATACTGTCACACATATCCACTTTGTATTGGTATGTGTATTTTTCATTTTTATATCAGGATCTACCTTGTATTCTTGTAGCCATGATTTTTTTCATTCATTTAGGTATGGATCCACATTGTATGTCGGTGGTTGTATCCTAAGTCAGTACTATCATGGATCTGCATGTATTGGTTAGCAACCATGCTTTGAGTTAGTTTATTCTGAGCATAGGTATGCCTTCCTCGGGGATGATGTAGATATACTATTTGGTCTTTGCTTGCAGCTTCTTCTCTGCTCTCTTCCAGACACTTCTTTAGACCCATATCTTGGTAAAGTGTTTCGGCTATCAGATCCATTTTGACCTCACACTTTAGGGGGAACCTGTTACACCTCAGAAATCCATCATTAGGAGGTATAAATCCACTTCAACCAACCCTATTTTGGGCCATGTACAAGAATTTTCGCCCCCTTCCAATTGTCTAGGGAGTGACAATCTCATCTTTGTTGCTCAGTGGCCTTCTTTAGGGGAGTGAAAATCTCCTCTAACCGCTCTTCCTTGAGTTTAGGATCAATATTTGAGAGGGATTTTTGGAGATTAGGTCTACCCTTCGAATCCTATCCTCCATACCATCCTAAGTATGTCAATCCTCTCATCATCCTTGATATCCTCTTGTGATCCAAACATTTTTCCATGGTGGGTTTGGCCCCCAATTCCTATAAATGAAGCTCCTACCTTGAATCCCACAAATGGAAAGTATGCTTGGAGATGCCATCCTTATGTTAGTTGGATTCTCAAAGGATTTTGGAAGGGAAGCTTGGAGGAGGTGCTACCACAAGTCAGGTATACCATTGTACATGCTTCTTTATGGATTTCCATTAATACAACTTGGCCTATTTCTCCCATATGTGTCTTCATTTACATGTATGCTTATTGTTGTTGCATTCAAAGTAAGTAGGATTATTTATGCTTAACTTGTAGAAGGAAGGTAGTCCTTGGTGTTGTCTCTACATGATATACTCATCTTTAGAGCTTTGGACATCAAACCTAAAGGCTAGAGCATCGAGGAGAACCATCAGTAAGGAGGTAAGTCATCTTATCTCCCTCACTCTTCTTCCTTTTTGTCTTGTTGTGTGCGTAAAGCTTAGGTCTAGGAGAAAGTTAGAGTCCATTTGTTTTGCTTTTGTCTTGGATTAGGGATCTAGGGAACCTTTACTTGTCCAAGAGGGATTCTACCTATCCGTAGAGAGAATTTCCTACAACACTCACATAATGTACATAATAAGCACTAGTTGTAATGGAACAAATTCTTTTTGGAGTAATAAGCACCAAGTGTAGAGCATTAAAATGATAAAAAATATTTGGACATAATACATAAAGTATAAATGGATGTGGAACTATAATTTTGGGTTAGAAATAAACACCTAATTGTAGGGCATTAAAAGATAAACAATCCATTGATATAACACATAAAATGGCAAGCAATATGCACCTAGTAACATTAGATTTAATGATATGTATCCCAACAACAACAACATTAAATGCATTGTCGTTGGGTGGAAATTGCTTCACTATATAAAATATCAAGAGAACTGTAGTTAAATATTTAGATTCAAGCAATAAACACCTAGATGTATTATTAAAAGGTAGAAGAGTATACTTAAAGAAAATACAAAGTATCAAGAAAAGTGGAACTAAAATTTTGGAAAAGAAATAAACACCTAGTTGTAAAGCATTAAATGATAAAGAGTACATAAACAAAATACAAAAAATATCGAAAGAAGTGAGTCAAATGTTTTGGCTAGCTATAAAAATCCTGCTTTAAAATGTTTTGGCAAAATCCACCTTTAAAGCATTAAAGGATAAAGTGTGCACTGACAAAATGCACAAAATACCGAAAAAGGTGAGGTTAAATATTTTGGAATAAGCATTAGTTGAAACATAGCAATTTTTTTAGGGAGTAATAAGCACAAATTGCATAGTATTAAAAGGATAAAAAATATATTATAGACATAATGCATAAAGTAAATATTTTGGAATAAGCATTAGTTGAAACAGAGCAATTTTTTTGGGAGTAATAAACACAAATTGCATAGTATTAAAAGGATAAAAAATATATTATAGACATAATGCATAAAGTATTAGGGATGTGGATCTATAATTTTGGGCAAGAAATAAACACCCAATTGTAGAGTATTAAAAGATAAAAAGTACACTAATAGAATGCATAAAATGACAATCAATCTATTAGGTGGATATTGTTTCTATGTATAAAATATTTTTGATAAACAATAAACAACTAATTATAAAGGAGTACACTATCAAAAAAATAAATAAACAATAATGTTCAACTAATTATAAAGGAGTACATTAAGAAGTACAAAGTATTAGGAGAAGTGGAATTGAAATTTGTACAAGAAATAATCACGTAACTATAAAGTATTAAAGAATAAAAAGTACACAAACAATCTACAGAAAATACCAAAAAAACTGATCCAAATTTTTTAATTAGCAATAAACATTCATCTATAACAATATTAAAAGATAAAGAGTGTAATGATAAAATGCAAGACTAAACCTTTTAACCTTTTGGGCCAGAGAAGCACCCAACTATAAGACATTAAATGTTTCATATGCTAGTGCGCATCGTTAGTTTTAAAAGTAATTAGTGTGTACCTTTAGATTTTTTTTCAAGTCATTTTAGATCCAAGTATATGTACACATTATTAAATGTTTTGTAACTTATGTTGGCTTTAAAAAAAATTATAACTATTTTTATCATTAATTATCACATTGTTTTGTTTTACTTATATTTTCAATATTTAAATGAAGTTTTTTGTTTTTTTAAAATTTAAAATGGTTTCATCATATATATTTGTTTGAATGTATCAAATTTGTGGGACTGGTCTTTGGTCTAAAAAACCATGATTCAGGGGCATCTAAACCATTAAAATTAGCCAGGGATTGCACCTGGGCCACTCCAACCCTTAGCATGGTTGGGTTTTTTTGGTGTCTCCTCCCACCACCGTTGAGTTTCGAACCTTGGGACGCCTAACAAATGGAACCCCTAGAATACCAACCGCGCTAGTGGGATTTGACTTTGAATTGAAGGACATGGGGGTGGGGTTTGCTCCACTTATGTGTGCACAAGTCATAATAACATTTAATACAATCTCTCTGGGCGCAACCACACATTCAACCACTACCTCAATGTGATCCATGGCTTCAAGCTTGACCCTTATTGGAATTGAACCTTTCCCTCGCTCTTCACCAATGGATCCAACCCCTTTGGGCTCATCATATACAATATTATATAAAATTTAATTACAAAATTTAATTACATAATTTTTTAACATCTAAATGAAAATTAAATGATTAATATGTAATTTTTTATGAATATGAATGGAAAAATAATATCTTACTCTTTTTATTAATTCTATTCAAATCAACTTAATTTACAAAATTTAAATAATTAATTTAATTTCATATAATAATGTATTACTATAATATATAATATATTCTTCTATCTTTACTTTACTATTGGAACTTAATTTACAAAATTTAAATAATTAATTTAATTTCATATAATAATGTATTACTATAATATATAATATATTCTTTTATCTTTACTTTACTACTAAAACTTAATTTACAAAATTTAAATAATTAATTTAATTTCATATAATAGTGTATTACTATAATATATTCTTCTATCTTTACTTTACTATTGGGCTAACTTTCTATTATTATTATATTATAGTGATATATATTATATTTAAGTTTCTCAAATATTTTTTTATATTTATTTTTAAATTCTAAATTAAATATATTTTTAAAACATGATAAATTAAAGAATAAAAAGTATATGTATAAAATGCATGTGGAATTAAAACTTTGGGTTAAAATAAATATCGAATTGTAGAACTTTACAAGATAAAGAGTACAATGCCAATGCATAAAATGACAAGCAATATGTACCAAACAATAGTGCATTTAATGCTATTGTTATTATTAATGAGATATATACTGTTAGATCCAAAATTACTTTTCTGTATAAAATGTATAAAATATCAAGAAAAATGGGGAGTTCAAAATTTTGGTAAGCAATAAGTACCTAACTATAGAGTATTAAAAAGTAAAGGAGCATATAGAGAGAAAACATACAAAGTATCAAGAAAAGTGGAACTAAATTTTTTGGACGAGAAATAAACACCTAATTGTAAAGCATTAAAGGATAAAAAGTAGAAAAATATAATGCACAAAATATCAAGAGAAGTGTGCCAACTGTTTTGGCTAGAAACAAACTCCCATTTTAAAGCATTAACAGATTAAGATTGCAATGACAAAATGCCCAAAATATGAAAAACAGTGAGGCCAATGTTAGAATATTCAACTATGCTAGGGGGTGAATCAATATAGGACAAATTTTAACTTTTATAACTTATTACCATTCACATTAGTTGTCAATCAAATCAATCATTACATTAATACATGCGACAAAAATATTTTAATTGGAAACCTATAAGGGAGAAAAATACAAAACTTGTTCTTTTGATAAACAATGATTTGCAGATTTCCCTCTGTTGGATACACCAATCTCCCAGGTTTATAAGCAACAATTTGAAGGAGACACCGACCCCCTAGATTCTTCAGCACTAACTGAAAGGAAGCACCAACTCCCTGGATTCTTCAGCACCAATTGAAAGGAAGCACCAACTCCCTGCCTTGCACCACCCTACCACCCTAAAGATAAGTGTGTTTGTGTTATGTATTCAATCTGCAATCTTTGTCTCCCTTGTGATTATCGCATCTGCACATAAAATTCATTGGCAACTTTCTGCTTTTTCATTGTCTTTATCAAGCACAGCCAACTTATTCTGGTTAACATACACAATCCAAATCATACAACTCTCACATTCTTAAATCGACTCCAAGCATTAGTATCTCATTCTCAAACATTCTCAGATAAGTCATTTGAAATGTTATAAGTAACATGACTATATTACTAGAGATTTTGTAGACAGAGGGATTCTTTCAACTTTCAACCTTCTCAGAAATGATCATTACATCACTTTAACTTTGTCATTGAACTTTTTGCATTGCATTTATCATACTCAACATCTTTCTCAACCTTCGGTTTCTTTTCACTAATTGATGCACAACAAGAGTGATTTTGATCAGTAACCAACCTGATTTCTCATTGATACATTTGTCTGCACATCACCATTTTTGTAGCCGCGATCTCAGGTTTGACCATAATAGATATACCTGTAATCTCTGTAGTTTTTGCGTGGAGGAGTAGAAGGAATGTACCCTGCGACTTTTGTGCCCAAACACCAAGACACATCTTGTAATCTTCAGCGTTGAAAGTGTACCCATATCTTTCTCAAGCTTATCATCTTCATTTCTTCTCTGTACTGTAACTCAGAGCTTCGAAACACCCTCCACACATCCTTGTGATTTTAGAGTCTAATGCCAAGGAGAATTTCTGCAGGACAAAACACCTGTGATCTCAATGGGATTTTAGAGCTCTAGATGTAACCTATGATTTCAATCCCCAAGATTCATATCTGTGTTTTCATACTTAGAACCTCTAGCAAGTAATGACCAGATTTCAGAGCTATGTGCCCATTTCGTCTCAATCCAAAAACAATACCTCCCCACATCCAATCGATTTCTATTATGTATATAGTTCATACCAAAACCATGTGGATCCAAAGAGTGGGGCAGAGCATAAAATAAAATTGCATGGACCCAACGTGGCAACAAAGAATGGGTTGATGTGTTTCAAACCTGGCTTGCCCAACACTCTTCGTCTGCTATGCAATTCTCAATTAATCAGTTCCTCCAACACATTCCTATAGTCAACGATTTACACAAAGGCAATCCCCATTCAAAACTCTTGACAATTTCTCAACAGTTTGATCTTGTGTGTATGTATAGTATACACTTCATGGTGATTCTATGTGGATTAGCGTTAACCCAAATCTGGTAGAGAGGAGCAAGATCACAATTTGTTCCTTAGCCAACCATTTCGCGATTGTTGACCCGATTGATTTAAATAATTCTGAGTGGACAATAGCATGAATGTTCTTCAAATGTTCAAACAATCTTAAACTCATTTGAATTGCACCTTGTGGACTCATCATGGCCAAGTAATACATGGTCAAGATCTTCCTTGGATTACCTTTCCATATTGGTTGTTAAATCTTTCCAAGATGTTAACACCACTTTATTATAGGAATCCCGAATTCCTGTAGATTAAGTTGTTTTCATATGTGTTGAGGAGCTAATGTCGAATTTCCACCTGGAGCATGTTCCTCGCGAATTGGGCTTGCTTTTCCTTCCTTTGGATTGAAAGAATCCTTGAGTGGGATTTACCTGGAGGCTTGATAAATCATGGTGGTCAGGAATAGGGCTAGCATGTCTTCATTCTACTACCTTCATGACTTCTTTTGCCACATCATCTACCATATGCCACACCAACATTGACTTTGACATCAATGACACTTTCTTCATGTCTTGGCATCAACAGTCCTCTTGACCCCATTGACATCAATGGCAACATTTTCTCAACAATCTCCCCCTTTTTCATTGATGGCAACACTTCTATAACTGCTCCCCCTGTTAGCTACTTTCCTTTTCTACATATTCTCCCCCTTTGACATCAATTGCAAAGAGTTGCTCCTCTTGGACTCATGCTTCTCCTTAGATCTGCTCCCCCTGAACTTGAGCACTTGATATTTAAGATCTATCCCTTTGCTAACTACTGAAACTCTCTCTCTCTAAGATTCTTTACTTGCTGCAATTTCTTATTTGTTGCATTCATAGTACCTCTTATAGTCAACAATAAGTCCTTAGTTGTCTTCATGCATTTACCATTGACACTAAAATCCACTTGCCTCATGGCTTGCAAAGCAAAGGTGTTTTCTAGTACAATCGCCTAACACAAGTTCTAGATGATTAAGGAACTCATCAACCATCTGTATCTTTGGAGATTATTATTCTCTACCAACTTATATAGATGCTCTTCTAGACTTGCTAGTACAACAACTTCATTTTCCAAATGCATACCCTCCTTGGGTAGTTCAAATCATAAGAATTGTACCGGGCAATTTTAACCCCTTTGAAGCTTCAAAATTGACTCAATATGTCTTGAAATGAGAGCTCCACATTTTTCAAGACATCTTGCTTCCTAGAAGAACCATGTGAAAATAGTGAGAGCAAGCAACCATATTCTTTCTTCAAGTGCTTCAATTGAGCATGTTGTTTCAACTATTTGGAAATATGGACATATGCCCTTGAATGGACTTTATCTTGGGTCTTCAATATATATACTCTAGGTATGAAAACATGAAGGAATGATGGGAGCAGTTCCCATAACCACATGTGCATCAAATTGTCCCATATAATTCATCCAATACTCAGATTGGATGGCATTCTGCAATCTTACCAAACCTATCTTTTTTAATTTTCTTTCGTCTTAAATTGCACCGATCTTGTTCAACAAGTTCTCCAATGGTTCTACATTTAGTTTATTTAAATCCAACAATTGAGTATTTGCAATATCTTCATAACCAATATTTACATTCGCAACAAGAGCTTGATAAATCATCATCAATTGTTCATCTTTTGTTCGTGCCATAGAATGCAATAGCTTGTCCAATAGTTTCACTGCAGCATCATAGTCATAATCCTTTCCATACTTAGAATGAAGGTATGATATAGAAGTTGCTAAGCTAGCTTGTTTCTGTTGTCTTATAATTATCATCTATTGCTCTATGATGACCACCATGATTCTCTAGTATTGCATGCTCAAATCTTCCTTTAAACTTATTGTTCTCCATAAGAAATCTTGTTACCATAATGACATTCCCAACATACTACTCTTCATTTTCAACTTGAATTTCTCCAAGCTTGCTAGGGAAAATTCTTTTGGAATTTAAAAAATACTTTTCTTTCAATCATTAATGATTTTCTTCTTCTTCCCTAGCCTACTCTATGTATCTTGTCGGAAAGAGAATAAAAAAGGGGTACTAAGAGTTTCATCTCCCAATTCTTCATTGTAATTTTTAAACCTGTTTTAAAGAAGAAAAACATACAGATTCTTATAAGCAAAATAGAGATTACACCACCGCATTCACACATAATACACATAGATTTACCCTCGAAAACCTTAACTGGGAAAACCAACAAAACTTAGAGCCGCACCTTTTATTTTCTCATTTATGATTATTAACCACTCACAATACAAATATAGGTATTCTGCAACATCCAAAACCCTAATCTGTTAACCCAGATTACAAAATACATTCCAATCGCTTAACCGGAATGAAATTACATATTTTTAGAAAGAACCAAAAAATAGGCCGAAAATAGCCCAAAAAAATTAGATGGAGGGGATCACTAGGCACGGTCAAAGACGCACCCCCCTACACCTGCAAAGAATATAACATATAATCAACATTCTCCCACTTGTTGTTTTCTTTGCATACAAGGGGGTACAATATTTTATTGGATCAACAATCCAGGGCACAAATGCCCATTGCTCCTTTACACCAAGAGAACTTCTCAGTGCTCACCTATTTTGTCAATGAATCTGCAACATTCTTCAAAGTGTCGAATTTCTCCAGTAACACCTTCTTGCTTTCAAACATGTCTCTTACAAAGTGAAATTGCACATCAATATGATTTGTTCTTGAGTGATAAGCAAGGTTCTTTGCGAGGAATATTGCACTCTGACTGCCAGAATCTAACCTTATAGCTTGTTGTTCAAACCCAATGTCCGAACACAATCTTTGCAACCATACAACCTCTTTACTTGCATTAGTGACTAACATGTACTCAAATTCTATAATTTATAGTGCCACTACAGCCTGTCTCTTACTCATCCAACTAATAGCACCTCCAAATAGGTTAAATACATACCCACTTGTAGATATTCTACAATCTAAATCTCCATCCCAATCAACATCAACAAAGGCATGTACATTCAACACTCTACCCTGTCAAGTTCTTCCTTGATAACATATTGCACTATCCTTTGTTCCACATAAATACCCGATCTAGATGGATATCGGTGGCCACCCACCTATTCCACTAGCTCAAAACAGTTTCCCATTTCGGCAATGTTCTAGTAATTTTTCTACGGTTTTTCGGGTCCTAAACTTCTAGGGCCGTTTTGAGGCCCTAAACGACCTTTTTTGGCGATTTGGGGGGCCAAGTAGTATCTATAGACATACATTTGGCCCCAGTCGAAATTTGTAAATCTCAGATAGACCTTTCCAACGGGCTACCGAGCGCCCCAAACGGAGATCGTATGCAAAATTTATGACCCCAGGAAGTTGATAGTTCAACTAACCACCTTGGGGCCGCAAACTTTATGACGGTTCATCTTCTAGGGTTAGGTTTTTAGATGTTTGAAATTCTTTCCCTCATGTTTATGATAAATATGCCCTTTCAACCTCTCTTTGAATTCAGCTTGGCACGAATGAGCATAGCGGCCATATCTCTTATCATAGATAGCTACTAACATTCTAGTTGTTTGATTTTACAGTATGTTCTATTTCCGCTATTTAATAGAATATGTGTTTACTGTATCAATATGTTTCTTGCCATATATCTGTGTATGTGAATATATATATGCTCTTTCATTTCGTTCTCACATAAATACGAATCAATACCTGAACACCCTCTTCACAGTTGTCCAGTGCTCCTTTCCTGGTTTTGGCATATACCTGCTCAAAACTCCAACCGCATGGGAAATGTCTGGTCTATTGCATAACATGGCATACATCAAACTTCCAACTGCATTAGAATAAGAAACATGGGACATGTCTTCTTTTTCTTCTTCAGTCCCAAGATGTTATTCTTTAGATAATCTCACACCTATAGGAATAGGAATTTTACTAGTTTACATTCTTGCTTATCAAAACCTATGCAACTTGGTTTCCACACATTTTCTCTGGTTCAGCTATAGTTTCCTTTCTGCACAGTTTCTCTTGATCTCCATCCCCAAGATGAAATTAGCAACACCAATATCCTTCATGTCGAACTTGGAGGATAGTTGCGTTTTCACCTCCTTGATAACCTTCATGTTCTTTCCAATCAACAACATGTCATCCACATACAACATTGCATAAACAAATTGTTCTCGAATGTGCTTGTAGTATACATAGTGATCAACTTTGCTTCTCACAAATCCCAGTCCCAATATGTATGCATCAAACTTCTGGTACCACATCCTTGGAGATTGTTTTAGACCATAAAGGAACTTCTTTAGCTTGCAAACAAGCTCCTTCTTACCCTTTACTGTAAATCCTTTAGGTTGTTTCATGTAGATTTCTTCTTCCAGGCCCCCATGCAGGAACGTTGTCTTCACATCCATTTGCTCTACTTCAAGATCAAAAGCAGCAACAATAGAAAGAATGAATCTAATAAAAGTTAATTTTACAACAAGAGAAAATATTTCACCAAAATCAATTCCCTCTACCTGAGTATATCCTTTTGCTACCAAGCAGGCTTTGTACTTCTCCACTTTACCTTCTGCATTCAACTTCTTTTTAAATAGCCATTTGCTACCAATGAATTTTCTTCTAGCCAATAATTGAACTGGATCCCAAGCTTCATTTTTGTCCAAGGCATCCATTTCTTCAACCATGTCCTTCTTCCAGAGATCGCTATCCTTTGAATCAATAGCTTCCTTCCCATTTCTAGGATCATCAACAGTAATAGATAAATCAAAATTAGACCAAAAATCAGGAGGGGAATACCTTTCTGGTTTCCTTCTTTCACGAGATGATCTCCTCAAAATTGGGGTATGAGGTTCTTCTTCTTCTTATTCAACTTCTTCTATTGAGTCAAGTTCTTCATCTTCTAATTCAACCTTTATTTTCTTTGGTTCCTTTTCAATTGGAGTCACTTCCTGTCTGGGAACTTCTTTGATCTCTCTAAAGACAACATCTCTACTATAAATAGTCTTCTTAGTTACAGGATTCCAAATCTTATAACCTTTCAAACCATCTTTATAACCAATAAAGATACATTTTTCAGCTTTATTATCCAAATGACTCCTTTCCTCCTTTGGAACATGTACATAAGCATCACAGCCAAAAAATTTCAGATGTTTAATAGAGGCTTTCTTTTCAGTCCAAACCTCATGTGGAGTTTTGTCAACCAATACTGATGTGGGTGATCAATTTAACAAGTAACATGCAGTTTCCACTACCTTTTCCCATAATTCTTGTCCTATCCCAGCAATGGTGTGCATGCTCCTTGCCCTTTCCATCAATGTCCTATTCATCCTTTTTGCAACTCCATTTTATTGAGGTGTGTATGGAGTAGTCTTCTGCCTTTCTAGACTGCACTTCTTACAAAATCCTTTAGGTTGCTTCATGTAGATTTCTTCTTCCAGGTTCCCATGTATGAACATTGTCTTCACATCCATATGCTCTAATTCAAGATCAAAAGCAACATCAATAGCAAGAAGAAATCTAATGGAATTTAATTTTGCAATTGGAGCAAATATTTCACCAAAATCAATTCCCTCTACTTGAGAATATCCCTTTGCTACCAAGCGGGCTTTGTACTTCTCCACTTTACCTTCTGCATTCAACTTCTTTTTAAACAAATATTTGATGCCAATGAATTTTCTTCTGAACTAGATCCCAAGCTTCATTTTTGTCCAAGGCATCCATTTATTCAACCATGGCCTTCTTCCACGGATCACTATCCTCTGAATTAATAGCTTCCTTCACATTTCTAGGATCAACATCAATAATAGATAAAGCAAAATTAAACCAAAAATCAGGAGGGGAATACCTTTCTGGTTTCCTTTTTTCATGAGATGATCTCCTCAAAACTGGGGTATGAGGTTCTTCTTCTTCTGATTCAACTTCTTCTGTTGAGTTAGATTCTTCATCTTCAAACTCAATCTCTATTTTCTTTGGTTTCTTTTCTATTAGAGTCACTTCCTATTTGGGAACTTCTTTGATCTCTCTAAAGAAAACATTTCTACTATAAATATACTTCTTAGTTATAGGATTCCCAAGCTTATAACCTTTCAAACCATCTTTATAACCGATAAAGATGCATTTTTCAACTTTATTACCCAACCTACTACTTTTCTCCTTTGGAACATGTACATAAGCATCACAACCAAAAACTTTTAGATGTTTAATAGAGGGTTTCTTTCCATTCCATACCTCATGTGGAGTTTTTTCAACCAATGCTGATGTGGGTGATTGATTTACCAAGTAACATGTTGTATCCACTGCCTCTACCCATAATTATTGTCCTATCCCTGCACTGCTGAGCATGCTCGCCTTTTCCATCAGTGTCCTATTCGTCCTTTCTGCAACTCCATTATGTTGAGGTGTGTATGGAGTAGTCTTCTACCTTTCTATACCACATTTCTTACAAAATTCCTCGAATTTATTCCCACAGAACTCCCCACCGTTATCTGTCCTCAACACCTTTATTTTCTTTCCTGTCTAATTCTCTGCAAGAGCCTTAAATTATTTAAACTTAGCAAATACTTCAATTTTTTTTTTAAGGAAATAAATCCATGTGTTCCTTGAGAAATCATTTATAAATGAAACATAATACACAGATCTACCTATTGATGGAACATGAACAGGTCCAAACACATCACTGTGTATTAACTCTACAATTCCCTTTGCTCCTGTAGCACCATATGCAAATCTTACTCGATTATGTTTTCCATATATGCAATGTTCACATAAATAAAAATCGAGTGTGCAATTAGACATACCTTCAACCATATCTTTACACTGTAATGCTTGAAGGCCCTTTTCTCCGATGTGCCCCAATCTGATGCCATAGCATTGTATTTCCTCTTGATGTAGTCAGGGTTCTGTCTTCTTTATCTCCTCCCTCAAGCACAACAAAACTGTTACATTCATTGATGATGTTGCTTCACAATAGTTTGTACAGAGTTCCAAACCAAAATCCCCTCATCAATACCATTGATCCTCCAACCATTTTTCATTTTCCATTTCCACACATAGTCTATACACCTGCAACATCCATATTTATGACAAATACCAAGTTTCTCGCTAGATTTGGAATGTGTAGTATTCTACAGAGAGTTCCGATCCTTCCATCCTTAAGTTTCAGCTTGACTCTTCCACGTCCAATGATATTGGATGGTGAATGATCTCCCAAGAACACATATCCTCCATTGTACTTTTCATATTAAAAAAACCACTCCCTATGAGGGGTCATATGATTCAAAGCACCTAAGTCAATTGGCCATATATCACGTTTTGAATGATTACCCGTGGAATCTAGGTACACATCCCCTCCTTCTTCTGAAGAGGTATTCACCTCTGTGGAAGGGGTATCCTTAGATCCCTTTGCTTTCTCCACATTCTTAGATCTACAATCCTTTTTATAATGCACACCTTTACCGTATTTCAAACACTTCCTTATAAATTTTCCTAGGGATTTAGATCTACCCTTAGATTTAGATATCCCCCCATATCTCTTATTTTTGTTTCTCTCCTGGGGGCGACCTCTCACAAAAAGGAATCCATGCTATGATTATCCATGTCTATTCGTCTCATCTCTCCTGACAACAAGGATGCTACTATTTCATCAAATTTTAACGTTGCTTGACTAGCACTACCTATTGCTACAATTAGGTTATCCCATGAATCTGGCAAAGAACACAATAATGTAATACATCTGTCTTCTTCAACCATTTTAATGCCAACTTAGGTCATTTGAATTATCAGAGGATTGTAGACATTTAGGTGCTCTATCACTTTTTCGTTCTCATCCATTCTGAGGTGATACAATTTCTTTTGCAAAAACAACTTGTTTACTAGGGATATTGATTGATACAAACTACCTAGCTTTGTCCACAGTTTTAGCACACTATCTTCTCCATACATGTTCAACAACACAGATTCTGATAAGCATAGTCGGATTGTACTCATTGCCCTTCTTTCTAATTTTTCCCAATCTCCTTTCGACATTCCAGTGGGTTGTGTACCCGAATCCACAACAATCGACTGTTCTCGATCTACAAGGAGATCCTCCATTTTGAGCTTCCATAGCTCAAAGTTTCGACCATTAAATTTCTCGATCTTGATTTTGGAACTACTTGCCATTCTCTTTCAATGCACAAATCAACGCTGCAAATCTCCCACTGAACCCAGGTTTATCATAGAACCAAGATCTATCAACCGCGTCAAACCCTCAACAACAAAGGCATCCCCTTGAAGTTGCCAATAATCCAGCTCTAATACCACATCTAAGTTTTAAACCTGTGGAGAGAAGCAACACATACAAATTATTTTAAGCAAAACATAGATTACACCACAACATTCACACATAATACATAAAGGTTTACCTTGGTTAATTGAGAAAACCAACAAAACTTAGAGCCACAACTCTTATTTTCTTATATTGATTATTAACCACTCACAATACAAATATAGGTATTACGTAGCCTCCAAAACCCTAATCCTTTAACCCAAATTAGAAAATAGACTCCAATCCCTTTACCGAGATTAAATTACATATTTTTAGAAAGAACTCCAAAAATAGGCCAAAAACAACAAAAAAAAATTTGAACTCGCTTCGTGGAAGGAGGAGGGCGTTGGCACATCCCCCTATAACCCCCCTTGAGCAAGTGCTTCATGCAATGCTTGACGCATACGGTAAAACACTAGATGGAGGGAATCGTTAGGTGCGCAGCCAAAGACGCCCCCCCCTCCACACACATGCAAAGAATATAACACATACTCATCAACTTTCCGTTCACACTCACTTGAGAACTTACAAGAACATGAGAGAACACATAAGAAATGATGATGTCTTATCGGATCTACAGTACCCTCCGAACCTCATACATCAGGGGGCATCTGTTAATGCCTAAATTTCACACACATGCGGCATTTTGGCTAATCTTGCAGTAAGGCGTCATCAACATATAGCATGTAACACACTGAAGACATCTTCAACAGATCCAAAAAGCAACATGAGTCCATGAATGCCAAAAAATAGTCAAAAGAAGAGGTAGCATTGTTACACTCATATAAGCTCGTGATATAGCTCGTATTATCAGTTATGTGCCCACACTAGCCTTGCGCAGATTTTCCTTCAAGATCCATGCTACTAAAAAAAATGGTGGGATCTCAACACCAAACACGCATTGAAGGCTCATGAAAGATCCGTCACCAACTAAAATTCAAATTTGGATCTTCAAGCAGTAAATAGCCCCCTCTATGTACTTTGGAGTTAGTTCACGAGGTGATGGGGTTCACAATTGGATCTAGTTGTTTCTTGGCCACCTCTTGGTCTATAAAAGGAAGCCATGTGCATGCATCTAAATAGAGAAATTTAGAGCAAGGTTATGTTGGAATTGTGTTGGAAATTATTCCACCTCTTTCCACACCTACTAGCATTCTTTAAGCTCCCTTTCCACCTTCCTCCAAGGGGCAAGTGTTTCTCCCTTTTGTTTTTTCAAGTTATTTAGCATTTAGTGTAGAAAAAAGGACCTCCCGAAGGGAGATTATTGGCTTCCCTTGAATCCCACACCTCCTAGGTGACACTACATGTAACAAGCTTGACCATTGGACAATTTAAATTGGTTCTAGCATTTGGTCCTTGCTTTGGTTTACATATTTTCACTCCCTTTGTTTTGTTTCCAGTTATTTTCAAGTTTTTGTTTTATTTTGTTTTGTTTTGCTAACAAAAGCTTGTAGGATCAATTTGGAGTCATTCACATTTGCTTCAGTAACATAATACTATGCCTTGTTGACGTCATCAAAGGTTTCACCCCTCAAGTGGGAAGGGTTGCACACCTTTGTGCAAATTTTCCCACAACAAGTGTCAAAGGATCATATTTTATGACACGTGATAGGATGACACCTATGTACTTTCTATGGACCAATCTTAGATCATGGGAATTATCATGGTGCACATGCTTTGCTTGTTGCTGCCCATACATGTGGTATTCATGGAGATTTTGCATGATGGGTTTGTCATGCTCTTTCATTCCTATTAGCATGGATTGAGTTTGTCTGTACCATTGGTGGAAGTTGTTTGTTGTAACAAATATAATTGACTAATTTTAAATAATAAACATAAATAATAATAAATATAAATAATTAGTAATTAATAACTATAATGAGTAATTAATGAAAGGCCAAGGGTCATACCTATTCACCTTCGTGACCAGTCAATTCCTATATAGGTAAACCATCACGAAAGTATTGTATCGTCTTATCATTCATTCAATAAATATTTTATCCATTCAGTTGCAAAATATTTCTATCAAACAACACTTCTGCTGTTACATTGGTATCAGAGCGAAATATGTGGCAATTTTCATCCTATGTGATAGTTGCCAACAACCTACAACCACTCTGAACAACCAACATCATAATTTTGTATGATCTGCTGACGTCAACACTTAATTTGTGCAAACCATCTGTACCTCCATCAACCATTCGATCCACTAACAACCATGTTAATCCTTACACATTCCGCTCGATTTCTTTGCAATCCTATTATGTACGATTCCATACTTAACCGCCATTGTTTCCCTCCATGCTTAGCCTCCATTCACATCATTGTCATTCCGTACATCCCCGTGCACCTTACTCCTGTTGATTCCGTACAACACGAATCCATATCTAACCAACAGTTCATACATCGCTTGAAGGGTGCAATTAAACAATTAATCGGTACAGGCAACCGATTAAAATCACACGTGACATTTTACAAAGTTGCGTCTGTACAAATCGCACAAGTCCGTTGGGTTTAACAAATTTGGCTCGGTGTAAAGCAACATTAAAGTTAAAACTTTATTTTTATTTTTAAAATGGTAACTTTATATTTTTTTATATAAAATCATATATATATAAAGAATGCCTTTATATAACACAAAGTTTATAAAACTTTATAAAAAAAATATAACAGTGAAAACAAAAATCTACACATTAAAGTGGGGTCAACAAAGAAGATTAACCCCAAAATGGTGAACAATGCCGAA
Organism: Larix kaempferi; assembly: GCA_027924585.1. Lineage (NCBI taxonomy): Eukaryota > Viridiplantae > Streptophyta > Pinopsida > Pinales > Pinaceae > Larix > Larix kaempferi. The sequence goes on from BSBM01000636.1 coordinate 5,915,636, forward strand.
TTACATACCGAATTAAATCAATATAGAGATGCAGTCAATAGCGTAAGACATCCTCTCGATAATGTTGAAAATAGTAAAAAAAGATTGGAGGATGGACTAAAGGCACTAAGCGACAAACTCAATAAATTAATCGAGTCCATGAATAATTCCTTCATTGACAAAATTAACAAGATAGAATAACAATCTGAAGATCGTTGGTTAGAAGAATAACAAAAAAGGATCAAGGACAAGGAAGAAGCAATGGGCATAATTTGTGACCACGCACAAAGACTCGCTGACCTAACAGAAAGGGTAGACACATTATCATCACTGTTAGGATAATTAATACTCCATCCTTGTCCTACTTAGCATTATTATTTTTTTCCTAGTAGTTGATGATGTCATTTTCCACCTAGTGGTGTGTAAATGTCATCTAGGACCCATTAGCCGCCTAATGTGCCCTCCATGCATGATTTTAGGCCCACCAGAGTCAGTTCCCTACATTTTAGGAGCTAACTCTATGTTCTAGTTCAGTCCACCTGAGTCCCTGAACTCTACTAGGGTTTTAGCTCCGATCACCACTGATTGTGATCTAATGCATCATTTTTCACCTAATTTGCATGCAGAACTCACTAATGTTCCTTGGTCAGTTAACTGACTGTGTCTTCAGTTAACTGAGTTTTGGTTTAGTTGAGTTGAGCTTGGGACTTCCAGATCACTCCAATGGTGACAATTCCTATGCTAGACAAACTGAGACTCGAATTATCCGAGGATATTCGAATTCTCTCTATTGTAACATATTTTTGGACTATACTGATTAATGGATAATGTTACACATTTGTGCTTCCATCTGAGTTCCAATGCATGATTAATTTTACTGTTCTTTTCACTGTAATTCACCTTTTCTTCTCATTCTTTCACTGTGAGGTATTCTCAGCTCTATGATCTGATATGACTTAGAATTTCACATGGTATCATAGCTCAAAGAGTGTAGGTTGAGCATCTTCTTTCAGTAGTGCACCAGAAGCCTCTGGATTTCCACAGCAAATCCTGGTGCCGTTGTATTGATTTCATTGGAGAAATTCTTTGAGGTCTAGCCAGGTGTGAAGCATCTGGATAAAAGTGCCTATTGTCCTAAAGCAGTGCTTAGTAGTAGTTTATCTCCAAAATTGAGAGTTTTTTGTAGGATATTGAAGGTTTTCAGTGCAGCAGTAGAAACCGTTTTCAGTTTGTATTCCCTCTAGCAGTTTCAATGGAGAATTTGAATGCTCCCTTGTCTCCAAGAATCCTGACACCCTTCAATTATCTTGATTGGAGGGTTGATATACAAATGGTATTGCGCAACAAGAGTTTGTATAGGGTCACAATGGGAAAGGAGGCCGAACCTCAAGCATCTGTTGAGAAGGACAAGTATCTAAACAGGTTAGATGAAGCATTTGGTTTCATGTGTATTCATATTTCTAGAGATTTCCTCTTCCACCTTGATGGATTGAAGATTCCAAGAGAGGTTTGGTTGAAGATTGAGACCCTCTTTGGAAAGCAAGATGAGGTGAGGGGCCATATTCTGGAGAATGAGTTAATTTCTCTTTAGCTTAGCAGTTTTAAAACCATACAACAATTCTTCTCTAAATTCAAATCCTTGGTCATGCAATGCAAACAATGTTACATTGAGAAGAAGGATGAGTAGCTAGTGCTATCCATTCTAAGTAAGCTTGGTCCGGAGTTTTCCATTTTTGTTTCTACCTTCCATTCAGGGAGATTGTCAATCCCCAATTGGAAAATTCCTTCTTTAGATGCATTCACCGAATATCTCATCCAAGAACAAGACAAATTGATTCAGATGGGCACCTTGAAGGCCTCCAAAAATCAAGCTCTTATGGATAGAGAGTCAAAACGTGCGAATTCCAAAGGGAAGAAGAAAGGGAAAGAAAAGAAGCAATTTGAATCCAAGTAGAAGGATAAGTCTAATCCATCGGAATGAGCCTCCAACTCCAAGAAGGATAAGAAAAAGGGGTTTGAGAAGACCAAGTGTTCCTATTGCAATAAAGGAAACCACCCAAAGAGATATTGCATGAAGAAGAAGATAGATCAAATGACCAAACTTCTTGAACAACACAACATTGTCCTCGCAAGGAATACTGATTCTAGAAGTCAAACATATGATCATGAGAGATTCCATGCACTGAAGGCTAGATTCTCACAATCATAAGCCTTCCTCATTGATTATGGAGCCTCCAACCACATGGTTGCCTCCAAAGAATCATTTTCTTCTCTAGATATTACCGATGGTCCTAGTATTCACATGGGAGATGATTCTCAGATCTCTGCTGTAGGTAAGGGAACAATACAACTGGAGCATGGAAAGTTCAAAAATGTTTTGTATGTGCCTTCCTTGACAACAAATTTGTTATCTGTTTCTCAGATGACACACACAAGTTCACCGAAGAAAGTTGTCTTTGGTTCTAACACAGTCGAGATTGTAGATATCTCATCTAGTAAGTTGGTAGCGAAAGGTGTTGCAAACCATACCTCAAAGGCATATGAATTCTCACATTTTCTGCCATATTCTCTGCCTACTCCACTTGCACTTGATAAATATCAGGATGATGTCTCTCCTGATGATCCAGATTCAAATTCTGAAGATGAGGACTAAGTTGAATCGGATCTTGATATTGAGTAAAGTTCAAGAAGATCCAGATCTAGATCTATCTGATCATAAAAGAACCAGATCTCAGCATCGAGATGCAAACCTTGCACTATGCCATACAGATCCACTTCTCCCTGAGAGGTGCTACATGATGGTAGGGTATGATCCACAGTATTTCAGAGAGGATTTCCATGATCCAAGATGGTAGGAATCCATGGATGAAGAATATGAGTCACTGCAGAACAATGAGACATGGGATCTTGTCTCTCTTCCCCCAGGGAGAAAGCTAGTTCAGTGCAAATGGATCTACAAAACAAATCTTGCATCTGATGGATCTACAACCAAGTGCAAGGCTCGGTTGGTTTCAAAGGGGTACTCACAAGTTCAGGGCTTGGACTACAATGAGACATTCGATCCTATAGAAAGAATGGATTCAATGAGACTTGTTTTTGCCATTGCAACTTCGAAATTACGAGAGGTACAACACATGGATGTGAAGAGTGCCTTCCTGCATGGTGACTTAGAAGAAGAGATCTATATGAAACAACCCGAGGGGTACAATGATGATCCATCCTTGGTATGCAAACTAAGGAGTTCATTGTATGGGATCAAGCAAGCCCCAAGGGCATGGTATGCCAAGATGGATTCCTTCTTACTATCACAGAAGTTCGAGAGATGCAAATTTTTCTGCAATGTCTACATGCAGCAAAAGGGAGGTTTCCTACTGTTGATTTTTTTGTATGTGGATGACTTTCTCATCACGGGTGGTTCATATACTGGGTTGAAGAAAATCAAGTCTACTTTGAGTAATTCCTTCTCCATGACAGATCTAGGACTATTCAAACAGTTTATTGGCCTTGAAGTAACTCAAAATGCTTCAGGGATCATGATTTCATAGTCTAGGTATGCATCTGACTTACTCCAAAAGTTCCACATGACTGATTGCAAATCTGCAACCTTTCCTTTCCTATCTGTCATCGGATTGGAAGAAGGTGGCTCTACTCCCTTGGTTGATAGCACTTTGTACAGACAGCTGATTGGTATCTTGTTGTACTTGACACATTCGAGACCAGATATATCATATGATGTTGGTGGCGTGGCTAGGTACATGCAGGAGCCACATGAGCTACATTGGAAGGAAACAAAGAGGATCTTGCACTATGTGCAGGGTACAAGAAAGTTTGGTATAAATTATTCTGCCGGTGCTGAGTTAGATCTAGTTGGTTTTACTGGCTCAAATTGGCCTGGAGACAACACTGACATAAAATCTACTTAAGGGTATGTATTCATGTTGGGATCAGGACCAATCTATTGGTCAAGCAAGAAGCAAGCAACACTCGTACATTCTTCAGTAGAAGCAGAGTACAAAGGGGCTGTGAATGCAACTATCAGGTAGTTTGGTAACATGGGATCTTGACAGAGTTTGGAATTCACACTTCTCCTTCAGTAGACCTTTTCTGTGATAATCAAAGTGCCATAAGGATCTCCAGTGATTCAATTCAGAAGCAAAGGACCAAACATATTGAGGTTCACATGCACTACATCAGGGAGCTAGTACACAATATGACCATCTCATTGCATTATTGTCCTACAAAGGAGATGATTGCAAACATTTTCACAAAGTTTTTCACTCAGAATATATTTTCCTATCTTAGATCTCTACTTGGTGTGAAAGCTGCTTGAGTTCCCTGTTGTTCATTTTTAAAGGGGGGTATTTTTCCCATGAGGTTTTTCCCCATTTCGTTAGTTTCATGAACAATACTTTTTATCATTTATTTGATTGTATGGGTGACCTTTGGTCTCAGTAACTAGGGCCCAGGATGTCCAAGTTTGGATTAAGGGAGGGTGTTAGGATAATTAATACTCCATCCTTGTCCTACTTAAAATTATTTTCTTTTTCCTTAAATAGTTGATGATGTCATTTGCCCCCTAGTGGTGTGCAGATGTCTAGGACACATTAGCCACCTAATGCTCCCTGCATGCATGATTTTAGGCCCACTAGAGTCAGTTCCCTACATTTTAGGAGCTAAATCCATGTTCTAGTTGAGTCCAGCTGAGTCCCTGAACTCTACTAGGGGTTTTAGCTCCGATCACCATTGGTTGTGATCTAATGTGCCCTTTTTCTCCTAATTTGCATGCATAACTCACTAATGCCCCTCCTTGGTCATTTAATTAGCAGTGTCTTCAGTCAACTGCATTTTGGTTCAGTTGAGTTGAGTTTGGGACTTCCGAAGCACTCTAGTGGTGATAATTCCTATGCCCTATGCTACATAAACTACGACTCGTATTCTCCTAGGATATTCAAATTCTCTCTATTGTAACATATTTTTGGACTATACTGATTAATGGATAATGTTACACATTTATGCTTCCATCTGAGTTCCAATGCATGATTAATTTTACTGCTCTTTTCACTGTAATTTACCTTTTCTACTCATTCTTTCACTGTGAGGTATTCTCAGCTCTATGATCTATTGTGACTTATAATTTCACAATCACAACCATTAGTAAATAAATTACCACCATCAAGCCCAGAAAACCAAAATACGGGTCATTAGAGATATCAAGATAACATAGGTCACTGGAATAAGCTTAAGATTGAGCTTCCTAAGTATGATGGATTAGACAACTGAAAAGCTATCACATGGGTCAATAAAATGGAAGGGATCCTAGCTATGAACCCACCTACTAATGAACTAGAAAAAATATCAATGGCATCCTTGTACTTAGAAGGTGATGCGTATGATTGGTTCACATGGTGGTCTAAGAAAACCATTGGGTTATTCGTAAATTGGCAAATGTTTACTGAAGACTTTCTTAAGCGATTTCAGGATGATGAAGAAGACAACACTTTTACAAGATCTACTCATTTGCAACAAGCAGGGACATTGAATGAATATACCCATGAATGGGAAGTACTAGCTACAAGATTCCCCAACCTTACGAATGATCAATTGTTGAGACTATATATTTCAAGGTTGAAGTCCATTATTCACAACAAGCTAAAACTTTCAAGGCCAAGGAATTTGGTGGAGGCCAGAAGCATGGAAAAAATAATCGAAAGAAATCTCAATACTCAATATGGGGCTACTATTATGACAAAATCAAGCAATTATAGCACATCAAGAGATAACAACAAATATGCCCATTAAAAAAAAGACAAAATGAAGGACAACCCCAGTCGTAAATGTGGAAAACACTGGACTCCAAGGCATAGATGTGAAGATTCCTCATTACTCTATTATCAAATAATCGATGGAAAACAAGTAGAAGTTCCAAAACTAGAAAACAAAGTCACAATGGCATATAACCCAGACTTAGACGATGACAAAACATCACGAAATGTGTCACTATCATCAATTTCATGCACATTATTCAATAATGGTGATGATGATGTGTCGTAAATGAAAAATGTAACAAAAACATGAAACAAAAGTAACCACCAAATATATTCCCCCTCATCGTAGGAAGATTAATGAGGTCAAGGTTCCAAGGAAAGAGGCAGAAAAAATGACAATTTCGTCTATAGTTAAAACCAAAAAGTCATAGCCCAAGACACTGAAACTCATGGGACGTCTTAAAAACAAGGAACTAACAATCCTTGTAGATTCTGGTAGCACCCATAGATGTGTAGACATTAATGTCACAAAAGAGTTAACTGTTTTGTGTACCTCACAAGGGATCTCACTATTAAGGTTGTTGATGGACATCACATCAATGACAAGGGAAGATGTCATACAATTTCCATTCAAATACAAGACCTATAAATCAAATCAAGATTTTATGTGCTACCAATTGATGGGATGAACATGGTGCTAGGTGTGGAATGGTTGATGCAGTTAGGCACTTATTCCACCAATCTCAAAAAACATACATGGAATTCCACCTTCATGGTAAACATTATAAATTATATGGAAATGAAGGTTCCATATTCAAGGAAAAAGAAGCGAATCAACAAGGAAGAAGGGAAGAAGCTCCGGAAAACATGGAACAACAAAACAAGTTGACATCCAAGAAGTAGTGAGAGACTAAGTTAAAAAACCAACTCAAAAAAATTCAAGATATGATGCACTAATTACAGAGGAATCTTGCAAATTCTCAAATATCAAGCTCCAACAAACTCCTAAAGGTATATAAAGTCAAAGATGATTCCACCAGAGAAGCATGCTCAACTAGGGAGAACCCAATTTATTATGCTTTGAGGACAAAGCATCCCTTAAGGGGGTGGAAATTAACAAATATAAATAAGTGACTAATATTAAATAATACACATAAATAATAACAAATATAAATAAATAATAATTAATAACTATAATGAGTAATTAATGAAAGGTCAAGGGTCATACTTGTTCACCTTTGTGACCAGTCAATGCCTATATAGGTAAACCACCACAAAGGTATTGTATCATCTTATCATTCATTCAATAAATATTTTATTTATTCAGTTACATAATATTTCTGTCATACAACACTTCCGCTGTTACATTTGTGTTGTGTATTATGTATTATTTCATCTTGATGGAGGTATTCTTCTCAGATTGGATGATTGTTGGAGAGATCTCCATGTTATTTCCTCTTCCTCGTAATGTTCTAGTCAATACTCTCACTTGGTCATTGCATGGTTGTCCTCTAGCATGGTGGGTTACTTTCCTAGTGATTTGCCTAGATGCCATTCACATTTGATTACCTTTCCATCATTTCGGCCTAGGTACCATCCATTATTTAATCACATTTCACTATGTACCATGGATCCCTATTCCATAATATTCTCGTTCACAGGGAGTGCATGAATATTTTCATTCACTTTCATATAGGCTTCCCTTCATAATTAACTTTTCATTTGTCATATTTCATTATTTTATCTTTTCCTTGTGTGAACATGTTAAAGTTGTGTGGAATATATTTATTATGGATTAATTAAACCCAAAACTTGAGTGCTATATTGTTTTCCTATTAATATTCATATGCTATAAACCTTCATTGGGGCCTCATTCCTTAAGTTTCATTTTAAAATACTTTAATATTTCACTAGGAAATGCAACTTTATGTCCCATGTGGTACAATACAAGGATAGTGCTGCCCCTTTGGCACACATGTTGATGCAATAGAAGAAAAATCAGAATATTTTTATTTTTATTTTTTGGTTGTTACTTTTATAAATTTGTTTGTCATTTTTGGCCCCTACTTATCCACTGGCACACATGTTGAGAATGTGATTGAGCTTGAATGAGTTTTGAGAGGTTAATTATGCATGTACCCTATTCCCTTTGTCCACATCCACCCATTCACACTTATTCATTCATTTAGTGTTATATATATGTCCACTTACTTTTTGCCCTTATCCTCTTAGCACATTTCCCTAGGTGGTGCGCTCCATTAGATGGCTTACATGCACCTTGGAATAAGCCATGACCACATCACTACTTTGAAATGTCAATTTTGATCATTTATAGAATTACTATTTTATTTTATGATGGTTGAACCTAGAATTCTATAAACTAGTCTCCCCTCATTTATAATGGTGGCTAAGATATCATATTTTGGAACAATAGAATTTCTTTGTGCAAATTTGGGAGAAATTTTCTCCATGTTGTGTGAGGTTAATATATGAATTATTAATGCCATGCAAGTGCAAGCAATGAACTAGATCAAGGCCACTCAAGTGAGACATTACTCCAAATGGTGGAACTTATTTAGGTGTGAACCCCATTCTAAATGATAGTCTTTATTTCATTTTTCTTTGTTATATTTTTTTACAAATATAGTAGTAGCTAGATTTAGGAAAAGCTTAGGCAAATACACATTAGTCTAGTTTTGAAATTGATATCTTAGTAGTTATTTCCTTGCTCTTTTCATTTGATTTAAATTTTCAGCTTACAAAATTTTTGTAGTATGCACATAGGTAGTCCTTAAATCTTAGGATTTTAGTGAAATTTTCCCTTTTTGCATGAAGATTATTGATTCAGTTAGCCCAAGGAAACTTTAGACACTAGTTAACCCTTTCTAAACATCCAAAACTTTAAAAATTTTAATATTTTTACTTATTATGCTTGTTGGAAATTACATGTAAATTTATGTTATGATTTTTGGCAATTTTTTTTTAAATTTGAGAGATACTTCTTATACAAGGTCATATTTACAATCATACCCACATGTCTCCACGTTAATACAATCCCGATCACCTCATTGCTTGCAGATAGACCACATTTTGCATTTCGGTATAATATAATCCTTTTCCAATCTTGCATAGTTGTCTAGATATCCAATTTATATCATAAGCTAGGCAAAAATCTAAATTTCTGCATTCTAGAAATTTATTTTATTTTTTTGTTTTGAGCTTTTTGCATTTCCAATGTTTAGTTTAATTAAAAAAAATTTCATTTCCAAATTGCATTTGAGTCTATATATATTCTATTTCCAAACTTTAAGTTATATTCTTGCTATTGCATTAATATTTTAAAATATGAATTTGATTTTTGTTTTAATGCATAAATTAAATTACAATTTCCAAAATTGTATTAAGAATCTAAATCAATCATCTATATATTCAAATTACAATATTTAGGGATAAATTTGCATTCTAAAAATTTGATTAAATTTATGTAGTTTTCAGCACTTTGTATCAATCAATATAATTCAAAAACCATAAATTCCAGATTGCATTAGAGCACTTCAACTTTTATTTTAAAATCATATATTTGTTCAAACTTCACTTGTAAATTTGAAAATTACAACCATAATAACATCATTTAAATTCAGTTTTGAAACAAGTCTAGGGACCTCATACATAGTCATTTCATATTAAACTTACCGTGTAGTTTGTAAAGCTGAAAGTCATCTTATTTCAAACATATCAACATATCAACTAGATTACAAACTAAATATGATTTAAGTCCAAAAACTCTCACACCATAAACTTTGGATTTAGATTTATATTAGGGATACCCCATTTGTGCTAGAGAATAGTTAGCTTAAAGTGAGAGGAAGGATTACTATAACAATAATGGGTAGTCTTCTTGAGTTACACAAAACTATCACTTTGGTGCTTTCAAAACTTTACATTTTTTGCAAATACTAGCTTTTGTTATATCAGTAAGCATGAAGCATAATCACCATTGCTAATAACAAAACTCACATAAAGCCAAATAAAGAAGATAATGGTAAAAAAAATCAAATTTAAACACAAATAGACAGAGAGATTGGATTCCTGATTTGCTTGTATGGCAAAAGACTTGAATGCAAAGAGATATGGAAGCAAAGAATTAAAAAGCATAGATTTATGTTTTTGGACAATATTCATGAAACTTTTTCAATGACTAGACTAGAGTCTTGTTTCTCTTTTTGCGTGTAGAAGTTTTGATCTCAACTGAGCCATCAGCAAGGCTTTCCATTCAATGTTCATCTATTTCTAACTTTTGTTAGACATTGATTTTCCTATGTAAGTTTTGCCATCCATTCTTGTGGATTGCTTTAAAGGGATGATCAACAAGGGCGGGCAAGTTTGGGCATTTCCACAAGGAAAAAGGTCATCAAAATCTTTGCCATCCATTCTTGTGGATTGCTTAAAAGGGATGATCAACCAGGACGGGCAAGTTTGGGCATTTCCACAAGGAAAAAGTCATCAAAATCTTTTAATCTCATTTCTCCACATACATAGTTTTGAAATTTATGGATGATTACAAACATGACCAATTATCTGAACAGAACATTTGAGAGCTCTCCTTGTTCAAGATAGACATATCTAGGGAATCGCAAAGTCTTTTACTATAATATGTACTCAAATCTCATATCTTACAACACAAACTCACCTCACAGACTCATACGCTAACAACTACAGAACAAATGGAAGCATAAATTTATAATAGACTGAAATGCCATGAGCCTTGAAGCTATGAAAGAGAATTCCCAGCAAAGATCTAGTCTGCCGTTTTATATTTCTGATGCTCAAGTCAGTTCTCATCGGCCTTCTCTTATAGCGCTATCAATCTTTGATGGAGTTACAATTTCTCTACTTGAGACAATGCCAAGCTGTCATGCCCTAAAATTGATGAATTCTCTGTGATGTCCATTGGTGTTGTTGCTACGACAGGTGTAATGCCGGTGCTGGTAGCTCCTGCAATGGAATTGTTATATTGCAAATCTTGAATGTAACCCGGGCGAGAAGCAGCAGGAATGATCTCTACATCACCAGTCAGCATTGCTACCACTCGGGACATCGGTGGACGCTTTGTAGGCACAGCTTGAGTGCAAAGAAGGGCTACTTCAATCACTCTGAGGACTTCTTCTTTTGAACATGTTGTTTCTATGTCAGGATCCATCAATTCTAGTGGCCTTTCTTGCTCATAGAGATGCCAGGTCTGCATTGCCAGCAAGCAGTTAGTAATGGCTGGTGTTAAATTAAATGGATGAAATATTAGAAGTTGAGAATGTACACACCCATTCCAGAAGATAAATCATCTTTTGTGGCAAGCTTGTGTCTGTGTTTCTTCTCCCACTCACAAGTTCCAAAGCAACTACTCCAAAGCTGAACACGTCTGCCTTTTCTGTAAGATGACCCCGCATCGCATATTACGGTGACAGATATCCACTTCAAAACACAAATATGGAATGAGCGGTATTATATTATTTTCAGAGTTATTTCTCCGTCACCTAGAAATACATGATACTTTTGAGTATAGGTTTTCTATCATCAGAAATAATTCTGGATCTCTATAAGAAAAATTATGGGCCGTTGTATTTTTTAACAGCCCACCAAATATATAATTTCAAACCGATGTAAAAGGCACAGAGTGATTTTATGATCATCAGAAATCATATCATGTTCACGTATTGACATGTTGTATACAAAGATACTTCATAATTTGACAAGTTATCAAAAAAATACAGTATGATAAAAATAGATACATTTTAACTCCGAGGATAAATTAAAAACTCAGTGCAGGTTTTAACTTTTTACCACTTTATTTAGAATAGTTCTAAATTTCATAATTTAATACGAATGTACGTTAGGTTATTCAGTGTTGTTTATTTAGATATGTATATAGTTATAAAAGATGTAAATTAAATATCAATATAGGATAGTTGATTTATTGTTGAGATATAAATATGTCATTTAGATATATAATAAGTTGATTTCTTTTTGAAAATTTAAATTTTTTTGAGCTGATGGATGTGCACCTTGTTTCTCTTCACACAAAAAATATATTTTCTTGAGCCTATGAAACCAAAATCTGAACTTCTCAAATCATCTTACACTGTGCCGGCAACTCTGGTGGTGATGTGAGTTTTCTTCTCATCGAATAGCTTAGCCAAGCCAAAATCCGCTATCTTAGGGTTCAGACAGTCACCCAACAGAATATTACTGGGTTTGATATCTCGATGAATTATCCGAGCACTGGACTCCTCGTGAAGGTAAGCAAGTCCACGAGCAGTGCCAATACAGATGTTGTATCGAGTAAGCCAATCCAGTTGTGGCTGAGATGTATTATTACCTGCAACATACATGACACCGGCGTATTTGTTGCTATGTAGTGAATGAATGGAAAATGAAATCTTCAATTCAGAAAACTATAATTACCGAATAAAGCTTTTTCAAGACTGTTGTTTTCCAAGTACTCATAGACGATCATCTGCTTCTAGACAACATCCATGCAACTTTACAAGGTTCCTATGTTTCACTGCAGATATTACAGCTACTTCATTTATAAACTCGCGTTTTCCTTGCCTAGAGTCAGAAGAGAGTTGCTTCACTGCCACTATTTTACAATATGAAAGAATGCCCTATTTTAATGCCACAATTTAGAATGACAGTGGTCAGACAAATTTAAGAGAAAACACAAGCAAACTGCTTACATAATTCAATTGCATCGTAGACAGTCTCATTAAGAAAAAAAAAAGAGTACAAAAGATGGAAAGAGTATTAACAACCTTATAAACTGCACCATATCCTCCCTCGCCTAACTTATTCTCTCTATCAAAATCTCCTGTTGCAGTTTTCATATCCGCATAGCTAAAAAATTTCAGTTTTGAACGGATAGTGTTTATTGCTGACAAAAAAAAGAAGTCGTCATTACGATGGAAACACGTGCCAATCCTTGCTTCGTGGAACTAAATTAAACCAGAAAAGAGCACTCAAATCTTTTGTCATTACCTTCGTCTTCCTCAACATCTGTTGCTGCGAGCTTTTGAACTCTCCTCCTCCAAAGGAGAATAACCAAAAATATGCATATCAAAGCTGCAGCAATTCCAACTGTGGTTCCAATCACTATTCTTTTCTTTGTCATGGAGCTGGAAGGTGTAGGGATACCAACAGTGGAGGGTACGGGGGCACCAGTGGAGCTGGGAGGTGCACCAACAGTGGCTGGGAAATCTACACAGATTTAAAAATCATAAGTGACAAAGCAAGCTGAAACTGACAACGCATTTCCAGTTCATAATAGAAAATTCATTTATGACAGTTAATATAAGAATCATTTTAATGCAACCGTCTTGAGCCTGGTGCACCATGCCCATCCATGGTAGAAAATTAGAAAGATGTTCTGTGCATAACTTTTTAATTTAATGAAACGCAGCATCTTTTAAATTTACCAGGCGTGACACTTATAGCTGATACTAATGGTCCATAGGTTGCTTGGTTTGGAATGCAGCAAGTTCCCTTTCCAGCCCAGAAAAAATGAATTTCAAGGAAGTTCTCTGTTACATTGGCCATGCCATTGCGAGTAACAGCTATATTTGGACCTCCTGCCTCCTTTCGAATATCAAAATCTGTTAATACTTTCCGCCCCTACAACATCAACGTAAATAATATTTATAACATTGAGTTGTGCTATAACGTAAATAATATTTATAACATTGAGTTGTGCTATAGACATCATTTAACCACGAACAAGTAAATAACGCCTAGGAATGGTATATATGGCAACAAATAATGCACAAAATGCATAGCGTGGTTCTAGGGTGGACACGTAATAAAAATATGTTATTCTATGCTTGGAGAGAAGCGGCAATAATACATTAAGATCAATCGTTTATGATACCTGAACATAAACATCAAAAATGCGTCTTCCAACACCCTTCCAGCTTGCTGTATCTACAATCACTGTCTCTGCAAACTCTAGATTTACTGTATATAGTCCATTCTCAAGTCCTAAACCATAATATCGAAGTGAGCTGGGAGATAAGCGTGATGTCTGGAACAGTTCTGAATCTAATGTCCTTGTAAATTGAGATTGACTAGTTGCTATATAAGATGGATTGCTAGTGTCCATAAAATATCCAGTCTCGCTTACTCCCCAATTTCGTGTATTGCTGACATTAAATTAGGCAGCATTGAGTGTTTCGTCCTCCTGCTCATAAACAATTCCTGTAACAGAAGTCTTTTGTACGCCTCCGCAATTTATAGCAAATTGAGAATCTGAAAAAATGCCGACCCAACATCTGAGATTTGTCCCTTTTATTTGAACAATACTGAGATGTTCAAGAAAGCTGTACTCTGAGCCGTGGTAAATACATATTGCTGAAATATAAATTTCAGTACTTCGAGAAAATGCGATTAGGCTATTTTTAAAAGTGGATATGCATTTAAAATCGAAATGTATGCATTTTTTGTTCACTCAAATATCACTATATAGCAAAAACTAATGTGCCTTGAGAACAAGTAATTAATATTTATTGATACATCAATGTGAAATCACCAAAGAAAATCCAACAAATTGCAATACTCAAAGTAAGGCATAAAAAACCAAATTATTACTGAAACATGAAACTTTAAGCTGTCAAATATAGATTTGCTCTAAAATCTCTTATGAAACTTTAAGCTGTCAAATATAGATTTGCTCTAAAATCTCTTATGACCACAAGCTACCAAAGAGATACATGTTGCGAGTCCCTTTGGACAAAAAGAAAATTTGTGGGAATAACACCTTTATTATGTCATATAAATAAATAAAACTAGATCTCCTCTCAATTCTTTTATGAGCATAAGTTATATGCTATTAAAAAGATTATAACCAACATGTTGCAAGTCTCTTTAGACAAAAAAGACAAATTGTGGAATAACACCTTTATTATGCCATACAAATAAATAAAATACTTCAGTCATATCATATGCACCATACTTCAGTCATATCATATGCCATATAACTATAATTATAAGTTAAAATTAAAATTAAAATTAGAAATATAATTATAAGTTAAAATTATAATTATAATTATAAGTTAAAATTATAAATTATAATTATAAGATAAAATTATAAATTAAAATTATATGTTAAAATTATAAATTAAAATTATAAATTTAACCCTAACTGTTCGGACCGTGGCTCACCCGATGTCCGAATGCAATGCCTGGTACTGGATTCCATGCCACGATGCTGCTTATTCCCTCTGCCTTCCACTGAGCTAGACCCACTCTCTTGGAGTGCACGGCATCCAAGGCTCGCGTCGTGTTATGCACTGCAAACATCTTCCAGGCCCTGCAGAAATCGAAGCTGCCAGCGGAGTTTTGCATTGAGTTGTGAAATGGCATTAACGACTCACCCAACGGCTCAAACAGCAGCTTCGTTCAAATAGCAGCTCAAATGGAAGTGACGGCTCAAATGGCAGCGACGTCTCACCCGATGGCGGCTTTTACACGGTGATTCAATACACTAATAAAACGGATACGGATCCTAAGAAAAATTTGACCGCATCTTGAAGAATTAGATACGGATCCTAAGAAAAATTTGACTGAATCTTGAAGAATCGGATTCGAATCAGCGAATCCGCATTTCCTCTAAGATTCCGATATGGATTCAGACCCTAGGTGGCCAGATCCGGTAACGTTGCTCATCATGCATTGGAGATGGAATACATTGTCTAGGCAATTGTTGAATCACCAATGAAGTAGATTCTTGGGGCACTGCAAGCATAGGAATGAGTTGCAATGGAGATTATATTTACTCATGAGATTCCTAATGCTTGATTTTGTTTGAAGGAGTAAATTCAATTAACACAAAAGATGTTGGAGTAGGGTGTTGAGCATGGACACGTGCAAGAGGTGTAGTAGTTATGGGCATAGTTTGGAGAGGGGTTAATATGGTAATAACAAGTGGTTGGACCACCCCTCCCCTCTGTAGCGCCCTAAGAGAATGTCCCACGTCAAAGCAACTGCTGGACAGGCCATCTCTGCATGGCCAAACTGGTCAACAGGTGGAAAAATGATCATACTGTCACTGAAAGTGCCTGAAACTGAAAAGTGAGTGTCTCAATGGATCCAAAAGACCCAAATCTACTAGAGATGAGTACCCATACACCTTGTGGCCACTTGTAATATCATTTGTAGCCTCAACCATACCTGGACAATAAAAATATAATGGTCTGGAAATAATAATAATCATTAAAAAAATGCATCAACCATCATCTGAAACCTGTGTCCACTGTATGGAACCACAAAAATGTGTATCAAGAACCATAGATCATCATCACATAGCATCACTGGTCCAACTCATCACGGATCCCAAGGTTGACTTGGTCAAACTAGGTGTATCAAGGACCATAGATCATCATCACATAGCATCACTGGTCCAACTCATCACGGATCCCAAGGTTGACATGGTCAAACTAGGTTTGACCAGGTCAAAACTGATCAAAATATGACCCAGGCTAGAAGAGCCTGCTGCTGCAAGTGCAAATGGTTAAGACAAGCTCTTTTAATTATTCTCATAACAAGACTTAAAGCATTAAGTATCATTTCACTGACAGTTAACATTTAATTATAGTAAACCATAAGTTTTACTAATAGTTTACTTGCAAAAAAAATTCAAGGATATACTCATTTTGTAGGCATGATCAATTTGCTAGCAGAGGGTGAAGGCTAAGAATGCAAGGCTAGGCAAAGGGGGATGAATTGACTTACTCAACACTGTGATACTTTGGATAAGGGAAAAGGTATTACACACTTAAGCATATGTTGGATAAAGAATACGCAGGGAATGGCAGTGTCTCACAAATGGGTAAGTTGTTTAGAGAAGTGCTTATTTAACCTTGGCAAATGTCTACAAATTCACATCATTACATTTCAATTCCTTGGCCAACAGTCTTTAGATTTAGTATTTGTTTAACCACTGCTTTCTTTAGGCCAATACAACCCTTTTGGGGATTTCACCTGTGATTAGAAGCACAACTACTAAAGCTTTCATCCAGGGTGTTTTAAGTTTCAATTCATTTCATTTGACAACCCTTTTGGGGATTTTACCTGTGCTTAGAAGCACAACTACTAAAGCTTTCATCCAGAGTGTTTTAAGTTTCCATTCCATTTCATTTGACAACCCTTTTGGGGATTTTGCATGTGTTTAGAAACACAACTACTCAAGCTCACATCCATGGAGTTTTCATTTGAATTTCAAATATACTTTCACAAGATATAACAGTAATTTCCATATGTAAATGATGGTAGTATTATTTGCTTCAGGTTTTAACCAACACAACTCAAGCAATTATGGTGACTTCCACAATCAAGAACAAACATCGGGGCAACCGACTAGAGTGATCAAGGTATAAAATCCAACTCACTAAAGGTAAGTTTTGTTGCCAACTCAGAGCCGAGACACAAATTAACATGGATGCTATCCAACATAGAGGCAAAAGCGAGGAGGTCCTCCATATCACAGGCTGAGGTGTAAGTGAGGGTAAAATCCAAAATTGGGAAAGATAACGGATGGATAGGGAAAGTGAAGGTGGTGCCTAAGCTAGCAAGCCATAAAGGCGGGAATGATCATGTCCACACTCATAGGAGGGTAAAACCAACGAGTATAAAACAAGAGCTTCTAAATGCAAGTAATACAACCATTTAGATAATTAATAATAACCAATTTCATTTTACATAGTTATACTGCCAGATCATGATTACTAGATACTAAGTCAAGCCATCAAAATGACCAAAAGAGCAAGATAATAAAACCAATGCACACCATATACCTGCTGGGCCATATACCTGAATCTGCTATCTGGACCACTGTAACGACTGAGAACACTATTGTTGAAGCTCCAAACACTGCACTACATCTGTAGGGGATAAAAGGTCATCTTGGTCATCAAATCTAAGGTCAAGAGGCTCAGCCCTGGCATAAGGTCTACTGCATGTCCGATATAGGGCTGCTCTGATGTGTGAGTGATCACAAATAATGCTGCTCATCATAGCTGATCTCACTAGAACAATGTAAAGGCAAAGCTCAAAAATATGCACATAACTACTCTGTAATCATGGTAGCCCAACTACTATGGATGTGATAACAGTTGCCACCAGAAAGAAGGATAGAACATATAATTGATGTTAAACCATACTGCTACCCTCACCACCATAAAACAGAGACAGAAAGACTAATTCAAGACCTATTAAAGTGTGAGGTTATTACAACAAGTAGAAGCCCATATGCAACCCCAGTAGTGTTGGTTCAAAAAAATGATGGAACCTTCAGATTATGCATAGATTACCGAGGCCTAAACAAAATATCTAAAAAAACAAGTTCCCTATTCCATTTATTAATGAAATGTTGGATGAACTCCATGGAGCAAAGTATTTTTCAAAATTATAATTGAGTTTAGGGTACTATCATGCCCGAGTAAGTTTAGAAGATGTGGAAAAACTGCTTTTTGAACTCATGAAGGTCATTATGAATTCAAGGTAATGCAATTTGGTTTAACTAATGCACCTGCTACCTTCCAAGCAACTATGGATGAAATTTTTCAACCCTACTTAAGGAAGTTCATACTAGTCTTTTTTGATGATATCCTTATCTACAACAAGACATGGAAGCAGCATCTTAAGCATCTAGAATAGGTACTTTCTCTCAAAAGAAAATCAATTTTATGCAAAATTATCAAAACGTACGTTTGGTAAGGAAGAGGTAGAATACCTTGGCCATCTCATATCCACGGAATGGGTCAAGGTGGATCCTAGTAAAATCAAAGCAGTTATGGAATGGCCAAAACCCTATAATATATCAAAACTAAGGGGATTCCTAGGACTAACAGGTTACTACTGAAGATCCATCGAGAACTACGCTCATTTGACAACACCTCTATCAAACCTGTTAAAGAAAAATTATTTCCAATGGAATAACAAAGCGAAAGAATGTTACAAGGCATTAAAGAAGGTTATGTCATCCACACATATGTTAGCAACCCCCTATTTACAAAGTTCTTTGTGGTAGAATGTGATGCTTTAGTTTTTGGAATAGGCGCAATATTAATGTAGGATGACCACTCAATGGCCTTTGAGAGTCGAAAGCTCAACAGAAGGGAAAGCTTAAAATCCACATATGATAAACAAATGTTTTCCATTATACATGCGTTGGCTAAGGGGTGACAGTATCTCCTAGGCAGTAAATTCTTGATACATACAAATCATAACAGCCTTCAATACCTATCACAAAAAAAACATTATCCACTTGTTATCACACCATAGTAGTTGGGCTACCATGTTTGCTGAGCAGATATCTGCACTTTTTCAAAGCTTTGCCTTTACACAGTTTCAGTGAGATCAGTTATGATGAGCAGCATTATTTATGATCACTTACACATCAGATCAGACAGTGTGTAGACCTTGTGCCAAGGATGAGCCTTGAGAACTTAGATTTGATGACCGATATGACCTTTTGTTCCATACAGATACAGGACAGTGTTCAGTATTGCAGATGTAGTGTGTTCAGTGGATGTAGTTGTTTCAGATGACAAATATTGATATATGACCTAGTATATATATGATGTGCATTAATGTTATTATCTTGTTGTTTAGGTCATTTTGATAGCATTGACTTGGCATATAGTACTTATGATCTGGCAGTGTACATGTTTAAAATGAAATTGGTTGTTATGGATTAAATACATGGCTGTATTACTGACATTTGGAAACTCTTGTTTTATACTTTTTGGTCTTTACCTTCCTAGGAATGTGGACATGATCATTGTTGTCTCCTTGACCTGCTAGCTTAGGCACCATTTCCACTTGTCTCCATCCATCCATTTATCCTTCCCCTATTTTTGGATCTTTACCCTAACTTACTCCTTGACTTGTGATATGGAGGACCTCCTCGCTTTTGCCTCTGTGTTGGACCTGCATCCATGTTAGTTTTGTGTCTCGGCTCTGAGTTGGCAACAAAACTTGCCTTTGGTAAGTTGGATTTTATGCCGTTATCATTCTAGTTGGTTGCCCCGATGTGTGGTTCTGTGCGGAATTCCCCCTAGTTGCTTGAGTTGTTGTTGGCTAAAACCCCTAGTTGTGCGGAATTCCCCCTAGTTGCTTCAGACACTCCCTGGCATGATTTGAGCAGTCTTCCACCTGTTGACCAGTTTGGCCATGTTGATGTGGCCTGTCCAGCTAGAGCATTGGAGGCTAGTCGTTTCCTAGGGCGCTACAGAAAAGGGGGTGGTCCAGCCACTTATTTTTACCATATTACCCCCCTTCCGGACATGATGGTACAGTCAGTTTCACAGCGTAGGCACCTGACAGTGAGTTTTGGGAAGTTTCATGGTTTTTCAGGAGAATAAAAAATGGAATAAATAGGTCATATAGGAATTCGATTTGGGCAATTGAGGCAAGGTTTTGGCACTTGGTCTCCTCAGAGGTCATCCATGGTGTATCCCACTCCTTTCAGATCAGTTTTCAGCAATCAGTGGGGTCCACATGGGCTACAGGAGGTCTTTTATTGCATTCTTCTCTCTGATGATGGGGGCAGGATTTGATCATTTGTGTACTTGGACATGTCATTGAGTCTCATGTTATATTATTGTGCCATGGGGTGATGCTAGTGAAGGGGAATAATACATTCTAGCCCCACCATGTGCTCCTAGTCACTTGTCCTTGTCATTATGTTGTAGCATACACATGTTTTAGCCTCCCTTGTGGAGTGCGTCATCCCCTCTAGGGTGTTTTTAGCCATGACATCATCCCTTTAGTGAGTGATCCATGTCATATTATATATCGGCTCATCCTAACCATTGATTATATTGTTATATATTTTGATCTCAACCACTAGTTTTCAAAAGTGGTTTAGGGTTTTGGTCTCCCTCATCCTATTTAAGGAGGAGACCCCCCTCATTGTAAAGGCACCTTCAGAGCTCTTCAAGCTTGGAATAAAAATAATATTTTGTGGATCTACCTCTCTTGTCTTGATGGATTCTTTTGCAAGTTGAATATACAATTTTTTTTCTGTGTATCATTTGTGGAGCTTGGGGATCCAAGTCGTTTTTCTGCAGGGAGGCTGAATTGGTGAAGAGGAGGATGATTTTGAGGGAGGCTATTGTGGGGAAACCCCATATCTTGCATTGGATTGGCCTTTTGTCTCAGGGAGTATCATTATTGTATCTTAGTGACATAGTTGATGCTTTCTCTTTCGTCTTTTCATCATTATCACCATTCTTTTACTAGATTTGTTTCTCATCTTGATCTTGTCTTGCAGGAGGAGGGCGAATTGATCATCTTGGAAGGAGGACGATTTGGCTTGGAGCTTTGGATCTCACTCTTGAATATACACACAGGGGGGAGGTTATCAATTTGCAAAGTAGCCACAAGCTTTTGAGGTATGTTCTACAAGGTGTGTATCTAGATCCATCCATCTTTTCTCCATTGATCACATAAACCCTAAAATCAAAACCCTTGCATTTTTTTTATTTTTCATATCAATGGATATCTAGCAATCATTTGGGCTTAATAATTAAAACCCACCTTAATAATCATCTCAACTATTCCGATCTATAATTTGGTGGACATTCGACTCCATTTGCCCCTCCAACTAAGGCACTAGTCCTCCTTGAGGCAAGTCGCACTCCTTGGGTTAGTGGTCTTTTGCTAGATCCCACATGTGGGTATTGCTCATTCCTTCTCAAATCGATAGATCCATGCTATTGCATACCCCCTAGTGCCATCTCACTTTGATTTTGACCTTGTGGACCCCATTTGGACCATTTTCCACTTTTTAAGGGTGGGCCCCACTTGGGTACTTTTCTTGGCATTAGAACTATCTAGATCTACTATTCCTAATCCATAAGTGACCCTATCTCACACTTGGTTGAACATTTGTCCTTGCCTTAAGCCTCTTCAACCAAGCCTTAACCACCTTGGGTCCACTTATCATCCTAGATCTAGATCTTGCTTCATGTTGTTCTCCTACTCTTTCATCATCACATTTCCCTAGGAAGTCTAGATTGAGTTTGCTAGCCTTCATTGGCTAAGCTAGGGTCTCCCCCTTGGTCTTGCTTAGGCTTGATCTAAAGCGAAGAGTGCCTCGGTTGACGTGACACCCATCTTGCATTGGGAACTGTGGCATCTCTTGGGTTACCTCTTTAGTTGTCTACACCTCTACCGTCCTGGATAGGATACCTTTAGAGACAACTACAAGTTGTGTGATAACATTTTTGGTCCCGTTGCCGGGGAGGTAGAGGCTTACCTCAGGTGTCTGCAAGTATCCATGCGTAACTCATAGAGTCATATCTTATCGCATCCGGACTGATAATCTAGATGGTTATCATTTCAATCCTTGATCTAAACATAGCCATCTATTTGTCACTCATCTCTCCCCACTTATTAACGACATACATATTGGTAGAAGAGAGTTAAAGTCTACCTGGCGACTCCTAATCGTGACTTCGCTGAGGAACGACCTCATAAACATCCTTACGACCTTAGAAGTAGGGCTAATCTTAATCAACTAGAAGGAACCCCGCTTGTTTATCATAGAAGAGATCCCAAGGTCCAATCGTCTAATTTCTTTTGGAAAATTGCTAACTCTGATTCTCCAAATCGTTTTGTGGGATCCCCTTCATCTAATCTGGTTCCTTCTACATCTCCATCTCATCAATCTAGTCCAATAAGTCAAATGGCTAGAACAAATCAAACTCCTCCAGGAAACAATCCTCAAACTAATCCTTCCGTTGCTCGTAGATTTGGGAACAAGGCCAAAGCTTCACCTTTATATTTCGCCCAAGTCCTTGGTGCCCCCCATGATATGCCCGACAAGTATTTTGAAAAATTCCCTAAGTTCATTGGGAACTGTGCAACCTCCATTGAGGACCACATTGAGAATGTCTGGGCTCACATGGAAGCTTATGGGGCTAAAGAAGAAGATGTGTACATGAGGGGTCTTTTTGCATCCTTGGAGGGTGATGCTCGTAAATGGTTTGACCGTTTTCCTGCATCATCAATCACAGGATATGACGTTTTCATAGACAAACTTAAACACATGAGTGGTCAGTCAAGTTAGATGGGCATTTCCTTTTAAACCAACTGTTTGAGATCAAAAAGAAAGAAACGAGTCCGTCCATGAATTCAACCTTCGTTTTGATAAGATAGTGGCCAACATCCCAGATAACATTAGGCCTCCTGAGCAAGCTGTGTTGATTCATTACCTCAACGCATTTGAGGGATACCTTGGCTATCACCTCAAAGACAAAGACCCTAAAGATCTAAAAGAAGCACAAGATAATGCTAGGAAGGATGAGGCAAATGCTGCTTCCATGGGGAAGCAAAATTTCTTTGATTTAATCAGTGCCTCGTCTTCTAGATATGAACCCAAAGCTAAAAAGGGGAAAGAACCAAGTAAGGATCCCAACGATATGATGGAGAGTATGCATGAAATGATGAAAAACTTGACTCTCCTGACTAGGGATCTAGCTAAGAGCAAAGAATCGAAAAGGTATAGGCAACCTTATGGCCCAAAACCTTATTGGAACCCACAAAAGAGGCCTAATAATGAGAATGATAGAAGAAACCCTGTGAGCCAAACGTCACCTCCTGGTTTTAACTGGTCTGAAGAACAAAAAGAGGATGATCCTGAGTATCCCACTCATGGTGAAGATACTCAAGATTCTCCAAAGAACATTAATTGGGTCGAAAACTTAGATAAGGACTTTGGAAGAATTTTGATCAATCAAGAAGAAAAGTTTGTAGAAGACCCTAGTCCTAGTTTTCCCATTTATGCCACTGAACAGCCTGAAAGTAGTGGCCAAGCTCCTATTAGAATTTATCAACGAAGAAAGGATGGCCAAAAGCCTACCCCTTTCATTGAAAGGAAGAATAGTGAGCTTCCTAGCCCAGTGAGTGAGCCAATTCCTCTCCCGGAGTATGACTTAGATATCAACATTGAGAGAGAGTTGGATAAAGTTATGCACAATATTCCACTCACCGAATTAATGAAAATCCCATCGATTAAAGAGCAAGTGGTAGAACTTTTCGAGAGTATCCCTGAGACTGTCGCAAGTAATGGTGAAGATCCATCTCTTCCAGACTTAACACCTAGTGCTATGGTTGAAGAAGAGGAGGATCCTCCCATTAACATCCAGACTGCCTTGTACGAAAGGAAGAATAGTGGCCATCAACCATTTTATCTTACACTCCATATTGTTGGCACCCTTCTTCATAACTGTATGTTGGATTTTGGTGCTTCCATGAATGTCATGCCATTACAAGTCATGGAAGCCATGGGATTAAAAATCACTAGGCCTTATGGGAACGTTTGTGGGATCGACTCAAGACCAGTTCAAGTTTTTGGTTTAATAAAGAACTTGAGAGCTGACTTATTTTCATGCCCAGATATATCCATGCTAATGGACATAGTAGTTATAGATCTTCCCCCAGTCTACGAAATGCTTTTGTGTAGAAAGTGGTCTGCTGGATTAGGGGGACATCTTCAAATTGACTTATCATACGCTACTATCCCTAACTCTGATGGGTCATTGGTTAGGATATATCGGGAGCCATTTTACGATGGTCATCTTGAAAGTTATGAGGATGGTGTAAGGAACACTTATGGTGAGGGTGAGTTACTGCCTGAGGGCGTTTTTATGGTCATGGGTAGCCATAGTGAGGATTATAGTACAGGAAGAGAAGAAATTTGGAGATCTTTTGGAGACAATAGTTCTTCTGAGGAAGAAAGGGAAAGAGCTAATTTTGCTAGAGAAATAAATCTTCAATTGCATCGTGGTGAAGTGTCGGAAGAAATTAGAGCTTCAAACCAACTTAGTGATGTGGAGCCACACATTGACCAACCTGAGCCCATCACTAAAACAAATAACTCTGAGACTGACTTAGATCGAATAAGAAGGGGTGAAGTTATACCTAGGACGGTTAATGAGTGGATTGACTTGGTTGATAATAACATGGAAAGAGAAAGGCAAGGGCTTGTTCACATCATTCCTTGGACAAACCATAATGAAGGAACACATCTTTCCCCTATTTTGGGGAATGACGAAGAACCTAATGAATATCATTTTACCGATGTTCCCGATCATTTATCTCATATGTCCCTGGAAGATGGTATATTGAGGCAAGTGAATGACAACTCTATGAGTTGGCAAGAACATGCCTTAATACACGATGCTCTTGAGGGAGAGTTCTCATTGAATAACTTGGATATCTTTCAGGAAGAACCCCAAGCCAGCATAACAACCAATGGTGATGAGTTGTCTTTACGTTATCCATTGCTTAGGGATGTCCCTAGTTTCCTTTTTCCCCGTGAGTTGCCTATTAGTGAAGAGAGTACGGACTCCATTGATACATCTCGCACTCCTACTCCTTCACAAACATCTTTAGACATGGGAGCTCAGAAGGATTCTAACACGGTTTCAAGCCGTCCGTCATTTCCCACTAGTCATCTGGCAACTTTAGAAGGTGTGGTTGTTCCCATCCCATTTGGAGAGGGTAGTAGAAGTATTGAAAATCAAAACATGCCATCTTCAATGGATGACGAGGAGGAAGAGGATTTTGTAAGAGACTTTTGGACTGTGGGAGAAATTCCCAAGTATATCATTTTCCCACAGAGTGAAGAGCCAAGAATTGAACATCCTAGGAGAAGAGTGATTCAGGAAGTTCTAGTTGGTAGTGTAGCCATTCCTTTGGATGGTGGACCTCCCAAGTTTGATGCAATTCCTTCTAACAGGAATTCTAGGATTGTCACACCTCAACCTCGATGCAACACTGATATCCATCCCATTCCTGTTCGAAACATTGAAGCCACCCCTGAGTATGTAAATCGTCGTAGGTTTGCCAGCGGTGATAGGGTTGTTGTTCCTAATGATTTATTTTACATACGATCTAGGGGATCTGGTGACATTTGGGTTGGACCACTCACAGTTGAGCGCTGTATCGATGATTTGTGTTTCCTTGTTATTGAGAGTGGGCAGAAGATCATGCCACCTATCAATCAGAGAGAGTTGAGGGATTATATCCCCAACTTGACTTGAGCTAGGACTCCTCTTGCCTGTTTAGAGTAGGTAGGTCTTCAAATAAGCTCCCTTGAGTAGTAGGTTTGACGTGCTTTCCTTTTGCTGAGTTCTGAGTTTCGCCAAGTCTTTTGAGTTGCTTCTGGAGTGTTGAGTATCTTTCTTTTCCTTGAGTGTTGTAGTTCTTCTGTGCCAAGTGAGTTGAGTGTGCCACTTGCACAACATTGTTACAATCTTTTTTCTATTTCACAAGTATTTCGCTTAACTATCTTGTTCGCAATATTTGCTTCAAGTACCTAATTTTCAGCTCAATATTGTTTCACATATCTTTGGCTCATTAAGTTGTTCATTTTAGTGCTTATGTGACATCTTGATTATCTATTTACAAGCATATTCCATTTACATGTTCATTTGCTGGAAGTTATTATTTCGTGATATATTTTTTTAGTGAATGAGTCAATACTTAGGAAAGGTACTTGTCTAATTTATTTATTGCGACTCCATAGCCCGAGTAGAGACGGCACTGGTCTTATTAATTGGTTAATTATCTCTCTCTTGCATTTGATCATTGGTTGATTGCTAAAGCGTTTGCTTGTCATTGAAAGATTTTGCATCAATGCACATTGATTGTCATTTTACTGTTGTAACTTACAACTCCAAAAAACTTAAAAAGAAACTTAGTAGTTAGGGACTATCCCCCTTGAACTTTAGGAGTTGTGGTCTAAACGGAGGAGTTAAGGACCGAGGTGACAGTGGGTTCTTAACTCATAGTTTCCCTTTGGAACACACACATCGGTTGGGAGACTTACCTGTGTGCAAGTGTGTTTTAGGCGGCAACATTTTTGGCGTCATTGTTGGGGACAAGTCTCTTGTCCTTGGGTAGTCGACTTTTAATTTTAACTTTGTAAAAAACTTAAAATTTTTATAACATAAGTTGTTAGGCATTGCTTAATCTTGAAGTGGCGACTCCAATTTCGAATTCTGTAAGGTATTCTACTAGGAGAAATTCTAGGGGTGTGTTTGTCCCCCTCCTTGAACTTGAAAGGGTTTACAGGAGGAGATTAAACAGACTAGCTCCTCGTAGACTCCTCACAAGTCTTGGAGAATAAGCAATTTCTGATATACATTTGTTATTTGCTAATAATAATCCTTTAACAAATTCACCCATGGATGCTTTGTATGATCCATGTGATTTTTCAGCTATCCATGGTTTTCCTCATCCTATTCCTGACAAAGCACTTGAGAAATTGCCTTCTTTTCAGGGAGACAAAGTTGTTAGTGCAAAGGTTCACATTCGGAATTTTAGCTCATGTATTAGAAAGTGGTGCAATGCCCATAATTATGAGGATGTGAAAATGAAACTCTTTGTCTTGTCCTTGGAGGAAGATGCCCTTGATTGGTTCAGTGAACAAGATGATGATAAGTTTAAGAATCTTCAAGATATCTTGACTGCTTTTAATGCAAGATGGGGTTATATAAAGGATAATCGTTATCTTTTGGCTGATTTACATTCAAGTAAGAAAAAAGAAAATGAAACTATGGAAGAGTTCAATAAAAGGTTCAATGAATTGGTCAAAAGTACGCCTCAAAATATCAAACCTCTTGATGATACAATTTTGATTTATTACATGGAATCCTTTGTTGGAGAAATTGTGTATGAGTTAAGAGATAAGGAACCAACAACTCTAAGAGATGCACAAAAAATGGCAATCAAAATTGATAAGAACATGCAAACTTCTGGCAAGTCTAATCTTCTTGGTTTTACAAGGGGAACTTCTTCAAAACCTCTTGAGAATAAGAAGACATTAGAGAGATTTTGAGGTCAAAAAATGGCCTCCTAAGAGATGTACTACAAAAATATGAGATATATTAAAATATTATGAATTGGGGGTTTTATGGGGTAGGTATATATGACAAGTCACCTCCCACACTATTTTCTATGCACAATATAACTAACCATGGTTGAGTTGCTTTTCAAAATTCACTAGAAATAAAATTAATAAAATAAGTCTACATTGATGTGACTAAGATTCATTGTAAATTCCCAAAAATTTATTGTCCTTTAACATTTATTTGTCTTGAACTTGCAAATGAAATTAAATAATAAATAATATTTTTAAGAGCTATTTTTTTAATTTTATGTTGACTTTTTATATTTAGTACTTTTCTCATGAATTTAATTGAGAATTTATTTACATGTAAAATGTTAATAATATTATTATAATCCAAATTGCATTATTATTATTATTTATTAAATCTATTATTATTATTCTTTATTAGTTTGACATTATGTTATTAAATAGAATGGAGTGAATATATAATTTAAAATTAAAAATATAAAAATGATAATATATTATTTTATAAAAAAATGTGAAATGACTTTCTTTATGAATTAAGAGTACTTCACATGAAAATGACAATAATATTATTTTATGAGAAAGTGTGAAAAGACATTCATTATGAGTACTTTACTTGAAAATGACAATAATATTATTTTATGAAAAGACTATCATTATGAGTACTTTACTTTGTGACTTAAAAGTACTTACACCACTACTTTGGTTAACTATGTGTTTTCATCCACCATAGAAAATTTGACAAATAAACATTCTTAACTCATGCAATGCCACCTCACCAAGGGGGATGATGTCATCTACTAGAATGTGATTGGTTGTTTTTTATAGTACATTTTCTTTGTTTTGAGGCCATTTTTTGACCTCAAAATTTCTCCAATGAGAAAACTGAAGTTCATGAATCACCAAATGAATCTGTTAAAGAACTTAATGAGATGATTAAGCAAATGCAGTTGAACCATGCTAGTCAAATGGAAGCCATGCAAAACAGATTAATAGCCATGGAAAGAGCTCAAACTCATAAAGTCGATCCTAAGCATAATGAGAAGTGGCAAAAGAAGCCTCATCAAGCTATTCCGTATTGTAGACCTTGTGTGACTTTTCATGAAGAGTCAACTTGTCATGTTTTCCTTCAACTTTGTAGGGGTGAGCCTTCTACATCAGAAAATGAGCAAATTAATGTTTGTGGTGATGAAGAGCCTATGTCAAGAGAAGAATGGTTAGAGTTCATGGAACAAAGTAGGATTGATTATGTGAGTGATCCAATTGATAGAGTAACTGAAGTCTATGGACAAAAACCCACTCAAAGGCAAGTTTTAGAAATGGCAAGGCATAAAGGGTTCACTTACCAAAGGAGAGGAAAGCAAAATCAAGAAAAGATCCAAGCAAGCACTCCCAAGGTACCTTTTCTCCCCAAAGATTATGTTTCTTCAAGAGAAGATTTTAATGTTGATTTAGGAGATTATGTGAAACGCTTAAAAGTGTCGATTCCTTTCCTAGAGTGCGTGAAGATGGATGGTCAAAGGGATAGCCTTCTTCAAGCCATTAATGACTCCCCTCCAACTGAAGCTAGCCTGTCAAAGAATAATAAAAGAAATTTTGATAGGCCACAAGTTATAGCCTACCAAGATGCACCTATGATTTTGCAAGTAGCTGATAGAGGAAATCAAAAGAATCAACCATTTTTCATCACTTTGCTTGTGAATGGCTCCAACCTTTACAATTGTATGCTTGATTCTGGTGCAACTTCAAATGTTATGCCTAAGAAGGTGATGGAACAACTTAACTTAAGAATTTCAAGGCCTTACCATAAAATTTGTGCCATGGATAGTAAAAAGATGGAAGTATGTGGTTTGATAAAGGATCTACAAGTGCATTTGGCTATGTTTCCTAATATACAATTAACAATGGATGTAGTAGTTGTTGATGTGCCTAATGCCTGGGGCATGCTAATCTCTAGAAAAACTGTTGCTGACTTGGGTGGAAATATACAAATGGACCTCACATATGCTATTATTCCCACTGTAGATGGAACCATGGTTAGACTAAACAGGGAGCCAGAAAGAAGGTACCACATTGAAGACCCCAAATTCCCAAAGAATGAATTAAAGTATAAAGAAGATGGGATTGGGAATTATGCCATCCTTGCTAATTTTCTAGACCCTATAAAAGAAACGGATGAAAGCAAAGATTTAGATAAAGTATGGCATATGCATTTGTTGGTGCACATTCTAGATCTGGTAAAGGTTCTGGTATTGTCATCAAGTCTCCTTTTGGTCAAGTCCACAAGTTTGCTTATAGATTAGAATTTGATGCCACTAATAATGTAGCTGAGTATGAAGCTTTGTTGCTTGGTTTGGAAGCTTGCAAGGGCATGGGTATTAAGTTGTTGAATATTAAGGGGGATTCAGATTTGATTGTGTCACAAGTCAAAGGTCAGTTTGCATGCAAATCTGAAAGATTAAAAAGGTATAGGGATGCGGTATTGAATAGTATGGAATTCTTTGAGGCATTGAATCTTACTGCTATTCCTAGAGAGTTTAATTCTGAGGCTGATGAACTTGCTGTTGTTGCTTCTACTTTACAACCTTCAGAAAATTTGGCTAAGGAAGAAATTAAAATGGGAATCATATTTAGGCCTTCAGCTCCTGATAATATGAATCATTGGCAAGTTTTCAACGATAATAAGCAAGCCATTAATTTCTTAAACAACTTGCATGAGTTTGTTGATTTTAAAGTTGATTGTAAAGAAGAGGGTCATGATTACCCCGAGTGTGATCCGCAAGTTAACCCAACCTCTAGAACTATAGTTTCTCTTGAGCAACTGTTTGAGAGGCATGATGGACTAGAAAAAAGAAAGAAAAGAAAATCTAAACCCAGGTGACCATATTGAAGTCAATATAGGAACTAGTGAGGATCCTAGAATGGTGAAAATTGGAAAGAATACCCCTAATGAAGCAAATAAACAAATAATAAATCTTTTGAAGGATTATAGGGATGTTCTAGCTTTCACGTATGATGAGCTTAAAGTCTATAAGGAGGATATCCTTCAGCATACAATCCCCTTAAGAGAAAAAGCTAAGCCAATTAGACAAAAGTTAAGGCAAATCAATTCCAAGTTAGCTCCTTTGGTCAAAGCAGAGTTAGAAAAACCATTGGCTGCCAAAATAATAGCTCCGACAAGATATTCCTCTTGGTGTTCAAATTTGGTTGTGGTTAGAAAGAAAAATGGGTCAATCGGATTATGTGTGGATTTCAAAAATCTAAATGTTGTTGGTGATAGACAACTATCCCCTTCCTAAAATGGAAACACTTCTTCAAAGAGTAACAGGTTCAGGAATGATGTCAATGCTTGATGGTTTTTCTGGTTATAACCAAGTCATGGTCAAAGAGGAAGATAGGCATAAAACTACATTTATTATGCCTTGGGGCACTTTTGAGTATTTAAGAATGCCTTTCGGTTTAACTAATGTTGGGGCTACATTTCGAAAAGCCATGGATTTTGCTTTCAAAGGGTTAATTGGAAAAATCATTGAAATATATCAAGATGATTTAACAGTTTTTTCAAAGGATGGGAAAAGTCATATTGGTCATCTAAAACAAGTTTTTGAAAGATGTAGAGAATTTGGGATTTCATTAAATCCTTCCAAGTCAGTTTTTGGGGTAACTGAAGGAAAAAATTTGGGCCATATCGTTTCCCAAGATGGAGTTAAAGTAGATCCTGAAAGGATTGAGGTAATTGCAAAGATCCCTTTGCCCACATCAAAGAAGTCCCTTCAATCCTTCAATGGAAAGATTAACTTTGTTCACAGGTTTATTCCAAACTATGATGAAATAGCTAAGCCACTTTATAAGTTGCTTAAAAATGATGCAAAATGTGAATGGGATGAACAAGGTAAGAAAGCCTTTAAAGAAATTAAAGCTGCCATATCTAAAGCCCTTGTCCTGGTAAGCCCAGATTATTATAAGGACTTGTTATCACATATATAGTAGTCGAGCTACCATACTCTATTTTTCAGATTCCAGTACACTTTTCAGCCAGTTCCCTTACATTGAGATGCTGAGATGAGCATATATTATGGATCATGATTATTACATGGACAACAGTTTTGTTCCCCATGCCATGACTGAGTTTCAGGACACTCAGAGAGATGACCGATATAGTCATTTAGCCATTTATACAGAGCAGTCAGTATTGCCCAGAGTTACAGCAGCAGTTTCAGAGGACAGATGATGGTTCAGATATTGTGCATTCAGGTATATTACTCAGCAGGTATATTATGGTGTTATGGTTATATTGCTTTTATATTCATTCTTGTAGCATGTTTTAGCATTTAGTATCATGATCTGGTGATCATATAGATATGTGGACCTGGTTGTACTTTTATATATATTATATTGTCCCCACTCAGACTTAGAAGTTCACTACCCATACTCATTGGTTTTACCCTCCCTAGGGAGAATAGGGGTGATCATTCCCACCGTACTTTGGCTTGTTAGTGTTGGTCTCATTATTCACTGTCTTCATCCATCCATTACCTACCAGTTGGTTCATTATCTTGACTTACTATTTGACTAGTGGCATGGAGGGTCTTCCCCCATTTTAGCCTTTGTGTTGGATAAGCTTCCTTGTTTATTGTGTCTCGGCTCTGAGTTGGTGACAGAACTTACATATGGTGAGTTGGATT
The DNA here is from genome assembly GCA_027924585.1 of Larix kaempferi. Taxonomy (NCBI): domain Eukaryota; kingdom Viridiplantae; phylum Streptophyta; class Pinopsida; order Pinales; family Pinaceae; genus Larix; species Larix kaempferi. The sequence goes on from BSBM01000636.1 coordinate 5,947,996, forward strand.
GTAGTCCTAAATCATTATGGTCGGTTGTCCCGATGTTTGGCACTGGTACGAGGTCCCTGTTATCACATATATAGTAGCCGGGCTACCATACATTATTTTTCTGATTCCAGTACACTATTCAGCCAGTTCCCTTACATTTGAGATGCTGAGATGAGCATCTATATTGAATCACTATCAGATTTTGGACAGCAGTATATATTCCCCATGCCATGACTGAGTCTCAGGACACTCAGAGAGATGACCGATGTAGCCATTATACCATTTGTACAGAGCAGTCAGTAGTGCCCAGAGTTACAACAGCAGTTTCAGAGGACAGGTGATGAGCATTCAGGTATATGACCCAGCAGGTATATCATTGTGTTATGGTTGTATTGCTTTTATATTTATTCTTATAGCATGTCTTAGCACCTAGTGTCATGATCTGGTGATCATATAGATATGTGGACATGGTTGATCTTATTATATATATTATATTGTCCCTACTCAGATTTAGAAGTTCACTATTCATACTCATTGGTTTTACCCTCCTTAGGGAGAATAGAGGTGATCATTCCACCATACCTTGGCTTCCTAGTGTTGGCTCCATTATTCATTGTCTTCATCCATCCATTGCCTACCTTTTAGTTTATCACCCTGACTTACTACTTAACTAGTGACATGAGGATCTTTTCCCCACTGTAGCCTCTGTATTGGATGAGCTTCCCTGTTTATTGTGTCTCAGCTCTGAGTTGGTGACAAAACTTACCTATGGTGAGTTGGAGTTCCTTGTGAATTCCCCCTAGTCACTAAAGTTGTGTTGGCTAAACCTGAGACTTTTAGTGCTGCCATGAATACAAAATCTGGAAAAATGAAATGCTATATCTTGTATGAAAAGCCTGTTCATGCAATGTGTTTTTCAACACACATGAATGAAAGGCGTGCCAAATGAAAATGGCCATGAAAATAAAATGTTATATCTTTTGGAAATGCAAATACCTAGGTAAACAAGCTGTCCGTGACACACCTAGAAGTGCTCAGGTAAACAAGTGCCTTAAAAACACACCTGCAGCAGAAAACCTAAAATAAATGTAAATCTATGCAATGTGTTTATAAACACACATAGATCAAGGCTATGGAAACTTCAGGCCCAAAAAGCAATGGAACTTAAATGCTATATCTAAATTATTGTTGGCCTCATTTGTATTATGGATTGTGCGCATCTGTTAAAGGTGAATAAACCCTCTTTGAACAACTCATCCATTTGTGAGACACCGCCATTCCCTGTGTTGTTGCTCATTCAGTATATACTACGGTGTGTATTCCCTTTCCCTTTGCCAAAGTGTCAAAAAGTTAAGTCAGTCAAGTCATCCCTTAGCCTAGCCAGTTTATTTTAGCCTTCACCCTTCACTAGCAAATTGATCACAGCTATGAAGTGAGTATGACCTTGAAAGTCTAGTCTGAGTAATAATAATAATTAATGACATTATATATTTGGATTTAGATCGCTAGTAATGACTGCTTTGTGTTATAATTGCTATTTGAATAAGTTGTAAAGCATGCATTAACCTTTGACACTTTGCAGCAGCTTCTGATGATGGTCTGAGTTATATTTGGTCTTGTTGACTTGGTCAAACCTAGTTTGACCAAGGTCAACCATAGGACATGAGATGGTTGGACCTTGTGATGATATGGATAGATGATATATGGTCTATGTACATGTACATGATGATTCTATGCAGCAGATACAGGGTTATGATGATGATTCATGGTTTACAACATTATTTGATCATTTACAGATTATTATTATTTCACCTGTTCCGGTATATTGGATATATTATATGATCATGCAGAGACTCATATGGTGTATGAGTACACATCTTGGATGAATTTGGACCTTCTGAGTCCAATGAGACAGTTTATTTTCAGTTCCGGGCACTTACAATGATGATTGAGCCTCAGTAGGCTATCGCAGTGCAGTTTTGGTCTGCTGGAGACCCTGCCAGAGCAGAGGATTTTTATTCGATTGACCTAGGGCGCTGTGCTTGGAGGGGGTGGTCCAACCATTTTTTTTTACCATATTACCCCCCTCCCGGACACACTGGTACCCTCACCTTGACAGCGCAGGCACTCCAGGAGGCAGTTTGCGGCAGTTTCACGCTTCCCGAGGCATTTCAGGATTGGTAGAAATGGCTATTGAGGAATTCCATTTGGGCTACTGAGGCAATGTCTTGGCATGGGATGATTAGTGATGATGGATTGATGTCTTCCACACCTCCTCCAACAGTTTCAGCTTCATCGGGACCCGCATCCATCACTTATGGCACTTTCTGATGATTTCTGAGGTCTTTTAAGGCCTACGATTTGTCCATAGAGGCACGATTTGGTACATTGATGACTATTTTATTATTATTGTGCTATGGGGATTGACCAAGGGTGGCTAAAATTACCCCTTGGACCCACCATAAGTTTCTTATTATATTTTGTCATCATGATATGGTGGGATTCCCCTCTTCTAGGGCGATTTTGTCCACTTATGTTATATTTTATGAGTGATCCATGTATTTTATTGCTGAGCTCATCTCGACCATTTATTAGACATTTGTATCTTTTAATCTTAGCCACTCATTCAAAAAGTGGTTAGGATTTTGATGTCTCTCCTTCCTATTTAAAGGAGAGAGCTTCTCATTGTAAGGGGTCTTTGGCTCTTAGATTATTGGTATAGAAAAACTTTCTTGTGGAAATTCTTGTGGTCTCCTTTGCATATGGTGTTCTTAGATGGTGATTGGAAAGTCTATTGCAACCTAGCATTTGGAATTTATGGTAAGATCTATCTTTTTTGGAAATCATTGTCTTGTCTATAGGAGGGCGACTTCAACAAGGGTGATTTTGCAAGGCTTCTTCAAATCGACTTTCTTGGCATTTGCTTGTATCAAGGGGTTATCATTAGTATCATTGTGATCTATGCTATCTTTCTGTTACTTCTCTTGTGGCATTAGTCTTATCTCTTGATTGCATCAAATCTGATATTGTTGACGTTTGTTGTGCAGGAGAGAGGGTGCATTGGCTTCTTAGACTAAATCAACTTCATAGAAAACTACCTCAAAGCTTCTCAAATTGATCGGGTTTGCATAGATCATCATCATCAAGGCATCTACAAGGTTACCTAGGTAATATCCACAGGTTTGTTTCTCTTATCTTGATTCAATCCATTGACATAACACATAAATTGATAAAACCCTTATTATTTCAAACCCTCATTGTTACATTTTCTCAGATCTACTAGCATCTAGTGGGTTGCTGGGTATAATATTGAAAACCCACCTCTATAGTATCCTTGGTATCCCGGATCTATAGTTTGGTGAGGATTGGCCTCCATTTGACCCCCTTCCCAAGCCAACTTAGCCTCTCCAAGTGAGGTCGCACTCCTTGGGGAAGGTGAGTTACCCTAGATCTAGTTGATGGGTAGTTGAGATTCCACTTGTTTCATGATCTACACATCCAATAACCTACCCCCAGATTGTCACTTTTTTTATTTCTACCTTCTGGGCCCTATTCCACATTTTAAGGGATTTAATCCCCATTTTTTACCACTTGGTATCTTTAAACTCAGATCTAGTAAGATCTAGCCATCAGATTGCCTTGAAATTGTAGATCCACACCCTCACCTGATCAACCTACTTGGATCTAAATTTTGGATGCCATTGGACTTGTCTTGATTCATCTATCCCACTTTTAACCCTCCTTGAGCAAAGTCGCACTTCCTTGGGAGAGTGAGTTGGTCCACTTCTAGGACATGGGTACATGAGATTTTTGTGGATTTGGAACGGGCATAATTCAAAACCTAGGTCTAGTATATCACTTTGTTAAATCTTGCCTTGGGGATAGCATTCCTTGTTTTAAGGGATTGTGGTCCACTTAGGTCAAACACTTGAATCTCTAGATCTAGACCTATTCATCCATCAAGACTTTAATTGCCCACTTGTCTCATGCAATAGGAGTCATCAACCACAAGTTAACTTCACTTTGACTCCATTATCCCAATTCCCAAGGCACTGGTCTCTCTCCAAGTCAATTTGACTTTCCTAGATTGTTGGATTAACTTGTGGTTTGACCCTTGTGTGGTGAACTAAACCCTTTGGAGTCATCATACTTCATGATCAAGCTTGTCACTTGTACTAGTTAGCCTCAATTCAACCCTTAAACTACCCTGCATTGGACACGGTTCCCAAGGCAGTGGATTTTCTCATAATTGACTGGTACATTAATCCCAGATCTTATCTTTAAACATTATAAATCACTCCCACATCAACAATGAACCAAAGCTATACTCATTGAACCCCTCACTTGTCTTGTGACTTCATCCTAAGGTCTCGGATAAACCATACACCTTACTTCACTTATAATTAACTTGATTTGGTGTCTTGGTTTTGATCTCTCCTGTCGGGAGTAGATCGGGTCCCCCCCTTTGTTGTCTGGGCTAGATAACATAAAGCGAAGGTTGCCTCGACTGGCGTGACAACCATCTATTGGAGGTCGAAGTGATTGTGGTTGCACCTTTTGAGTTGCCCTTCCCTATTGCCATCCATTAATGGATACATCCATAGGGGTAACTACAGTTTAGGTGATAACAGTCCCCCTAGTCACTTAAGATGTGTTGGCTAAAACTGAAAGCTCATGTACTACTTATGGAAATTTATGTAAATTTGCCCAGGAAACTGTAAACTCTAGAATGTGTTTATCAACACATGTGAGCAAAGGGCAAGAGCAATGAAAAGCTAAAAATGCTCCTTGAAGAGTATAATGAAAGGTCCAAAAAAGCAATGGTTCTTAAACTCTATATCTAAACGATTGCTGACCTTATGTGTATATGTACAAACATGCCCTGGATGCAAGCTGCAATTAGTTGTGTTTTTTAGCACACCTGAGATCCGAAGGGTTATGTAGGCCAAAAAGGCCATGAAATGAAATCAATGGATCCTAATGAACTTGGATCATCTTTTATAAAAGTAGACATGATGCCTAAGTTGAATAAGCACTCTTTGAACAACTTACCCATCTGTGAGACACTGCCATCTCCTCTGTTATTGCTTGTCTAGCATATGTTAGAGTGTGTATTCCCTTTCCATTTCCAAAGGGTCACAATGTCAAGTCAGTAGTCATCCCTTAGCCTAGCCTTTTAACTTTTAGCCCTCACCCTTCGCTAGCAAATTGATCACAACTATGAAGTGAGTATGGTCTTGAAAGTCTAGTTTGAGTCATAAGTAAATATTGAAAACCCTTTATATTTGGTTTTAGACATGAGGTGGCAGATCTCAGATGATGCAGAGATATGATATATGGTCTGGTATAGGTCACCAGGTGGTTCTATGCAGTGGTTTTAGGCTTATGATGATGATTTGTGCTTTTCAGCACTTTTACAGATTATTATTATTTGGTCTACCGAGTACATTGGATATTTCATGGGATCATGCAGAGATCCATATGGTGTATGAGTACACACCTTAGATGGATTTGGGCTCTCTGAGTCCAATGAGATGGACTGTTTTCAGTTTAGGGCAGTTACAGTGATTTTTAGCCTCAGTTGGCTATCCTAGTGCAGTTTTGGCCTGTCAGATGGCTTGTCAGAGCAAGGATGAGATTTGATTGGTTCACCTAGGGCGTTGTGCATGGAGGGGGTGGTCCAACCACTTGTTATTACCATATTACCCCCCTCCCAGAGAGCTTGGTGGGCTCACCTTGACAGCGCAGGCACTCCAGGAGGCAGTTTGGGCAGTTTCACACTTCCCAAGGCAGATTAAAAATGGCAAAAATAGCTACTGAGGGATTCGAATTTGGGATACTTAGGCAAGGGATTGGCATGGGATTATGTTTGATGATGAGTGGGATGTCTTTCACACCTTCTCCAACAGTTTCAACTTTCAATGGGGCCTACACTCATCACTCTGACATTTTTAATGGATTTTTGGAGTCTCCTAAGGCTCACGACTTTTCCAGGGAGGCACGATTTAGTGCTTAGAGCATTATTTTATTGATATTGTGCCATGGGGATTGACCAAGGGTGTTAGAAATTACCCCATGGACCCACCATGAGCTAGATCTTATATTTTATCATTGAGATTTGGTGGGACCCCCTCTCCTAGGGCGATTTGGTCCATTGATGTATTATTTTATTATTGATCCATGTACTTTTATGTTGAGCTTATCTCAACCATTGATTAGATCACTTTGATCTTTTAATCTTAGCCATCCATTCAAAAGGTGGTTAGGGTTTTGGTGTCTCTCCATCCTATTTAAAGGAGAGAGCTCCTCATTGTAAAGTGACTTTTGGCTCTGGATTATTGGAATAGAAAAATACTATTGCATCTACTTGGCTTGTGGTGGTGAATGCTTTTGGAGTTCGACTGTTTGTTCTTCCTTTGCACTAGGTTATTGGAGATTATCTTGCTATCTTTTTGTCCATGAATTTTTCATCTACAGGTGGAGGTCGATTTGCTTCAAGGAGGTCGCATTGGTAGGGGAGACTCTCCCTGCCTCTTCTTTGGGGTCTCTTCGTCGGTAACAGGGAGTATTACTATCTTAGTACCTTGTACTTCATATTATCATTTGCTTATGCTTGTATTTCCTCCATGCTTGATCATTCTGATTGAATCGATTTCCTTGGTTTGACAGGTAGAGGAGGGCGCACGTGTGCACTAGGGCATCACTTCAAAGCAAGAAAAATCAAAGATCTCCCATTTGATCTCTGTGGGAACATTCCTCTTACAACATGGCAACCTCATCCATCACACAGGTATGATCTCAAGGTAAATTTCTCATTCCATGATCTATCCATTTGTCTTAGTCATTAAAACCCTCATTTTACACTTTTTCAGATCTACTTGGATCTAGTAGGCTTTTGGGTAAGATATTGAAAACCCACCTCTATAGCATCCACGGCAATTCAGATCTATAGTTCGGTGTGGATTGGCTTCCATTTGACCCCTTTCCCAAGGCACATTAGTCTCTCCAAGTGAGGTCGCACTCCTTGGTTGGGTGAGTTTGCTAGGTTCCAAGATCTGGGTAGGTGAGATCCCACTTGATTTGAACTCTCCTCATTTGATAATCTACCCCTAATGCTTCACCTTGTTGATTTTCACCTTGTGGGCCCCATTCCTCATTTTGAGGGTTGTGCCCCACTTGGGTCACTTGGTGATGCATTTGGAATCTCAGATCTACTAAGATCTAGCCATTGGATGACCTTGATCTTCAAAACCCACCTTCCTTTGCACCTTGACAACCCCGATCTACAGTTTGGTGGACATTCGACTCCATTTGGCCCAATTTCCAAGGCATTGATCCTTCTCCAAGCCCTCACGACTTTCCTGGGTTGTTAGATTTGCTTGTGGGTTGATCTTTGTCTGGTTGCTTGCACACTTAGATATTGTCATATCCATCTATCAAGCATACCTAGAAACCCCTAACTGTCAGATCTCTGATTTGGGACACTTTCCCTATTTTAAGGGTCACGTTCCCCAAGGCAATTGATTTTGACCATTTGAAACTAGCTTTGAATCCTGAATCATACTTAATCCTAGAATCACCGTGTGTCATCTTTCCTTGTCACCTCACACCTTTCCTAAGCCTCCACAATGGTCCTACTTCCTTAATTCTAGGGTTCCATACCTGTCACCCTACGTACTTCATTAGATTGATTTGATCTGGTGATTGGGTTTATCTCTCTTATTGGGAGTAGATCTGGGCCTCCCCCTTGCTATCTTGGCTTTGATAGCTAAAGCGAAGAGTGCCTTGATTGGCGTGACAACCATCCTTTTGGGAAACAAAGCTCTCTTGGTTCACCACTTTAGTTTCTTGTCCCCTCTACCATCAACCTTGGATCCATCTGTAGGGGCAACTACAAGATTGGTGATAACAAGACTTCAAGATTTTCTCCTTTGCTTTTGAAGATACCATTGCTGGTGTCTTGCTTCAAACTAATGATCAAGGTAAAGATCAACCCATTGCATACATGATTAGGGCCCTGCAAGCTTCTTAATTAAAGTATCACATAATAGAAAAGCAAGCTTATGCCTTGGTTAAGTCCCTTAAGCATTTCATAACTTTTATTGGGTATTCTAAGGTAATTGGATATGTTCCTAATTCAACGGTCAAAGAAGTATTGTCTCCAACAGAAGGGATAGTTGAAAGAGGGAGATGGGTTGCTAAAATTCAAGAGTATGATTTAGAAATTAAACCCACTAAATTGGTCAAACGGCAAGGTCTAGCTCAAATGTTGACAGAAGGTAATGAAAAAGCTTTAGATATGGTTTGCCAAAATGATCAACAAAATTTTTCTCCAAATCTTCATAAGCTAGAACAAGTTGAATGGTATGCGGATATTATTTTCTATCTTAAGCATGGTACACGCCCAAGTCATCTTGTGGGTCATAACAGAAGGTCCTTGAAACATAAAGCATCTAAGTATGTCATTACTCAGATAGGACTAGGATGGAAGAATCTGGATGGATTGATCCTTAGATGTGTTGATAAAGATGAAGCCAAAAATCTCATAAATGAATTTCATGCTGGTTTATGTGGTGGTCACTATGTAGCTAGAACCACAACTCATAAAATTCTTAGAGCCGGTTACTGTTATCACACAACTTGTAGTTGTCCCTAAAGGTATCCCATCCGGGATGGTAGAGGAGATGGACAACTAAAGAGGTGACCTAAGAGATGCAACGGTTCCCAATGCAAGCTGGGAGTCACGATAACCGAGGCACTCTTCACTTTAGATCAAGATAAATCAAGACCAAGGGGGAGACCCTAGCCAATCAATGAAGATTAGCTAACCCAAAGGTTCCTAGGGAAATGTGTAAGTGAGTTACGAAAACCAATGAGTGAGTTAGATTAAGTGGACCCAAGAGTTTAAGTGTGGTTGAAGAGGCTTAGGAGGTGACAAGTGTTTCAACCAATGAATGACTAGGGCCACTTATGAAGCTCAAATGGATAGATCTAGTACCATGAAAAGACACAAGTGGGGCCCACTCCTTAAAAAGTGGGAAATGGTCCGAATGGGGCCCACAAGGTGAGGTTAGGGGTGTGATGGCACTAAGGGGTATGCAATGATGTAGATCTATGGATCTAGGATAAGATAGGCAATACCCACATATGGGATGTAGCAAATGACACTAACCCCAAGGAGTGCGAATTACCCAAGGGAGACTAGTGCCTTGAGATGAGGGGGCAAATGGAGTCCAAATTTTACAAAAATGTAGATCGGGGTAGTAAAGGCAATTATCAAGGTGGGTTTGAAGTGGCATGCCCCAATATGAGCTAGATCTCCATAGATCTTGTTATCAACTGATTTGTACAATAGTTGAAACCTTATTGAGCCGCCAGTGTTGGAACACATCAGTGTTCACTTCCAGAGTATCTGGGTTTCATATATTTGGGTCTAGCCAGTTTTGGCTAGCCAGTTTTGTTTTTTGAGTCGACATGACCATGGCCCCATGGGGGCTTGTAATAAAGTGTACTAGTAGGGTCTGAGTGGCTTGGTTCCCCATGACTGGATTAAACAACTAAGGTATTCCAGGAAGTTTTTTCACCGTCAGATTATACTTTGCTTCAGGCGAGATATAATCTCTTGGTTTTTCTCCCGCTTCCTCCAAAGCTGGAATGCCCGATTTTGGAAATTTTTGCCATGGGGGGTTATTAGAGTCCAACTATAATGTATAAACCTACTAGACACTATTAGAATAGGTTCTGGTCATGTCCTAAGTCTCTAGGACCCCCAGAAAAAATTTCGAAAAAATTTTACCGGACGCGTCGGAATTGGGGTTTTTAATTTTTTAATTATTTTTAAATTTCTCTATAGTTTAAATAGAGAAATTTGAGTCTGTAATATGTCAGTCATCCGGTGTCCGAATTTAGTGTTTGATGGCTCATTTCATAAGCCAAAAATCACACATGACCCATGGAGCAGCTAAACCCAACTTTCGGATGTCACTTCAGCCTCATAATTAATATTTTCTCTAAAAAGTCATTTACAGAGAAATTATTAATTAAAATAATAAAATTGAATATTTTGGAGATAATCCAAATCTCTCCAAAATTAATCAATTTGATTAAAATAAAAGGCTAAATGACATGGCAATAGACATTTATGAAGATTCCAATCAACTCCAAGTGATTCCAGTCAACTATCCAGTCACTAGAAGATTATCCACTTGAACCAATTCGCCCTTCTTCATGCAAAAATCGATTTAGTGTGTTGTCAAAAGGTAAATGGGTTGGTTGATATGCATTTATGTTTGTGGTAGGCGCCCTCATGACTCACCATAGCTTGGCTCCTTTACTAATTCGAATTAGCACCTACTTCCACTCCACTTGTCATTCACCAACCAACTCGCACCTACCTCTAGCTCACGTCATTCCTACCTTACTCTCACGTGTATCCTTGTTGTAGATTGTTTATTGGGTGGGTGATACTTCCCATGCCTCAATGAAGTCGAGTTTTGCCACCTATCTATTTCACCTACCAACTAAGGCAAGTTGTCATGCGAATTAGCTCCAAAGCTTGGTGTTGATTGTAATTCGAACTACATGTCTATTGTTTTGGCTCTCACACATGCAAATTCGACCTAGGGTTTTAGCTAGGAGTTTCTACTATAAAGAGAGGCCCTTTGGGGTTATTATCTCATGGAATTTTTGATGTAAAGTTACTCTGCCATTTTGTGATTGCAAAGCCATTGGCTTAAGGAAATAAAGCGACTTTGGAGGTCTATATGTTGTCAAATGCTTTTCATGGAAATGTCTTCATAATATCAAGGTGAATTTGTTATTGTTATTTGCTTATAATCTCATATATTGATCTATAATTTGCTTAGAAGGCTTTCTTAAGCCCATAGGATGGGCATTTGAATACAAGTTGTCCATTTATGTTTGGTTTAAGTGTGATTTAGAAGGAGTAGACTGTAGTTGGAAATACTTATACTATTCTAATCCCACTTTTATTATGCATACTATTATGATCAAGATGTGTTTATGAGTGATTACTTGTGCATATCCAACAGGTTTTGAAGAGAGATTTGAGCTAGGTTGCATCTTTCATCTCTTCAAAAGGCCAACATTTTCTAACAAATTGTGTGTGCTCCAGGATCTTTCTAGAGTCAATCTCAAGCATTGAAGGATTTGGCAAAAGGCCTAAATCTAAGGTTCCATCTCTTAAATTCATTTAAAAAATCAACTTGGTTACTTTAGGCTTCTTTTCTTCAAGCCATCTTGTCTTCTCCTTGAACCTTTTGTATTGACTTGCTAAGCCCTTTCTACCCTTTCTAGATCTTGATCCAAAGTTGGTTGTTTGTCTTTTCAAGCCATAGATTAGTTTGCCATAAGGTTGAAGTTCCTTCAACCTTGGGGAATAGCTTGGGACTTGTTCCCTTGTGCTCTCTTCAACACTTGTTGTCGGTGTATCACCGGTTAACCGGAGGATTTCCAAGACAGTGTTTTAAACCCTCAAGTGTTCCACTTGAAATCCTTTGCTCTTGTCTTGCTAGTCCATTCCTCCTTGCCTTCAAATCTCCTCCTCTTCCCATTCGTTTTTGCCCTCTATTTGCTCTCGTCTACCCTAGAAAACCTTCAAACCCTAGCTCTCGTCCCATTTTATTCCTCCTCTCTTCTCCATTCGTCCATCCCTTTTGGCTTACTTCTCTTCCTCTCGTCTTACCTTATCCTCTCCTTCTTATCGTACCATCTCTTTAGCCATTCTTCTTTCCCTTCCATCCTCCTCTCGTTTGCCATCCTTTCCCTCTCGTCCATCCCTACTTTTTTCCCTAAAACATAACAAAACAACAAAAACAAACAAGTGTTAGTAGTAGTTAGTGTTAGGTCTCATACTTAGTTATTTGATAGTTAGTTTGCATAGTTAGATCTCATAAAAATAAATATCTTGCATTGTCTTTTGAGGTACTTAGTCATTTTCATATCCATACTATCATAGCTTGTATGTAGCATTTGATCTCCTTTATAGACTTTAGCTCTGTTAAAATTTCAATTTGTTTTGATTATCTAAACATCTAATGGGTATTTGAGTGGCTTGTTTATGATAGATTTTTCTTTGAGAAAAATAACATTGAGAAGAGCTTGAAGCAAAGTGAAAGAAGGAGACTTCTAATACAAGAAGCCATCAAGAAACAAAGGGACAAATCAAAACAAAGAGATTAGTATTATCCTTTGTAATAGTTCTTAGGATTTTATTTTAAATAGTTTCCAAGTTATTTATTTCAAAGTCCCTACAAGGGTTTCATTCCCAAGGGCATTTGTACTCTCATAATAAAGTTGCAAGTGAGGTTTTTAAGCCCCCACACTCACTTCCCCCATTTAAGGAAGTCTTGTAGTCTTCATTGAGTGGTTTGATTTTCTAGTTTAGATCCATTATATGCTCTTAGATTAGTTTCTATTTCATTAAGTCATTTTGTTGTTATAATTTCCGATTTACTTACCCCCATACTCTCCCGAGTACGGTCTTTGACCTGAAAGAGATTCTTGGGTAGATTAGACGTATTTTCTGTTTAATATTATCTTGTCACTTCTCTTCCAAACCTTGACCAGAGAAGAGCTAACTTTGGGATTGCATCCCAAAGGCCACATAGTCTTGTGGTAGCTTCTCGTTCCCCCATCAGCTTCTTGTGGACATCCAGCTAGCTGGAAGGTTTCCAGGACTGGTGGCTTCTAGTGGTTGATCTTGTTCGGAGATTGATCCCACTTATTAGATTAGAATTTGTGTGGTAGAACACTAGATTTAGTCAAAGCTTCATTTTATTTTGCAAGTAGTATTGTTAGCAGTATTTCATATATTTCATATCACATTGTTTTAATCATTTCAAGTTGAGATATATTGCTACTACAAACTACTTTCTGCTTTTTAAAACGAACCAAAGTCTCTTGAACTTGACCAAATCTAAGTCAAGAGCACCCTCTATCGGAGGGCATTATTAGTTTTGCATTTTCCCTGCATTAGGCATTTGTTAATTAGCAAGTCTCTTGAACTGTGGTCATAAGATCAAGTCAAGAGCGCTCTCTGTCGGAGAGTTGAACAAAGTGCTCTAATAATAAAAAATTTCAACCCATACTTCCCTTTAATTAATTTATCTTGGTTTCCGTCCTACACCCGTATGCTCTGCCAACCGGAAATGGTTGGGCTAGTACTCAGAAAGGTGGAAGACTTGTTAATTCACAAGTGATAACATTAATTAAAACTTTACCCACAACCCCAACCAAGACAAAATCACTGAGTTCTTCCTACAAGAGGTGGTGCCGAGAATCCACTGTCAGACTCGAGGGCGGTCAAGCCGCAAGCACACTTGCCCTCTTTGTAATCTGGGTGCTCCCGACCTATCACCTAAGGTTGCCAGTGTTTTTCTTGGATAAGGTTCCACTCCTTTTGATACCTTTGTTCTTAGCCATAATAATCAAGACCCCTAAAATCTTAAATTTACCAAGATAAGCTGCAAAACGTTCTCACAAACTTTTATCTCAAGCATTTGTATCAAGCATTTTATAAATCACTTTTATATTTGACTCCATAAGGCACTGGTCCTTCATCATATACTTTATTTGCTTAAATATCAATATTGGAGTATTTGTTTTAATTTGCGTAAAGAGTGATTTATTTCTTGTTCAAGTGTATCTCTTATCTTCTGTTGCAACGTGGATTGCGTTATCTTGGTCTCATTTAAAATATTTTTGTGTCTCTCATTCTCAAAAAACTCCTAAACAACACCCATCCGCATCACAACACCAAAAAACACTATAAATACTAGAGCCTTAGTGAAACTCTTTTATAGGGACTACCCCCCTTGGCTTCGTTAGGAGTTTGCCTAAACGGAGGAGCTGGGATTCAGGTGACAGTACCTGGCTCATTGCTTGCCCCCAAGGCCACACCTCTCTCACTTGTAGTGAAGATACAGCTTTCGAAAGATTTCCGCTGCTGGTGTGCAGTTTGGCGGACAACAGATCTAAGGTTGAAAATGCATCACCCAATGACCCCAGTGGGGCACAACCCTCAAATTGAGGAATGGGGCCCACAAGACAAAAATCAAAGAGGTGAAGCACTAGGGGTAGGTTATCAAGGTGGATCTTTGCAAATCAAGTGGGATCTCACCTACCCATGTCAAGGAACTAGCCCAACTAGCCTTCCTCAAGGAGTGCGAATTGCCTCAAGGGGGGCTAGGTGCCTTGGGAAGTGGGTCAAATGGAGGCCAATCACCACCAAACTATAGATCCGAATTGCCATGGATGCTATAGAGGTGGGTTTTAAAGATTATCCCCAAAGCCAAGCTAAATCCAAGTAGATCTAGGAAACAGTAAAAATGAGAGTTTTGATTTTAATGGTTTGTGTGACCAATAGGATGGAGAACAAGCGAAATCAATACGTACCTTGTATATCTTACCTCAAAAGCTTGCGGCCTCTTAGCATATGGATGATTCTTGCCCTTAGTTACAATTCCAAGCTTGATCCAAGTGTCTTCAACCCAAATCATCCAAGCCCTAGGAGGAGAGATGTCCCATGCAACCTATAAATCAAACTACATCAAGTTAGATTTGATCCACAAATCAATGAGATCTAAGCATGTCATATCAAAGAAGCAATCAATAGACAAAGCACAATTGAAAAACTCCCTCAAGATGAAGACGTTTTGCCCATGGGGGATGTGAGCAACCCCTACAATCTTCCCATCAAGCAAAATCGTGCTCTAGCTCCAGGCAATTCGGCCTCCCTTTATTGATGTCGATTTCACCTGAAAAGCAAACAATGTCTAAAAGCAAGAGATGCAAGAACATATACAAAAGTAGCCCAATCAAAGCCAAGAAGTAGATCTCCAAAATAATATTTTCATTCCAAGTTTTCTAGAACCCAAAGGTGCTTTTACAATAGGGGGGTCTCCTCCTTATATAGGATAATAAACACCAAAACCCTAAACCTCAAAACCACTTTTTGAAATGAGTGGTTGAGATTAAAAGATCTCACAATCTAATCAATGGCTAAGATGAGCCAATACATAATATCACATGGATCACTCAAAAGATGGATGATGTCATAGCTAAAAGTGACTAAGTGAGGGTGATGTCATCCTCCAAAAGGGGCTAAGATACATGGGCCCACCAAATATGACATGGACATGACTCAAGAGACACATGGTGGGGCTAGGAGGTATCAATCCTTCACTAGCTCATCCCCATGGCACAATTACATAAAATAATAGGACCATGACATGTCCAAATGACACAAATGATCAAAATCCTGTCTCCAAAACCGAGAGAGACATGCAGTAAAAGGCCTCCTGTGGCCACTGTGGACCCCACTGACTGATGCCACCTAATCTGGAAGATGGGGGGTTCACCCTGGAAGACCTCTGTGAAGACTGTTGTCTACCAAAATGGCATGCGTGTTGTTGAAGCCCAAAATGTAGCACACCAGCTGGATGACAACTCTCTTAGGAGAGAGGCCAATGTCACCACACTCCTCTCCTCTTCACTTTAGGTTGGCTCTTCTCCAACTCTAGGGGGGTATCCCTAAGGTAGGATCGCTAAGGCAGGTGCAATGGGGGGGCAAGGTGATATGAAGAGGCTACCTTAGAGAAACGAATGTAACAAAAGATGTATTTTAAAATTGTGATGGGAAAGATGGGAGGATCAGTCCTCGAAGAAATGGCCAGTGCCAGTATATCAGAGGGGCGAATGGAGTCAAGAAGAGAGCTCAAATGGGCCTTGTTGCCAGGTGAATGTAATGACCAACTAAGAGCTCTTGCACTAGAGAATACCTGAAAGCCGCAAAACTTAAGAGAAAAACATGGGTCAAATAAAGTTGTGCTAGATTGTTAGCCTTCTATTCAGATGATCCCAGCTTAAGAATCGAAAGAAATGAACTAAGAGAGGTATCACCTCAGACAAGATGAAAGATGGCAAACAAATAGAAATGGCATACAAAGAGAAAGAGAACTCTGAATTTATCCAAAGAGGCCCATGGTATTTTTCATTAAGCTTGTGGGAAGAGAAAACTCCCAAAGTTTTTTCCATCCGTTACAATGAGCAGGTTGGCTCCTTTATAGGCCCAAAACCTCTTAAAAAGAAAATAATATTAAAATAATAAAGAACAAAGTGAAATCCACTTTTTCTTCCACATAAGTCTAAGTGAACTTTACATAACTTAAGCGAATCAATCCACGTAACCATGAAGATACCCTCTACGCAGTTTTTTTTTTTGCTGAAAACATGGACAAGAACTGGCCGTTTGATGAAACCTCTAGACAACCAAAAGTAATGTGACCTGATTTTTAAATTACCGTCAGTCACGGTTCACTCCACAGCAGCTAACGATGATGACTCTTCAGAAAAACGGAATTTTTTAGGGCAGCTGTCAATCGAGCTATCCACGGTGCACTCGACTGTCAAAATATAACTTAAACTTAACTCCATGGCTCGGCTGTTGACAGCGTGAACCCCGATTAGCTATAACTTCTTCTGCGTGTTGCACTTCCACATCTGCTCATGCTCATTATTTAAATCATTTCTGTTGTTTTCTGATGAAATGAGGCAGAAATTTAAATAAATTCGATGCCCACGGTGACTATGAAATCAGCTGCTACGGGAGATAATGGCTGCCGAGGAAGAAGTCACGGCTGCCCATGAAATCGTAGGATGTCTCCACGTATCCATTACGAAAACCCAGGTTATGCAATTAAATGTAACTCTGCATCGATTGGCTGCCGATGAGGACGTGCACTCCCGGTAAATCAACGGCGTGAACCCTTGATTTAATTTAGAAACTCCAATGTTGAATCGGCTACCACGGGAGATGTCAAAAACGAAACGTCGAATTCATCCGTGCACTCGGCTGCAAAAAAGGCGTGCACTCCGAGCTCTGACTGCTACTACACTTCTCGGCCTGACGATGGCGTGCCCACCGAACAAATTCAAAACTGCGTCGGTGTGTAATGGAAGAGTCTATGATCCATAAATTTGCGATTTTCTTTGGTCCTCATGCATGGTTCTCTACAATTGATAACTGAAGATGATCCGGGGGTCAACAATTTGCTTCGAAATTCTGCGTGAGAGAAAAATGCGAGGTCTGAAAGTAGATGGTACAGCTCTCACGGTTTTTTTCCAATTTTGACTCATGGAAATGCCAAGTAATTTCCGGTCTTTCTTATCTCAACCTTCAAAGGTTACTTGTCGCCTCCATTATCTTCCACAAACAATCCCTTGACTTTACTTTCAGTGTCTTAACAGTAAGAACTCATCACTTGATTGTGACTTGCTCATTTTTTGCATTGCTGGTTTCTAAGAGTTTGACAAAGACAACATTTTCTTTGCCTGAGTATCAGATATATTCGGGTGTTCCTTGGAATCACTGATAGAGTTGCTCGGGCATCTTATGCAGAGATCTTGACATTTATCTGCCTAGTTTTGATGGAAGGCCAGACAGTTTTTTAACACTCACTTCCTTCAGATGTTGCCATGCACTACTGGATGTTCTTGTGATCTAAATTGTCTTCATGGAAACTGGCTACTGGGTCCTCCATTTCTTTACTGAGTGAAGCTTCATGAACATCTGTGTTATTTTTCAAACTATAGGCACTTTCTGGCAGCTTCCTCTGTTCCTCCAATGAATCCTCCAACCATAAATGACTTACAACTTGGATTCCTTTTTGCTGGACTACTTTTCTTTCTGCAGTTGTTAAGCTTACTAGAATTGACTTGAAAGTCACTGCATGCTCGACTGTAGAAAATATGATTATGTGTGTGGCATGAGCTAGACTGCTAGTTATAGATCCTCCATGCATTAAAATTTCCAGCTTTAACCTTCTCAATGTGAGTTCTGAAATTGTTTGAGAATCTACATTTATGGAATGGATGACACGATGAAAATAACTAGAGCAGTTATTGAACAGGCACCATTTTTAGCTGACAAACGCTTTATAACTGTACTTGCCAGACCAGCATTTAAACCATTTGCATTTTCAGCCGAATCAGTTATGGCATGATCTCCATGACTACTACTTAGAGCAGCACTTTTCTTAAAATATTGCTCTCCAAGCTTTATAAACACAACAAGCTTAGACCACTGGAATTCCTTCATTTCATTAAATGCTAGTGAGTGAAGTATCTTCCTCATTTGATTTGAATTATCAATAAGGAGTCAGATTTTCCCAAGAACCCAACTCCAGGTGCAGCAACGTTTATCAGAGATTTGACGTTTGTCTTCAAGTGACCACCCATGCAAAATGGGAGGTAACATCTGGCTCCAACTGCAGGACGTGTGCTCGCCTCGGTGAGTGCATGAGAACCCCAGACTATGAGTATTCGCAGACCATCTTAAAACAAAATGCATAGTGGGAGGATGGCTTGATTTACACCCCGTGACCACGCTTTATTACATAAAAATTGCAGAATTCAAAAATAAGTAACAGCAGCAAATGCTCATTGTGAGAGCTTTATTCATCTACCTACACTAACCTAACATGGGACAGCAGCATGTTAAGTATATGCATATAACCGGTGAAGCCATTTCAGCTTCTTATCCATAACAAAATGTTTTGCCTCGTGTTTGGTCATTAACCAAAATACAGTTTCATCAGGTAGAATGTGAATATGAAATGGACATGCCATCAAAGTATAAGAGACAACTCCCCCATGGAGACGGGAGACATACCTCAAATGTGTAGACAAGTAATGTGATTGATCACAAGCTATGTCAACACAATGCTGCAGAGGGCTCACATAATGAGTGGTCAGCCCCTCTTCAAGTTGAAATCTATCACCCCAAAACTTGTCATGAAACAGACCTGCAAAATAAACATTATTTTCTTTTATGGAATGAAACTCAAGCGGGTCCATACCTTCATCATAAATCTGCTCAAGCTGATCCGTAACACAAGGCAACGTTATATCTTCAATGTTTTCTATTGCAGCAAGGGGTTGTTCATAAACTTGAGGCAGATTCGTATTTCTAATGGCAATATCAGGAGGTTCTTCAACATCATCTTCACACAAAGACCCTTCTGATGCTTCTTCATGGATCTGCTCTATAAACTCATGATGGACCCTAGGGATGAGGGCATCATACTCTCTAGCAAGTTTTTCAATCTCATCCACAGTTCCATCATGCCAGCGAAGGAGAAACCCCTCAAAAAACTTTGCCACTGAATCTATGGATTCATCCAAAAGGCCATAGAACCATAATACTGCATCTCCTTCCAACGTTATAGCAAAAACAATCATAATATCATCCTCATGATAAACATTAAAATCAGACATTAATTTGCAGAGAGAGGCAATATGATGGGTGGCTGAAACCCCATCATTTCCACGTAATTCAGGAAGAATGTCATGCACCCTCCCACGGTCGTAGCATTCATTAGGAAATCCATGGATTTTTGAGAAATCCAATGGGGCATAAGCTTCGTGCAAAAGAGCAAGATGTTGCTCTTTTTATCGTCCATAATCAAATAATAGGTACTAAATCTGAAAAGTGTATATAATCATACCTCATACCAAACTGTGGAGTCGCCAAGGTGAGCTTGAAAGCCTTCCAATGAGTGTGCTCACCTCTACACCCAATAGGATCTTCAAATCTACAAAAGGACAAGGGCTCTGTCGCTTCGTGGAGTCGCCATGTGAGAAGAAGAATCTGCGATATAATCTCCCACAAATGTCGTTAATGAAGCACAGTCTTCAAATTTCGGGAATTGGACTTTCTCCCCAGCAGCGGCGCCAAAAATGTTGTCTCCCAAAATGGCATGCGTGTGTTGAAGCCCAAAATGTAACACACCAGCTGGATGACAACTCTCAGGAGAGAGGCCAATGTCACCACACTCCTCTCCTCTTCGCTTTAGGTTGGCTCTTCTCCAACTCTAGGGTGGTATCCCTTTATGGTGTCAAAAGCTTCTTTTCCTTCATCCGTCCAAATGAACTTAGCATTCTTTTTTAGGAGAGCCTGCATAGGTTTCATGATCTCGGCAAGGTTGGGTGTGAATCTCCTTATGAAGTTTATATGGCCATTAAATGATTGGAGGCCTTTAACATTCCTAGGAAGGGGAATCTCCTGGATAGCTTTGATTCTCTCAGTGTCAATCTTGACCCCATCTTTATTGACGATGTTACCCAAAAGCTTTCCCTCTTCAATGCCCAAAACAGACTTAGCCGGATTCAGGGAAATGCCAAACTCTCTACATCGTTGAAAGACTTTCCTAAGATGGTCAACATGGCTGGATCTCTCTTTGGAAAAGATGGTTAAATCATCCTGGTATATTTCTATGATTTTACCCATTAATTTGTGAAAGGCATAATCCATGGCCCTCTGGAAGGTGGCCCCAGCATTTGTGAGACCGAAGGGCATTCTCAGATATTCAAAAGTCCCCCAAGGGGTTGTGAATGTTGTTTTGTGCCTATCTTCTTCTTTGATAACCACCTGGTTATAACTTGAAAATCCATCAAGCATGGACATCATTGTATATCTAGTGACCCGTTGGAGGAGGGTCTCCATGTTAGGGAGAGGATAGTTGTCTTTCTGGCAGGCTATGTTCAGATTTCTAAAATCAATGCATATCCTGATACTCCCATTCTTCTTCCTTACCACAACCAAGTTGGAACACCATGACGTATGTCTGGTTGGTGCTATAATTCTTGCTACCAACATTTTTTCTAATTCCTGTTTGACAATAAGAGCCAACTTAGGAATTATTTGTCTGAGTTTTTGGCGGAAAGGTTTTGTATTTATCATTTCCAGTTTCAGAGGGATGGTATGTTGGAAAACATCCTCCCTATAGGATTTTAGCTCATCATATGTAAATGCAAAAATGTCTCTATACTCCTTTACCAGGCTTATTAGAGCATTCCTCTCCTTTTCAGAAGTTCCTTTTCCTATTTTTATGATTTTCGGATTTGTTTCCGATCCAATGTTCACCTCAATATAGTCACCGGGTTTCAATTGGTCAATGTTATTTTTCTTTCCATCCTGCCTATCAAAAATGTTCTCCAGCTTAGTTGCTCCATGTGACATGGGGTTTAGGTTTTGGCTGTCCTTCGAATACTGCTTGCCTTCTTCTTGCCTATTTATCTTGAAGTCTGAGAACTCATCCAGGTTATGTATAAACTTTAGAATCTATTCATCATCTTTGAAAATTTTCTAGTGGTTTATGTTGTCTGGGACGGATGGCCTATAATTTATTTCAAGGGTACAGTCTCCGTTCAACATTTCCTCTGAAGGCTGGAGGGTGGATGCCGCAACAGCCAACCTATCCGCCACACTGTTCTCCTCCCTATGGACTGCTTTTATGTTTAATGCATCAAAGTACTCCATGGTGTCCCACACTGCATTCCTATACCTCTTAAGTCTTTTACAATGGCATGCAAAATTACCCTTGATCTATTGCACAACTAAGTCAGAATCTTCTTTGATACTAAGCATTTTTATTTTCATGTCTTTAGTGATCTCGATGCCTAGTAAAAGTGCTTCATATTCTGCAACATTGTTTGTGGCTTCAAATTCAAGTCTAAATGCAAAGTTGAAGACCTTCCCCTCGGGTGATATCAAGACTATACCAACACCTTTGCCAGCTCTAGAAAAAGCACCGTCAAACTCCATTTTCCACAATCCATCAACTTTCTTATCTTTCATTTCTTTATGAACAGGATCTAAGAAGGTGGAATTTACCTGGTAGGTTCCTATTTCATCCGTATTGTAGATGTATTCATTTGATGGTTTCTAGGGATTTTCAACATGGTATCTTCTTTCTTTTTCAGAGTGAAGTTTGACGAGAGAATTTTCAGATGCCGGAACAGTTGCATAGGATAAGTCTAATTGTAGCGACCCACCCAAAGAAGCACCCCACTTTCTAGAAAGAAGTATCCCCCATTTATCAGGCACATCTATGATAAGGATATCCATGGTGACATGGATGTCTTGGTACTTGGCCAATCTGACGGTTTGATTTTGAATCATCCCCTCAACTTCGACAGGTCTAGAATCCATGGAACATACATTTCCATAAGGTCTAGTGGTTTTTAGATTAAGTTGTTGCATGACTTTTTTGGTCATCGGGCTTGCACCAGATCCCGAATCCAACATACAATTATGTAGAAGAAGGTCACCTATCATCAATGATATGTAGAAAGGCGGGTGAGCTTCTTTTCCTGTTTCCCTGGTATGTAGGACTATAGGGGGATCCCCAAAATCATTTGTACAACTCGTTGAAGGTTGTTCTTTAGTTTCTGAGAAGGTTACCTTTTTAGGGGTAGGGGGCTTTGCAGGTGGAGGAGGCTTTTCAGATGCAATGGAGGCTTTTCAGATGCAATGGGTTTAGGAATAGCAGGAGGCTTTTCAGAAGCTGTAGGCTTAGGAGTATAAGGAGGAGTACTATCTGTATGAGGCTCTAACAGTTTCAAAAGTTTCTCCCTTTGACCAGGGAGTTTACATAGTTCAAGTACCGGGACTGGGACCTTAGTGTTGGCCAACCAACTACTTAAATCAAAATTTAAATCAACAGACTCCTTTTCATTATTAATTTCTTGAGTAATGTGAGGAACTGTTACCTTAGGAGCAGTTTGAGTAGAAGGTCCCTCCTTCGGTTTCTTTTGATATGTATTTCCCTTGAATCTCTGGCTGTTGTTGATACTGGGTGGCATCTCACCGTAGAGTTGGTCATCTAATCAATCTGTTGATAACCTTGGTTGGCTTGAGTCACATTAAGGTTTTCATAGTTATTTCCCACATGGTTGATAAAAACAGGCTCGTCTGATGAAGTACTAGGGCCACATCCCTTAGGATAACCATGCTCTTGAACAAAACATGCATAGTGGCAACCATATTCCTCGTGGAAATCTCTGCATGCCCTACAAAATGGCTTGTATGACTCAACCATGTTAGCAGCCTCTAATTGATTTGGAGGCCTCTGTTCATGGTTGGGAGGTTTTTTCTGCCAATTCTGCTTTGTAGCAAAAACCCTAGGTTGAGGTTGGGGTTGAGTCCTTTCGACATTTATAACCCGATTTTGAATTTCTTTTAGCTGAGCAAGGTGTTTTGCTTCAGCTTCTTCCATGTTTTTCTTCATTTCCCTTCTCATTTCTAGCATCTGTTTTTCATAAGTATCTTTCATAATTGATAAAGGATCTTTATCTTTTGGCTCATTACTTTTCAAAAGTATTGAAGATCTTGAGTAACCTTGAATGTTGGACTCACCGGATGATTGCATGTTTAAATCAATTTTGAGAGCCATATTTTGAGCATCAAGCACAGTAGCAGGTTCCTTATCTCTTATCTGATACTGCATATTGCCACTAAGTGCCTCAATGTAGTAAACCAGCATGGAAGGTGCAGGCGGTGCATGTGTAACAGGAATAGCATTTGACAACTTGGTGAACCTAGTGTTGGAATTCATCCATTGTCTAAGTGTCCTTCTTCTTGATGTTGGTTAAAGCGTTCAATTGATGTCTTGGCTCTTTTTTCTCACCAAACTTATTGGTGAAGGCAATTTTGAAAGTAGCTAAGGTGGCAAATGAGTTGTTTGATAAGTTGCTATACCAATCACCAGCTTTTCCATCCAAGAAAAGAGCAAACAGTTTCATATAAACGTCGTCATGTTGGCTGTCAGGATCACTGATATAGGCATTAATACATTTGGAGAAGTTTTTTAGATGTTGAGCAGCAGTAGTGGCATTAGTGCTAGTATACGTTGGAAGTTTTTCAACAGCTTTGTCTGGAAGACGATGGGGTTGACCTGCTATCTGAGAAATATTGAGTTGAGTAAAGTACTCACCCATGATATCGGAAGGACAATTTATTATATTTTCAAGATTTTCTAAGTTTTCTGAAAACAAAGAGTGGATGTCTAAAATAGACTCAGATCTAAGTTATTCAAGGATTTGGGTGGTCACTTGAAGACAAACGTCAAATCTCCGATAGACAGTGCTGCACCTGGAGTTGGGTTCTTGGGATTTCATCTCAACGGCAGGACCACATAATTTTGTGGTTACTCTTCCTTCCCCGTCGGTTTCCTTGGTAAAGCTTTCAGCTAGCTGGAAGTTCTCAAGTGCACGCAGTTCTAGTGGTTGACCTTGTTCAGAGGTTGATCCCACCTTACAGTAAAATTGTTGGTAGAACACTATGCCTTTTTAGCATTATTTCATTCCGTAGTTGTCTCTTACTTTATTTGAGCTATCACATGGTTTAATTCTACAAAGCTTCATAACTGTTTTTCACAACTGCTTCTATTTTCTTAAAATAAACAAAGCCTCTTGAACTTGGCCAAATCCAAGTCAAGAGCACTCTCTGTCTGAGAGCATTGTTAGATTTGCACTTTCCCCTTGCATTAGGCATTTTAAAGTAGGAAGTCTCTTGAACTGTGGTCTTAAGACTAAGTCAAGAGCGCTCTCTGTCGGAGAGTTGAACAAGTGCTCTTAATAATAAAACACTTCAATTCACATTTCCCCTAATTAATTTACTTTGGTCGTTTGTCCAACACCCGTATGCTCTGCCAACTGGAAACAGTTGGGCTAGTACTCAGAAAGGTGAAGGACTTGCTAAACTTACAAGTGATAACATAATTAAAATTTTACTCAAAACCAAAACTAGTATCAAATCACTGAGGTGCTTCCTGAAACAGGTGGTGTCGGGAATCCATTGTCAGACTCGAGGGCGATCAAGCCGTAAGTACACTTGTCCTCTTTGCAAGCTGGGTGCTCCCGACATACCATCTAAGAGGTTGCTAGTATTTGTTCATGGTTAAGGTTCCTGTTATCACACCATAGTAGCAGGGCTACTATTCTTGTTTAGCAAATATCTACACATTCCAGAGCTTCCATTATTCAGAGCATGGCTATGATGATTGTATATTTTGTGAGCACTCATGATCAGAGCAGTGCATTATTCAGACTTATGTTAGACCTTGTGTCAAGGCTGAGCCTTGAGAGTTCAGATTTGATGACCGATGTGACCCTTTATCCCATACAGTTTCAGTTCAGTGCTTAGAGATGTATTGCAGCAGTGTTTCAGATGGTATATGATGTTTATTACTATGATGATGTTGTATGATCTATGGATATTTTATCATTGACTGTGGATTATTATCTTGTTGATTTAGTCATGTTCACAACATCTGCTTGGTATATTAGTCCTGATTTGGCAAACTGTTTAAAATGAACTATAAATCATAAAATGGACAATTGCTTGCACATTTAGGTCATTTAACAAAACCCATTGGTTTTCCACCTTACATAGACATGGTCTTTCCTGACACCAGTTGTCTGCTAGTGTAGGCTCCATATTCACTTGACTCCATCCATACATGACTTTCCTATTTGAGTTTAAACCTTGACCTGTCTCATTTGACTTTCTGATACTGAGGACTTCCCCGTTTTTTTACCTCTATGTTTGGACCGCATCCCTGTATGTTCAGTGTCTTAGCTCTAAGTTGGTGACAAAACTTGCCTTTGGTGAGTTGGATTGTAGGCCTAAATCATTCTGGTCGGTTGTCCCGATGTTTGGCATTGGCTCGAACTCCCCCTAGTCACTTGAGATGTTGTTGGCTAAAACTAAAAGCTCATGTACTACTTATGGAAACTTATAAATTCGCCCATGGAAACTAAAAAGGGCAAGAGCGATGAACAGCCAAAAATACTCCTCGAAGAGTATAAGAAAGGTCCAAAAAGCAATGGTTCTTAAAAGCTATATCTAAACAATTGCTGACCTTATATGTATATGAAAACATGCCCTGGATGCAAGCTGCAACTAGTTGTGCTTATCGGCACACCTGAGATCCGAAGGGTTATGTAGGCCAAAAAGGCCATGAAATGAAATTGAATGATCCTAATGAACCTGGATCAACTTGATGTAGACATGATGCCTAAGTTGAATAAGCACTCTCTAAACAACTTATCCATTTGTGAGGCACAGCCATCCCTCGTGTTATTTTGTCCAGCACAGAGTTTGTAGCTTCCCCCTTCTCCCAGTCCAAAGTATTTTTGAGTTGAGTAAGACAAGTCAACCCCTTGGCCCAACCTTGTTCCTAGCCTTCATCCTTCACTAGCAGTTTGACCATGTCCAATGGGTGAGTTTGTCATTTGAACTATTGTGCAAGTAATTTTATATAACAAAGGAATATGCTAACTTGATTAATGCCACTGAATGGATGTTATACTTTGAGCTTGGCTGTGAGAATGATTAGAGAAGCATGTCTTAGTCTACTGATGTGATTTATCCTTGGTTGTATATTATTGGGATCCGTGATGATGTGGGCCATATATATATACCTATTGATGATGATTGATGGTCCCACATACTTGATGATGATGCCACATGATGGACATATGGTTCAGATGATGATTGATGCAGTTCAACAGATTTTATTATTACTTCAGACTATCAGATTATGCATTGTCCATATATGGTGGACCCTACAGCTGGCCCATTAGGGCAACCAATGGTGTATGAGTACACATTATTAGTGGATTTGGGTCTTCTGGATCCAATGAGACACTTATCTTTCAGTTCCAAGCACTTCTGACAGTGATTGATGCAGTTTTACACTTGTTGACCAGATTTGGGGCTGATTTTCCAGCCTGAGCAGAAGGGGCCATGAGAGGCCAGTTCACCTAGGGCGCTATATGGGGAGGGGGTGGTCTAGCCACTTGTTTTTACCATTTACCCCCCCTTCTGGAGAGCCTAGTGGGCTCAGTTGGACAGCACAGATGCCCTAGGAGGCAGTTTTGGCACTTTCACAGTTACCGAGGCAGTTAAAAAATGGGATAATGTGGTCACTGAGGAATTCGATTTGGGCAATTGAGGCAAGGATTTGGCATTTGGTTTTCACAGAGGTCTTCCAGGGTGATCCCACTATCTTCCAGCCAGTTTTCACCATGTGGGTAGGCCCACAGCGATCATAGGAGGTCTTTTACTGCGTGTCTGTCACAGATTTTGAGGACAGATTTGATCATTTATATTATATTGGACATATTTTATTATTTTATTGTGCCTTGGGGATGAGCTAGTAAGGATTGATGCCTCCTAGCGCCACCATGTGCTTCTTATGTCATGTCCTAGTCATTATGAGGTGGGCTTTGGTACTTTTACCCCCTCTAGTGGATGACATCACCCTCCATGATTATTTTTAGACTATGACGTCATCACTTTATGAGTGATCCATGTGTTATGTTATTATGGCTCATCTTAGCCATTGATTGTATATTGAGATGTTTTAATCTCAACCACTCATTTGATGTAGTATTGTAGAGTGGTATAGGGTTTTGGTCTTTATTATCTTATATAAGGAGGAGACCCCCTATTGTATACCTCACCTTTGGAGCTCTGGAATATTGGAATAGAACACTTCTTTGTGGAGCATATCTCTCTTGTCTTGTGGATTCTCTTGCATCTTGAGTATACAGTATCTCTTCTATGTATCATTGTGGATTTTGGTGCTTCTACTAGTTTTCTTGCAAAAAAGTCGACTTGGTGGAGAGGAGGGCGATTTCTTGAGGGTTATTTTTGGAGGGATCCACATATTCTCTCTTGGGTTGATCTTGTGACAGGGAGTATCATTATTGTATCTTCGTGACATAGTTGATGCTTTCTATTACATCTTTCTATCATTTTCATAATCATCTTACTTGACTTGTTTCTTTGATCTTGTCTTGTAGGAGGAGGATGATTTGGCTATCTTGGAGGAGGAAGTTTTGGTTGGAGCTCTTGGATCTCACTCTTGAATATACACATAGGAGAATGCTATCAATTTGCAAGGTGGCCACAAGCAATTGAGGTAAGATCTACAAGGTATGTGCCTCTTTCCATCCATTCTCTCTTCATTGGTCACAAACCCTAATTAATCAAAACCCCAATTTTGGTTTTTCTTAGATCTACATAGATCTAACCTTGCTTTTGAAAAGATCTTAAGAACCCACCTCTATAGCATTCACCCCTAGTTGGATCTATAGTTTGGTGGTGATTGGGTTAAAATTGACAAACTTTTCAAGGCAATATAGCCCTCTTGAACCAAATTGCACTTCCTTTGAGAGGCTTGTTGGGTTAGATCTAGCATGTGGGTAGGTGAGATCCCACTTGATTTACAATCTACACACTTGATAACCTACCCCTAGACTTTTACTTGGGTGATTTCTACCTTGTGGGCATCATTCCACATTTTAAGGGATTAAAACCCCCTTTTGAACTACTTGGCACCTTAAAACTCAGATCTAGTAAGATCTAACCCTTGGATTGGCTTGATTTTCTAGATCCACATAGATCGGTTCCTAAGCTACTTGGATCTACAATTTGGTGGCCATTGGACTTGATTTGACACACCTTATCCACCTTTTAGCCCTCCTTGAGCAAGGTCGCACTTCCTTGGGTGACTGAGTTTGCCCACTTCTAGGACCTGGGTAGTTGAGATTTCAGTGGATTTGGAACGGGCATACCTTGAAACCTATATCTAGAGTATCATTTTGTGGCGATCTGCCTTAGGGGTAGCATTCCTTGTTTTAAGGGATTGTGGTCCACTTGGGTCATTTCATGAAATCCTAGATCTAGCAAGATCCAACCACTCTATCTCAATTAGCCCACTTGTCTTGACCTCTAGGTGTCCCGATCTACTTTTTGACATATCTTTTGACTCCATTAACCCATTCAACAAGGCACTAGTCCTCTTTGGGCAAGTTGCACTCCTTGGGAATTGTGTCAAACCTTAGATCCAGTAAGTGGGTACTCCTAAATTCAACTTAGATCCATAGATCTACTCATTACATATCCTCTAGTGCCAATTGCATCCCTTAATTTCACCTTGTGGGTCCACATCAAGCCATTTCACACATCCCAAGAAAGTGGGTCCCACTTGTGTAACACATGGTACTATAACTTGTCATTATAACTAATCATGTGGCCTAAATCATACATTGGTTGAAACACTAATCATTTCTCAAACCACCTTCAACCATACTTTAATTTCTAGGTCCACTTCACCTTGCATTGGTTTCTGTAACTTACCATTTACTCATCCCTAGGAACCTTTGTTTGGGTCCAATCATCTTTGATTGGTTATAGGGTCTCCCCCTAGGTCTTGACTCATCTAGATCTAAAGTGAAGAGTGCCTCGGTTGACGTGACTCCCACCTTGCATTGGGAACCGTGGCATCTCTTGGGTCACCTCTTTAGTTGCCCATCTCCTCTATCGTCCCGGATGGGATACCACTAGGGGAAACTACAAGTTGTGTGATAACAGTTCCACTCTTTTGATATCCTTGGTTTTAGCCCTAATAATCAAGACCATTAAAATATTCAATAAACCAAGATTAATGGCAGGACGATCTCACAAACATTACCACTTTGAACTCTTGTATCAAGCAACCCAAGCACTCAAGACTTTTTTGACTCCACAAGGCACTGGTCCTTGGCATCTTTCTATTTTGCTTATTATCTATCTGGAGCATTTATATTTCCATGGTTGTCTTGCTTTAATTTTATCAAAGTGGCTATATCTCGAATCTCTTGTCTCATATCGCAACGTGGATTGCTTATCTTGTGCTTATTTCATAAATTGTGATCTATCATCTAAAAACTCCTAAACAACACTCATCCGCATCACCCCATACAAAAAACACTTAAAACACAAGAGCCTTAGTGAAACTCTTTTTTAGGGACTACCCCCCTTGGCTTCGTTAGGAGTTAGCCTAAATGGAGGAGCTGGGATTCAGGTGACAGTACCTGGCTCAGTGTTTGCCCCCAAGGCCACACCTCTCCCCACTTTCCAGTGAGGGAGACAGCTTTCGAAAGATTTCTGCTACTGGTGTGCAGTTTGGCGGACAACAAAGACCAAGTGCCAATACCTTGCCTCAATTGCCCAAATTGAATTCCTCAGTGACCCTTTTATTCCATTTTTAATCCTCCTGAAAAACCCTGAAACTGCTCAAACTGCCACCCATGTTGCCTGCGCTATCAAACTGACTGCACCAGGCTGTCTGGAAGGGGGGTATAATGGTAAAAACAAGTGGCTGGACCACCCCCTTCCTACACAACGCCCTAGGCAACAACTGGCCTCCAAGCCTCTGCTAGACAGGCTGGATCAGCATGCCCAAAACTGGTCAACAGGTGGATAACTGCTGCTATCATCATCAGAAGTGCCCGGAACTGAAAGATGAGTGTCTCAATGAATACAGAAGACCCAAATCTACTAGAAATGAGTACTCATACACCATGGGTTGACCTGTGGGATCAACTGTAGGGTCCACCATACCCGGATAGTGTAAAATATGATGATATGGAAATAATCATAAACTAACCAACTGCATCAATCATCATCTGAAACATATGTCCATCATATGGAATCATCAGTAGGTGTATGTGGAACCACAAATCATCATCCATAAGTACAAGTGTTCCATCTCATCATGGATCCCAAGAATGACCATGGTCAAACTATGTTTGACTAGGTCAAAATATAACCAAGGACAAGATTATAACAATAGACTAAGACATGTTCCTTTAATCACACTCATAGCTTAACTTAAAGTATAAACATCATTCCGTGGCAGTTAATACATATATATATTTCAATGTTATTTATATTTTACTTGCACAAAAGTTTTAATGACAGACTCACCCATTGGACATGGCCTAACTGCTAGCTAAGGATGAAGGCTAAGAACAAGGCTAGGCAAAAGGGGATGACTTGACCAAACTCAACTAGATGGCACTTTGGACGGGGAAAAGGGGAGCTACACTCTGTGCTGGGAAAAATAACAAAGGGAAGGGCTGTGCCTCACAAATGGATAAGTTGTTTAGAGAGTGCTTATTCAACTTAGGCATTGTTGTCCTCCAAATTGCATATCAGTAGCAGAAATCTTTCAAAAGCTATCTCTTCACTATAAGTGAAAGAAGTGTGGCCTTGGGGGCAAGCAATAAGCCAGGTACTGTCACCTGAATCCCAGCTCCTTCGTTTAGGCCAACTCCTAATGAAGCCAGGAGGGGTAGTCCCTACAAAGAGTTTCACTAAGGCTCTTATATGTTTTAAAGTTTTAAGTGTATGGTAATGCGGATGGGTGTTTTTTAGGAGTTTTTTTATTGATGATGACCACAATTACAGAAATGAACACAAGATAATAAGCAATCCACGTTGCGTTATAAGAGTAGAAGATCAACAGTATATCAAAGACTTAAAAAATGAGATAGCATCCACAGATAAATGATTTCAAAAGGACAAATGGCCCGGCAATATAGATATATGAAAAATACAACAATTAGACCAGTGCCTTATGGAGTCAAAAGTACGTATAGTGTTGGGGGATGCTGAAAAGTAGGTCTTTGATAATGGTTGTTCGTGAGATCGTTATGCAAATTATCTTGGTAAATTGTAAGTTTTAGATAGTCTTGATTATTAGGCTAAGAACAAGGATATCAAAAGTCCGGAAATAGTACTGGTAACCTCTTAGATGATAGGTCGAAGACACCCAGATTTCAAGAGGGTAAGTGTTCAATTGGCTTGACCACCCTCGAGTCTGACAGCGGGATTTCGGCACCACCTGTTTCAGGAAACAACTTCAGTAAATCTCGAAAGCAACGCCGGTTCGTTGGTTGGGGTAAAATTTTATTAAGTTATCACTTGTGAGATTAGCAAATCCAACACCTTTCTGAGTACTAGTCCAACCCTTTTAGGTTGGCAGAGCATACGGGTGTTGGATAATCGACCAAAATAAATTAATTATGAAGGGGTGTGAGTTGGAATATTTTATTATTAAAGCACAGTTCAACTCTCCGATAGAGAGCGCTCTTGACTTAGTCTTAAGACCAAAGTTCAAGAGACTTTAATTAATCTAAATGCCTAATGCAAGGGAAATGCAACAACTAAATGCTCTCTGACAAAGAGTTCTCTTGACTTGGATTTAGCCAAGTTCAAGAGACTTTAGTTCTTTTTATGAAAGAGAAGCAGTTGTACCTTGAAAAACAAATATGAAGCTTTAAAATGACTGAAAATAAAATGATGATAACAAGATGAAGCAAGATACTTGAAACAAACTGAAAATAAACTTAGTGTTCTACCAAACAATATTAATCTAAAGGTGGGATCTACATCCAAACAAGGTTGATCATTAGAAACACTAGTCCTTGAGACTTTCCAGCTAGCTGGAACTTCGACAAGGAGGCTAATGGGGAACGAGAAACTACCACAAAGCTATGTGGCCTTTGGGATGCAATCCCAAAGTTTGCTTAGTCTAGTCAAAACTTGGAAATGGAGTACAAAAATGAAATATTAATCTAAGAACTAAAAGAGAAAGAGAGATCTAAGCTAAGCAAAGCACAACACTCTTCCCCAAATGGGGAAGAAGAACCCAAAAAGTGGAGGACTCCTCCACTTAGCTTTTTATTAATTTGATACAATTGCCTTGGGAATGAGATCCTTGAAAGGACTTTGAGAGATATGACTTGGAAAATATACTTGAAACAAAGCTCTTAAGAACTATTTACAAAGGATCCATAATGACTTTTTTTGGTTTGGATCATCCCTTTGGTTTCTTGATAGCTTCTTGTATTAGAAGCTTCTTTCTTCTATTTGCTTCAAATCTTCTCAAAGCTTCTCTTTCTCAAAGAGAAATCTATCACAATGGAGCAACTCAAACACCCATTAGCATTAGAAAATCAAATAACTTGAAAGTAACAAACCCTAAAAGTTTGATGAGATCTAAAACCTAAAGCAAGCTATAACAATATGGAAAGTAGTTTCTAACATGAAAAATGACTAAATGCTTTGAAAGACAATGCAAATTATTAGTTTTTTTATGAGATCTATCTATGCCAAGTATGATATCTACTAATCAAAACTAATACAAGATCTACTATGAAATTTTATGAACAACATAAGCTTGAGATTATAACATGGACTTCAACTATTTAAAGTGCAATGCTAACATGAACTAGAAGCAAAATCTATACATAAAATGCAAAATGACGAACTAGAGAGACTAAAACTGAGATTTAGAGTCACTTGCAACTTTGAACGAATGAAAACTAACTCTCTAACCAACTTCTTGTTTTGTGTTTTCTGATATGTTGATGGCAGATTTGAAAAGTGGACAAGAGGAGCAAGGGAGGAAGGCTGGAAAAATAGAGTGGAATGAGAGACAAATGGGAGACGAGAAACAAGAAAAAAGAGGGCAAAACTAACAAGGAAGATGGCTGCAAAAATTAAAAAAAGATGGGACAGTCACACAGTGAGGAGAGGGGGCAGCAGACAAGGGTGTGGACTGTAAACTAGAAGGAGAAGAATGGGGAGCTATGGGTTGGAAGAAAAGACTAGCAATCAATGACAAAGATCAAGGAGAAAATGGATGGCTTGAAGAAGATAGCCCTTAGAACCAAGGTGACCAGGTTGAAAGTTTGTTGAATGGGTGATGGAGAAAGCAAGAACTTCTTGTTGCTTGATCTTGAAAAGATTTAACCTCTTTGGCAATCTATAGAGTGAAGATGAAAACACACAAAGACCTTGATCCTTGGAGAACACCTGCAAAACCAGTATACTCAAGCGAAAAACATAGATATATAGATTCATGTGCTAGATTGTTAGCCTTCTTGAAATATTAATCTATGCTTAAGAATCTCAAGTACAAAAAGCGTTACACAATGTCACCTCGTTACAAGATGAAGCATGGCCACCGAGAGCCTCCACGAATTGATCTCCAAAGTCACAATTTTATTCAACAATTGACGATTACAATTCCTCCAGAGTTTCTTTGCTAAATGATCCATCCCTAATATGAAGTAAGACTCTCATATTTATACAACAAAAGAGCCTAAGAGAGGCAAATTCGAACTTGGCATGAAGGGAGCCAAGGAAGGCAAGTTCTACCAACTAACACCGAGCTCCAAGCATTGATCGAGGAGTTAACACAAGTTTGGTTGGTGGTGATTGGGGAGGTGGCTGCCACCTCATGAGCCTTCAATGTCCTTCCAAAACCTTGAGCTAAAGCAAAGCGAGAGAGGCCCACGTGAAGATAACCACATGGCGTGAAGAGTTGAGGTTGGTGTGATTGCCACCTCATCATGGCCTCAACGCACTCCTTATTGGATTAAATGCCCACCATTATGACCACATGCAACCCCTTCATTTCGAATCATGCATGGAAATGATGCCCATGCGTGAATGAGGCCCATGCTCACGTCATCTCTATAATTCAAAATTTAATCCAAATTTTGGATTTGACATGTGCTTTATAACTTTATCATGGTCGTACACCTCCCAAAAATCTAATCCATGCTTTTCCATAGTTAAAATAATCCATTTTTGACTTATTTGATTTTTGGATTTTAGTGCATTTTGTCATTTTCTGGCAATTAAATGCCAAAATGATGCATTCCTAGCCAAAACTGTTCCTGGGGTGACATAACTGCCCAGAAACTAAAGAATAAAGGTGCCAAGGTGAAAAGGATGCTCTGAGCATCAAAATGAGTCTCCCCACGCCCAATTCCGCCTCCGGATGTGGTTTTTATCACACTTTGAAATTTTTTAATTAAACCATTAAAAAATGGTCTAATTTATGGAAAAAATTATTTTTCTCGGAATGGGACGAAACTCCTAGGGGACCTAGTGCATGTTCATACGACTCAATCGAGATGGCTAACACGTAAAAAATCCTAGACACAAGACTCTAATAACCACCTTAGGTTTTGACCACCATGGGAAATACTCCAGCTTTGGAGGTTTGAGTGAAAAACTTGGGGATTATACGCCACTGATGAGTAGCGCATAATTCCTAAGGAAAAAACACTCTAGAGTATCCCCCAAATGGCTAAACCTATGGATAGCCGAGTTTTTTATAAAAGGACCCCGTTTAGACCAACTTTTTACAAATTCCCCATGGGGGTATGAACATGCAGTTATTACAAAAGGGGCAAAATTGCCCTAAAATTGACTTCTGAACTTTTGAATGCTGATGATGAACATGAATCATGTTCAATAAACTGGCGGCTCATCAGAAGTTCAACTATTTGTACAAAATAGGTGATAACATCTGGCTCCAACTGCGGGACATGTGCTAGATCTGGAAATCTTGCAAGGAGAGGTCACGAGAACACCAGAATCTCTGGTTCATATAAATAACCTATAAAAACATCTCAACTTGACAAAAAACCTTCAGTAGCACATGTGTTATGAAAAAACCAAAATGAAATATCAACTATATTTTATTGCTTGAAAATAAATTCTAAGAAATTCAAAAATTAAAATGCAGAAAGTAAATGCTCACTTTGAGGAGCTTTATTTTTCCTATTCTAACATAGCATAAAAGAAAATGTTAAGTATAATCAGAAATCCAATGTAACCATCTAAGCATGTTATCAATATAATAATTTTTTACCTTGTCTCTGGTTACCAACCAGAGCAGAGGCATGCTAGTCAGAAAGTGCAAACCTGCCAGAATATTCTGGATGGGAGATCATAAAAAATATTCTTGAGTTGATTCCCCAACTGGTGAGTCCTCCTGCAGGCTTCTTCTATCCATGACAGGGTAGGGTTGAAAAAAAGCTCAGAATGATAAGGCAATCCAAGTACATCATCATACTGATCTGAAGGGCTCTTCTGATAGTAACTTTCTGTGAAAGTGTAAGCCCCAAGCTGCTCCAAATCATAAGGAATATCTGTATGTAGAAACAATGGCTAAGACTGCTCTTCAATAAGTTGTATATGATCTGATTCTTTACTACACTGCTTTCCCAAGTCCTCATTGTTGATATTTATGCATGGCTCCAACTGCTCATATGAAGAAATAACATGCTCCTCTTCCATGTCTTAATGTCCCATACTTTCAAGATCCACACTCCCTTCTCTCGATACATCAAAAAGGGGTTTTTTTAATGTATGTCCAATAGTCATCACCCATATCTTTGTCAAATATGGGGGGGTCTTCATGATTTTCATCATATTCCATGTTGTGTCTATCCTCCTCATGCTCATAATCCTCTTCTTTAGAAAAAGGATCATTAAGAAGGAAACCTTCCAAACTATCACTATTAGATATATTGCAAACTTCTTTATGAATTTCAACATGGGCTTCTACAATGGTTTCTTTTGGAGATGGATCGGGAGTACAAATGTGCTCATCATCACTGAAGTAGTCTTGAAAAAATTCCCATTTTGTAGCATCTTTTGTTGCAGTGATATGAGGAGGGTCTTCAATAATATCTTCAATGAATGGTTCCTCATGCTGTTCTTCAATGGGATCATCATGAGTCTCTAACAAAGGTGTGTCATACACCATATTGGTATTGGATAACTCAGGCTTTCCCTCATGAAATTCTTTTGAAGGAAAGAAGGAAGCAAGAATGTATTTAGTATAAAACTCCAAACCATCATATTCATGCCATTGACTCAAAAATACCTCAAAGAAGTTAATGAGGGAAGTAATAGATTTATCGGGAAGGCTCTCATAAAACCAACATGAGGCATCCCCCTGCAGGGAACAAGCAAACATCTGCATCATATGATCTTCATGGCGTATGTCATGTTTCCTCATTTGTGTAAGGAAAGTCAAAACATGGAATCTGGCTGAATAATTCTCATTATGATGATAAAACTTAGGAAGGGAATAAGATGTCTTTTTATCCTCAAATTCATTTGGAAATCCCGGAATTTTGAAGTAATCAATGGGCAGATATGCAAGGGAGATTCGAGCAGCAATTTCTCTTCTCTTAATATCCATGTCATAGTAATTCGGATCTTCGTTTGCACTGATCATGGAGAAACTTAAGTACTGGAAGAACAAAGCTATCGAACAATGAGCTTAAAAATTTTCTGTATTTGTATGGGCTCATCTACACACAAATCTCAAACAAAATATGAGATACAAGGGTTTTATCCCTTCAATGGAGTCGCCATGTGAGAATAAAAATATGCATTTGAAATATTCACAAAAGTTCTA
Source organism: Larix kaempferi (assembly GCA_027924585.1). Classification (NCBI taxonomy): domain Eukaryota; kingdom Viridiplantae; phylum Streptophyta; class Pinopsida; order Pinales; family Pinaceae; genus Larix; species Larix kaempferi. The sequence goes on from BSBM01000636.1 coordinate 5,984,904, forward strand.
TTTTTTTATTTTGACATTTTATCAAAGGAAAAAGGTTAGTGGCCAGAATTTTGTTTATTTTGACCTCTACAAAAAAGACTATGAATGTTTAATACAGACTCAGATCCAAGATCTTCAAGGATCCTACGAGAAACTAGCTTATTCAATCTCCTCCTATAAACCTTTTCAAGTTCAGGGATGAAACTGAGTAAGCCTACAGAGTTTCTTCTACTTGAATACCTTGGTAAATGATTTGATAGTGGAGTCGCCAGGTGGATTCAAGTCTAATATCAGAGAGTGATTGGACTAAAAATCTACCGAAAAAGGAAAACTAAAAAGGGCAATGGAGTCGCCAGACAGATATCAGGATCTATCAAAAAGGTAAAACAAACTAGAAAAAACTAAGGTCGTCCAAGAACAAAAAGATTTGTCCCTGGCAACGGCGCCAAAATGTTGTCCGCCAAGATGGCATGCGTGTGTTGAAGCCCAAAATGTAACACACCAGTTGGATGACAACTTTCAGGAGAGAGGCCAATATCACCACACTCCTCTCCTCTTCGCTTCAGGTTGGCTCTCCTCCAACTCAAGGGGGGTATCCCTAAGATAGGATCGCTAAGGCAGGTACAGTAAATGGGCAAGGTGAAAAGAAGAGGCTGCCTTAGAGAAACAAATGTAACAAAAGATGTATTTTGAAATTGTGATGGGAAAGATGGGAGGATCAGTCCTCAAGGAAAGGCCAGTGCCAGTATACCAGAGGGGCAAATGGAGTCAAAAGAGAGCTCAAATGGGCCTTGCTGCCAGGTTAATGTAGTGACCAACTAAGAGCTCTTGCACCTGAGAATACCTGAAAGCCGCAAAACTTAAGAGAAAAGCATGGGTCAAATGAAGTTGTGCTAGATTGTTAGCCTTCTATTCATATGATCCTAGCTTAAGAATCGAAAGAAATGAACTAAGAGAGGTACCCCGCCTCAGACAAGATGAAAGATGGAAAACAAAGAAAAATGGCATACAAAGAGAGAGAGAGTTCTGAGTTTATCCAAAGAGGCCCATGATATTTTTTCTATTATGCTCAAAGGTAGGAAATTCCCGAATTTTCTCCATGATTACAATCAGGAGGCTGGCTCCTTTTATAGGCCTAAAAAGGCTCTCATAAAAATTAAATAATAAAAAGGAAAAAGAAATAATAATAAAAAATAAGATAAAGTGGGATCCTAGATCCACTTTTCTCTCCACAACTAAAACATAATTAAAAGGACCCTTAGTCCACTAAAGTGGACACCTAGCTGTTTGGTCGTTCCATGTTGCCATATCACCAAAGAATGCCCACCAACCAAGTCAACTCATCCAACTTTTAAACTTCATGCAAAAAGGCTCCAAACAGCTGTCGAACACAAAATGACCACCAATTACTTGTAAGCTCGGCTGTGAATAACTGATACATGAAGCAACAGGTGTATCTGCAGCTCTAATATCTCCACCCACCAACTGTTCCATGTTGCTATGTCACGAAAAATGCACAAGCAATCGGCTGCTAATGAGATCGCCGGTCTTCGTGATGCAAAATTTCGGGACTACCAACTGTGACCTCCGATCGGCTTAACCATGCGCTGATGTCGAACCCGAGCTCTGACAATGAACCACGACTCTCTCCCATAGCGGCTGGAGTAATGGTTTAAATAAATCGCGATTAAAATGCAGCTGTCAAAAATTTGATTAGTCCGGAGTTAGCTGCTAGCAAAAACATGGGTTTATGCTCCCCGTGAAGAAAACCGTATCAGTTTACTGTACCTACCTTAGCGATCCTATCTTAGGGATACCCCCCTTGAGTTAGCCAACCCGAAGCAAAGAGGAGAGGAGTGTGGTGACATTGGCCTCTCTCCTGAGAGTTGTCATCCAGCTGGTGTGTTACATTTTGGGCTTCAACACATGCATGCCATCTTGGCGGACAACAGGCATCATGTCTACATCGAGCTGATCCAGGTTAATTAGGATCATTCATTTCATTTCCATGGCCTTTTTGGCCTATATGACCTCTCTGAGATTTCACATGTGCTAAGAAACACAACTAATCGCAGCTTGCATCCGGGGCATATTTATACATACAAGGTCAGCAATAATGGATATAACTTTGTGTAACCATTGCTTTTTTGGACCTTTTCTATACCCTTCAAGGGGTATTTTAGCAGTTCATCGCTATAGCCTTTATTCATGTGTGTTAAGAAACACATTCTAGAATTTTAAGTTCAGAGGATTTCGTAATACATTTCCAATACAAGTAGTACATGAGCTTTCAGTTTTAGCCAACAACATCTCAAGTAACTAGGGGGAGTTCTGCACAGTGCCAAACATCGGGACAATCGACCAGAATGATTTAGGCATACAATCCAACTCACCAAAGGCAAGTTCTGTCACCAACTCAGAGCTGAGACACAAAACAAACATGGATGCGGTCCAACATAGAGGTACAAATGGGGAAGTCCTCAGAATCAAGAAGTCAAGAAGGCAAGTCAAGGGTGAAAGCCAAATCAGGAAGGTCATGGATGGATGGAGTCAAATGAATGTGGTGCCTAAGCTAGCAGACAAGGATGCCAGGAAAGACCATATCTATTCTCATAGGAGGGTAATGAAACCGATGAGTATTGTCAGAAAACCTAAGTGTGCAAGTAATACATCCATTTTATATTTATAACATTATCCAAGATATTTCATTTTATTTTAAATAGTACTGCCACATCATGAATCATATACCAAGTCAATGCTATGAAGATGACTAAAACAACAAGATAATAATCCAAAGCTAATAACCAAAAGTCCATAGGTCACATCACATCATAAATAATCATCAATAAACATCTGAAACACTGCTGCAACAATATCAGTGGGCACTGAACTGGAACTATATGGAACAAAGGGTCGCATCGGTCATCAAATCTAAGCTCTCAAGGCTCAGCCTTGGCACAAGGTCTAATAAAAGTCTGATACAATGTACTCATCTGATCCATAAGTGATCTCAAATAACAAACTCATCATAGCTGATCTCTGTAAAAGCAAAGCTCTGAAAAGTGCAGATATCTGCTCAGCAAGAATAGTAGCCCAGCTACTATGGTGTGATAACAGTTACCATTGGCCTTCTATCTTTTCTGATGTCCACAAGTTTGTGAGATGTTGTGAACCTTGTCAGCTTTTCACTGGTAAACAGAAGTTAGCCTCCTTGCCTTTACAGCTAGTTGTTGTAGAAGCTCCTTTTCAGCAGTGGGGTTTGGACTTCATAGGCAAATTTAAAGATAATTCAAGCAATGGTTACTCATGGATCCTAACAGCTACAGATTACTTCACTAAATGGGTGGAAGCCATTCCTACCAAGGAAGCAACTGAAAAAGTAGTCATGGACTTTCTTAAAGATAAAATAATAACAAGGTTTGGTGTGCCAACAAAGATAACAACAGATAATGCTAAAGCCTTTAGTTTAGCAAAAATGTCATCTTTTTGTTTTGATTATGGCATTATTCTGTCTCATTCATCAAATTACTATCCTCAAGGAAACGGTCAAGCATAATCAAGTAACAAAAATCTAATGACCATAGTTAAGAAAATTGTTGGGGAAAACAAGAAGGCATGGGATAGTAAGATTAAGTATGCATTATGGGCTGACAGGATAACAAAGAAAGCTTCTACAGGGAAAAGTCCTTTTGAGTTGGTTTATGGTTTGGATGTTCAATTGCTAGTGCATCTTAGGCTTTCAGTACATGGTCTACATCAGAATTCTATTTCAGGTGAAAGTGCAATGGATAACAGGGTTAATCAAATAATGGAACTTGATGAAAATAGAAGGATGGCTTGTGAGCAGAATTGTAAGAACCAAGAAAAGGTTAAAAGGGCATTTGACAAGACAACAAGGCAAAGAGTTATCAGTATTGGGGATACCGTTTTGTTGTGGGACAAAACAAGGGAGAAGCCAAGAAAGCATGGAAAGTTTGACAGCTTATGGTTGGGTTCATATATCATCAGAGATGAAGCAGGGCCAAATTCTTTCCACCTCAGCCACTTGGATGGTGAACCCATGAGCTTGCCAGTGAATGGGCAACAACTCAAGTTATTTTTCAGATGAGGACTTATTGGTGCCCAAAGGGGTACCCTCTGTAACGTATCTCTAACCTTACTCTTTGCTCTTTAATTATGTTGTATGCATATGTATAGATTTAGATGAATTTATGTATTATAACATTTTTAGTTTTTGTAATATATGCATTGGTTGTATTTATTGTTATCATATCATACACGGTGCTTATGTTTGGTATGTTGAGTTTTCTTATCACAGATTTTGAGGTTCTTGCATGCTTTCTGATGATAAAGCACAGGTTCCTGAGTTGGAGCCAGAATGTTGACCACCAAAACCAACTAGGTGGACAACGATGTACCATGCACATGTTGAATGTGCCTTGAAGATAAGAATGAAGACTTAATGATTGTATCAAGCGAGGAAGCTCTTCTTCTCTTCTTCTCTCTAGGAAATTTCCTCACCCTTGCGGGGGATTTTGTAAGGATATGTCAGCATGAGGGTCTAGTTTTGTGTAACTTGATCACCTAAGACTTTGTCATTAGGGAAGTCCTTTCATCGCGTGCTTTTTCACTTGGATAATTAAAATTTCTCTTTAGATATTTTAATTATTTGAGTTTTTCACTCAAAAATACCTCCAAAGTGGTGAAAGGCGTTCTAGTGATCGATTCCATGGGTGATTGGGCCCTAGGACTGTTCTATATTACCATGCTATACATTATCTAGAGTCTTGCGGAATTTCATTAAGTTTTGCATAGGATTTTTTAATTTTTGATCATTAAAAATTGTCACTCGGGACAATTTGTTGTAATGTACAAAAGGGATACTTGGTCCTTTTTGATGTTGTATAGGGGTTTGGGTACTCAAAGTAAATGGCATGAGACCCCCTACACCCTTGGGCCAAGTTTGAAGACATTCGCACACGTATTACTATGCTTTTGGTCACTTTTTCCCAAGTCAGTCATGAAAATCAAGAAATTGGGCATTTAATTAGAGAGCCAAATTTTGTAAAAGTGACTATAGTCACTTGGGGTGGCCAAGTAAAGGTTCTAAAGCCTATGTTATGTACCCAACATGAAACTAAAGCATAAAAGGCCCCCCCATGAGTGTATTCCATTAGTTATGAGTTGCCCACTCTAGGGGGTGTGCCCTCCTCTCTTTGATTGGTTGGGTGAGTGAAGTTCAATGGGAAGGACCCCACTATGGTGGTTTCCTCCCCATTTGACATAGGAATAAGGTTAAAAACATTAAAATTGGGGTTTCTCTCCCCATATTTGAGATCCCAAACCATGGTTTTTCCCTCCTTGAGCAAATTCACCCCCCTCTCTTGGGCCCCCCTCTCTTGGGCCCCCCTCTCTCCCTTGTGACACTTGCCTAGCATGCAAAGAGCCTCTCTCCTTCATTTTTCCTATTTAAGGAAGGCATTCCTCCTCATTTGGGTTACATTCACTCATGCTCTTGCTTCACTCTTGCTTCATTCTTGCTCTCTTGCTCCCATTTCTCCCATTTTTGCTCTCTTGCTCCCATTCTTTGTCCAAGAGGAACCATTGTACTCTCAAGTGTTGAATGATAATAGAAGAAATCTTTGGACGAAGTACTGTCCATGTTACATGATCGAAGTGATTTTGTTCCAAACTCTTGTTCCATTTTGCATTTGGACCTCAAGCAATTTTTTTTGCTTAAGGATAGTATAGTAATAGTTTTGTTGCTTTCTATGTGAGTTGTTTGCTTAGTATTTAAGAAGTTAATGTATTCATGTTTAAGTATCTTATTTCTCAAATATTTGTAGGTTTCTCACCCCATCTTGCATTGTGAAGCTAGTTTGGTTACAGGTTTACCAAGTTTGAAGGGTGGGATTTCCGGGTGGAATACCCCACTGTTCAACAACTTACAAATGACTTGGCATCTCACTAACACTCCATTTCTTATTGAAAATTTCACAAGCCCTTCTTACGCTTCTTTTTCATCAATTTTTAAGTTTTTATATGCAATATTTCACTTAGAAAAAATTTATGTTTTTTACATGCAAAGTTACAAGTTGGTTTTAATCTTATTTTCACCATATTTGGGCTCTAATAGCTTGTTGTTTTGTGCACGTTTATGATCTTACAGGGGGAGAGAATGCCCAAATTTGGCCATTAACAAGCACCAATAACTCCAAAGAGGGGCTACTTCAAGTCCTTCACTCAAAATCAGTCAAAAATCCCTCTTTCTCATTCTTTTCTCCATATCAATAAGTGTTGAAAATTAAATCATTGTAACAAGCCCAAGAGAGTCTCTTGGGCTTGAGTTTATTGGGTTTTTACTTCAAGCATATCTTTCTTAGTTAGTTTACTCTTAGTTGCATGCAAAGGAAGAGGCTCTGCCCATCCTTGCATGGTTTTATTAAGTAGTTTTGCTTACTAGCTTTTATTTCTTCAAGCATTTTCATTTTTGCCCACACCTCACTAGTGAAGTGGCTCCGACACTCCAGTGATATCGCGCTTGGCTTGTTTTCATTTTTATTTCCAGTAGTTTGCTTTAAGTTGTTTATTTTTCCCGCACCTCACTAGTGAAGTGGCTCCGCCACTCCAGTGATATTGCGCTTGGCTTTCTTTTTTATTTCTGTAATTTTATTTGCAAGTAATTTCATTTCGCCTGCACCTCACTAGTGAAGTGGCTACGCCACTTCAATGATATCGCGCTTGTCTTATATTGTCTTAGATTAGTTTTGCTTAAAGAAATAAAATTTAGCTTAAGGCCCATTTTTGCCCCGTATCCTCTCCCCTCGTCGATTAAACCGAACTTGGGTATCGAGAAAGGGAAAAGATTTGTGTTGGCTAGATTAATAGGCACCTAGTTACATATCTTCACTAGAACGGAGAAAATAAGGCTTGACCTGTCGAGCTAGTGGGGTAGAGACAGTGGGGGGTCTCATGGCACTTTGTGTCCTCCAGTTGAGCTCCTAGGAAGACTTGAGTTTGACCCGTGGAGCTAGTTGGGAACCTTGTGTTCTCAGGTTGAGCATCTGACATTCTCTCTCTAATCAAAGGGGATAGTCTCTTGGGGTAGACATCTAGATTAGTTTCATTTCTTTGCAACAAACACCTAAATCCCCTAAGTCAAAGAGAGACATAAAATTTACTAAAATTTAAAGGACCTGTTATCACACATATAGTAGCCAGGCTACCATACATTATTTTTCTGATTCCAGTACACTATTCAGCCAGTTCCCTTACATTTGAGATGCTGAGATGAGCATCTATATTGGATCACTATCAGATTTTGGACAGCAGTTGTATTCCCCATGCCATGACTAAGTCTCAGGACACTCAGAGAGATGACCGATGTAGCCATTATACCATTTGTACAGAGCAGTCGGTAGTGCCCAGAGTTACAGCAGTAGTTTCAGAGGACAGATGATGGTATAGGTGACGAGCATTCAGGTATATGACTCAGCAGGTATATCATTGTGTTATGGTTGTATTGATTTTATATTTATTCTTATAGCATGTCTTAGCACCTAGTGTCATGATCTGGCGATCATATAGATATGTGGACCTGGTTGATCTTATTATATATATTCTATTGTCCCTACTCAGACTTAGAAGTTCACTATTCATACTCATTGGTTTTACCCTCCTTAGGGAGAATAGAGGTGATCATTCCACCATACCTTGGCTTGCTAGTGTTGGCTCCATTATTCATTGTATTCATCCATCCATTGCCTACCTTTTAGTTTATGACCCTGACTTGCTACTTGACAAGTGACATGGAGGATCTTTTCCCCACTGTAGCCTCTGTATTGGATGAGCTTCCCTGTTTATTGTGTCTCGGCTCTGAGTTGGTGACAAAACTTACCTATGGTGAGTTGGAGTTTCTTGAGAATTCCCCCTAGTCACTAAAGTTGTGTTGGCTAAACCTGAAACTTTTAGTGCTGCCATGAATACAAAATCTGGAAAAAATGAAATGCTATATCTTCTATGAAAAGCCCATTCATGCAATGTGTTTCTAAACACACATGAATGAAAGGCATGCCAAATGAAAATGGCCATGAAAATAAAATGTTATATCTTTTGGAAATGTAAATACCTAGGTAAACAAGCTGTCCGTGACACACCTAGAAGTCCTCAGGTAAACAAGTGCCTTAAAAACAAACCTGCAGCAAAAAGCCTAAAATAAATGTAAATATATGCAATGTGTTTATAAACACACATAGATCAAGGCTATGGAAACTTCAAGCCCAAAAAGCAATGGAACTTAAATGCTATATCTAAATTATTGCTAGCCTCATTTGTATTATGGATTGTGCGCATCTGTTAAAGGTGAATAAACCCTCTTTGAACAACTCATCCATTTGTGAGACAACGCCATTCCCTATGTTGTTGCTCATTCAGTATATACTATGGTGTGTATTCCCTTTTCCTTTGCCAAAGTGTCACAAAGTTAAGTCAGTCAAGTCATCCCTTAGCCTAGCTAGTTATTTTAGCCTTCACCCTTCACTAGCAAATTGATCATAGCTATGAAGTGAGTATGATCTTGAAAGTCTAGTCTGAGTAATAATAATAATTAATGACATTATATATTTGGATTTAGATCGCAAGTAATGATTACTTTGTGTTATAATTGTTATTTGAATAAGTTGTAGAGCATGCATTAACCTTTGACACTTTGCAGCAGCTTCCAATGATGGTCTGAGTTATATTTGGTCATGTTGACTTGGTCAAACCTAGTTTGACCAAGGTCAACCATAGGACATGAGATGGTTGGACCTTGTGATGATATGGATAGATGATATATGGTCTATGTACATGTACATTCCATGCAGCAGATACAAGGTTATGATGATAATTCATGGTTTACAGCATTATTTGATCATTTATAGATTATTATTATTTCACCTGTTCTGGTATATTGGATATATCATATGATCATGCAGAGACTCATATGGTGTATGAGTACACATCTTGGATGGATTTGGACCTTCTGAGTCCAATGAGACAGTCTGTTCCGGGCATTTACAGTGATGATTGAGCCTCAGTAGGCTAACCTAGTGCAGTTTTGGTCTGTCGGAGACCTTGTCAGAGCAGAGAGGATTTTTATCTAGTTGACCTAGGGTGTTGTGCTTGGAGGGGGTGGTCCAGCCACTTGTTTTTACCATATTATCCCCCTCCTGGACACACTGGTGCCCTCACCTTGATAGCGTAGGCAATCCAGGAGGCAGTTTGGGACAGTTTCACGCTTCTCGAGGCATTTCAGGATTAGTAGAAATGGCTATTGAGGAATTCGATTTGGGCTACTGAGGAAATGTTTTGGCATGGGATGATCAGTGATGATGGATTGATGTCTTCCACACCTCCTCCAGTAGTTTCAGCTTCATCGGGACCCGCATCCATCACTTATGACACTTTCTGATGATTTTTGAGGTCTTTTGAGGCCTACAATTTGTCCATAGAGGCACGATTTGGTAGATTGATGACTATTTTATTATTATTGTGCTATGGGGATTGACCAAGGGTGGCTAGAATTACCCCTTGGACCCACCATAAGCTTCTTATTATATTTTGTCATCATGATATGGTGGGATTCCCCTCTTCTAGGGCGATTTTGTCCACTTATGTTATATTTTATGAGTGATCCATGTATTTTATTGTTGAGCTCATCTCAACCATTGATTAGACATTTGTATCTTTTAATCTTAGCCACTCATTCAAAAAGTGGTTAGGATTTTGATGTCTCTCCTTCCTATTTAAAGGAGAGAGTTTCTCATTGTAAGGGGTCTTTGGCTCTTGGATTATTGGTATAGAAAAACTTTCTTGTGGAAATTCTTGTGGTCTCCTTTACATCTGGTGTTCTTAGATGGTGATTGGAAAGTCTATTGCAACCTAGCATTTGGAATTTGTGGTAAGATCTTTTTTTTTTTTTTGGAAATCATTGTCTTGTCTACAGGAGGGCGACTTCAACAAGGGCGATTTTGCAAGGCTTCTTCAAATCGACTTTCTTGGCATTTGCTTGTATCAGGGGGTTATCATTAATATCATTGTGATCTATGCTATCTTTCTGTTACTTCTCTTGTGGCATTAGTCTTATCTCTTGATTGCATCAAATCTGATATTGTTGACATTTGTTGTGCAGGAGAGAGGGCGCATTGACTTCTTGGACTAAATCGACTTCATAGAAAACTACCTCAAAGCTTCTCAAATTGATCGGGTTTGCATAGATCATCATCATCAAGGCATCTACAAGGTTACCCAGGTAAGATCCACAGGTTTGTTTCTCTTATCTTGATCCAATGCATGACATAGCTCATAAATTGATAAAACCCTTATTATTTCAAACCCTCATTGTTACATTTTCTTAGATCTACTAAGATCTAGTGGGTTGTTGGGTATAATCTTAAAAACCCACCTCTATAGTATCCACGGCATCTCGGATCTATAGTTTGGTGAGGATTGGCCTGCATTTGACCCCCTTCCCAAGCCAACTTGGCTTCCCCAAGTGAGGGCGCACTTCTTGGAGAGGTGAGTTGACCTAGATCTAGTTGATGGGTAGTTGAGATCCCACTTGATTCATGATCTACACATCCAATAACCTGCCCCCAGATTGTCACTTTTCTGATTTCTACCTTGTGGGCCCTATCCACATTTTAAGGGATTTAATTCCCATTTTGGACCACTTGGTATCCTTAAACTCAGATCTAGTAAGATCTAGCCATCGGATTGCCTTGAAATTGTAGATCCACACTCTCACTTGACTAATCTACTTGGATCTAAAGTTTGGATGCCATTGGACTTGTCTTGATTCATTTATCCCACTTTTTTAGCCTCCTTGGGTAAAGTCGCACCACCTTGGAGAAGTGAGTTGGTCCACTTCTAGGACATGGGTACATGAGATTTTGGTGGATTTGGAACGAGCATAATTCAAAACCTAGGTTTAGTTGGTCACTTCATCAAATCTTGCCTTGGGGATAGCATTCCTTGTTTTAAGGGACTGTGGTCCACTTAGGTCAAACCTTGAATCTGTAGATCTAGACCTATTCATCCATCAAGACTTTAATTGTCCACTTGTCTCATGCAATAGGAGTCATCAACCACAAGTTAACTTCACTTTGACTCCATTATCCCAATTCCCAAGGCACTGGTCTCTCTCCAAGTCAATTCGACTTTCCTAGATTGTTGGATTAACTTGGGGTTTGACCCTTGTGTGGTGAACTAAACCCTTTGGTGTCATCATACTTCATGATCAAGCTTGTCACTAGTACTAGTTAGCCTCAATTTAACCCCTTAATTACTTTGCATTGGACACGGTTCCCAAGGTAGTGGATTTTCTCACAATTGACTGGTGCATTAATCCTGGATCTTATTTTCAAATACTATAAGTCACTCTCAGATCAACAATGAACCAAAGCTATACTCATTGAATCCCACTTGTCTTGTGACTTCATCCTATGGTCTAGGATAAACCATACACCTTACTTCACTTAGAATTAACTTGATTTGGTGTCTTGGTTTTGATCTCTCCTGTCGGAAGTAGATCGGGTCTCCCCCTTTGTTGTCTGGGCTAGATAACATAAAGCGAAGGTTGCCTCGACTGGCATGACAACCATCTATTGGAGGTCGAGGTGATCGTGGTTGCACCTTTGAGTTGCCCTTCCCTATTGCCATCCATTAATGGATACATCCATAGGGGTAACTATAGTTTAGGTGATAACATTTTGGCGCCGTTGCCGGGGAGGGCATAGGCTTACTCTGGTTTGACATATATCAAGCCTTACTCCTGTTCTTCCTGCCTAACATTTTGGCATTGAAGAGCATAGGCTTACCTTGGATAAAACTAGTAGTCATTATTCACTCTCTCCTGCATATACAACGACACATATCTTGATAGAAGAGTTTAAATCTACCTGGCGACTCCCAACCGTGACTCTGCTGAGGAGCGAGCTCATTTACATCCTTACAACACTAGAAGTAAAACAAACTTAAATCAAGTTGAAGGAACCCCGCGACTCTACTGAGGAACGAACCCAACGTATTAATCTTAAGTGCTTAGAACACCCATGTATAGACTCCACTGGGGAATCTTAAACTTTAATCCATAACGGACCCAGATATCTACAGGATCCTGGAATGGAATCAAAAATTTTAAAAGATTTTATTGAAAGAAATTCGAGATTTAGGTATGAGGATAATTATCAAAATAATTATGGGTATGAACCTGCATATCAAGATTCTGATGATACCCATCATTCACCTCATCCATCTAATAATTTTTCCCCAAATATTCCAGGTGAACCAATTAGAAAATATCAAACGCAGCCGAGGTTTTTGGAAAATGATCCTCGCCCAACTCAAGCAACTAGAACTTTTAGGAAACCCAAGCCATCTCCTTTTGATTTTTCAGAAATATATGGGGCACCTCATCTTATGCCAAATGGATACATCAGGGGGTTGCCTCATTTTGATGGAAGTAATGGAACATCTATTGAAAGTCACTTGGATGCCCTTTGGGACCATATGGAATTTCTGGGTGCTGATGGTGAGGATGTCTATATGCGAGCCCTTAGTGCTTCCCTAGAAGGGGATGCCCGACTGTGATCTGATCATTTATCCCCAGGATCCATCATTGGGTATGACATGTTCATGGATTTGTTAACAAATGAGTGGGGAGAAAACATTAATGAAGCTATGGAAGAACAATTAGAAAACGAGTGTCTTGATGAAAATCAATTTGATGTAGATGATCAAAACACCAATAATGAATTAACTAATGACTATCCCTATGAAAGTGATTCCTCTTTTCCTGAGCAAATTGAGCCTCGTGAGGTCTTGTCCTCATTACCTGAAGAAGTCTCAGATGAAGAGGATGATTCCAATGATTTCCATCAGGAAGCATCCATGATTGAGTCTTCCATTAGTGAATCTTTTGGAAATAATTTTGAGACCCCTTTTCATAATCCTTGTGTAAGTAATGATTTTTCTAACCATGACATAGAAGAAGAAGAAAGTAGGGACAACAACCAAGTTTCTTTAGAAACCAATGATCATCCTGTTTTTTGAGATAAATTTATTGAAAGTGATCATATGGTTGTTAATCAATTTGTCGATGCTATTCCTGATAAATTATCGTCATATGAATTTAATGATAAATCAATTGAAGAGAAATCTCACGATGAGGATGGGTTAGTGAATCAAACTAATCAAGAGTTTTCCTTAATCAAATCCTCAAACCAATATCGTAATGTTTATGGGAAGCTTGGAAATAATCCTCCACTTAACTCATCCAATGTTTATAATTTTTCCAATTCAATTTCTAATCAAGATTGCTTATTTCAATTTTTGGGGATGGGTGCTCGCAATAAGTTCTTTCCTTTTTGTCAATATGCAAAGTCAATAAATCTTCAATCCACCCCCCCATCCCAGCTTTTTAATTCTTCTTTGAGTTTCTTGTCTGGTCAATCTTTTACTTTTGGGACTTTCAATCAAGAGTCTATATTTTGTCGCATGAATGGAGATAAAGTGCTTCATTTTCCCTTTCAGTCATCTTTGATAAATAACATTCTTATATCTTCTTGGCGGCAAGAAGGGGTATATAAAGATCAATTTCATCATTTCTCCATCCTTAAACAACAAGTGGGGCTAATCTCGATCTTAATTTTATTTCACGATTTATCCCTGCTTGGTTTATGCATCATTCCTGGAGTTGTAAGAATTGAATGTCCTAGTCAGGTAGATGAGGAAAGTGATTTGAAACAAGGGGAGTTGAATTTGTTATCACATCTTTTCCCTCCATACATGTTGAATAATAACTTGCATAATTTTTATGATCCGATTAATATTCTGATGGAGGATGTTTACATTAATCAAGCTTCCCCTTTGCATGTTTTTATCTTGCACCATTCCAATGCTTTCTCAAATTTTGAACAAATCAGGAATGTATTGATTTTCATTTCACTAAGCTTTAATCTAATCCTGATTTATTCTGTTAAAAAACATCAAGGAAGAATCATTAGTCAAATTGATGAATGGTTGCATGAGATTTATGCTTTTACTTAGTACTTTGCTTACCTGGTAGATTAGAGTAGGTAGGAAACCAAATAAGCCTACTTGGGCAGTAGTTAGTCTTTTCAGCCATTGAGTCTGGTCTTTTGTTTGTTTCTAAGCTCCTTTGTAAGCTCCTAGTTTAATTGAGTACCTGTCATTTTTCTTTTTCCTGCACAATAAATTTCAAACTTTGCAAGTTATGTTAGTAGTTTAATTTACTTTCTGCATTTATATTTCATGCATTTATATTTCTGACATAGAATAGACTTTATTTCAGTTCGATTTTATATTTTTCCCATACATGTTGCATGACGTATCTTGATGTTTGTGAATACAGAAATAGGTTGCAAAAAAAATTTTAAAAAAATAAAAAAAAAAGAGTTGAAAGCAAAATGGTAGAGTGCTGGATCATGGATTCGAGTAGCAGAGTTCGAGGACCAGAGATTCTGAAGTTCTCAAGCGCTCATTTCAGCAGAGCACTTGTCCCAGCCGGAGCCAGATGTTATCACACATATAGTAGTCGGGCTACCATACATTATTTTTCTGATTCCAGTACACTATTCAGCCAGTTCCCTTACATTTGAGATGCTGAGATGAGCATCTATATTGGATCACTAAGTCTCAGGACACTCAGAGAGATGACCGATGTAGCCATTATACCATTTGTATAGAGCAGTCAGTAGTGCCCAGAGTTACAGCAGCAGTTTCAGAGGACAGATGATGGTATAGGTGATGAGCATTCAGGTATATGACTCAGCAGGTATATCATTGTGTTATGGTTATATTGCTTTTATATTTATTCTTATAGCATGTCTTAGCACCTAGTGTCATGATCTGGCGATCATATAGATATGTGGACCTGGTTGATCTTATTATATATATTATATTGTCCCTACTCAGACTTAGAAGTTCACTATTCATACTCATTGGTTTTACCCTCCTTAGGGAGAATAGAGGTGATCATTCCACCATACCTTGGCTTGCTAGTGTTGGCTCCATTATTCATTGTCTTCATCCATCCATTGCCTACCTTTTAGTTTATGACCCTGACTTGCTACTTGACTAGTGACATGGAGGAACTTTTCCCCACTGTAGCCTCTGTATTGGATGAGCTTCCCTGTTTATTGTGTCTCGGCTCTGAGTTGGTGACAAAACTTACCTATGGTGAGTTTGGAGTTCCTTGAGAATTCCCCCTAGTCACTAAAGTTGTGTTGGCTAAACCTGAAACTTTTAGTGCTGCCATGAATACAAAATCTGGAAAAAATGAAATGCTATATCTTCTATGAAAAGCCCATTCATGCAATGTGTTTCTAAACACACATGAATGAAAGGCATGCCAAATGAAAATGGCCATGAAAATAAAATGTTATATCTTTTGGAAATGTAAATACCTAGGTAAACAAGCTGTCCGTGACACACCTAGAAGTGCTTAGGTAAACAAGTGCCTTAAAAACACACCTGCAGCAGAAAGCCTAAAATAAATGTAAATCTATGCAATGTGTTTATAAACACACATAGATCAAGGCTATAGAAACTTCAGGCCCAAAAAGCAATGGAACTTAAATTCTATATCTAAATTATTGCTGGCCTCATTTGTATTATGGATTGTGCGCATCTGTTAAAGGTGAATAAACCCTCTTTGAACAACTCATCCATTTGTGAGACACCGCCATTCCCTGTGTTGTTGCTCATTCAGTATATACTATGGTGTGTATTCCCTTTTCCTTTGCCAAAGTGTCACAAAGTTAAGTCAGTCAAGTCATCCCTTAGCCTAGCCAGTTATTTTAGCCTTCACCCTTCACTAGCAAATTGATCACAGCTATGAAGTGAGTATGATCTTGAAAGTCTAGTCTGAGTAATAATAATAATTAATGACATTATATATTTGGATTTAGATCGCCAGTAATGATTACTTTGTGTTATAATTGTTATTTGAATAAGTTGTAGAGCATGCATTAACCTTTGACACTTTGCAGCAGCTTCCGATGATGGTCTGAGTTATATTTGGTCATGTTGACTTGGTCAAACCTAGTTTGACCAAGGTCAACCATAGGACATGAGATGGTTGGACCTTGTGATGATATGGATAGATGATATATGGTCTATGCACATGTACATTCCATGCAGCAGATACAGGGTTATCATGATGATTCATGGTTTACAGCATTATTTGATCATTTACAGATTATTATTATTTCACCTGTTCCGGTATATTGGATATATTATATGATCATGCAGAGACTCATATGGTGTATGAGTACACATCTTGGATGGATTTGGACCTTCTAAGTCCAATGAGACAGTCTGTTTTCAGTTCCGGGCACTTACAGTGAGCCTCAGTAGGCTAACCCAATGCAGTTTTGGAACGTCGGAGACCCTGTCAGAGCAGAGAGGATTTTTATCTGGTTGACCTAGGGCACTGTGCTTGGAGGGGGTGGTACAGCCACTTGTTTTTACCATATTACCCCCCTCCCGGACACACTGGTTCCCTCACCTTGACAGCACAGGCACTCCAGGAGGCAGTTTGGGGCAGTTTCACGCTTCCCGAGGCATTTCAGGATTGGTAGAAATGGCTATTGAGGAATTCGATTTGGGCTACTGAGGCAATGTGTTGGCATGGGATGATCAGTGATGATGGATTGATGTCTTCCACACCTCCTCCAGCAGTTTCAGCTTCATCGGGACCCGCATCCATCACTTATGGCACTTTCTGATGATTTCTGAGGTCTTTTGAGGCCTACGATTTTTCCATAGAGGCACGACTTGGTAGATTGATGACTATTTTATTATTATTGTGCTATGGGGATTGACCAAGGGTGGCTAAAATTACCCCTTGGACCCACCATAAGCTTCTTATTATAATTTGTCATCATGATATGTTGGGATTCCCCTCTTCTAGGGCGATTTTGTCCACTTATGTTATATTTTATGAGTGATCTATGTATTTTATTGTTGAGCTCATCTCAACCATTGATTAAACACTTGTATCTTTTAATCTTAGCCACTCATTCAAAAAGTGGTTAGGATTTTGATGCCTCTCCTTCCTATTTAAAGGAGAGAGCTTCTCATTGTAAGGGGTCTTTGGCTCTTGGATTATTGGTATAGAAAAACTTTCTTGTGGAAATTCTTGTGGTCTCCTTTGCATCTGGTGTTCTTAGATGGTGATTGGAAAGTCTATTGCAACCTAGCATTTGGAATTTGTGGTAAGATCTATCTTTTTTTTGGAAATCATTGTCTTGTCTACAGGAGGGCGACTTCAACAAGGGCGATTTTGCAAGGCTTCTTCAAATCGACTTTCTTGGCATTTGCTTGTATCAGGGGGTTATCATTAGTATCATTGTGATCTATGCTATCTTTATGTTACTTCTCTTGTGGCATTAGTCTTATCTCTTGATTGCATCAACTCTGATATTGTTGACTTTTGTTGTGCAGGAGAGAGGGCGCATTGGCTTCTTGGACTAAATCGACTTCATAGAAAACTACCTCAAAGCTTCTCAAATTGATCGGGTTTGCAGAGATCATCATCATCAAGGCATCTACAAGGTTACCCAGGTAAGATCCACAGGTTTGTTTCTCTTATCTTGATCCAATCCATTGACATAGCTCATAAATTAATAAAACCCTTATTATTTCAAACCCTCATTGTTACATTTTCTCAGATCTACTAAGATCTAGTGAGTTGTTGGGTATCATCTTGAAAACCCACCTCTATAGTATCCACGGCATCCCGGATCTATAGTTTGGTGAGGATTGGCCTCCATTTGACCCCCTTCCCAAGCCAACTTGGCTTCCCCAAGTGAGGGCGCACTTCTTGGAGAGGTGAATTGACCTAGATCTAGTTGATGGGTAGTTGAGATCCCACTTGATTCATGATCTACACATCCAATAACCTACCCCTAGATTGTCACTTTTCTAATTTCTACCTTGTGGGCCCTATTCCACATTTTAAGGGATTTAATCCCCATTTTGGACCACTTGGTATCCTTAAACTCAGATCTAGTAAGATCTAGCCATCAGATTGCCTTGAAATTGTAGATCCACACTCTCACTTGACTAACCTACTTGGATCTAAAGTTTGGATGCCATTGGACTTGTCTTGATTCATTTATCCCACTTTTTTAGCCTCCTTGGGTAAAGTCGCACCACCTTGGAGAAGTGAGTTGTTCCACTTCTAGGACATGGGTACATGAGATTTTGGTGGATTTGGAACGAGCATAATTCAAAACCTAGGTATAGTTGGTCACTTCATCAAATCTTGCCTTGGGGATAGCATTTCTTGTTTTTAAGGGATTGTGGTCCACTTAGGTCAAACCTTGAAGCTGTAGATCTAGACCTATTCATCCATCAAGACTTTAATTTCCCACTTGTCTCATGCAATAGGAGTCATCAACCACAAGTTAACTTCACTTTGACTCCATTATCACAATTCCCAAGGCACTGGTCTCTCTCCAAGTCAATTCGACTTTCCTAGATTGTTGGATTAACTTGTGGGTTGACTGTTGTGTGGTGAACTAAACCCTTTGGTGTCATCATACTTCATGATCAAGCTTGTCACTAGTACTAGTTAGCCTCAATTTAACCCCTTAAATACCCTGCATTGGACACGGTTCCCAAGGTAGTGGATTTTCTCACAACTGACTGGTACATTAATCCTGGATCTTATTTTCAAATACTATAAGTCACTCTCACATCAACAATGAACCAAATCTATACTCATTGAACCCCTCACTTGTCTTGTGACTTCATCCTATGGTCTAGGATAAACCATACACCATACTTCACTTAGAATTAACTTGATTTGGTGTCTTGGTTTTGATCTCTTCTATCGGGAGTAGATCGGGTCTCCCCCTTTGTTGTCTGGGTTAGATAACATAAAGCGAAGGTTGCCTCGACTGGCGTGACAACCATCTATTGGAGGTCGAGGTGATCGTGGTTGCACCTTTGAGTTTCCCTTACCTATTGCCATCCATTAATGGATACATCCATAGGGGTAACTACAGTTTAGTTGATAACAGGACCACTTGCACAACATTGTTACAATCTTTTTTCTATTTCACAAGTATTTCGCTTAACTATCTTGTTCGCAATATTTGCTTCAAGTACCTAATTTTCAGCTCAATATTGTTTCACATATCTTTGGCTCATTAAGTTGTTCATTTTAGTGCTTATGTAACATCTTGATTATCTATTTACAAGCATATTCCATTTACTTGTTCATTTGCTGGAAGTTATTATTTCGTGATATATTCTGTTAGTGAACGAGTCAATACTTAGTAAAGGTACTTGTATAATTTATTTATTGTGACTCCATAGCCCGAGTAGAGACGACACTGGTCTTATTAATTGGTTAATTATCTCTCTCTTGCATTTGATCATTGGTTGATTGCTAAAGTGTTTGCTTGTCATTGGAAGATTTGCATCATTGCACGTTGATTGTCATTTTATTGTTGTAACTTACAACTCCAAAAAACTTAAAAGAAACTTAGTAGTTAGGGACTATTCCCCTTGACCTTTAGGAGTTGTGGTCTAAACGGATGAGTTTAGGACCGAGGTGACAGTGGGTTCTTAACTCATAGTTTCCCTTTGGAACACACACATCGGTTGGGAGACTTACCCGTGTGCAAGTGTGTTTTAGGCGGCAACACAGCTGATGCATGCACTGGGAGAATGTGCCCTAACTGTCAATCTGGATCTAAGGCTCTCTACAGGTGGCCCTGACTGTCCTGCCTCTCTCAATCCTTTGCTCTAATCTGCTCTGCAACTGAAGACAAACAAATGCTCAACTGAAGAATGCGCCCTTACTTTGCATGGAGAAGTGTGATCTCCCCTCTGGATGTCTGATGCTCGTACTGGGCCAGATCTCAATAGATCTGAGCTCTGATCGTCACAGACCTTCCTCAAACACTGCGGAAAGGCTACCTGTTATCACATATATAGTAGTTGGGCTACCATACATTATTTTTCTTATTCCAGTACACTTTTCAGCTAGTTCCCTTACATTGAGATGCCGAGATGAGCATCTATTATGGATCATGATTATTATATGGACAACAGTTTTGTTCCTCATGCCATGACTGAGTTTCAGGACACTCACAGAGATGACCGATGTAGCCATTTAGCCATTTATGCATAGCAGTTAGTATTGCCCAGAGTTACAGCAACAGTTTCAGAGGACAGATGATGGTTCAGATTTTGTGCATTCAGGTATATGACTCAGTAGGTATATTATGGTGCTGTGGTTATATTGCTTTTATATTCATTCTTGTAGCATGTCTTAGCATTTAGTATCATGATCTGGCGATCATATAGATATATGGACCTGGTTGTATCTTTTATATATATTATATTGTCCCTGCTCAGACTTAGAAGTTCACTACCTATACTCATTGGTTTTACCCTCCCTAGGGAGAATAGAGGTGATTATTCCATACTTTGGCTTGCTAGTGTTGGTCTCATTATTCACTGTCTTCATCCATCCATTACCTCCCAGTTTGTTCATTACCTTGACTTACTACTTGACTAGTGGCATGGAGGACCTTCCCCTACTGTAGCCTCTGTGTTGGATAAGCTTCCTTGTTTCTTGTGTCTCGGCTCTGAGTTGGTGACAAAACTTACCTATGGTGAGTTGGATTGTAGTCCTAAATCATTCTGGTCGGTTGTCCCTATGTTTGGCACCGATACGAACTCCCCTAGTCACTTAAGATGTGTTGGCTAAAACTGAAAGCTCATGTACTGCTTATGGAAAGTTATGTAAATTCGCCCATGGAAATGTAAACTCTAGAATGTGTTTATCAACACACGTGAGTAAAGGGCAAGAGCATTGAAAAGCTAAAAATACTCCTTGAAGAGTATAATGAAAGGTCCAAAAAAACAATGGTTCTTAAACTCTATATCTAAACAATTGCTAACCTTATGTATATGTACAAACATGCCCTGGATGCAAGCTGCAATTAGTTGTGCTTATCAGCACACCTGAGATCCGAAGGGTTATGTAGGCCAAAAAGGCCATGAAATGAAATCAATGGATCCTAATGAAATTGGATCATCTTTTATAAAAGTAGATATGGTTCCTAAGTTGAATAAACACTCTTTAAACAACTTATCCATCTGTGAGACACTGCCATCCCCCGTGTTATTGCTTGTGCAGCATATGTTATAAGTGTGTATTCCTTTTCCATTTCCAAAGTGTCACAATGACAAGTCAGTAGTCATTCCTTGGCCTAGCCATTTTATTCTTAAGCCTTCACCCTTCACTAGCAAATTGATCACAACTATGAAGTGAGTATGGTCCTGAAAGTCTAGTCTGAGTCATAATTATAATTAATGATTTTATATATTTGGTTTTAGATCGCTAGTAAATGATTTACTTCTTGTTATAATTGTTACTTGAATGAATTGTAGAGCATTGCATTAACCTTTGACACTTGCAGCAGTTTGATGACACCTTGAGTTATATTGTGGTCATGTTGACTTGGTCAAACCCAGTTTGACCAAAAGTCAACCACAGGACATGAGGTGGCAGACCTCAGATGATACAGACATATGATATATGGTCTGTTACAGGTCACCATGGTGGTTCTATGCAGTGGTTTCAGGCTTATCATGATGATTTGTGCTTTTCAGCACTTTTACATATTATTATTATTTGGTCTGCCGGATATGATGGACATTTATTTTTGACCATGCAGAGGTCTATATGGTGTATGAGTACACATCTTAGATGGATTTGGGCTCTCTGAGTCCAATGAGACAGTTTGTTTTTAGTTCTGGGCAGTTATAGTGATTTTTAGCCTCAGTTGGCTATCCTAGTGCAGTTTTGGCCTATCAGAGGCCCTGTCAGAGCAGTGATGAGATTTGATGAGTTCACCTAGGGCGTCATGCATGGACGGGGTGGTCCAGACACTTGATATTACCATATTACCCCCCTCCCAGAGAACCTGGTGGCCTCACCTTGACAACGTAAGCACTCCAAGAGGCAGTTTGGGCATGTTCACATTTCCCGAGGCAGTTAAAAAATGGTAAAAATGGCTACTGAGGGATTCAATTTGGGCTACTGAGGCAAAGGATTGGCATGGGATGATGTTTGATGATGAATGGGATGTCTTCCACACCTTCTCCAGTAGGTTCAGCTTCCAGTGGGACCCACACCCATCGCTTGGGACCCACACCCATCACTTCCAGCATTTTATATTGATTTTGGGAGCCTCCCAAGGCTCACGACTTTCCCAGAGAGGCACGATTTGGTGCTTAGAGCATTATTTTATTGATATTGTGCCATGGGGATTGACCAAGGGTGTTAGAAATTACCCCTTGGACCCACCATGAGCTAGATCTTATATTTTATCATTGAGATTTGGTGGGACCCCCTCTCCTAGGGCGATTTGGTCCATTGATCTATTATATTTTTATATTGATCCATGTATTGTTATGTTGAGCTCATCTCAACCATTGATTAAATCACTTTGATATTTTAATCTTAGCCATCCATTCAAAAGGTGGTTAAGGTTTTGGTGTCTCTCCTCCTATTTAAAGGAGAGAGCTCCTCATTGTAAAGGGACTTTTGGCTCTGGATTATTGGAATAGAAAATTACTATTGCATCTACTTGTTGAGTTGTGGTGAATGCTTTTGGAGTTCGTTCATTTGTTCTTCCTTTGCACTGGGTTATTGGAGATTATCTTGCTATACTTTTTGTCCATGTATTTTTCATCTACAGGTGGAGGCCGAATTGGTTCAAGGAGATGCATTGGTACCGGATGACTCTCCCTGCTTCTTTGGGTTTCTTCGTCGGTAACAGGGACTATTATTGTCTTTGTACCTTCTACTTCATGTTATCATTTGCTTATACTTGTATTTCCTCCATGCTTGATCATTCTGATTGAATCGACTTCCTTGGTTTGACAAGTAGAGGAGGGCGCACGTGTGGACTAGGGAATCATCTCAAGGCAAGAGAAATCGAAGATCTCCCATTTGATCTCTACGGGAACATTCCTCAACAACAAGGAAACCTCATCCATCACTTAGGTATGATCTCAAGGTAAATTTCTCATTCCATGATCTATCCATTTGTCTAAGTTATTAAAACCCTCATTTTTACATTTTTTCAGATCTACTTAGATCTAGTGTCCTTTTGGGTAAGATATTCAAAACCCACCTCTATAGTATCCACGGCAATTCGGATCTATAGTTTGGTGTGGATTGGCTTCCATTTGACCCCTTTTCCAAGGCACCTTAGCCTCTCCAAGTGAGGTCGCACTCCTTGGTTGGGTGAGTTTTGCTAGTTCTAAGACCTGGGTAGGTGAGATCCCACTTGATTCACGCTCCTCTCACCTGATAACCTACCCCTAGTGCTTCACTTTGTTGATTTTCACCTTGTGGGCCCCATTCCTCATTTTGAGGGTTGTGCCCCACTTGGGTCACTTAGTGATGCATTTTGAATCTCAGATCTACTGAGATCTAGCCATTGGATGACCTTGATATTCAAAACCCACCTTGATTTACACCTTGACATCCCTAATCTACAGTTTGGTGGACATCCGACTCCATTTGGCCCATTTTTCAAGGCATTGATCCTTCTCCTAAGGCTCACGACTTTCCTGGGTTGTGAGATTTCCTTGGTGGTTGATCTCTGTCTGATTGCTTGAACACTTAGATACTGTCATATCCATCTATCAAGCATAGCTACAAAGCCCCAACTGTCAGATCTCTAATTTGGGACACTTTCCCTGTTTTAAGGGTCACGTTTCCCAAGGCAACTGATTTTGACCATTTGAAACTAGCTTTGAATCCTAGAATCATACTTAATCCTTGAATCACTGTGTGTCATCTTTCACTATCATATCACACCTTTCCTAAGCCTCCACAGTGATCCTACTTCCTTAATTCTAGAGTTCCATACCTGTCACCCTACGTACTTCATTAGATTGATTTGATCTGGTGATTGGGTTGATCTCTCCTATCAGGAGTAGATCTGGGTCTCCCCCTTGCTATCTTGGCTTTGATAGCTAAAGCCAAGAGTGCCTTGGTTGGCGTGAAAACCATCCTTTTGGGAACCAAGGCCCTCTTGATTCACCACTTTAGTTGCCCTCCCCCTCTACCATCCACCTTGGAGCCATCTGTAGGGGCAACTACAAGATTGGTGATAACACTACCCTGAACGTCTTAGACTCTAGATGAGCTCCTCTCTCCTCAGGTAATGCACCCCTCCTCCTCTAGAACACGTCGTCCTCTAACTCAGCAGAAACCACACTGATAGACTATCTCAGTCTACAGATCTGGGCGCCTAGTGCCTCTGGAGCTAGTGATCACTGATCCAACTCAGATCTGATCACTCTCCCTCCTGCAGCAGCTCCTCTCTCTCTCAGAAATTCACCCTGCATGGACTGTTGCGCCCTTTTCACTCCTGATCTATCAATCTCTGATAAGCCAACTGAGTAACCTCATCTGGGGACCCCCTGCCTCTATATATAATCTCACCGAAGAATTAGGTTTACCAAAAACCTAATCTCGGTACATGCAAAAAGTCACTTTTGGATGCATATTTAATCACTGATAGGTCATGCAAAACTCATGCATGCAAAGGATAAAACACCCCGGAAGGTCCGCATGCAGCCACCAATGGACTCATGCCACTGAGTAGAGTGTATCTCACCCTCTACTCCATCCCGATGCCTATATTGCTTTTGTACCTCCATGCAAGGCATCTGAATCATGGAGGACATCCCAAGATACCATAAAAACTAACACTCCCTCTTAACGAGGGAAGTCCTACCACTGATGCCTGGATCCAACAAGTCCCTTGTTGTTGACACTGGCCCAACTGTCCTTCCTGTCACTGCTGCCCTCTGACTTGAAGAACCCTGATCAACCTCCATAAGTGTGGCTCCAAAAGAAGCCCCTTGATCAACCACTGACTCTGTCACTGAACTCTGATTAAGACTCCCTCTGAATCTTTGTTGTAACCAATCCCGAAGACTTCTGTCAAGTGGATCCACTGCCCTGTAGGTGATCTCTCTCTGTCTTTGAGTTGACTCAGCTCTCTCCTGAGCTAAGTCCATCTCTACCATTTCATTCCAGCTCAATCTCCTACTAGGGCCTGTATGAGCAGCATGCTCATCCATCTGATCTCCGGAATCACTCCTCTGATCCTCATCATCATGATGAGCATCTCGCTCACCCATCTTCTCTATGGACTCACTCCTAGCATCATCTCTGTTGTGAGCATCTCGCTCATCATCCCCCTCTGACTCTGAAGAGGATGCACTCAGCCATCCTGATGTGCCAGTAGTAGGTTGTCCTGGAATCAAGTATTCACCATCGATCCTGTGACCCATCAAGACTGGGTCTACTCCTCTAGGATAGGTGAAAATCAGATCCCGCTGGAACACTACTGAGTAGCCAGCAGCTCCCAAATCTGCCACTCAGAGGATACTCCCTCTCAGACCTGGAATGAACAACACTCTTGATACCTCCAGGAGCTCTCCAAGGTCAAGTAGAAACCACACTCTGCCCACTCCTGTTACCAAGTGATCAATCCCCTGCACATCCCGAACCATCTGCAAGGGTGCATGCTCTAGGATGAGGAATGCATCTCGCATCCCTGTCATGTGACTGCTGTGCATGCAGTCAAATCTCCATCTCTGATCAACCTGAACCTCTGGCAGACTACTATCAACCTGAACCTCCTCTGCTACTGCTAACTGCTCAACCTTTGCCTTCTTACCTTTCTTCTTATGCGGACATTGTCCTGCATAGTGTCCATAATCATTGTAGGCAAAGCACTTGATCTTGGTCAGATCCTTCTTCTGTTTGAACCTTTGTTTCCCTTTTGTTGCAAGTGCCACATCCTCCTCCTCTGGAATGGCGGAAGTTGATCCCTGAATATAGCCTCTCTGGATCTCCTCTTGGGTGAAGTTGCCCCACAGACAATCCCACTTGGGAAGGTTCTCTCTAGCAATAATGGACTGGACAAATACTGTCCATGGCACAGTCATGCCATTCAGGGGTTGTCTTACCAACTTGCTATCCTCAACTTTCTCACCCACAGCTCCCAACTCATCCCTCACCTGAGTGATCTTGGTGAGATATGTAGACATGCTCTCATCCTTGCCCATCTTGATGCTTCTCAGCTTCTCTCTGAGAACCATCTTCCTGTTGGCATTGGAACTCTAGTACAAACTAGTCAATGCATCCCACATCTTATAAACATTGTCCTTGGTAGAGACATGTGGAATAACATGATCCTTGATAGCATCAAGTAGGATCCTCTGAGCCTTTACATTCTTTTTATCATATCCTGCTTTGGCAGTAGCATCTGAAGGAACTGTGACTCAATTTGCAACTGTGTTGTTCACAACATCCCACAGTTCACACTCTTTCAACAAAAGTACAATTCGTCCCCTCCATGCACTGTAGTTGGAGGCCCCATCCAACCAATGCTCCAATCTCAAGCTAGTGGCCATACTCTTTGAACTGAAATACTGTAACCCACAGTGAAAGTTGAAACAAGAATCTCTCCTGATCACAGATCTAGTAGATCTATCTCAGATCTAACCTCTGAACTCACAAATTTGATAGATCTAACCTCTACAACCTCAGATCTGAGCTTTTCTCTTCAATTCTGGTCTCTATCTTCACTGACCTACTAGATCTATCTCAAATCTAGTCTCCAATACCACAGATCTGATAGATCTGACCTCTACAACCTTAGATCTGAGTTGTGCTCTTAAAATCTGGTAGATCTGGTCGCTATCTTCACTAATCTCTGTGTGATTGCCCATCCTGACCCTTACCGAGGCTCTGATACCATGTAAATTTTAATCCAGAGATCACTACTCCCTATGGATAGCCCTGAGATCTCAAGCGGTTTGAGTCTCGTATATCAATAAATACTCATAAAGACATAAACTCAACAACTAGATCTCTTTACAACATTGACACACATGCAATCACACAAATAACACTGCATATACCCTGGAAACCCCAACCGGGGAAAACCAACAATCCTCTGGGGCTATCTTCTCTCTCAAGCCCAGAGTATGTATATAAGATAAGCAAATACAACAAAGTTACCTCAGATGTAACTCAATCCCTGAACGGGTGAACCCTAGATCTGCATGCATCAGTTGATGCATGCACTGCGAGAATGTGCCCTAACTGTCAATCTGGATCTCAGACTCTCTGCAGGTGGCCCTGACTATACTGCCTCTCTCAATCCTCTGCTTTGATCTGCTCTACAACAAAAGACAATCAACTGCTCAACTGAAGAATGCGCCCTTCCTCTGCATGGAGAAGTGCGCCCTCCCCTCTGGATGTCTGATGCTCATACTGGGCCAGATCTCAACAGATCTGAGCTCTGATCGTCACAAACCTTCCTCAAACACTAAGGCAAGGCTTCCCTGAACATCTCAGACTCTGAATCGATCGATCCAACTCTAAATGAGCTCTTCTCTCCTCAGGTAATGTGCCCCTTCTCCTCTGGAACACGTCCTCCTCTAACTCAGCAGAAACCACACTGATAGACTATCTCAATCTACAGATCTGGGTGCCTAGTGCCTCTGGAGCTAGTGATCACTGATCCAACTCAGATTTGATCACTCTCCCTCCTACAATAGCTCCTCTCTCTCTCAGAAAGTCGCCCTGCATGCACTGTTATGCCCTCCTCACTCCTGATCTATCAATCTATGATAAGCCAACTGATTAACCTCATCCGGAGACCCCTTGCCTCTATATATAATCTCACCGATGAATTAGGTTTACCAAAAACCTAATGTCTGTGCATGCAAAAAGTCACTTTTGCATGCATCTTTTAATCACTAACAGGTCATGCAAAACTCATGCATGCAAAGGGTAAAACACCTCAGAAGGTCCGCATGCAGCCACCAATGGACTCATGCCACTAACTAGAGTGTATCTCACCCTCTACTCCATCCTGATGCCTATACTATTGCTGTACCTCCATGCAAGGCATCTGAATCATGGAGGACATCCCGAGATACCATAAAAACTAACATGGTATGACGACCATATCAAGTCCTTTGGGTTAAAATCTTTATCAAGTCCTTTGGGTTAAAATTTGTATTGCATGGGTACCTGTACCAGGGGGTCGAGTACACAAACCCGTATCGGGTACTTGGGTACTTCAAAGGTACGTCCCTTGTCATACCCAGCCGTACCCAAATCAAACCTCACGTACCCGAGATGTCATTCATGAAATTCGGGGTACTTGCATGCATTTTGGTATGACGTACCTAGTGTTTGGGTACACCAAGGGTATGGGTTTTATGTTTAGCATAAAATTCACAACAAGAGCATAATAAGGATCATTGAAAGAAACACAATCACAAGATAAACACAGATTTATCCTGGGAAACCCTCATGGGGTAGAAAACCCAGCAAAGCTTCCTCAATATAGATGACCAACAAATACAAAGATGTAATCCCCAAACAAGAGCTCCTTCTCCTCCTTCGCAGATCTCTCTCTCTCCTATGCGCAATTCACAAGTGAGTGAATGAGTGAGTGTGTGTTCAAATGAGAAACACACCTACTCTATTTATACTTTACTTCACTTGACTTTTAACCCTTACTGGGCCGACTTCTCCTAGGAGAGTCTAATAACCCCTAAACACTTAAATCAGGGCCGACCCCACTAGGAAAGTCTAATAACCCTAGTTACAACATCCCGACGGAGGAATAAACATCTTCGGATATATAATAAAGTCCCGACGGAGGAATGAAACATCTCCGGATAATAAAGTACAAATAGAATATTCTTAGAAGTTACAATATTTCAACAATGGTTGGATTAGTTTTGTTCAAGTTTGGAATTTTCCAGTGTTAAGGAGTCGATTTGCAATGTTTAAATAATTAAAACTTTAATAAATAGTTTAATAAACATTATTAAAACAAATGAGAAGTGGGCCCTCACCTAAACTCGGGTCCCAAACCTTAAGTTTTAACATTTCATTGCTCAAGGACGTCTCAACTCGAGAGTGTTGCCTATCTAGAGAGCTTGCTAACAGAGGACCTTAGTGATGCTGGTGATATTGATCTTGAGGATGCTGATGACATGGCTTGAGGAAGCCAAATCAGCTATCTTGTTCATTGTTTACTGTTTTGAAATTTCTTTTTCATGTTTGGAAATGCCAATAGGCAAATT
This sequence comes from Larix kaempferi, assembly GCA_027924585.1. Lineage (NCBI taxonomy): Eukaryota > Viridiplantae > Streptophyta > Pinopsida > Pinales > Pinaceae > Larix > Larix kaempferi. Next base: position 6,014,115 of record BSBM01000636.1, read on the forward strand.
CTGAATGTAGTATGACAACAAAGTTTGAACTCATGGAGTCATGGACATATTCATTATTAATTATATAACTTCCAGTCTTCCACTTGATATCTACTACGAGTATGATTTATCAAATGTATTATTTTATGTTTCAAATTTTCAATGTGAATGTTCATATGAATCATTGAATTTAGAAATAAGCATGTATGATCTGACTGTGACATGTTTTATTTTTATAAATTTAAAAAAAAAATAATAAATATATATATATATATATATATAGATATGTCTACAGTACCCCCGATGTACCCAAGTACCCTGTTTCAAAAACTGGCATCCTCGTCCCCGTCCCCATACCAGTAACTTCCCCCGTACCCACATTTCCTGGAAACTTAGGTTAAAATATTTAGTCTTATGGTATAATGAAGTAATTTTATAAAAAAAGGAAACATGCATATGAAAACATATTAAAAATGAAAATGAGAGAGAAAACCTTAAATTTGTTAGTCTCTTTAATAAAATCCCAATCTCCAAGAAAAATTACCCCCAACTTGGCATGTGCAAGATCCTATATACACACAACTACATGGAAATAAAACTGATAACAATTTGGAAAATGCAACTTAGTATACTTAAAAGGGAAACAACTAGAATAACTCACATCGTGGAGCTCCTCTATTGCAGGGAAAGGTTCGTTGAAGGCAACCTAGTCCTTTCCCAGAAAATCTGTGACAACAAAATTGTTGATAATCACCAATTATAATATAGCCTACACAAACATCACTTAATATTCTGAAATATATAAAACAGATAAAAATTTAGTACACCGGTTTCAGACTCATGCCAAGTTGCCTGCATGCTGAATAATATTAGATCAATGATTTTGTATAGCCTATCAAAGTCTAGAACTTTTCTTTGATGAATGAAATAAAATAATATTTTCAATATTAACTCAATATTTTTCCTTATCTTTACTCTTTAATATAATATGAGATAGAAAGGGAGCATACCTACCTACTCTCTGTTTCATTTGTTGAGAAGTTATTTCCTACTAGATTCCTGCATGCCATGATATTACTTATTACAATTTGTATAGTATAGTTGATGGAAACAAGCTTGTTGATGATGACTCCCAACAATAGATACTGACATTTACTAGTAGAAGGAAGCCACCAATTATAACTGAGATAGAAATAAAGACAGGTGGTGATATACAACAAGACAAAAGAAGGCAGAGTGCAAGAGTTATAGCGAATTTATATTCATAAATTTGAAAAGTCAACTGATGAATTTGTATCAGAAATTACTCCTCTTTGCATACACTTTCAAATTATTGCCAACAACCCATGCTGGAAGAGCTCCTGAAAATTCGTTGTAAGATAGGTCTCTGCAGGCACAGGACATCAGCAGTACAATATGACAGAATTGTAAAATTGAGATTTCAAAAAAAATAATGTATATTATCTAAAATATATACATATGAGAGTGTTATGATGCCTAACAAGGCTGTTGGGAGTGGGGAGCGGGAGAGAAAAGCTAAATTTTCAAAAGCCTCCGTTTTGGGAGTGTTTTATATACAATACATATTTTAATATATTTTGATGTGCATATATATTAAAAATACATGCAGAATGCCAAATTAGCTGTCAAAAACATGAAAACATAGATATAAGCATTTAGTACACATATAACATCAATCATCTAGTATCTATAACTTATAACATTTCATCAAATGATCAATCTTCAACAAAATAAACCTTCAAGTTTGAACATATAATATTTGCTATCAACAAACTATAACAGATAACATCAACCATGAAATGAAACAGAGCATCATATTCATTACCAAAGAGTTGTAAGATGCAATCAACAATTTAAACTTCAGAGGTAGGTTCAAAATTAAAAGTTCAAAGTTAAAACTCAAACTTATCTAATGTTTACAAAATAGGCCATAATAAACATTAAATACAAAGTACTATCTACTATGCTTTCCTCTTGCCATGAGAAACTTCCATTTTCTTTTCTCATGATCTAAGTACAGGAATAGGAGCAGTTGGAAGTGTTCGTGGAACATGAAAAGTAGTTGCATGGCCCCCACGGATTGCTGGACATTGTGAAGATAAAGGAAAAGCTCCTACATCTGAATACCTGCTGGTGGTTGGGGGTGGCGTCTCTATTGTATGAATTTGATCACCCAATAGTTCATCCTCCAAGCACTCTAATGCTATGGATCCATCTTCCAAATTAACATCGTCTGGATTGTTGTCCCAGACTCCCAAGTCAAATATTTTCTATCATTCTTGGCCACATCACAATAATGGGACAACAACTTCAAGTTGTAGTGCACATAAACCAAACTTTCTGCTCGATCTACATCAAGCTATTTCTCTTCACGTTGTGGATGAAGTTGTAGGTGCTCCAACATCTCTCTACAGAAGAAGTGTTAACAACCTGTGAAAGCACCCTCACCACCAATTTATGCAAATATGTGGTAGAGGAGCCATGCATGTTCCACCATTTAATAGGACTCAACCTATCTCAATCTTTGGTTGCATGCAGGTTACAAAGGACTCCATGTTCACTAATGTATTTGCTCAATTCACTTCATACTTGAGCACACTCATCAGGGACCAACTTGTCTAATGCAAGCATATACCCATTCTGCACCTCTAGATCGGGGTGTGGTTTTCTCCTAACTCCACCCCCAGGTGTTGCTTGGGCCATCCAAGATGAAGAATAATATTTTGGTGTAAGAACATATGCTAGGACATAGAGTGGAACATTCAGATTATCCCAATTTTTTACCACATGTTTATAAATATGATCATACAAGGTTGCATCTCTCTGCTCAACAATGCATTTGATTTGGCCAAGCATGCTCTCCATTTGCTCATACACCTTCACAATCACAGAATGATCTGTATCTTCAAAATGAATCATACTATAAATGGGCTTGGTGAATCGTAGAACATACCTAACCGGTGCTCAAAACTAGCCATCAAGAACAGTGTCCTCCACCTCCTGAGAGTCATGTCTATCAGATGTGCTTGCAGCTCTATCTTTCAAATCCTACCATGAATCACTTGAAACCATACTAGCCAATGCCTCTCTTACCTTCAAAAGCTGCTTGAAGGTGAGGTAGTAGCTAGCAAATCTAGTCTTTGCAATCTTCAATAGCTCCAACCTAGAGTTATTGTGAAAAATGTGGTGGGCCATGCTATGATTGCTAATAAATTTTATAATTTTATCCCCTCTCTTGCACAAGGCACAAATCCATCGATAATTAGGGTCCCTCGTAGAGTGCATTATGAATTTCTACTGATGCCCTTTGGACTTTGCAATGCCCTGACCACCTTCTAAAACCTTATGAACAAGATATTTAGACTCTTTCTACACCACTTTGTGTTGGTATTCTTTGATGATATGTTGATCTATAACAAAAATAGGAAAGCACATGTGGAACGTGTTGACAATCAGTTATTTCTCAAGTAGTCCAAATGCGCTTTTGGTGCTTCCGAGGTCAAATACTTGGGTCACATTGTCAGTCAACATGGGTTGCAAGTGGATTCTAATAAACTTGAGGCTATCCAAGATTGGCCACAACCCAAAATATTGGAAAGCTTACATAGCTTCCTAGGGCTCACAGGTTACTATAGAAAATTTGTGCAAAATTATGGGAAGATTGCAACCCCATTAACAACCCTACTAAAAAAGAATTCCTTTTTCTGGACCAAGGCTACAAAGCAAGACTTTTCATCTTTAAAAGAAGCTATGTACCACGCCGGCCTTAGCAGTACCTAATTTCACAGACCTTTGTACTAGAATGTTACGAGTCAAGACACGGCTTGGGCACAATACTCACGCAAGGAGGACACCCCTTGGCCTACACTAGTAAACGATTGTGGGGTTTGTATTAGTAAATCTGCGTATGAGAAAGAGACAATGCCCATCCTTCATGTATCCAAAACTTGGCGTCCCTATCTCATTGGAAGACACTTTCATATAAACAAATCATCACTGTTTGAAGTATTTTTTGGAACAGAGATTGTCGATTCCAAAGAAGCACAAGTGGGTCACTAAGATGTTGAGGTATGATTATGAGATCATCTATTAAAAGGGAAAAGACAATTTCATGGTAGATGCATTGTCCAGAAAATGTGAGGAAGATGAATCTCTATTTTCTTTATCCTCACCAATACCAAAATGGTTAGTAGATGAACGACAAGAGTGGTCGACCAATGTGAGGTGTCTCAGCTCAATAAATGGCTTCAAGAGGACCCCAATCCTCCCAAAGACTACTCCTAGCACCAAGAGACATTGTGGTATTAAGGTTTCCCTTTTCTAATACCAAATTCAACTTTAAAACAAAGGAATAAGGATACTAGAAGAGTTGCATTCATCTCCTATAGCAGGTCATTCAGGTTCTTAGAAAACCAATGAACACAGTAGGCAATCTTTCTTTTGGATATGAGTGAAAAGGAATATACCAAATTTTGTGATTGAATGTGACACATGTCAAAGGAACAAGGGTGAGACAGTGAAGACTCCAAGGGCATTGCAACCATTGCTAATACCAACCACTATTGTGTAAATATTTGATCCAGAGATCACTACTTCCTCTAGATCACCCTGAGATCTCAAGTGGTATGAGTCTCAATGTAAGTAAATACTCATACAAACATAGACTCAAACCACTAGATCTGCATCTAACAACAACATATAAATGCAATCAACCACAATAGACAACAGATGTACCCTGGAACCCTTTCGGGAAAAACCAGCTAACTAGGGGGCTTTCTTCTCTCTCGAGCCCAGAGCATATAGAAGTATAAAAGACAGTACAATACAGAATTACCTCAGCCGGTAACTCAATCCCTCTCTGAACAGGACAACCTCTAACTTGCATGCATCCAGCTAATGCATGCACTAACGAAGTATGCCCTAACTGTCAAACTGGATCTGAGTGCTCTGACGGTGCCTCTGATAGATCTTCCCTCTCTAGATCTCTCTTCTCTGATTTGCTCGCTCTGAAGACTGCCCACTGATGAAATCGGCCCTCTCTACATGCACAAGTACGCCCTCCCCTCTAGATTTCAAATGCTCGTACTGCTCCGGATCTCAACAGATCTGAGCTCCGATCATCCCTAACCTTCCTCAAATCTTGAGGCAAGGCTATCTTGGAAGTCTCGGACTCCTAATTGGTCAATCCAGCTCACAATGAGCTTCTCCTCCTCAGGAAAAACATCCTCCTCCAAGAGAACTCGACCTCCTCCAATATCCACAGTAATCTCACTGTTGAGCTCTCTCAGCTCACCGGAACAAGTATCTAGCCTCTCTGGAACTAAAGGTCACTGATCTAGCTCAGATCTGACCTTCCTAGCTCCTGCAGCAACTCCTCTCTATCTCAGAAAGTCGCCCCACATGGACAGATTCGTCCCCCTCACTCTGGTAGTATCTCTCTCTGATAATACAACTGAGTAACCCCATCTGGGGACCCCCTGCCTCTATAAATAATCTCACCGATGAATTAGGTTTGCCAAAACCCTAATTCCTGGTGCATGCAAAAGGTCACTTTTGCATGCAGTCACTGAATGCTGGCAGGTCATGCAATACTCATGCATGCAAAGGTCAATCTCCCCTGAAGCTCTGCATGCAGCCCCCACTGGGCTCATGCCACTGAGTAGAGTGCATCTCACTCTCTACTCCATCCTGATGCCTATGGTACTGATGTCCCTCCATGCAAGGCATCTGAGTCATGGAGGACATCCCGAAGTTACCATAATCTAACATATTGGACGAAAATCTCCATGGATTGTATATTATATCTTCCAAAAAAAAGGAAACAAATCCTAAAAGGAACACCTGATCCCACTTTGGTAGGGGATCAAGTGTTCCTTCATCTCCAATCCTAAAAGTAAACATCTCTTATAAGTTATAACTAAAGATCATCAAAAGTTGGCACCAAAATTTTATGGCCCAAATCAAATTAAACAATGCATTCGAAGGTTGTTTACAAATTAGCCCTTCTAGCACACTCCAAAATCCACCCAGTATTTCATGTTTCTTGTTTGAAGAAGGCTTTGGGGTAGAATTGCCAAGTTCAAACTACTTTACCGGAACTCGATAGAGAAGGCTCCATTTGGCACCAACCGAAAGCAATTTTATCCACCCTAGAGCATGGCCTTCGCCAACACACTACCCAAGAAGTTATAATCCAATGGATGGATATGCAGCCAAAAGATGCTACTTGGGACGTCAACCATTTTACAACAGTATCCCCATCTCCAACCATGGGGACAATGTTGCTTTTGAAGGAGGAGGGCATGTTAGGATCCTACCCTAACCCCTCTACTTTGAAGATACTTACAAGTACTTTATTGATGTACAATGTCATCTTCTTTGCATAAGGACTATTAGATAATTAGTTGATAGTTACTCAATGTAAAAGGGTCATCTTTATTAACTAAGACACACTTGGTGGTCAAGGCTCTTTACTAGTGAGACCACATGTAGTTAGGTTTTTTTCTATTGATGCACTATATATAGAGTAGAAGGTCATGTAATGTGATCAAGGATTGTTATTGTATTTGGGACTCTGCTCATAAAAGGTTGCCCACTCAAAGAGGCAAGTGAACATTGCTCTCCCTCTCTTTTGGATATCACTAATACAAGGGTTCTTTCTCAAGTTTTATCTATTTCTCTTGTGCTTTCTGTTCAGCACTAGTATGTTATCGCATTCTATTATTTTGCTCTATAATTAGGGGTTAAGTACATTACACCTTTGCACCTTTGATTATCTATGGGTGAATTTTGTAAACTATTTTTTGTAACAATCAATAGTCTAAGGTTGATTGGTCAAGAAAGTTACTACTGTAGTAGATGTCATTAATTCTATGTAATGAATGTGAAAATTAATGAGGTAGGGTTGTGTCAGTTCAAGGACAAACAACCTTTGGAAATATATCTACAAGTATAAATAAACAAAAAACCCATCTTTTCTAGCATGAAATCCAACTAATAGGTTCTTGTGGGTGACAGACTCATCCATCAATTACTCTAAATAAATGACAAAATCAGGGATTCACCCATAAGTTTGTCCAATTATGCATGCATTTATCTCTAATCAATGTGCATGAAATATACTCTAAATGACGAATAAAGAACCATAAGGCCTACAAAACTACGATATGGTGTTGAGTTTGTATAGTGAGGACAGGTGCTTCTGCATTGGCTTCTATCTAACACGTGGAAGTTGGCCTAATGTTATGAATCTCTAGACAACTTTATTTTATGAAGTCCTTTTATTGAGCCCTGTTATCACATTTTATGTCGGGAGCAGCTTCCACACTGCAGACTGTGCGGCCGAGGACCGCACAGTACTTTTTTTCCAGATCGGAGATCAGTTGCCTTCAGAGGAGGCATTTTTGTTCATATTGCCCCTAGCAGATACATCAGAGGGGAAAGGCAATTGGACTTACCATCTACCACAGAGTTACCTTTCCTTGCCAGGCTTTGACACAAGCCCATTTGAGACAGTTGCTTAGTCTTGTTCTGATAGAGATCATCATAGTACAGTGCTGGTTTATTATGTGCCTGGATTAAGCAGGGATCCAACTCAGATACACGTTCAGTAGCAGCAGGTATATGGTGCAGCAGGTATTGCATATATTGATTATTGCTCATGTTGTAGATTAGACTCTTTTATACTTTCTAGTACACTAACTTTGCATGAGATGATATATTTGGTGATCTGCTTATGACATGATGTGTTTGGGCCTTTGGTGATGTCAGTCCACCCCTCCGGTTAGACTTATGTATATACACGCTGGGTCATGTCCTATATGCTTGGCTTAGACTTGATCACTTAGCTCCTCGATAGCTGACTTTAGCACCATTATCACCTTCTCCACCCATCCGACTCATCCATGACACTTCTTCCTCGACTTGGATTCTGATTTGTGATCAAGAGGACCCCCTTTCCCCACTGATCTCTGAGTTTGCCATGACTCCATGTTTATTGTGCCTCGGCTCTTTAGTGTGTGAGATACATGGTTAGACCTGGGATTTGCTCCTGTCGGTTGCCCCCGATGTTGCAATGCAGTTAGGATTGTGTAGCCTCACCGGGTGCTCCCCACTTGTCGTCAAAGCTTGTATTACCCACCCCCATTACCTTTGCAATATGAGGGCCATGTTTATATCTTTTGAGATATGTATGTAGCCCAAGAGGGTCATGAAGAAATGAAATGTAAATCAGGCTAAAAAGGCCTCTATGTTGTAAATGTAAAATCTAGCCAAGAAAAGGGCTAAGTATGAAACTCATTGTAAAATCCATGCAATGTGTTTATGAACACACATGGATTCTGGTCAGCTATACATATCAGCATTTGTAGTGGTTATTCCGCACCTAGTCCTGCGGGACAAGGAGGTGAGAAGGAGCAAGGGACAAGCTCAAGATTGCCCCCTAGAGTCTCAAGCTACGGTTTGCCGGACACCCAGTTTGGCGGCTCTAGAAAAGAACCTCACGAAGTCTTCGGATACGGATGTGAGTTGTGGGATACTTGTTAGATGACTAGTGGTGGTTTCCCTGCACTATACCCATTTGTGAGGCACCGCCCTTCCCCGTGTTGTATCATGGCATGCTTACCTCAGTGGACCCCGCTTTCCCGAGTTGTCTTAATGATCACATGATCTTTATCCTTGTCTTCCCATGTCCTTTGCCTTGTTGTCCATATCACCTAGAGTCATCAAAGTGGTCAATTCTATAGATGTGCATAGCATTTTAGTCTTTTGGAGGTGGTGGGCCCACTTCACCGGGGCCTTATATTATTTTGGGATTTAATGTATTTTTGATCACCATGTTATCATTTATTGCTTAGTAATGTACTAACTTGTATAATTGAGCCTTGTCACTTCATGATTGCATACAGGTTTCAGCTAGCACTATTGTTGACCAGATTTGACTTGGTCAAACTGGGTTGACTAGGCCAAAAATGGGCCCTATAAAATGTTGCGATCGGAATTTCAATTTCGATCATTTATTATCTACAAGGGTTGAATCGTTTTAATTAAAAATCATGGATTTGGGGAAAATAATGCCAAAGTGATGGATAGGGGTCATTCAAGTAGTCATCCCTACTACTTTTGGGTCCAGGATCGCATTGCAGCAGACGGTTCGGCAATCCGGGCAATAAAAGTGGGTCAAAAGCCCAATTTTCATCTTCAGCCATATAAACCAGCAGAAAATACATGGAAATCAGAATTTGACTAAGGCAACTATAGGCAAATGGAAAAATCAATGGTTGGCAAAGGTAAAGGTAATTCCGAAGGTAATTTTGGTAATGTTTGGACATTAGATTTATGTTGTGGGGCCCTCATCTTGCCCAGCTCACCATGGGGGGCGAATTTCCCCATAGAGGGGCATTTTTGACTATGTAGAACTTCATATTTTATAAAGATTTTGCAATGGGACTTTGTCCAAGTGGTATGGGGGGCTAAAACAGCCCATAAGCACCCCCCAACCACATTTTTATGTATTTTATGGGCCCCACTCTCCACTTGGGCGTTTTTTAGGGTAACTTGCCCCCGCTCTAGAGATGATCTCCATTATTCGATTTTTTGGATTGGGGAGATGATCTCAACCCTCCGTTTTGGGGGGAAACCTATCTTGAGAGGGAGCCATCTCTATAAGAGAATGGACTCACTCCATTTTACTTCTTCTTGGCATTGTAGAGACTTGACATTGAGATTATAGAGAGACATTCTTACTGAGTCACTTGTGATTTTGGAGTTGGATTCTTCTTGTGTTGATTGAGATCACATTTCTGATGCATTGTTGATCTATTTGGGGTGTTCCCATATCTCCTTGAGCATTTTCGATTTCCAGGTGAAGCTGGCCACTAGGGGAAAACACAACTCTTAAGACAGGGTCTCCTTGCTAGCGTTTTTCTTTGGGTTCTCCAACAGGGAAGTGAATTTACTGTCATTGTCATTCACTTTTCTCATTATTTGTCATCTCATTTGCTGTTTATTATTGTCATAGTGCCATAGAAACTGATTTCATCTTCTCCTTGGCAGGTACAAGAAAAACGCCTCTGCTCACTGGCTGCTCCAAAAAACGCTGAAGGGAAAACGCTGTTTAGCCCTACACTTGATCTTCGGGGTGTGTCTTCAGCACGGGAATACCTTCTCCAATATCCGGGTACTGATCTTTTCTCCTTTCTTATAATCTCTCTTTCACTGTTTGATGCTAAGCTGCAACCATTTAAAAAACCCCTAAAAATTGATAACTTAGGATTTCACCATAGGAATTTGTTCTAATTAAAAACCCAGTAATGATATATGCTTAAACTCTCATATCTCAAGTTTCATTCGAATCCAACCCCAATTACCCTTAGAACTAGGAGCTGGTCACCTGCTGAATTCGCCCTCCTTGGGCATTTCAGCCAATCTCACTGTTGGGTTAATTTTTGAGTTGTGGGTAGTATTGATTCCAGCTTAGAATGCCATTTTACCTTAGGGAATCAAGTTTCAAAGCTTTTAGACTCCATTTGCCCGTAATTTTAGCACTGGTCCACCTGGCAAAAACGCCCCACTTGGGCGTTTTTCTCTTGCTGCTTAATTGGGTTGATTTGGGGTTCTGGGTACTTTTGATTTGAATTTCTATTGTCATTTTACCTTAAGAAATCAAGTACCGTCTTCTAGAAGTGATCATAAGCATCATTTTCTTGCTGCCCTAGGTCCATTTGACTCATTATCTAACCATTTACCTGGGCAGTTCACTATAGCATATCACTTCTATTTCATTGTAGCTCCTTTAATCATTTCAGCCATATAATCTCTTGTTATAATCGTAGTATTTAACTATTTCTGATTGCTGGTCACTTATCTCATCACTCTTATTTTACTACTTGTGTCCACTCATTGGCTGGAATCAAACATAGGAGCTCATTTACACTCATCCCTTGCTTCCATCTCTCATCTTTCTGTGTTTGGGTGTATTTGTTGTCTCTCAACCATCACTGGTTGAGCAGGGTCTCCCCCTTGACTTGGCCAAAGTGCATCGTCTAAAGTGACAGTAGCCTTGTCCGGAGTGACTTCCATTCATTTGAGCGGAGGACTTGGCTATTGCCGGTTACACCCTCCTAGTTGTATCCTCTACCATCCCTATTGGGATATCCACCACAAACAGCTAGAGATTGTGTGATAACATTTTGGCGTCGTTGCCGGGGAGGTAGAGGCCTACCCGTGTTTTTGTTCGAGTTTGAGTCTTTTGCTTTTTTGTTTGCTTTTCATCTTCGCATCTACACTTAAACTCTGTTGGCTGGTTTTGTTTTCATCTACATAATTATTTCAGCCAACACATTTTTGTCTCACTCACCACTTCCCCTTCAACATTCCACCTTTGGTGAACAAGGTTCCCAAGTTCACCTGGCGACTCCACCCCGCGGCTCCACTGGAGACCGAACCCATCCATACAACCTTCGTAGTTTAGAACATTCTGACACTTTACATGAGACTCCACTGGGAACTCTTAAATTGACAAATCAGAATGGACCCAGATGTTCTCCTTGACCTCTCACAAGCCATAAAAGAATTAAATGAACGTGTGAATAGATTTGAAAGGAGACACAAGGAAATAAATGAATGGGATGCACAATCCCAGTATGGGTATGAACCTGAATATCTTGATGTTTGCGATACCCGCGATGCCCCTCATCACTCTAATGGAATCTTTTTCCTATCCGCCCCTAATAGATTGGTAAGTCAACCTGAATCTTGTCAATCCCAACCAAGGATTTTTAGCCAAAATGGTCGGTCGAATCATCATATTAGCCAATATCAAACCTAGCCGGGACCTTCGGTAAACCATTCTTGCCCAATTCAAGCAACCAAAACCTTTAAGAAACCCAAGCCATCCCCTTTTGATTTTTCAGAAATACATGGGGCACCTCATCTTATGCCAAGTGGATACATCAAGAGGTTGCCTCGCTTTTATGGAAATGATGGAACATCTATTGAAAGTCATTTGGATGCCCTCTGGGACCATATGGAATTTTTGGGTGCTGATGGTGAAGATGTCTATATGCGAGCCCTTGGTGCGTCCCTAGTAGGGGATGCCTGTTTATGGTTTGATAATTTGGCCCCAGGATCCATCACTGGGTATGACATTTTCACGAGATTGCTAATATATAAATTGGGTGAAAGCATTGACGAGTCTTTAGAATGTCAATCTAGCACTGATCATGTCATGGATGAAGATTATATTGATGATCTGCTTTCCCGGTTGGACCACTCCTCTCCTAAGATGTTCCAAATCATGAGTGTGCCTACAATCCACAGGAATGTTATAGAGTATCTTGAGAACAATGCTGCAAAATCTCATGCGGAAGTTAAAAGAAACATCAATCGAATCATACAAGATAGTTTGTTACTATTACCTGAGGCAGTTGCAGGCTGAACCCTGTATCTAATTCGCCTCTCCATTGGTGACTCTAGTGAAGCATCACCTTCAGAGCAACTTCACAATCATTACATGGTGGACAATTGTCCTGTTCAATGTTCAAACAATCCAAATTTGGACTCAGACCTTAATCATCTCTCTGAAGAGGACGAGAAAGGTGAGGACTGCCATATTTCATGTGAGAAACAATCTAGTGATCATCATGTAATTGAAAACCAACCTTGTGAAGATGAATGGGGTGAAAGCATTGGTGAATCCATGGAAGAACAATCAAATGAGGATTATGTGGTGGAGGATCAATGTCATGAAGACGATCAGGATACCAATATTGAAATGAGCAGTGATTGTCCTTATCAGTTTAATTTCTCCTCTCCCGAACCAATGGTGAGTGTGCCCTTGATTCAACTGCTGAATGAGCCTTCGATCTATAAGAATGTAGTAGAGTATTTGAAGAATATAGGACATGAATCTCATGATGAAGTTATGTATGATAGTGTGCAAGTCTCAACCCCTCAAGATTTTGACCTTGATATTGACATAGAAGGGGAACTTACTAAAATCATACGAAGCACTTTGTCATCTTTACTCAAAGAAGGCACAAATGAAGAAGGGGATTTCATTGATCATCAAAGACAAAATTCTATGGTTGAGCTTTCAACCAGTGAATCCACTAGAGGTTCCCTTAAGGGGCAACCCCATAGTCATTGCTTCGTTGGCGATTGTTCAAGTCAATGCCCAAGTGATCCTGACCTTGTTTCACTTTCCAATCATACCTTTGAAGGAGAAGAAGAAAAGGAAAATAGTGAAAATAATCAGGCTTCTGTTGAGAATGGATCAAACGATCATCATGTGCTTGAAAGTCAAGTGTATGAAGATGATGGGGGTTTTAAAAATGATTATATCAATATACCTCCCTGTCAAGATGATGATGATCCAGTTATGTATCAACTCGACCTTGAGTGTTCTTTGCTGCAACCTGCAAGATGGAATCAATGTCACAAAGAACCTTCAAAAAGTATCATGCTTAATGTCAACACAATTCCTTGCTCTCTCCTGGGTCAAAACGAAGTGATTGGAACTATGATCCAGAGTCAGTTTTGTCTTTGGGAGGTTGATATTGATGTGGATGATTTCCTTGACAAGTGTCCCTTATCTCATGCAGAATTGGGGAGGACTATCTCAGGAAGTGCTAAACAAGCCTCTACGTTTCAATCCTCCCTCCCATCCCAACTCATGAAGTCAATGCCTATTTCCAACCTAATCTTGTTGTGCAAAGGGTTTGATAAGGAGTTTGTAGAATGCCAAGCGGCTGATGGTGAAACCTTCTATTTTCTTTTTCAGTTATCCTGGGTTAACCCTATTTTCCAAATTGATAGTCTCATTGATGGGTTGACCGAGAAGCTTTTCAAAGACCAATTTCATTTTTTCGCAATTTTTGAGCAACAAGTGGGAGTAATTTTGATCTTATTTTTAGTAAACTCCAGTTCGTCCCCACTTGGTTCTCTCATCAATCCAAGGATGAGCGCCTTTGAGAATACCAAATTGATAGATGAGGAGAACAACATGTCCCAGGGGGGGTTGAGTCAAGTGTTATATTATTTTCTTACATCTAATTTAAAAGATATCTCACACCATTTTCGTGATCCTTTTTGCCTATTGATGGATGTGTTTTGCGAAACACAGTCTCAACCTCGGCATGATCCCATTTTGCACCCCTCTAACCCTTTTCCAATCTGTGAACAAGTCAAGAGAATTTTGATCTTAAACTCATTAATTCTTAATCCAGTCTTGACTTGTTTTGCTAAACAACATCAAAGAAGAACTACTGATCTATTGGATGAGTGGTTGCACTGGATCTATGATTTTACTTAGTCTTTGTCTAAATCGGTTAGAGTAGGGTAGGTAAATTGAATAAGCTCTCGTGAGCAGTAGTTAGTTGTCCTTTTTGTTTTGGTTTGCTTTTCTTACCTTTTGACACCATTTCCCCTTTTGTTGGCTTTCTTTTCTTTGTTTTTCACCTTTTTACACCCTGTGTGTCGGCCTAATAAAATTTTAAAATACTGTAGAGTAAATTTCATTATTGATATATCTTTTTTCAGCATTATCATTTTGTTTATTTTGCTGGATTATTATACATGTATATTGTGCGGCCTGACGTGTGGTCTGCAGAGATTGGTATAGCATCTGCATTTTACAGTACTAGGTACATATTGATGATGATGACGCAGACAACATGCTGGTGCATGTACGTTGATGATGATGAGAGGGGTGCTGCGGACCAGAGATTCTGTGGTTCTCAAGCACTCGCTCCCTTAGAGCACTTGTCCCAGACGGAGCCAGATGTTATCACATTTTATGTCGGGAGCAGCTTCCACACTGCAGACTGTGCGGCCGAGGACCGCACAGTACTTTTTTTCCAGATCGGAGATCAGCTGCCTTCAGAGGAGGCATTTTTGTTCAGATTGCCCCTAGCAGATACATCAGAGGGGACAGGTAGTTGGACTTACCATCTACCACAGGGTTACCTTTCCTTCCCAGGCTTTGACACAAGCCCATTTGAGACAGTTGCCTAGTCTTGTTCTGATCAAGATTATCACAGTACAGTGCTGGTTTATTATGTGCCCGGATTCAGTAGAGATCCAGCTCAGATACACGTTCAGTAGCAGCAGGTATATGGTGCAGCAGGTATTGCATATATTGATTATTGCTCATGTTGTAGATTAGACTCTTTTATACTTGCTAGTACACTAACTTTGCATGAGATGATATATTTGGTGATCTGCTTATGATATGATGTGTTTGGGCCTTTGGTGATGTCAATCCACCCCTCCGGTTAGACTTATGTATATATACGGTGAGTCATGTCCTATATGCTTGGCTTAGACTTGATCACTTAGCCCCTCGATAGCTGACTTTAGCACCATTATCACCTTCTCCACCCATCCGACTCATCCCGACACTTCTTCCCCGACTTGGATTCTGATTTGTGATCACGAGGACCCCCTTTCCCCACTGATCTCTGAGTTTGCCATGACTCCCTGTTTATTTTGCCTCGGCTCTTTAGTGTGTGAGATACATGGTTAGACCTGGGATTTGCTCCTGTCGGTTGGCCCCGATGTTGCAATGCAGTTAGGATTGTGTAGCCCCACCGAGTGCTCCCCACTTGTCGTCAAAGCTTGTATTACCCACCCCCATTACCTTTGCAGTATGAGCGCCATATTTATATCTTTTGAGATATGTATGTAGCCCAAGAGGGTCATGAAGAAATGAAATGTAAATCAGGCTAAAAAGGCCTCTATGTTGTAAATGTAAAATCTAGCCAAAAAAAGGGCTAAGTATGAAACTCATTGTAAAATCCATGCAATGTGTTTATGAACACACATGGATTCTGGTCAGCTATACATATCAGCATTTGTAGTGGTTATTCCGCACCTAGTCCTGCGGGACAAGGAGGTGAGAAGGAGCAAGGGACAAGCTCAAGATTGCCCCCTAAAGTCTCAAGCTACGGTTTGCCGGACACCCAGTTTGGCGGCTCTAGAAAAGAACCTCACGGAGTCTTCGGATGCGGATGTGAGTTGTGGGATACTTGTTAGATGACTAGTGGTGGTTTCCCTGCACTATACCCATTTGTGAGGCACCGCCCTTCCCCGTGTTGTATCATGGCATGCTTACCTCAATGGACCCCGCTTTCCCGAGTTGTCTTAATGATCACATGATCTTTATCCTTGTCTTCCCATGTCCTTTGCCTTGTTGTCCATATCACCTAGAGTCAGCAAAGTGGTCAATTCTATAGATGTGCATAGCATTTTAGTCTTTTGGAGGTGGTGGGCCCACTTCACTAGGGCCTTGTATTATTTCGGGATTTAATGTATTTTTTATCACCATGTTATCATTTATTGCTTAGTAATGTACTAACTTGTATAATTGAGCATTGTCACTTCATGATTGCATACAGGTTTCAGCTAGCACTATTGTTGACCAGATTTGACTTGGTCAAATTGGGTTGACTAGGCCAAAAATGGGCCCGAAAAAATGTTGCGATCGAAATTTCGATTTCGATCATTTATTATCTACAAGGGTTCCAAATGAGGATGAAATTGACGGAATTGCAAAATATTGAACCGTTTGAGAGATTTTTAATTATTATTGGTCAACTTTGACCTGTTTTAATTAAAAATCATGGATTTGGGGAAAATAATGCCAAAGTGATGGATCGGGGTCGTTCAAGTGGTCATCCCTACTACTTTTGGGGTCCACGATCGCATTGCAGCAGACGGTTCGGCAATCCAGGCAATAAAAGTGGATCAAAAGCCCAATTTTCATCTTCAGCCATATAAACCAGCAGAAAATACATGGAAATCAGAATTTGACTAAGGCAACTATAGGCAAATGGCAAAATCAATGGTTGGAAAAGGTAAAGGTAATTCCTAAGGTAATTTTGGTAATGTTTGGACATTAGATTTATGTTGTGGGGCCCTCATCTTGCCCAGCTCACCATGGGGGGCGAATTTGCCCATAAAGGGGCGTTTTTGACTATGTAGAACTTCATATTTTATAAAGATTTTGTAATGGGACTTTGTCCAAGTGGTATGGGGGGCTAAAACAGCCCATAGGCACCCCCCAACCACATTTTATGTATTTTATGGGCCCCACTCTCCACTTGGGCATTTTTGAGGGTAACTCGCCCCCCCTCTAGAGATGATCTCCACCATTCGATTTTGTGGATTGGGGAGATGATCTCAACCCTCCGTTTTGGGGGGAAACCTATCTTGAGAGGGAGCCTTCTCTATAAGAGAATGGACTCACTCCATTTTACTTTTTCTTGGCATTGTAGAGACTTGACATTGAGATTATAGAGAGACATTCTTACTGAGTCACTTGTGATTTTGGAGTTGGATTCTTCTTGTGTTGATTGAGATCGCATTTTTTATGCATTGTTGATCTATTTGGGGTGTTCCCATATCTCCTTGAGCATTTTCAATTTGCAGGTAAAGCTGGCCACTAGGGGAAAACGCAGCTCTTGAGACAGGATCTCCTTGCTAGCGTTTTTCTTTGGGTTCTCCAACAGGGAAGTGAATTTACCCTCATTGTCATTCACTTTTCTCATTATTTGTCATCTCATTTGTTGTTTATTATTGTCATATTGCCATAGAAACTGATTTCATCTTCTCCTTGGCAGGTACAAGAAAAACGCCTCTGCTCACTCGTTGCTCCAAAAAATGTTGTTTAGCTCTGCACTTGATCTTTAGGGTGTGTCTTCAGCACGGGAATACCTTCTCCATTATTCGGGTACTAATCTTTTCTCCTTTCTTATAATCTCTCTTTCACTGTTTGATGCTAAGCTGCAACCATTTAAAAAACCCCTAAAAATTGATAACTTAGGATTTCACCATAGGAATTTGTTCTAATTAAAAACCCAGTAATGATATATGCTTAAACTCTCATATCTCAAGTTTCATTCGAATCCAACCCCGATTACCCTTAGAACTAGGAGCTGGTCACCTGCTGAATTCGCCCTCCTTGGGCATTTCAGCCAATCTCACTGTTGGGTTAATTTTTGGGTTGTGGGTAGTATTGATTCCAGATTAGAATGCCCTTTTACCTTAGGGAATCAAGTTTCAAAGCTTTTAGACTCCATTTGCCCATAATTTTAGCACTGGTCCACCTGGCAAAAACGTCCCACTTGGGCGTTTTTCTCTTGCTGCTTAATTGGGTTGATTTGGGGTTCTGGGTACTTCTGATTTGAATTTCTATTGTCATTTTACCTTAGGAAATCAAGTACCATCTTCTAGAAGTGATCATAAGCATCATTTTCTTGCTGCCCTAGGTCCATTTGACTCATTATCTGACCATTTACCTGGGCAGTTCACTACAGCATATCACTTTTATTTCATTGCAGCTCCCTTAATCATTTCAGCCATATAATCTCTTGTTATAATTGTAGTATTTAACTATTTCTGATTGCTGGTCACTTATCTCATCACTCTTATTTTACTACTTGTGTCCACTCATTGGCTGAAATCAAACATAGGAGCTCATTTACACTCATCCCTTGCTTCCATCTCTCATCTTTCTGTGTTTGGGTGTATTTGTTGTCTCTCAACCATCACTGGTTGAGCAGGGTCTCCCCCTTGACTTGGCCAAAGTGCATCGTCTAAAGTGACAGTAGCCTTGTCCGGCGTGACTTCCGTTCATTTGAGCGGAGGACCTGGCTATTGCCAGTTACACCCTCCTAGTTGTATCCTCTACCATCCCTATTGGGATATCCACCACAAACAGCTAGAGAGTGTGTGATAACAAGCCCATGGTATTGGAGGGCCCATGCTATTATAGCCCATGGTATTTGCATATTGTAAATGATATAAAATGAGGTCTATGTAGGGTCATTAGACACATCGAGTGATCTAACTTGAGAGAGGGATTTTCTCAAGGGCTTTGGAGAAAGAGATTTTCTCAAGCTATAAGACTGAGTCATTGACTGAGGAGGTGTGAGATTCCGAAGTGGATTGAGTCATATATCCAACTGCTCTAATTTCTGAAGCATTCTCTGTGAGTCAAAGTAATAAAGACAAACTATGTTGTTGGTTTTCCCCATTGGGGTTTCCAGGGTAAATACTTGTGCAAATTGTGTGGATGTTTTTCTATTGTTCTGCTGTGCATTCTCACTTTTATTTTCCAGTGTATTTCTGTTACTAAATTAGATGTAATGTTGCTGCATTAAAATTCTGGGAATAAAATTCAGTTGAAATAATAATCAGATCTGGAATTTAATAAAAACTAACATATGGCACCAATATATTAGTGTTGATTCCCTCCCCTGAAATAGTCACTTGTTGCAACTTGTCCCTATGAGTAGGATAGAGGTACATAGGTATGATGTATCCTATCCTACCCAATAGACTATGTGATCCAATGTGTTCTATCTCAAAACCTTTGTTGTGGTAGAAACCATGGTTGTCGCTTAAGACCAACCGCAACCAAGGGGACTCCATATCTTATAAAAGAGTAAGCAATGTTATCAGCACCAGAATCAGAACCGGACCCAGTCAAGGGTCAGACCAGGTCTGGACTGAAAACTGGGTTGAAGAACCAAGTGATGAGGGCTAGATGAGGGTTGATGCAGATAAAAACTGGCCCGAAGAGGCCATATTGGCCAGCTCTGTCCCAAACCGTCCAGTTCAATAACCGAACCGATCGGTTCTTCAACCAGTCCAAATCCCACAAAAGCTGAAACCAGTTTGGATTGGTGGGTTTCAATAACATTGAGAGTAAGTTATCACTAATGATAAATATGATAAGCTGATGGAACCGTTGGTAATCAAATCGTTCCCATCAAACATAAACAGCATAAGTATATTTAGGGCACTCTTCCTAGTACACATTAATGTAGACACGTATGGTAGGGGAATCTGAATACATAATAATATAATATGCATACATCTGGAATACAGTTTGACCTATGCAAACTTATGTGGGTGGGTATACACATCTTACCCAAGAATCTATGAAAACAAACAAATGAATGTATGCATGTGTATTTCTTTGTTTGTTAGGGTGTGTGTGTGTGTGTGTGTGTGTGTGTGTGAGAGAGAGAGAGAGAGAGATAGAGAGAGAGAACTTTTACATGTATTCCAGGAATGCATTAATTTGGGAAGGAATTTTGCCTGATAAGCTGTTATTTCCAAGGAATCTGCAATCATTGCAATGTACGTTATGTTTCAGGTGATTTCACTGCCATCAAATATGTTGATAAAATTTTCAGAAAAAAACACTGCAGTTGACATAAGTGTGAGCATGTATTTGACGGAATAAATATAGTTTTATCCAACAATCCACTTACAAGAATGTCAGAGAGCTCAAATTTCAGAGCCGAAGAGCCAAAGGTTGGTCGACATTTTTTTATTTTTTTTATTTCAAAATTTAAATTTTGTATATAGTTTAAATTTAATTTTTTATATGTTTTAAATTTTAATTTTATATATATGTTTCAAATTTTACATATATATTTTGTTTTAAAATACAATATATTAACTTTTTATATTTTTTTTTAAGTTTTAATTTAAAGTTTTAAAATACAATGTTATATATGTATTTGTAATTATTATTACATATATGACATTGTATTTTAAAAATTTAAATTAAAACTTTAAAAAACATATATAAAAGTTAATATATTTTATTTAAAAAAATATATATATATATGTAAAATACAATGTAAAAATTAAAATACATATTACAATGTAATTTTTAAAATTTAAATTTTAATATATGTATTATGTATTATTTAATTTTATTTATTTTTTAAATTTCATTTGAATTTTTATAATTTGTTAAGTTTTTTTATTTTATTTTAAGTTTTAGGTTAAGTTTTTAATGGTTTGACTTTGGCCTTGGCATGCTGATGCCATGACTGCCTACAAGGCATGTAGGCTGCCACTGTGGCAGCCTACATGCCTGTAGGCAGTCACGGCATCAGCATGCCAAGGCCAAAGTCAAAACTCAAACCATTAAAAACTTAACCTAAAACTTAAAATAAAATAAAAAAAACTTAACAAATTATAAAAATTCAAATACAAAATTAAAATGAAATTTAAAACAAATGTCAAAAACATAAAAAGAAATTATAAATTTATTTGAATTTTAAATTTCATTTGAATTTTTTAAATTTGTTAAGTTTTTTATTTTTATATTAAGTTTTATTTTAAGTTTTTAATGGTTTGGCCTTGCCATGCTGATGCCATGACTTCCTACAGGCATGTAGGCTGCCACAGTGGCAGCCTACATGCCTGTAGGCAGTCATGGCATCAGCATGCCAAGGCCAAACTCAAACCATTAAAAACTTAACATTAACATAAAACTTAAAATAAATAAAATAAACTTAACAAATTAAAAAAAATCAAATGAAATTTAAGATTCAAATAAATTCATATTCTTTTTTATGTTTTTGACATTTGTTTTAATTTTTTAAATTTGTTAAGTTTTTTAGTTTATTTTAAGTTTTTAACAAATTTAACAAATTACAATTAATTTTAATTCATAAATAAAATTTCATTTTAATTGTTTTTAACTTTTTCCACTCAGATTGTCATCCATGGCACATAAAGGATCTAGAAGGCCTCTTGATAAAGCATGGGAACATTGTGTCCGCGTGGTCCCAAGGCAAGACAATCAAGTCAAGTGCAAGTACTGTCCAACGACTATGTATGGGGGCATAAACAGGTTAAAACACCACTTAGCTCGAGTTGTGTGCAAAGATGTCATAGTTTGTGATGGCTGCCCTGAAGAAGTCACAGCAGAAATGAACGCTGCTTTGGAAAGCATCAAAGACCAAAATGCCAAAAGATCTAGGCTGAGGTTTGAAACTGCAGGGATGGGCAGATCTCCAATGGGACCCCCAAGTAGTTGTTCATCAAGTTTTGCACCAGGTGCTGCAGCAAGTCCATCTATCACCTCTAATTTCTTCCTTCCTCGTACAACCCCGGGATCTCAACCTACCTTGGACAGCTTTAATGAAAGGAAAAGGAAGGAGGCAGATATGGCAGTGAGGAGGTTTTGGTACCATGACAGCCTCTCCTTCAACATTGCAAGGTCTCCATTTTATCAACCCATGGTAGATGCTATTGCAAGCGCTGGCCCTGGATACAAAGCCCCCTCATACAGTGCACTTAGGGGGAAAGATCTAGATGAGGAGTTGCAGTGTGTCAAGGAATAGTTGGAGAGCATTAAAAGCTCATGGGAGTTTATAGGTTGCACAATCTTGTCAGATGGGTGGACAGATCAGAGGAAGAGAACGATCATAAATTTTCTTGTGGCTTGCCCTAAAGGAACCATGTTCCTGAAATCTGTTGATGCATCCTCACATGTGAAAGATGCAAATCTGATATTTACATTGTTAGCAGAGGTTGTTGAAGAAGTGGGGGCCAAAAATGTTGTCCAAGTAATCACCGACAACACAGCAAATTATGTGGCAGCAGGTAAATTGCTTTGTGCAAAATACCCTTCTCTTTTTTGGACCCCTTGTGCTGCCCATTGTATAGATTTGATTTTGGAGGACATTGGGAAGTTGGAGTGGGTGCAAGATGTGGTTCATGAGTGCAAACAAATCACCAAGTACATTTATAACCATGCTTGGGTGCTGAGTCTTATGAGAGGGCACACAAAAGTTGAGCTCAGTCGCCCTGCTGTCACACGGTTTGCAACCAACTTTCTCTCCCTCCAAAGCCTTCTTAATGAGTACCAAGCATTGAGACGGATGGTTAGTAGCAGGGAATGGATACATTACAAGGATAGCACAAAACCAGATGCAATGGCTATGAGCTTGTCTGTCTGTAGAGATAGTTTATGGGAGGAAGTCACTGAGATTGTCAGCATGACAGAACCACTTGTGAGAGTGTTGAGGATCATGGATGGTGACAAACCACCAATGGGGTATGTTTATGAGGAGATGGACAGGGCCAAAGAGGCCATCAAGGTCTTCGGAGGAGGAGGAGAAGGAGAAAACCTCACCGATTATACTCGGCTAAAGGCAAAGCATAATCGACAAGGGAAAAAACTCCTTGGAATACCTTCTTTGATTGTTAAGTCCTAGGGAACCGAGTCACTCAAAAACCACCATGCTAGTACGCTTATTACAAACCCCGTGGGGCACGGTCATGTACTACAAAACATTAAAAAAAAGGGGCCCTGAACATGCCAAGCTTGGAACTTCTAAACACTGAAAAGCACAAGTGATTGTGCAACACTGGCGGCTCACTGAAGTCCAACTAAAGTGTAACTTTAGGTGGTAACAGATCTCACTCTCGATTAACACACAGTGGGAAAGTTATCACTTTGCAAAGTAGCCTCAATCTCTAGAGGTAAGGTCTACAAGGTTAGTATCTATTCTATGCATTTTACCCAATTGGTCATTTAAAACCCTTAAAATCAAAACCCTCATTTTTTTATTTTTCAGATCTATGGAGATCTAGCAATTGCATGGGATTAATAATTAAAACCCACCTCTATAATAATTAACACATTCCCGATCTAAAGTTTGGTGGACATCCGACTCCATTTACCCCCCGATCTAAGGCACTAGGCCTCTTCAAGGGAGGTCACACTTTTTGGGTAGGTGGTCTTTTGCTAGATCTACGTCGTGGGTATTGCTTGTTCCTTCTCAAAGCCATAGATCCATTGAGTAGCAAACCCCCTAGTGCCATTTCATCTTGATCTTCACCATGTGGACCCCATTTTGACCATTTTCCTCATTTTAAGGGTGGGCCCCACTTGAATATCCTCACTTGGCATTAGATCTATCTAGATATACTAATTTTAATCTATAAGTGGCCTTATATTTCATTGGTTGAACATTTGTCCATCTCTTAAGCCTATTCAACCAATCCCTAATTCCTTGGGTCCACTTATCCATTCTAGATCTAGATCCATTTACTCTTGATCTCTTCATATTTCAATCACATTTCCCTGGGAGGTCTTGAGTGGGTTCGCTAGCCTTCATAGGTTAGCTAGGGTCTCCCCCTTGGTCTTGCTTAGGCTTGATCTAAAGTGAAGAGTGCCTCGGTTAGCGTGACAACCAATTGCATTGGGAACCGTGGCATCTCTTGGGTCACCTCTTTGGTTATCCATTGCCTCTACCATCCTAGATAGGATAACCTTTAGGGACAACTACAAGTTGTGTGATAATACCAGTATTTCCAGAGCCCAAAAGATGCTTTTACAATGAGGGGGTATCTTCTTTAAATAGGAATGAGAGAGGCCAAAACCCTAACCACTTTATGAACGAGTGGTTGAGATCAAAAGATAAATACAATATAATCAACGGCTATGATGAGCCGGAACAACATCACATGGATCAAATCACTAAGAGGGGGTGCATACTCACTAAGGAGGCCCTAGGGGGGGTCGCACCACAATAAAGATGACTAGGACAAGTGAAAAGAGCACATGGTGGGGCTAGGAGGTATTAGTGTCCTTCACTAGTATCACCCCATGGCACAATGATATAAAATATGACTCAATAACATGTCAAAGTGACCATATGACCAAATCATGGCCCCCCCTCAATGAGAGAATAATACATCAAATAACAACCCAAAGAGTGTGTGGACCCCACTGGCTGATGAAAGCTGAGCTGGAAGGTGTGGGATGCATCACAAGTGACCTCTGAAAAAACCTCATGCCAATACCTTGCCTCATTTTCCCAAATCGAATTCCTCAGTGACCTTTTTATCCCATTTTATTCCTCAGTAATCCACCGGAAAAACATCAAAATGCTTGTAACTCTCTGCCTGGTGTCCCGGACACAAATCTAACTGCACCAACATGTTTGGAGATGGGGTTATATGGTAATAACAAGTGGCTGGCTCCCCCATCTCCTTTGTAGATCCCTAGGAGAACGTCCTAGATCAATCCAAATGCTGGACAGGCCATTTCTGCATGGAAAAACTGTATAAAAGTGGAAATCTGACTATATCATCACTGGGAGTGCCTCAATGGACTCAGAAGGTCCAAATCTACTAGAGGTGGGTACCCATAAACCCTGTGGCAACATGTATGATCATCTGTAGCCTCAGCCATACCCGGACAATATAAAGATAATGGTCTAAAAATAATAATAACCATAAAAAAATACATCAACCATCATATGAAACCTGTGTCCACTATATGGAACCAACAAAGGTGTATCACAAGACCATAAATCATCATCCCATAACATCACTGGTCCAACTCATGTCGGATCCCATGGTTGACTTGGTCAAACTAAGTTTGACCAGGTCAAGACTGATCAAAATATGACCCAAGCTAGAAAAGCCTGATGCTGCAAGTGCAAATGGTTAAGGCATTCTCTTTTAATCATTCTAATAGCAAGACTTGAAGTATTAAGCATCATTTCACTGGCAGTTAATAAATAATTATATCAAATACACATTTAAATAATCACTTACTCAAAATAGAACCTCGAGGATATACTCATTTTGTAGACATGAACATTTTGCTAACAAAGGGTGAGGGTGAAGAATGCTAAGCTAAGAGAAAGGGATGATTTGACTGACTCAACACTGTGATACTTTGGATGGAAAGGGAATACACACTTAAGCATATGTCGGATAATAAACACACAGGGAATGGCAATGTCTCACAAATGGAATAAGTTGTTTAGAAAGGTGCTTATTCAACCTTGGCAAATGTCTACAACTCACATCCAAGCTGAATCCAGCTCCGTGAGGGTCTTTTCTAGAACCGCCATGACTGGGTGCCCGACTAACCGTAATTTGAGGTTCTAGGGGACACTTAGAATTAGCTGTCCCTTACTCCATCTCACATCACAACCCGTAGGCTCCGTGAGGAATTAATCATTACATTTAATTTCCTAGCCAACAATCTTTGGATTTGGCATACATTTAACCACTGCTTGTTTAAGCCTTTAGGGCCCCTCTGGGATTTTGCATGTGCTTAGAAGCACAATTAATCGCCACTTTCATCCGAGGTGCATTTACATTTCAGTTCATTTAATTTCACAACCCTTTTTCATTGTGTTGAGAAGCACAGTTTCAAAGTATTTCCATGGGCTTTCACAAGAGATGTAACAATAGTTTCCACATGTTAGTAATGATGGTAGTACAATTTGCTTCAAGTTTTAGCCAACACAACTCAAGCAACTAGGGGGATTCTCCACAATCAAGACCAAACATCGGGGCAACCGACTAGAGTGATCAAGGTATCAAATCCAACTCACCAAAGGGTAAGTTCTGTTGCCAACTCAGAGTCGAGACACAAACTATCAGGGATGCTATCCAACATAGAGGCAAAAGTGGGAAAGTCCTCCATATCACAGGCTGAGGTGTAAGTCAGGGTGAAAACCAAAAAGGGAGAGATAATGGATGGATGGGGAAAGTGAAGGTGATGCCTAAGCTAACAAGCCATAAAAGGTGGGAATGATCATGTCCACACTCTTAAGAATTTAAAACCAATGAGTGTAAAACAAGAGCTTCTAATTCTGAGTAATTTAAATAATCAATAACAAACATATCCATATCATGTATATATATACTGTCAGATCATGACCACTAGATACTAAGTCCAGCTACTAAAATGACCAAAAGAGCAAGATAATCAAAACCAATGCACATCATATACCTGTTGGGCCATATACATGTACCTGCTACCTGAACCATCTATAACCACTGAAAAAACTGTTGCTGAAGCTCTGGGCACTACACTGCTCTGTATGGGCTAAAAGGTCACCTCGGTCATCAAATCTGAGGTCGTGAGGCTCATTCTTGGCATAAGGTTCACTGCATGCCTGATCTAGGATTGCTCTGATATGTGAGTGATCATCAACAATAGTGCTCATCATAGGATGATCTCATCAAAACTATGTAAAGGTCTGACTCAGAAAAATACAATGAATTGCTCTGCAATCATGGTAGCCTGGCTACTATGGATGTGATAATAGACCCCATTGAGATGATTCTGGTATAGTCATGGTCCATATAGTGCAGAGCAGTCGGCCGGCAATGATGGTCATATGTAGATATTTCCAGCGACAGGTATATGGTTGAGCAGAGGTATATAATGGTTGCATTTAGATGTTCTTGTTGCTCTATAGTTGATGTTATTTACTGTGACTATGCATGTGTACTGATAGTGTCACTCTGAGTTTTGTTGTTTACAACCTGTGTGATGAGTGGTTAGAGAGTACTAGTGTAAGGTCATTAACTATGCTTGCTTGTATCCCCTTATTCACAAGGACTTAGCTTTATTTGCTTTGATGGCATCACCTATCACTTTCTCCATTCACCCGTCTCTTCCGTTTACTGGTTTTATGACGACCTGTACTCTGACTAGTGAGATCAAGGATTTCCCCCACATAGACCTCATTGTTAGATACGACTCCATGTTTACCTTGTGTCTCGGCTCTGGAGTGTGTTGCCGCCTAAAACACACTTGACCACAAATAAGTCTCCCAACTGCTATGTGTGTTCTCGAGGGCAACTATGAGTGTAGAATCCACTGTCACCTCGATTCTAAACTCCTCCGTTTAGACCCCAACTCTAAAAGGTCAAGGGGGGTTGTCCCTACTTGCTAAGATCCTTTTATAAATTTATTTTAAGAGTTGTAAATTATTTAATGTCCAAATGACAAGCAATCGTGCAGGGTTGCAATAGTTCAAATGACAAGCAAACCTTAATAAATTAAATACAATTGCAAGAGAGAAATATCAATTCATTAACAAGACCAATGCCTACTTTACTTGGGTTATGGAGTCACAAATATAAATAAACAAGATTACCAAAGATACTACAATTGCATGAAATCATTCACATATCACAATTATCAAAATATTACATTTAACATTAACTTGTAGTAAATGAACAATTTAATGAATCAAAGATGCTTGTAACAAGATTGAACCAAAATTGAAATGCTTTCAAAATAAAGTACTTGGAAATGAAATAACGATTGTTGTGTTTTGCAAATGGTCCTGTAAATTTAATTGATTTTAAGTCTCTCTTTAGCTTAGGGGAATTAAAGTGTGTGCAAGAAAACTAATTCTACTCTATGTGTCTACCCCAAGAAGTTCTCTCTTTCGATTTGAGAGAGATTGTCAGGTGCTCAACAAGAGAACACAAGGTTCTCAACTAGCTCCACCGGTCAACCCCAAAACTTGTTGGATGCTCAACAGGAGGACACTAAGTGCCACGAGGCTCCCAACAGCCTCTACCCATCTAGCTCCGCAAGTCAAGCTT
The DNA here is from genome assembly GCA_027924585.1 of Larix kaempferi. Taxonomy (NCBI): domain Eukaryota; kingdom Viridiplantae; phylum Streptophyta; class Pinopsida; order Pinales; family Pinaceae; genus Larix; species Larix kaempferi. The sequence continues at coordinate 6,042,300 of BSBM01000636.1, forward strand.
ATTTTTATCAGTATCTAGTTAAGATCGACTTCTGAGTGTTTATTATTCTAGCCAACACAAATCCTTGCCCTTTATTGTCACCCAGGATTGGTCAAACAGGCAAGGGGAGTGAATATAGGGCATAAATCGGGGCACAGTTTATTTTAGCCTTTAATAAATAAACAAAAATCAAAGTACAATGCAAGCCAACGCGATTTTACAAGGGAGGCAAAGCCTACTCACTTGTAAGGTGCGGGCAGAATAAATTAAAGCAAAATAACTAGGAAACAAATCTAAAAGCCAACGCGATAGTGCATGGATGGGCAGAGCCTCTTCTCATGCAAGGTGTGGGCAAACAAAAATACAAGCCAACGCGATTTTAAAAGGGAGGCGAAGCCTTCTCACTTGTAGGGTGCGAGCAAAATAAATTAAAGCAAAATAACTATATTAAACCCAAGCTATTCAATAATTGCTATGCAAGGGTGGCAATGCCTTCTCACTTGCATGCAATGGATGGCAAAGAAGGAAAATGGAGACGTGTACTTGAAAAGAAAACAAGAAATCAAGCCCAAGAGACTCTCTTGGACTTGTTACAACAATATAGATTTCAGCACTTAGTATTATAGAGAAAATGAGAAGGAAGAGAGTTATTTTGACCGTTTTTTGCAAGTGGCTGAAAATGGTAGCTTGTAGGTGCCCCTTATCTACGTTGCGGGGAAGCGCTCCCCCCCCTCACCCCCGCTCTGGAAGCTAGCTTCCGGCCGAAGCTAGCCGGAAGCTAAGGCGAAGCGCGATTCAGTTTCGCTTCCTCCCGGAAGCGAATTTAGGAAGCGTGATTCCACCCCCAAAAAATCGCTCCCTGCGACTGTGATAGAGCGTGAGGAATCGATCAGAAGCGTCGCTTCCCGATCGATTCCCTCTTCGCTTCCCGATCGATTCCCAACGCTTCCCGGAGAAAAAAAAACAATTCCTAGCGCTTCAGATTTCGCTTCCCATAGCTTCCTCGGACGCTTCGCGTCAACCCACGATTTTGTTGGTGAAGTCGAGCTCGTGGGGTCCACGCTTGGGGTTTTGGAGGGGAGGAATAGGGCTTTAAGGGATAAATCCCTCCTCCACACTCCATTTTGTCACTTTGCTTTGTTTGAGAAGAGAAGAGAGGAGAGGAGAGGAGAGGAGAGAAGAGGAGAAGAGGAGAAGAGAAGAGGAGAAGGTGCCATCAAGCTTGGTTTTTTCTTGGAAATTGAAGAAAGTTGGATGCTTGGCAAGTTGGCATACTCACTACCATTGGACATCCAAATAGGTAGGCTCTAAACCCTTTCTTGTTGATTTGCTTTGTGTTTGAAGTTTGAACTTGAAGTTTTGATGCTTGATGCTTGAGACTTGAACTTTTGAAGTTTGAAAGTTGACTAGAATCTAGAATGTCATTGTAAATGTTCCTCTCCTACTCTTTTCCATGCTTTCTCCATCATTCTATTGCAGGGCAACAGGTTAAACTCTAGTTCCACTTCCAACTTCCAAGTCCAACAAACATGATGATGAGTTTATGGTTTCTTTTGTTGGTTCCATTTGTTATTTTGATGATGTTCATTGAAAACCGGAGGAGGAATGAGGGAGAGGTAGATGATGAAGAAGTGGGTAGTGGCACATACTGTGGAGAGGAGGAGGGAGGGGAAGAGGAGGAGGGAAACCGAATGAAAACCAAGGAGGACACAACACCCTTGTGGAAATATGTCACCAAGCAGGGAGGAAGCAAGGGGGGTGGAACCACCAAATTTGGTTGCCCCCATTGTAAAAAGACTTACACGGGACGGGTTCAGATACCCATCTGAGAAGACATCTATGTGGAAACATGCCATGTGATGAAAACAAAACTGTAGGAGTTTTTGTTTGCCAAAGTGTGCCATCAACACAAAGAGCCATGTATAAGAAGGAAGAATTTGAAGCACAAAACAAATCAAAAGCAAGGGTTGACCATGAACCCTCATTAAGCTCACCGAGAACTGGAGGCCCATCCACCCAAGGTAGTGGATTCTCACCCCCTGGGTCACGCAGGACAATATCAGATTTCCTTGACCAAAATGGTAGGGATGACGTGGATGCAAAAGTGTTCTGGTTTCTCTATGCATGTGGCATACCATTTAATGTCCTTTGCTCACCCTATTGGCATGAAATGGTAGATGCCATTCGCACTGCTCTAGCAGGATACAAGAGCCCAGGGTATGACAAAGCTAGAACTGTGGGGCTTGACAAGGAAAGAGGCAAGATCCAAAATGCTTTGGGGCAATTCATAAATGCTTGGAATGAGTATGGGGTATCAATTGTATCAGATGGATGGACAAATGTAAAAGGCAAGCCATTGATAAATGTTCTTAGTGTGTCTGCTACTGGTGCAGTCTTCCTTTCAGCCCATGACTACTCAGATAAATTCAAGAATGGCATAAACATTGCAGAACTTCTACTCAAAACCATTGAAGCTATTGGTCCATACAATGTCATCCAAGTCATAACCGATAATGCTGCTAATTGTAAGGCAGGGGGAGCAATCATTGAAGATAAATACCCCAACATATTTTGGTCTGGGTGTTTGGTTCACACAATGAACCTTTTGATGCACTACATCATTAAGTTGAAGGAAAATCAATACAAATAGATTGGTGAATTGTACAAAAAGGGCAAGAAGATGATAAGATTTATAACCAACCATAGCCATGCCCATGGCATTTTCCGCAGTCACTCAAAGTTGGAGCTATTGAAGATAGCAAAGACTAGATTTGCATTTGCTAGCTACTACCTCAATTTCAGGCGCCTTTTGAAGATAAGAGAGGCATTGGCTAGCATGGTATCAAGTGAGTCATGGCAGGTCTTGAAAGATAGTTGTACATCCGTATCTGACAGCCTTGATTTTCAGGAGGTGGAAGAAATAATTCTTGATGCGGGGTTTTGGGTAAGTGTCAAGTATGTTTTGCAGTTCACAAAGCCCATTTATTACATGATTCGGTTTGCAAATACAGATAAGCCGGTGATTGGGGAGGTGTATGAGCAGATGGATAGCATGCTAGGTCAAATTAAAGATATTGTTGAACAGAAAGATCCCATCTTGTATGACCATATTCACACACATGTGGTCAAAAGGTGGGAACATCTCAATGTTCCACTGCATGCCTTAGCATATGTGTTAACACCAAATATTATTCTCCATCTTGGTTGGCCAAACCAGCACCTAGGGGTGGGGTTAGAAGAAAGCCCCACACAGATCCAAAGGTACAGGGTGGGTACATGGCTTCTATAGACAAGTTGGTCCCTGATGCAGAGGAATGTGACATATTGCGCAGTGAATTAAGCAAATACCTCAGTGAAGTTGGTCCATTTGGTACTTTGCATGCAATCAGAGATCAAGATAGGGCACCTCCTATCGAATGGTGGAACATGTATGGCTCAACATGCCAACGCTTGTATAAATTGGTTGTTAGAGTGCTTTCACAGGTGGTTAACAGTTCCTCTGCAGAAAGGTGTTGGAGCACCTATAGCTTCATCCACTCAATGAAAAGAAACCGATTAAACGAAAACCGAGCAGAAAGCTTGGTTTATGTACATTACAACTTGAGGTTGTTGACTCATTATTGTGAGCGTGCCAAAACTGATAGATCAATATCACTTGGGACAACAATCTGGAGGAGCATAACTTGGAGGATGGAGCCATAGCTTTAGAGTGCTTGGAGGAAGAGCTTTTTGGCGATGAGGATAACGCATATGCACTACCACTACCAATGGCGCTGCCATCTTCTACCTTGTTTCCAGATGCACCATCTTTGCCTAGAGGTTCAACTTCACGACCTCCATCTGCATCAGTGAAGGGGGGTCGTGCAGGATCGAGTCTTGGATGTGGCTCAGCAGTGGTGGCTACTAGGGATGATAATCCCACTCCCATTGTTCAGAGAGCACAAGAAAAGAAAATGGAAATTTCTCGTGGTAAGAGGAAACATCCATGATTCCATAAAATCTACTTTTCTTGTATTTTCTTGTTTACAGTATGTTACCAACTTATTTGTACCATAGTTGGATTATCTGAAGAGTCGCCATTTGACAAACATGATAAGTGTTTGACTCCAGTGTATCAGATGATCCTGCATTTGTGACTAGCCAGTTTTGGCTAGCCTGTTTTTGTTTTTGAGTCGACATGACCATGGCCCCATGGGGTTTGTAATAAAGTGTGCTAGTAGGGTCTGAGTGGCTCGGTCCCCCATGACTTGATTAAGCAACTAAGGTATTCCAGGGATTTTTTTCCCTTGTCAATTATACTTTGCTTAAGGCGATGTATAATCGATGAGGTTTTCTCCCGCTTCCTCCAAAGCTGGAATGCCCGATTTTGAAAATTTTAGCCATGGGGGGTTATTAGAGTCCAACTAATGTATATAAACCTACTAGACACTATTAAAATAGGTGTCGGTCATGTCCTAAGTCCATAAAACCCTCAGAAAAAAAATTTCGAAAAAAATTTTACCGGGTCCGTCGAATTTGAGTTTTTAATTATTTTTTAAATTTAATAAATTTCTCTATAGTTTAAATAGAGAAATAATAATTTGTAATATGTCAGTCATCCGGGGTCCGAATTCACTGATTGATGGCTCGTTTCATAAGCCAAAAATCACACATGACCTATGGACCAGCTAAATCCAAGTTTTAGATGTCATTTAGGCCTCGTAATTAATATTTTCTCTGAAAAGCCATTTACAGATCAATTATTAATTAAAATAATAAAAATGATTATTTTGGAGATAATCCAAATCTCTCCAAAATAATCCAAATGGAATAAAGTAAAAGGCTAAATGACATGGCACCTGGCATTTATGAGGATTCCAATCAACTCCAAGCAGCTTCAGTCAACTATACAATCAGCACAAGTCAAAACTCCTCAAGTGAATTCGCCCTCCATGCATGCAAAATCGAATTGGTGATGTGGAGGTTGTATTTAATGTTTTTTGGGTTGGTATGGAGTTGCATTGAATGGAGTGGGGGCGCCTTGCCTAGGTGGAGGCCACCTCCCACTCCCACCTACCATGATTGCAATCGAATCTTGATCTAAACTCCAAGCACCTACCTCCATGCTCACGTCAACCTCCTTTTGAGCTCGAGTTCTACACATGGCAGCTCACTATTGTTTGGTGATTATTCGAAAGTGGAGATGAGGGGCGCCTTGCCTAGGTGGAGGCCACCTCATCATCCCATTAGCTAAAGCTCGACTTTGTAACTCCAATAAGTGCATTTCGATTGGTTGGAGATTAGATGTGATTGGATCTTGACTTGTGTTAGGTGGTGTTGGCTCCCTTTGAATGCCAATTCGACTTAGGGTTTGGGTATCTTCTATTGTTATATAATGAGGCTCTTTTTTCCTCACTAGGGATGGATTGTTAGGCAAAGAAACTCTGTTGAAATTGTAAGCACTTTTTATTGTTAATAAAGTTAAGACTTTGGAGGTCAAAAACGTGGAGGCTCTTGGTGTTCATTGCTTCACTTGAGAATCAAGGTGATATTGTTTTACATTATATTTGAGGCTTTTAAGTTGTAGATCATGTTCAAGATGGCTAACAATCTAGCACAAGCAAGCATGTATCTAGTTCTTTTCACTTGAATGTTTTGTTTCATATATATTATCCCATGCTTAAGGTTCTTGCAGGTACACTTTCATTCCACATAAGACCAAAGGAGTTCTAGCTTTATGGTTTTGAGAAGCAAGAGGATCTAGCACTTCTCCATCAAACACTCAAAATACTTTCTTGGTTACTAGTTACTTTGATCTTCCTTCACTCTTGTGGAAACCCCTTCTAGATCTTGATCCCGAGTTGAAGTTGTGTTTGTTTTAAGCCTTAGATTAGTTTGCCATAAGGTTGAAGTTCCTTCAACCTTGGGGAATAGCTTGGGATTTGTTCCCTTGTGCTCTCTTCAACACTTGTTGTCGGCGTATCACCGGTTAACCGGAGGATTTCCAAGACAGTGTTTCAAGCCCTCAAGTGTTCCACTTGAAGCCCATCTCCATTCCAAGATCTCCCATCCACTCCTCCTCTTTTCCAAGTTCAACCTCTCCTTCTCCCTCTCATCCCTCATTTTTCTTCCTCCCTCTAGTTCTCGTCTCCCTTACCTTACCATTCGTCCCTCCATCTCCATTTCTTCTAGTTTTTGCTTCTCCATCTTCCATTTCGCCCACCTTCAATAGTCACAACAAAACACAAAAAAAAAACAAAAAGTTTGTCAAGTTAGTAGTTAGCTAGTTGTTTTTCTTTGGAGGGTTTGTAGTTAGATTTATTTTATAAATCAAAATTTATGCATTGAAAGTTTAGTTTAGGCATATCAAAAGGTCATTTAGGGCTTGCATTTAGTCTTTTTCCTTAAAGTTTTATAGTTCCATTTCAAAAGTAGGAAAGTTGGCATATAGGATAGTGTAAAATTTTGTGGTTGCATTCTCATTCCCACAGGGTTTTTGGAGCATTTTAGCTTGCTGGTCCGTTTTACCATACTAATAATTTCAAGTCAAAATCTCATGCTCTTTTATGTTTTGGTCTCATTTTGCAAACCTAGACTTGATAGTTTCAAAGTTTGTTAATTTTCTAACACTAATGGGTGCATGAGTTTATTGACTTATCCTTGTGGTAGGATTGTGGGAAGAGAAAGACTCTTGAAATAAAAGATCAAACCAAAGAGAGAAGAGGAAACCAAGCAAAGAAGACAAGCTTCGATACACATCTCCTTATCCTTTGTAAAAGCCATTGAGGGCTTCAAGCTTTTATTTTCATAAGTTTGTTCTAGTTTCTATCAAAGACCTTGTTATCACATATATAGTAGCCGGGCTACCATACATTATTTTTCTCATTCCAGTACACTATTCAGCCAGTTCCCTTGCATTTGAGATGCCGAGATGAGCATCTATATTGGATCACTATCAGATTGTGGACAGCAGTTGCATTCCCCATGCCATGACTGAGTTTCAAGACACTCAGAGAGGTGACCGATGTAGCCATTATACCATTGGTACAGAGCAGACAGTAGTGCCCAGAGTTACAGCAGCAGTCTCAGAGGACAGATGATGGTACAGGTTGATGAGCTTGCATGTATATGACTCAGCAGGTATATCATGGTGTTATGGTTAGATTGCTTTTATACTTATTCTTATAGCATGTCTTAGCACTTAGTGTCATGATCTGGCGATCATATAGATATATGGACCTGGTTGATCTATTATATATATTATACTGTCCCTACTCAGACTTAGAAGTTCACTATTCATACTCATTGGTACATACCCTCCTTAGGGAGAATAGAGGTGATCATTCCACCATACCATGGCTTGCTAGTGTTGGCTCCATTATTTCATTGTCTTCATCCATCCATGGTCTACCTTTTAGATTATCACCCTGACTTACTACTTGACTAGTGACATGGAGGACCTTTCCCCACTGTAGCCTCTGTATTGGATGAGCTTCCCCGTTTATTGTGTATCGGCTCTGAGTTGGTGACAAAACTTACCTATGGTGAGTTGGAGTTCCTTGTGAATTCCCCCTAGTCACTAAAGTTGTGTTGGCTAAACCTGAAACTTTTAGTGCTGCCATCAATACAAAATCTGAAAAATGAAATGCTATATCTTGTATGAAAAGCCCATTCATGCAATGTGTTTCTAAACACACATGAATGAGAGGCATGCCAAATGAACATGGCAATAAAAATAAAATGTTATATCTTGTGGAAAATAAATACCTAGGTAAACAAGCTGTCCATGACACACCTAGAAGTGCTCAGGTAAACAAGTGCCTTAAAAACACACCTGCAGCAGAAAGCCTAAAGAAAAAATGTAAATCTATGCAATGTGTTTGTAAACACACATAGATCAAGGCTATGGAAACTTCAGGCCCAAAAAGCAATGGAACTTAAATGCTATATCTAAACAATTGCGGGCCTTATTTGTATTATGGATTGTGCGCATCTGTGAAGGTGAATAAACCCTCTTTAAACAACTCATCCATTTGTGAGACACCGCCATTCCCTGTGTTATTGCTCATTCAGTATATACTATGGTGTATTCCCTTTCCCTTGCCAAAGTGTCACAAATTCAAGACAGTTGAGTCATCCCTTAGCCTAGCCATTTAATTTAGCCTTCACCCTTCACTAGCAAATTGATCACAACTATGAAGTGAGTATGATCCTGAAAGTCTAGTCTGAGTATTAATAATAATTAACGACACTATATATTTGGATGTAGATCGCCAGTTATGATCATTATGTGTTATAATTGCTATTTGAATAAGTTGTAGAGCATGTATTAACCTTGATACTTTTCAGCAGCCTTGGATGATGGACTGAGTTATATTTGGTCATGGTTGGACCTAGTTTGACCATGGAGGACCATGGGACATGAGATGTTAGACCTTATGATGATATGGATAGATGATATATGGTCTATGTACACATACATGATGATTCTATGCAGCAGCTACAGGGTTATGATGATGATTCTTGGGATACAGCAGTGTTTGATCATTTACAGAGCATTATTATTGGCCTTGTTCCGGTATATTGGATATTTATTTTGATCATGCAGAGACTCATATGGTGTATGAGTACACATCTTGGATAGATTTGGACCTTCTGAGTCCAATGGGACAGTTTGTTTTCAGTTCCGGGCACTTACAGTGATGATTGAGCCTCAGTAGGCTATCCCAGTGCAGTTTTGGTCTGTTGGAGGCCCTGTCAGAGCAGAGATGACTTTTATCCGGTTGACCTAGGGCGCTGATGATGAAGGGGGTGGTCCAGCCACTTGTTTTTACCATTATACCCCCCTTCCGGACACATTGGTGCCCTCACCTTGACAGCGCCAGCACTCCAGGAGGCTGTTTGGGGCAGTTTCACGCTTCCCGAGGCATTTCAGGATTGGTAGAAATGGCTATTGAGGAAATCGATTTGGGCTACTGAGGCAAAGTTATGGCATGGGATGATCAGTGATGATAGATCGGGACCTTCCACACCTCCTCCAGCAGTTTCAGCTTCATCGGGGCCCGCATCCATCATTTATGGCACCTTCTGTGGATTTTTGAGGTCTTTTGAGGACCACGACTTCACTATGGAGGCACGATTTGGTACATTCATGATTATTTATTGGTTATTGTGCTATGGGGATTGACCAAGGAGGGATAAAATTACCCCTTGGACCCACCATAAGCCTCTTATGATATTTTATCATCATGATTTGGTGGGATTCCCCTCTTATAGGGCGATTTTGTCCACTTACATTATATTTTATTAGTGATCCATGTATTTTATTGTTGAGCTCATCTCAACCATTGATTAGACATTTGTATCTTTTAATCTTAGCCACTCATTCAAAAAGTGGTTAGGGTTTTGGTGCCTCTCCTTCCTATTTAAAGGAGAGAGCCTCTCATTGTAAAGGGACTTTTGGCTCTGGATTATTGGAATAGAAAATTATTATTGCATCTATCTCCAATGTTGTGGTGAATGTTTTTGGTGTTCGTTCGTTGGTTCTTCCTTTGCACTGAGTTATTGGAGATCTTGTTTGCCATATCTTTTGTACCACGATTTTGCATCTACAGGTGGAGGCCGATTTACTTGGAGGAGGAGGTATTGGTAGGGGAAGACTCTCCCTACTTCTTCTTTGGAGCTCTTCGTTGGTAACAAGGAGTATTACTGTCCCAGGACCTTCTATTTCATGTTACTATTTGCATTTCTCTTGTATTTCTTCCATACTTGCTCTTACTGATTGAATCTTCATTCCTTGGTTTGACAGGTAGAGGAAGGCGCACTTGTGGACTAGGGCATCAAATTGGCAAGCAAATCAACAATCTCTCATTTGATCTCTGCGGGAATCTTCCTCAACATCAAGGCATCTCATCCACATCATTCAGGTATGATCTCAAGGTAAGTTCTATCTCCATGATCTATCCAATTGTCAAAAACATTTAAAACCCCAATTTTGCATTTTCTCAGATCTACTTAGATCTATTGGGTTGTTGGGCGTAATATTAAGAACCCACCTCTATAGCATCCACGGCATCCCGGATCTATAGTTTGGTGAGGATTGGCTTCCATTTGACCCCCTTCCCAGGCCAACTTAGCCTCTCCCAAGCAAGGCGCACTTCCTAGTGTGAGCAGGTTGACCTAGATCTAAGCGATGGGTGTTTGAGATTCCACTTGATTTGACATCTACTCATCAAATAACATACACCCAGGTTGTCACTTTTCTGAAATTCACCTTGTGGGCCCTATTCCACATTTTAAGGGATTTTATCCCCATTTTGGGCCACTTGGAACCCTTAAACTCAGATCTACTAAGATCTAACCGTTGGATTACCACGAAACTTCAGATCCATACTCCTCCCTGACCGATCTACCCGGATCTAAAGTTTGGATGCCATCCGACTTGTTTTGACCCACCTAACCCCACTTTTTAGCCTCCTTGGGCAAAGTCGCACCACCTTGGAGAAGTGAGTTCACTCACTTCTAGGAACTGGGTACTTGAGATTTTTGGAGATTTAGAACCGGAATAATTCAAAACCTAGGTCTAGACTGTCACTTTGTCGAATCTTGCCTTGGGGATTGCATTCCATGTTTTAAGGAATTGTGGTCCACTTTGGTCAAACCTAGATCTAGACACATTCATCCATTAAGACCTCTATTGCCCACTTGTCCCAAGTACTAGGAGTCCTAAACCACAAGTCAACCCTACTTTGACTCCACTTCCCAATTCCCAAGGCACTGGTTTCTCTCCAAGTTAATTCAACTTTCCTAGATTGTTGGATTGACTTGTGGTTTGACTTATGCATGGTGAACTAAACCCTTGAAGCTATCATGTACCATGGTCAAGCTTGTCGTCTGTACTAGTTAGCCCCAATACAACCCTTAATTACCCTGCATTGGACACAGTTCCCAAGGCAGTGGACTTTCCAACATTGAACTAGTACACTAGCCCTAGATCTCACTTCAAACATTATAAGTCACTCTTACATCAACTATGAACCAAAGCTATACCTATTGAACCCCTCACTTGGCTTGTGACTTCATCCTTAGGTCTAGGATAAACCATACACCTAACTTCACTTAGAAATACCCTGATTTGGTGTCTTGGTTTTGATCTCTCCTGTCGGGAGTTGATCGGGTCTCCCCCTTTGTTGTCTGGGCTAGATAACACAAAGCGAAGGTTGCCTCGACTGGCGTGACAACCATACATATTGGAGGTCGAGGTGATCGTGGTTGCACCTTTTGAGTCGCCCTTCCCTATTGCCATCCATGACTGGATCCATCCATAGGGGTAACTACAGCTTAGGTGATAACAGACCTTTCAAGGAATTTTCCTTAAGGCACTTGTAAAAGTTAATAAAAATTTCTAGTGGAGTATTCCTCCACCTTTGGTTTTCTTCCCCATTTGGGGAAGAGTGTTGGGTTTGCTTAGCTTAGATCTTTTCAGTTCTTGTTTTAGAATAATTTATTTTTATCTTGTCGCTTATCTCTCGAGTTTTGACCAGAGAAAAGCAAATTTTGGGATTTGCATCCCAAAGACCACATCGTCTTGTGGTAGCTTCTCGTTCCCCCATCAGCATCTTGTGGACATCCAGCTAGCTGGAAGGTTTCCAGGACTGACGGTTCTAGTGGTTGACCTTGTTCAGAGGTTGATCCCACCTGTAGTGTAAAATTTTGCTTGGTAGAACACTAGATCTTTCAGCTATCTCATTTTATTTTGCAAGTAGCATGCTAGCTGTGTTTCACATATATTGAGTTATCACATGATTTAAATATTACAAAGTTTCAGTATCTCGTTATCACAACTGCTGCTTGCTTCTTAAAACGAACAAAGCCTCTTGAACTTGGCCAAATCCAAGTCAAGAGCACTCTCTATCGGAGAGCATTGTTAGACTTGCATCTTTCCTTGCATTAGGCATTTTAAATTAGCAAGTCTCTTGAACTGTGGTCATAAGATCAAGTCAAGAGCGCTCTCTGTCGGAGAGTTGAACAAGTGCTCTAATAATAAAACTTTTCAACCCATACTTCCCTTTTAATTAATTTATCTTGGTCTTTTGTCCTACACCCGTATGCTCTGCCAACCGGAAACGGTTGGGCTAGTACTCAGAAAGGTGGAAGACTTGTTAAATTCATAAGTGATAACATTAATTAAAACTTTACCCAAAACCCCAACCAAGACAAAATCAATGAGTACTTCCTGAAACAGGTGGTGCCGGGAATCCACTGTCAGACTCGAGGGCGGTCAAGCTGTAAGAACACTTGTTCTCTGAATCTGGGTGCTCCCGACCTATCATCTAAAAGGTTGCCAGTGTTTTTCTCGGTTAAGGTTCCACTTCTTGAATATCCTTGGTTTTAGACTTAATAATCAAGACCACTAAAATCTTTAATTTACCAAAATAAGCTGCAAAACGATCTCACGAACATTTCTCTCGAAGCACTTGTATCAAACAACTCAATCACTCAGACATTTTTGACTACATAAGGCACTGGTCCTCAATCACATATTTTATTTGCTTATTATCAATTTGGAGTACTTGTGTTATTTTTAATATAAAGAGTGATTTATATCTGATCCAGTGTATCTCTTATCTTCTATTGCAACGTGGATTGCGTTATCTTGATCTTATTTAAAGCATTATTGTGTCTCTCACCTTCAAAACTCCTAAACAACACCCATCCGCATCACAACACTAAAAAACATTTTAAACACACAAGAGCCTTAGACAACTCTTTTTTAGGGACTACCCCCCTTGGCTTCGTTAGGAGTTTGCCTAAACGGAGGAGCTGGGATTCAGGTGACATTACCTGGCTCATTGCTTGCCCCCAAGGCCACACCTCTCTCACTTATAGTGAAGAGACAGCTTTCGAAAGATTTCCGTTGCTGGTGTGCAATCTGGCGGGCAACACAGTACTTACAAGTTTCTGCACTATTGACTCTTTTATATTTATTATCATATATTTTGTAAACATTACATGGCATTTCAAGTTTGAAGTTTTAAGTTGAACCTGCCTTTGAATTTGAAGCTTTAAGGTTGAATCTTGATGTTATAACTTATGGAATCGTGGATATTGGACCTATGGTTGATGAATTCACTAGTAAATGATTAATGAATGATGATTGATGAATGGTGTTATATAGTATTTACTATTGTTACCACCTAAAGTTGCACTTTAGTTGGACTTCAGTGAGCCGCCAGTATTGCACAATTATTTGTGCTTATCAAAGTTCAGATGTTCCAACCTTGGCCAATTTTGGCCATCTTTTTCATTTCTATAAAAATTGACCGTGCCCTACGGGTTTGTAATAAAGCGTACTAGCATGGTGTTCTTTGAGTGACTCGGTTCCCTAGGACTTGACAACCAAAGAAAGTATTACAAGGAGTTTTTTCCCTTGTCGATTATGCCTTGCCTTTAGCCGAGTATAATCGGTGAGGTTTTCTCCTTCTCCTCCAAAGATGGAATGCCCAAATGGTGGTTAGGCCTTAGGGGATTATTAGAGTCCATTTTGTAATGTTTATAACCATGCTAGACGCTAGGATATTGTCGTTTTGTCATGTACTAGGTCCCCCTGAAGTTTCAGTCAATTCCGAGAAAAATACTTTTTTCGCATTTTTAAGCCATTTTTTTAATGGATTAAATGAAAAAATTCAAAAGATGATAAAAGTGTGATCCGGACAGTACTTTTTTTTCCAGATCACAAGATCAGCTGCCTTCAGAGGAGGCATTTTTGTTAAGATTGCCCCTAGCAGATACATCAAAGGGGACAGGCAGTTGGACTTACCATCTACCACAGGGTTACCTTTCCTTGCCAGGCTTTGACACAAGCCCATTTGAGACAGTTGCCTAGTCTTATTTTGATCGAGATTGTCACAGTACAGTGTTGGTTTATTATATGCCCGGATTCAGCAGAGATCCAGCTCAGATACAAGTTCAGTAGCAGCAGGTATTGCATATATTGATTATTGCTCATGTCGTAGATTAGACTCTTTTATACTTGCTAGTACACTAACTTTGCATGAGATGATATATTTGGTGATCTGCTTATGATATGGTGTGTTTGGGCCTTTGGTGATGTCAGTCCACCCCTCCGGTTAGACTTATGTATATGCACGCTGAGTCATGTCCTGTATACTTGGCTTAGACTTGATCACTTAGCCCCTAGGTAGCTGACTTTAGCACCATTATCACCTTCTCCACCCATCCGACTCATTCATGACACTTCTTCCCCGACTTGGATTCTGATTTGTGATCACGAGGACCCCCTTTCCCCACTGATCTCTGAGTTTGCCATGACTCCCTGTTTATTGTGCCTCGGCTCTTTAGTGTGTGAGATACACGGTTAGACCTGGGATTTGCTCCTGTCGGTTGCCCCCGATGTTGCAATGTAGTTAGGATTGTGTAGCCTCACCGGGTGCTCCCCACTTGTCGTTGAAGCTTGTATTGCCCACCCCCATTACTTTTGCAGTATGAGCGCCATGTTTATATCTTTTGAGATATGTATGTAGCCCAAGAGGGCCATGAAGAAATGAAGACATAAAGAAATGAAATGTAAATCATGCTAAAAAGAAGTCCTCTATGTTGTAAATGTAAAATCTAGCCAAAAAGGGCTAAGTATGAAACTCATTGTAAAATCCATGAAATGTGTTTGTGAACACACATGGATTCTGTTCAGCTATACATGTCAGCATTTGTAGTGGTTATTCCTCACCTAGTCCTGCGGGACAAGGAGGTGAGAAGGAGCAAGGGACAAGCTCAAGATTGCCCCCTAAAGTCTCAAATTACGGTTTGTCGGACACCCAATTTGGCGGCTCTAGAAAAGAACCTCACGGAGTCTTCGGATACGGATGTGATTTGTGGGATACTTGTTAGATGACTAGTGGTGGTTTCCCTGCACTATACCCATTTGTGAGGCACCGCCCTTCCCTGTGTTTTGTCATGGCATGCTTACCTCAGTGGACCCCACTTTCCCGAGTTGTCTTAAGGGTCACACGATATTTATCCTTGTCTTCCCATGTCCTTTACCTTGTTGTCCACATCACCTAGAGTCAGCAAAGTGGTCAATTCTATAGAGGTGTATAGCATCTTAGTCTT